>VIBQ01000012.1:0-600000 GCA_006937295.1 Carpinus fangiana | reverse complement strand
TGCGCGAACGCGGTAGGATTGCGTGTTTGCATGTACACTGTTCCAGGGCCTGCGAGCCGTCAGCCATTGCCGCAACCGTTAGAAAAAAGCCGTGCTTACCTGTGAACTTGCACACCAAGCCTTCGCCACTGCTCATGGTGCTGATCAGGCCACCGCTGCTCGCCCGCTCAAGGATGTACTTGCAGTTCCACGCCACCAGATGGCCGTTGTCGATAATGTATCGCTCGCCCTCAGCCAGGTCTTTGCGCACAATGGCGCCAAAGCTGGTGATCCACACCAATCCGCTCCCGCTCATCTTGTAGACGAACAACCCTTCGCCGCTGAACATGGCCTTGCCGATACCCTGCCCTTTGTATTCCTTCTGCACTCCCTGCGTGCAAGCTAGGAAGGCATCCTTCCCCACGCTCCACGGCGCCTCGCTCTGTGTCCCGCTGAGCCGCAGCAGCGTAATGTCACCCAGGGAAGGCGGTGCCAGCAACACCTCGCCAGGCCCCGTGTAGGTGCTCATCGTCATCTCGCCGCCAATGACAAACTTCTTGAGCGAGAACTTCATAGCACCCTTGAGCGTGATGGTCGGCGACATGGCGATCATCGCGCCAGGCTTGGCGTCCATCGGGCAGCCCATGGCCAGCTGCACCGTCAGGATTGTGTTGGTGTCGCGGTGCGAGACGCGGTAGGCGCCGCCATTGAAGGTACCCACGTCATCTTGGGTTGCGGCGGCGCCTACAAAGTGTGCCGCCGAGGGGCCGACGCCGGGCTCGGAGGCAATGTTTGTGGGCTCTTCGACAGGGTGTGAGGATAGGGACAGGGACTGCATCTGAGATTGCAAAGGTTGCTGCTGCTGTTGAGGAGGGGGGGCGAACTGTTGTGGTTGCTGCTGCGGCTGTTGCTGTGCCGGAGCCTGAACGCCACCGGGGGGTGGAGGATACGGAGATGATTGTTGGTGACCTGGCGGGGGAGGATAGTGCTGCGTGTTCCCCGACACGGGAGGAGAGACGGATGGCGGGGGAGGGTAGAACTGCTGTTCTTGCTGATGCGCACCCTTTGCCGGAGGAGCTGGTTCCACGTTAGAATTGGTAGCTGAATCGGCCGTGGCCTATGTAGGACACGTACGAGGATAGTAGCCGCTCGACATTTCGGAGTTTGGTGTCACTGGTGAAGAAGGATCCCGAGGCTACAGAACTGAGGGGCTACAGAGGACTATGTCAAGGTGGTAGTGAGCGTTGCCGAAAACACAGCTAGCAGCACACTCCAATTGCGATCGATGTGGAGGTTCCCAGCGAATATGTGGATATGGAGCAAGTACAAGTGGCAGGCAAGAGATCGAACCCTTCTGAATGCAAACAGAAGATGCAAGGCTCCGAAGGGAACAGGGGAGTTCTATGCCTTTATATTGGGCGTTAGGCGAGCGCGGCAGGCGAGCACAAGCGAAGCTATCACTGGTCGTGGGGAGTGCACGGGCAGACGTGGAGAACCATTGGTGGCTGAGGGTCGTGCTGGCGCCGGGCTGCAAGCCGAGCCTCTGGCGCCGGCGGCTACAGAAGGGCCCGCACAGTAAGCTTGCCTGTCACGCGCACCATCACATCGTGAGACTATCTCTTTGCTCCTCTGCGAGGTGTGAATGCTCTATTGCAGGAATAGCAATGCATGCCTCCATACTGTACACGTCTAACATGCATCTACTTAAGCTTGACCCACTTGGCATAATCCATGCTTCACTCCGTCATGAGCATTCATGTTTTCGTTCCCGTCAGCAAAACCTTCCCAATGCTGACATTGCGTTCTCGACCTGTCCTTTGTCATGATACTAGTAGAATATGCACTATCTGCGAAGGAAATATCATCCGTACCCGACACGTGGAAGACAGGTAGCAGGGTAGATTAACCCTGCTGTCTCTTCCGCTTGCCGACTTGGGCTGTGAAACCAGTCTTGATGGACGAGACAGAGCGACGAGATCCGCAAGAGTTGCAGGAAACAAAGTAGAGACGGTTCTCTCCACGCACCAGCTCGGTGTCAGGAGATCTGCAGGTCTTGCACGTTACGTATTCCACTAGATGCTGGTTAGCTTCGGAGTCCTATCCATGTGTGGCAGCGTAGTCGTCAACTTACTAATGTATCGTCGTAGGACGTTTTCAATTTGCTTTTGCAAGAACTTGCCCCTGATGACCAAGCGGCGGCTTCCATCTACACTTCCCGTTGTACCCAATTCCGCAAATAAGAATTGGGTGACGTGCTCGTCTGTCCGCTTCATGCGCTTGCAGATTTCAGCGATGTTGGCGAAAATAGTCTTCTTGTTGCCTTCACGGAGACATTGCGGAGGCGGGATCTTGTAGCTCTTTGACCCTGAAGACATCAAATCGGGGTTGTGTGCGTTGAGGAGGGAAAAGAAGCGGTGCAGAAGGTTGTTGTAGCTTATAGCTGCCTCCGAGTCGTGCGACCAGATACCTGTGCCTTCGTTCATGTCGCCCTCTTCGACGGCTGCAGGTTCCTCCTTCTCATTGCTGGCTTCGGGAGCCTCACCGGCCTCGGCCAGCTTTGCGTCGAAGTCGTCCGTCTTGGGGACCTTCTTCTTCTTCTTTTTCTTCAGCGCAGCCGGGTCAAACTCAGTGTCCGCTGCCGGAGCTTCGCCATCTTCCTCCTTGTCCTCCTTGGGCTTCTTCGACTTCTTCTTCTTCTTCAGAGCAAGCTCGTCGAATGACGCGGTCGCTTCGTCGACAGCTGCGTCACCGTTGACTGAGCTGCCGTCAGTTTGGCTGCGAGGTTCCATGGAGTGATTCTGTGCCGTACTCGTCTCTTCATTGCCGTTGCTGTTGGTTTGCGTGATTTCGCCGTTGCCGTCGATCAAAGTCTCGCCGTCCGCAAATGCAACAGATTTGCGGGATCTGCGCTCTGCAGGCTCCTATAGCAATCGCGTCAGTCCCATGTAACACATACACCGGTCGCGCATGTAGTGGCGCAACCACAGATATAGAGGTATGTGCACCAAAAAACGTCGAGGAGGGGCAGCGGGAGCTCGAGACATACCACTTCAGCCATATTGGCGTATTCTACAGGTTTCACTCTGCTTTCCAAGTGGTGTGCTGGGAAATGCTGATTCGAAGGGGGCGTGAAGGTGGGGTGCGTGGAGAATAAATGCGGAGCGGCGTGAGTCAAACTTCATTTGTTCATGGTGACCGCGTGCGTTGCACGTGATGACGCGGAGCTTGGCGGCCCGAGCTTCACGAATGATCACCACATGTGCTGCACAGCTCCCATGACCATCACTGATCGAGTTGTGCAGTTCTCACGCTTCCAGGGCAGGAACTAGCCGGACCCAAATCCAAGTCAGTCTCACCGCAACGAAGTGGATATACTCTCATTACCATGGCCGCTACGACCTCAGCTTTTATGCCCATTGAAGATCCTCCATCTCCCCTGGATGATCCGAGCGACGCAGATTCACTACCCGAGTCCGGCAGCACCAGCTCTAGCGACGAGAACCTCCACATACAATCTGATGCAGACCGGGAATGGCGCGAAAGCCTGCAGCAGGTAGAGCTTCTGCTTACCATGGTCCTTATTCCTTACATCGGTAAATACTTCGGCCGGAAGATGGCATACTGGAGTGAGTCACCTGGCGTGCAGTAACCCGCACGGAATCATGCAGGGTTAGAAAACTAACATTCTGTTGCAACAGGCTGGACAAAATATATGACCTGGATGTATCCTGTGGAGGTTGTTGTAACAAACCAAGCTGCATTTAAGGGAGTTGGAATCATTGAAGCTGCTTCACCCATATGAGGAGTTCAAGGCGATAACAAGGATTTTCCCACCCTCACGATGACGCTGCGCGGTGTCACCGACTCCTGGACAAACACCCGCTGGATGCTCATCCGTTCGGACTGCACTACCAGAGTATGAAAAGCATCACCAGCTCCGAAAAGAGACAGAGCAAGCTGGATGAGCTGTGGACACCCTGTCGATGAACTTAACGAGTTCTGAACGCCATCTCAGACTTAAATATAGAGACGGGGACAAAGATTTGGCGTAGCTGCGTTGGACCAAGACAGCGAGGTTTTTTAGGCCGGCATGCAGAGTCGCGCTCTGCTTGGACCCCCGAAACATCACAAGTCAGACTACAGATTGATGAACTGTGCAGGAGAATGGTGGCTAGGATATTAGCCGTTCACATGTTGTTCCACGTTTCTTGTAGATGCTGGCTGGACCAGACTGGTAGAATAGGACTTGATGCCACTCAATCAAAAGTGATCTTCTGGCCCTCCGCGGGTGCGATACCACCCGTCCGATACCTACTCTCGTCGTCACCCCCATATGCGAAGGTGCTGTGCTTGCCCAAAGAAGCAGCTTTCTCGGCCCGCCTCTTATCTCTGCCCGACATTTTGCTCTCTCCTGCACCAGTGCCGGTAGCTCGTGCCGAACCCTCGTTGTTCTCGTCACCATAGGAATGCTTGGGATTGACCGCGTCTTTCCCAAAGCGCTTCTTATAGCGAGTGGAGGCGTCCTCAGCGAATTCACAACGAAGCTGCCGCCCAAGCAGCCTGTTGACAAACCATTTTCGAGTCTTAGGTTTCTTTTCTTTCTTGGGTTTTTCTTCTTGGTCCTTGTCGGAGTCTTGTTCCTCAACTTCAACATCAGGCTCCACTTCGTCCTCATTAACCCTGGCCCATCCTCGCACAGCTGCTTCTGCAGCACTCGTGTCTTCAAAAGTGACCCAAGCGAAGCCTTTACATTTACCCGTGTCCTCGAATGTGGCCATATGTATGTCCACTACGGTGCCACAGGTGGCATAGTGCTTCTCAAGATCTTCTTTAGTAACGTCAAACCCTAGATTGCCCACGAAAACCCTGCGTGTGACCTTGCCCTGATTTGCAGAGCTTCCAGCACGTGCTTCGTCAGCCTTCGGCGTAGCCGTGGCTCCTTGGGTGACATCCTTCTCTGGGCGTCCAGCGAAGTTCTTGGCTTCTTTGATCAAGACCTTGCGACCTGCGAATGGTGTCTCGCTTAGCGCAAGGGCGGCCTTTAGCACGTCTTCTGAAGCGAAGTCGACGTAAGCGAAGCCCTTGTTCACGGGTTTGATACCGGCTTTGTCGGGCCGCGCGTTGGCTGGAGGCGGTAGATGTATGCGAATGATAGAGATGTTGGGTATGGAACTGCCCATGGCCTCAGCGTTGGTGGTGAAGAATGCAGCCAACATGGGTTTCGTTATGGTCCACGGTAGATTTCCGATCCAGATGCCATACTGGCCCTGGACCTTTGCCAAGTCTGTTGCATTTCTTTCACCATTCTTTACGCCATCTCCTTGCTCGTTTTCACCGTCGGCGGCAGGTTGTGACTTCTGCTTCTTGGCCTTGCGCAAGGCCTTCTTTGATGGCGGCTCTGGGAGACTCACGTCAATCTCAAGCTCGTCGGCGTCTGCTTCTTCGCGCTTCCTCTTTTTCTTGCTCTTCTTGCTGCCCTCATCCTCACTTAGGCTCCCGTCTTGGACTTCGTCCGCATCCACCTTGGATGCGAGGGCAGCCGCTGCTGCTTTCTTTGCGTCCTTCTTCTCTCGTTTCAGTGCCGCTTTCTCCTCTTTCCTTGCCCGGGACTCTCTCTTCTCCTCCTTTTCGGAAGAATTGCTTGCTGCGACACTCGGCATGGCTGCGAATACGTGCCTGTTTAGGAAACAAGGAATGTGGAAGGAGTTTGAAAAAAAGTTCACCGGCAAGTTTGTGCAGGGTCCAACAGCGGGAGTGCCCGCGCTACGTCGAGTGTTGGTGCTGCGCCTTCTCCCCTGCGTACCCACAACTATCTCATCGTTTGCCCCATACTCCGCTACCGCATATAGAGTTCCTCCAGGCAGGCACCTAGTTCAACAAATTGCCACACGGCTGAACAAGCTATACCACCTTCATCATGGTCAACGATGCCTTCACCACGGCTATGACCAACAGGTCTATTCGTACCATAAAAGCCGTGAGTTCCTGACGACGTTGAATGCAACGGCGTACTCTAGATTGACCTACTACACGCAGGAACTAGAATTCCTTACCAGCGTCAATGCAGTGTCAGAGCAACAGCTTGCAAAGCTCCTCACGAACCTTCCCACGGAGACTGTCTTAAGCGAGCAGGCAGCCGCCCCAGCAGCGCAGATGTCCAACCTCAACATGCGAAACGAGAACAACCACTTCGACGAAAAGAAGAACGCAGATTTCTACCAGCCATCACCAAGTCCTGCAGCACAACCCCCACCAGCGTATCCAAATGCTCCTGCTCCTCCGGTGGCGTTAACTTACGCCACTGCACTCTACGCATACACTCCCAGCGATGCTGGCGATTTGGCGTTGACGCCTAACGATCGTGTCGCCGTCACCGAATACATGAATGCTGAATGGTGGAAGGGTCGATCTGAACGCACTGGCCAGGAAGGCATCTTCCCTCGCTCATACGTCCGCACTGATGAAAAGTTTCCGGCAGCCCAGACGCCGCAGCCATCCAGCTACGGGAACATGCCCTTGGATGTCAGCCAGGGTGCCAGTGGACCAACCGACCCTAAGCAGCCCGGAAAGGGTCAGGAAATGGGCAAGAAATTTGGCAAGAAGCTTGGAAATGCCGCTATCTTTGGTGCAGGCGCCACCATTGGAGGGAACATTGTCAACAGCATCTTCTAATTTTACGATATTTACGACTTGCACAGAATTCTCAGGTATATCATGGAGGGACGGTATCAGTGTATCAACGCATATGAATGCATTGAGTGAGATTACAAGTGAGAGTATTGCTTGTGAGCTTCCATGTGCGCTCCCCTGAGTACTAGTCATTGCGTATCAGTTCCGCTGCTTGCCGATTGTCTTCGCCCGACAGCACATTCCGCTACTGTAGGTTGAGTGTACGAATGGTCCTATGTCGAGATCAAGTGGTCTACTGCGCGGCCAGTCACGGCATTGAATACAGCTGACCAATTCTCATGCCTGACCCGGAACCGTCAACAATAGCTTCATAAATAGGTCAGCTGTCACGACACTAAACGGCTCTTCTTGTTGAATTTTATGATTTTCAATCTTTGACCAGCTATCCTGCCTCGCATCAATGCTTGAATTCAACAGGTCGACCTCAGATGCCCTTGCACGACTCCGAAGAATTGATTTGATCACGACAGCCTTATATACCGAGCTGCGGAACGAGGAGAAGCGTATCCCAGAGTGATCATGGATCTTGGACCAAACAAGTCCTCAAGCAAACCTCCTGGAAATTTTCTTGACCGAGACAGTTCGCCAGTGGCGGAGGAAGTTCTGGTGAAATCAGCTATACGGGCGGAGCCTGATGCCTCTCTTAGCAGCAGCAATGAGACCTTATCAGCGACTGTCTACTGTCCTACTCCATCCTCCAAGCACCTCACGACAGTGGAACAGGAGTGTAGATTCCCTGACAGTGAATCACATCTTGATATCGAGCTATCTTGTCTCGAAGACCACCCCAGCTGTATTTCTTTTGATGGAACTGAAACAGTTGGCCAAGCGAGACAAAAGATTTTAGAGACCACAGACGACGTCCTGTCGGGATCCATAGAGTCTTGGACCGAGAAGACATCACCAAAGACCGTCTCGACGGGTAAATATGCAGACAATGTAGATTTGTCTTCATCAATTGTGCCAGCATTTCATCATTCTAACATACCCAGAGCTATGATGTCAGTAAGACGCTTTGATGTCACGAGACAACCACAACGTCTATCGCCAATCCTCTCGGTTCCGGTCACCCCATCATCTTCATTCCATGGCAAGCATCAGTCATCAATGCAGACTCCACCACCAGTGCCTCCAAAAGATACGAAGGCGCAAGCCATGGTGAAGCCACGGAATAATAATATCAATCTTTGCGACTGGGCTGTCCCTCAAGGCTCAACTTCCAGACATGTTCGGACAACTCAATCTATAGTGAGAACGATCAAAGGTACTATGGCATCCGACCAAACTACTCACAATGTTTGGTCCTCTTTTGATCATGAGAGCAACCAAAAGTCCACTAGGTTTGGGAACCGCCATGGAAGAACTGGTTACCGATTGCAGTCATGGGCTTACGCCTGTGCCGGATTTTTGACATGTTTCAATACTTGGGGCATGGCAATGAGTTTCGGCGTTTTCCAGGCTTACTACAAACAGAAATTTCTCGTGCAGGAATCGAATTTCACATTATCTTGGATTGGGTCTACTCAATTTTTTCTTCTCCTCTTCATGGCAGTCCCAACTGTGCTTACCATGAACAATGGTTTCTTCCACATGGCTTTCGGTGGTGGGAGTGTTTTACACGTGCTCGTACTGTTTTGTATGAGCACCTGTAGCAGTTGGAATTCTCTCTTATGCGTTCAAGGTCTTTTGTTTGGCATCGCATCAGGCATGGTATTCTCATCAGGCACCGTTATTCTCATGAGTAGCTTTGAAGCCAAACCCGGTGTAGCCATTGCTGCTGCAGCTCTAGGGTCGTGCATCGGCGGCATCTGCTACACATTGATGTTCCAGCTTTTGATCAAGACTCTAAGTTTTGGTTGGACAATCAGATGCATAGGTCTCGTTGCTTTGGTCACTCTAATGCCAGCAAACGCCATTTTCCGGCAGCATAGCGTTCAAACCCTTCAACTTTCCCCCATGAGGATTGCAGATTTCACGTACGCATCTTATCTACTTGACACTGCCGGACACTTTCTCACTTCTTGGGGTATCTGGTTTGGATTTGCTTACATGCCACTCTTTGGTCTAACGAAGCTGCATCTCACTACCACAGATGCTAACAATCTTCTCATTTTCATGATCGTGGCCAACGCTGCTGGCTGCCTTCTTTCCGGCATGCTCGCAGATCGCCTCCTGGTCTCTTCCAATAGATCTGTGCTGAGTTGTATTTTGAGCGGAATGGCCACCTTGTGGTGGGTTTTTGTTGACTCTCATGCTGGTGTCATTGCGGTTGCCATAATCTATGGATTTACATCAAGCGGAGCCAGCACGTTTTACGCCAGCCGAGAACATCCCCTTGCTTCAGGTCTTGCAGATCTTTTGTTCGTGAGACATGGTGTCATGTTCGCTTTCAGCAGCTTTGCGCTTCTCACGGCAATGCCTATTGGAGCTGCTCTAATTGATGCTCGTGCTGGAGATTATCTATATGCCCAGATATTTGCGGGATGTTCACTTGTATCTGGAGGGATGTTGACAATCGCAGCAAGGATGTGGAAGAACTAAAGATTAGGTTGCTTTGGGTTTCTGCTTCTTTGATATAGATGAGAAGTGATGACACCTGAGACAGGTTCCATAGACCAAGATCTAGGCGTATGTCCTGTGTACGAGAGTAAAGTTTGGGATAATCTGAATTAATCTGACGAGCTGAAAGAGTCCGCTTCATAGCATAAAACAAAAATATGACGTGAATATGTGCCTGTAACGATGAGGCAGCCATCTGCATCTTTCACAGACAGCCCAAATTGCTGGACAGAATACACCCCAAGCTCAAGGATTCAACACAGAATGTAATTGAAAGTGAGACAAGTAGACTGATACTCTCTGTCTCTGATATCCTCGGCTTTGATATCCTCAAATTGAAATCTTTGAGGCCAGTTTTTGAGAGATCTTGGTATCTGAGTTCCTCAAACCAGCTCAGAAGATCATTATTTTGCTCCTTGTCGTCATAGGCAACGCGGTCTCACCCTTTTCTGTTCTGGCTAAATTAGGGGTTATAAAACCCTTTCCTCGCGCCCCACTTTCTCCTTTTCTTCTTCTTTTTTCACCTCTTTGCTATCAGCCAGCTTTGAACTGCCATTTGTGTTCCGTTGGCGTGCTGTCTCAAAGCCTTTCGATTTACAGTTATTCTCGATCAGCTGGCATTTGATACATAATGTCTGGTTGGGATTCTGCTTCACCCAGCGGGGGTAAGACCTTACTTCCTCTTCCACTTGGCTTAGATCTTGACTGATTGTCCCATTAGGAGCTTGGGATGCCGCGGGGCCTACATCCACGACGTTTGATGGTGGATCGAATGCCAGCAAACATGCCACTTCTGGCGGCAGTGAGTCTGCGGCTGAGTTTGCTGGAGGTGCGGATATCATCTGTCGCAAGTAAGTCAAATCTCGCCCTGACCAATGATTGAATATGACTGACTTTATCCCAGCTGCAACCAGCAAGGACATTTCTCCAAAGACTGCTCAGGGCCCAAGCAGTTGACCGGCGAATGCTTCAACTGTGGCGAAATTGGGTCAGTGTATTTCTTGTTCATTCCTCAGTGCCCTGCTAATCAGTCCTTTCATTTACAGGCACAACAAGGCCGATTGTACCAACCCCAAAGTGGATCGTCCATTCACTGGTACATGCAACTTCTGTTCTGAAGAGGGACATCGAGCTGCCCAATGCCCGCAAAAGCCCGCTGATCCTTGCAACAATTGTGGAGAGTCAGGTCATAAAGCGGCAGGCTGCACTGCAGCCCGCGATATTGGCATGTCCAAAGTCCAGGACAAAAGCATTGCCGAAGCTTTGCACATGCTCAAGTTGGCCAGCGATGAGCGTGAGATTGATGATTTCAAGACGGTCAGTACTTGATTAGCTCCCCCCCTTAACACAAGCTGCTAAATTGAAGCACAGGCCGTTCGCATCTATGTCAAGGCCAAGCCTGACACTACCTATACTGAGCTCGAAGCCATGTTTCGCCAACAGAGCCTCGGTGTCTACCTGATCGCTCTGGTTAGTCCACTGCCAAGTTGCCCCGTTGACGCTCTGTGCTAACGCGATCTAGGACAAAGAAATGCCTCTTTCCATGACGAACGTCGATCTCAGCGGAAAACAGGACCGCAAGTATCAAGTGGGCTACCAGTACAGCTCTAAACCTCGTCGTGCCAAGTTCGCCGACGGCTGGCCCGCGTCCGCAGAGGAGAACCTCGAGCGCTTGAAGGATGCTGGTGAACCAATGGACAACCTGAAGCCGGTGTGCCGCAACTGCGAGGGTCAGTAATATTCCACTGCTTAATACAATGTTCGCTACTGACACATTCTTAGGTCTCGGTCATGTGGCGAAGCACTGCCCGGAGGATCTACGGGAGAAGGTCGAAAAAGTCGTGACTTGCAGCAACTGCAAGAACGAAGGGCATCGCATGCGCGACTGCCAGGAGCCTGTTGTTGACAGAAACGCCTGTCGCAACTGTGGCCAAGCTGGACATAGAGCAGCTGATTGCTCCGAGCCTCGTTCTGCCTCCAATGTGGAATGTCGCAAATGTGGAGAGAGTAAGTTGCTGACCCACTCGACAATGACCACCTACTAAATTGTGTCTCTACAGTGGGTCATTTCAGCAAGGAGTGCCCGACTGGTGGCGATGGTGCTGGCAGCGCATGCCACAACTGCGGTCAGGAAGGACATCGCAAGAACGAATGTCCCGAACCTCCCAATCCGGACAATATGGTTTGTCGCAATTGCGATCAGAGTAAGTTTCTTTCTCCTCCTTGAAATCTGAATGGACACTAATCTCTTTGACATAGAGGGTCATCCTGCTCGCGACTGCCCTCAGCCTCGTGACTGGTCTCGCATCACTTGTTCCAACTGCAACGAGAAGGGCCACGGTCGTGCCCGTTGCACCCAGCCCCCTGCCGAAGAAGCTGCAGCTACCTCCAACGGCCATGGCACGTCTGCAGACTCTGGCTTTGACGGCGAGGTCAATGGTGGTGGCGAGTCCAATTTTGGCTCTGCTGCTGGTACTGATGCTGTCGCCGGCTGGACTGCCGAACCCGCTGCTGTCAACGGTTGGTAGGCCTGAGATCGCGATCAGCTATTTGCAGCTCACGGGAGAGACTACCACTAGCGAAGAAAAGCGTTGAGCACTAATGTGACGGGCCTGTGGCGAAAAAGGAGGTCGATGGCGACTCAGGAGTCGAGGGTTCTGAGTGAAGCCGCTGAGCAGCGTCATATCCTAGAACCTCGGTAGCCTCCATATTGAAATGGAATTCAGAACAAATTCAAAGAAGAACAAATTCAAAGTCCGCTAGTAAGCGTGAAAGGTTTGTGCTTCGAGTTTGCCAACGGGGATGGCAGAAAGCCAGTGCTGATGCATCGCACGTGTACATGCGCTCTCCGTGCTCTAAGCATCTGATGGTGATTCCACGACGATGATCCACAGGTCACTGTTGTTGGTAGCATAACGAGAACTCATTATCATTGCTCTAGCTCTATGTTCCTCTATTCAATCTCTAGGTTCCGTTGGCGATGTTTCTAAGATATGCTCAAACCACGGCCGAACTTCATATTCTCCTGCCGTGCTCTCATTCATGAGTCCGTTCGTTATGCTGAGGAGACAGCCATCGCCTCTCCTTTGGGTATATGCAGTTGTTGTCTAGTTTGCTTCAATCTGCACACTCTATCGTGCAGACTGACGAGATCCACAGGTCAAGGCCCTGTTAAATATCTCTTATACCGATCCAAGTTGTAATTAAACCAGAAATTTCAGATATAGCAAGATCATAGCGCCAAGTGACCAATTAAACACGAAAAGAAAGCCGTCATCCTAAGCTATCCTACGAGGACGCGTCGCTCGTCTCAGTAGCAGGCTTCTCGTTGGTAGGAGGCTGCTGCGCGCGCAAGCTGTTCTTGCGCGAGCCGTTCTGCGAGATGAGCGAGCTGCGGCGGTGCGCACCCACGCCCTCGGTGTCCTGGTAGGCGATGAGCAGGTTGCCCTGCTTGTCGAAGCGGTGGGGCTCCTTGTTGGCAATGGGGACGACGCTGAGGATGCCCGACTTGGCGAAAATGGCGTCCATTTCCTCGAGAGAGCGATAACGGGTCTCGGGGAAGAAGAAGTAGACGACGGGGAAGATGAAGGCGTTGATGACGGCGAAGATGATGTAGGTCTGATACTGGATGTTCGCAAAGGCGACTGGCGTGATCATGACGACCCTAGTATGCGGTCAGTCTGGGAGATAATAATGAATGGAAAATCAAGGACTTACATGAAGTTGAAGATCCAGTTGGCAGAGGTGGACAAAGCGTTGGCTGGAGCACGAATGCGCAGAGGCACAATTTCAGCGGGGTACAACCAGGTCATACCGAGCCAGCCAAAGGCGAAGAAGGTGTTGAAGACGAACAGGAACACGGCAGCTGCGACACCAGCCTGTGAGTTCCTGTTCAAGATTTGAGATCCGTCGGCTGCAATGGTGATGTCGGCGTGGCCCTCGGCGTAGTAGTTCGCGACGGTCAAGGCAACCATGGAGAGCGACATGCCAGCAGCACCGATAAGCATGTAAAGGCGGCGACCGACCTTCTCGATGGTGAAAATGGGGAGCAGGGAAGCGATGAAATACTCAGTACCGTTGCAGGCAGCCAGAAGCGAAGGAAGATGACCCTGAAGACCGATTGTGCCGTAAATCACGGGAGCATAGTATGTGATGAGGTTAATACCGGAAATCTGCTGGAACATCTGGTTGACATAGGCCAAGACGACACGGTGAAAGTTGCGAAGCTCGCCCATCTTGAAAAGATCGGCAAATGAACCCTTGGACATCTCAGCTACAGTATCCTTGACGGCAAGGAACTCAGACTGAATGTAGACGTCGTCGCGAGGCAAATCGTGCAACAGCTCCAAGATCTCGAGAGCCTCGTCGTCGCGACCCTTCAGGACCAACCATCGAGGAGATTCGGGGAGGTCAGTGATGCAGATGAAAATAATGATGGCGAAAAAGATCTGGAAGGCGATGGGGAAGCGCCACGCGAACTCGGACTCGCTCACGAAGCTCGTGCCGAAGTCAATCCAGTACGAAATCATAATACCCAAAGTGATCAAAGAGCCTTCGATCATGACGAGCGGGCCACGACGGTGAGACTTGGAAGTCTCGGATTGCCAGGTGGGCACCTGTGGCGCATGTCAGTAGGTGTAGCGCGTCGCAAGAGTGTGCCGACGGGGGCCTTACAGTAGAAGTGTTCAGGCCATTTCCAATACCAGTCACAATTCGAGCCAAGATGAATTGAGGAGTCTGGTAAGCAGTGCACTGCAAAAGGGCGCCAATGGTCATAATGACGGAGCCCCAGAAAATGGTCTTCTTGCGGCCCAGCCAATTACCGATCCAGATGGTGGCAACAGCGCCCAAGAAGCATCCCAGGTTGTATGCTGCAACTGCGATACCTTGATAGGTGGAGTACTTCTGGTACTGTGCCCGGTTGGCATTGGGGTTTTCCTCGGGGCAGTTAAAGGTTTGGTCTGCGCAGCGCCATTGGTAGGGGTCGATCTCGGGAAAATGCCGGCGGAACGAGGGAAACTCGAGCAGGCCGCCAGTGACGCCCTGGTCGTAGCCAAATAGCCTTCAAGCCAGTTAGCGACATCCACGAAATCCCATGCTTGTGCGTGGAGGAGCTAAAGCTTGGGCGCAGGGGCCAAGCACAGCAGCTCGCGCCACCAATTTGGCGGAAGCTGCCAGCAAATAGATAGGCACAAGGCAAACACCGCGGCGCGCGACAGGAAAAACTCACAGGAAATCGAGGCCAGCGATAACACCGATGGCAATGGACAGCTGGGAGCCGCGCAGGCCCCAGTACTTGGTCTTGCCCATGCCAAACATTGTGGCGGTTGGGGGGGGGGTGGGGGGGGGGGGGGATTTGTGGTCGCGCAAACAGGAGCAGGCGCGTTCGGGCAGGCGAGCAGTCAGTCACCCAGGCAAACGAAGTGAGGCGGGCGAAGAAAAGTCACACGAGGTGTGAAGATGCAGGAGAGGAAAAGAGCACGCCAACTGGGGCGAAGGGCGCGACGGCTAATATTATAAGCAACAGCAGATGGAATGAATCGGACTGGCCGCAAGACACGGCTCAGCAACGCCGCACTAACAGCTCTGACTGCGGAGCACGAAAAGGATCCAAGCGGTCTTAGTGGCTCAGGCTCGTATACCAACCCAGCGGAAACAACTCCACGCATTCTCTCCGCGTGTCAGGGAACGGCAATGTCGGTTGATCGCTGCCGATCGCAGTCTGCGGCAGGGCAAGGCAAAGGTGTGCAGCGCCACTGACGAGATGCCAGCGGGCCGTGCGCCTGCGCTTGCCCGAGATCTGATGTTGCTCAGCGTATACCTGATGACAAACGGCCGCTGCTCAGGTGTGCTCCTCGCGGTCCTCCAGCTTCTTGCGCGTCTCACCGTGGCCCCCGGCGCTGTGCGCACGCGGTGTGTGAGTGGGTCCTGCTAGGCTCGCGGTGAGATGTCGCCGTGGCTGGCTGCTCGGGCCACTGGCAGGCGCATGGGGGCGGACCATAGCACGGCGCCTAGAAAGACGGCGCGGCCTTAGCGCCAGGCGTGCGAAATGCTAAACGGCCGCCACTGACGAGCGGCCAACCGGGGCCTGCCCGTCGCACGTGCAATGCTGCTACTCCCCACCTTTTCTCCAGCAATCCCCAAAGTCAAGCGGGAGCTCTACCTGTCAACCGCGTGCTGCGAATAGCATAAATCTCTCTCGCCGCACCCGGCGCGGCGCATCTTCATCATTCGACCCCTCGGTTCACGCTGTAGCAAAGTACCTCTGATCGTGTGCTCTGAGCGGCGGGAGAAAAATCTTTTGTCTACGATCAGACCCCGGCGGCCGCTGCTTGGCCCGACGCCCAAGCATCGCCACGACATTGGCCAAATGGCTTCGTTGGAACTACTTGTCGCATGCAGATGCCAGACTTTCTAGAAGCTCTGCAGTGTTCCTGGCGGTGGCACTGGCGGGGGCGGCTGGCTGGCTGGCCCAGGCGCCGGTGGCGTCTCGTATAGTCTTTTAGTTGTTGAATCTGCGTGACCGAGTGACTTGAGCGACCGCGCACGATGTTGTGGTCGCGTGTGGCTTCGCAAGATGCAGGGCCCCCATCGTATCGATCCTCGACCCAACAACTGCCGTGCAGGGGAGCAGGTGCGGCGAAGGCCCCTGCCAGCGCGCAGCCTCTCAAGATGCTCGACGGCGGGTTGTCAGCGCTCCGACTGTGACTGAGCTCGCCTTACTTGCTCTCTGATCCCCTCGAAAACCCCCCTGCAGCAGGATTCCTCCCTCTGTCGAATGTACGCCGCGCGCAAACTCACTCCACATCCCCGCGCTGTAGCGCCCCGTGTTCACCCACACACGCTACCCAATGCGCCCCACAGTGCGCTCGGCCTCTCCGCGGGGCGCGTCCAGTGCCCTGCTCCACATAATTTCCGTGTGTGATGCCAGCAGCGCAGGAATGCCCGGTTCAGGCAAGCGCGCGACGGACTGGTGGCGCTTGTCGCCCTCGGCTGAATTGCGGCCGACTCCACTGTTGGCCTTGCGACTCCAGGCTAGCCACAGGAAGCATGACCCGGACCGCGCTGCTTCTGGAAATTGTTTCGTGCCTCGTGATGCGATGATGTAGACATGACACTGCGGAGATATTCATCTTGCCCGAAGAGGTATGGAGCCTTGTACCGTTACCAGCCATGCATAGCCGGTCGGAGGGTATCTATTGAACTCTAATTATTCTGCATAGAAGCGCTGCAAAATCGATACTGAGCCACCTTCTAGAAGCATGGTCACCTCCGAAATCTCGAGCGCCCCATTCTCATTAATCATCCATTATAGGAGCTGCACAACTCTGGACATGCATTTCCCTTCAGAAACCCCTGGATCCAGACGGTCCAGGTGTTGCAACAGATTGCCGCACCCTGTTGTCGTCCGCGCCTTTCCCCATCAATGTCTGCTGTTGGGTATTGGTCATGTGCTGGCTCCGAAGTATTGGAGTCGCCGCGAACGACCGCTGCTGCCCCTGGTCAGCACGATGGCTTGAGCCTTTGGTCATGCTTTGCACGTTGAATCCTCTTGTCGCCGGGTCGATGCCCTGCGCGATCAAAGCCTCCACTGTTGCCCGCTGAGCCTTGAATTTCTTAGCCTGCACTAGCGTCCCCTTGACGCCCCGTAGATATCGCGTGGCCAGCTCCACTAGGTGCTGCTGCTCTGGGCTCGCCTTCAATGCTGTCAGCATCTCGATCACTTGCGTCTCTGACTGGATGTGTGGACACGTCCGCGCCACTCCGAAATGCGCAAGCCCGCACAGGTTGCAGCGCTCGTAACCCGCCAACTTGTACGGACAGTAACCCTGGGGGTGCCATGTACCGCAGGCCATGCATGGTTGCGGCCGAGCACCGACACCTGTCGTAGGGGTAGTTGTCGGTGTGGTTGTTGTTGCTACCGCCGCTGGCCGCTGTTTGGAACCATCATGGGGGGGTTGTTGAGACTGCGAACCTCCTCGCATGTGCTGAGCGGACCAAACGATATTTGATCTTCTGAACACTCTCGATGGCGACTCGGGGCCGGGGGCCTGGCTCAAGATTCCGCGATGAGTCGACAGCTTGCGTCTCTCCACAAGCTCATCTGGGTCGATCGATGCTTCGTCAATGTCTTCGTCTGCACTGGCGTGGGCCTCGCTCTGCTGCTCTTGGAAGTCGGTGTCGCTGTCAGGATCGCTGACGCCTTCGCCACGCTCGTTGAGCAGCTGTCCTTCTTTGCTGACGTAGTCCACTGCCTGTCGAGCGCGCTTCCCTCGTCCTAGTATTTGTTGCCGTGCCGCTGCTTCTTGCGCTGCAAGCCGCTCTCGTTCTCGAAGGATGTTGTCCCATCCAGATTGCTCGGGTACACGCTCTTCGTCGTCAGAGCCGCCAACCGAGTCTGCAAGCGATGCTGTATCATTGGCCCAGACGCGCGCAAACGAGAACTGCGACTCAGCAGAATTATCCTCTCCTGCCTTTGTGTTCTCAATCTGGCTGCGGTCTAGGAGTTTATCCACTGATGCGTCGTCGTATTTGATATCAGTCACGGTCTCATCCAAGAGATCAGCTACGCCGTGGCGTAAGACTGATTCGACATCCACCCCTTGGTCTTCGTCGGCGTCCATTTGCTCAACAATCACATGATCCAGCGCCATCTTGCGTCGTCCGATCTGGACTATCTTTTCTTCCGCACTTGAACGCGTCATGAGCTGGAAGCAAAGCACCTTGTTCTTCTGTCCAATACGGTGCGCTCTGGAAAGTGCTTGGATGTCTTGATGGGGGTTGAAGTCAGGATCCAAGATGATGACGGTGTCTGCTGTCGCAAGATTTATCCCAACGCCTCCAGCACGCGTGGAAAGGACAAAAGCAAACACCGTGGAATCAGGTGCGTTGAACTCATCGATCCGTTTCTGTTTCTGCAACGAACCCACATTACCATCAAGTCTGAGGTGCTCCAACGCTAGGCCGTCCAGGAAGTCCTCTATTATATCCATCATGTCCAAAAATTGGCTGAAGATTAAAACACGATGGCCTCTCTCTTTCAGCTTTGGCAGCAGAATCTCGAGCAGCTGGAGTTTTGACGATGCTTCGACGAGATTCCGATGCAGTAGCGCCGCTGATGCTTGGCGATCCTCGATGTCTTGACTATAGACAAAAGGATGGCAGAGACACTTCCGGAGCTGCATAAGGATATTGTTGAGATTGGCCTTTTCTCCTTGCTTCAACGTTTTGGACGGGTCAAAGATGGCGCGAATGAGATCCGGATTCTTTGCGAGGATTGACATGTACAGCTTGCGCTGAACCAGACTCATGGACACAGGCAAGATGATCTGCGCCATTGGAGGTAAGAACGTCAGGACCTGTGCTTTGGTTCTCCGTAAAAAGAATGGCCTGATCATGTCGTGTAGCTGCGGTACATTGTGCTTCGTGAGCTCTGCGTATTCCAGCTCTAATGCTTGAGCATTAAAGGAATCATCGAGAAATTGCAGCAGGTTAAATAACTCCCGAGCGTTGTTTTGCAGTGGAGTTCCGGTGAGCAACAGTTTGAAAGGTGCTTTGAGCGCCGTCAATGCGGCATATAGTAAGCCTTGGTCATTTTTAAGCCGTTGACCTTCGTCGACAATCATTCCCTGCCATGGAACACCACGGAAAAACCTGCGGCAGCTGTCGTCGGCGGCTGCATCATATGAAGTAACGACAACGTGGCAACGCAATTCCTTGCTGGCTTCTGGATACATCTCATACTTGTATGCCATGTCTCTTGATACAGCTGAGCCGTAGTAGGCAACAGCGCGGAGGGACGGCGCCCACTGTTTGATCTCTCGCCGCCAATTTGGACAGGTAGAGTTTGGCACGACGATCAGAAAAGGGAAGCAGTTGAAGTCCTGGACCAGTGTAGCAAGCAAGCCAATCACTTGGATGGTTTTCCCTAACCCCATTTCATCAGCCAGAATAGCATTCGCCCGTGAGAACCATTTGTAGAAGAGCCAATTGAGACCCTCGAGCTGGTATCCCATCAGCTCTCCACCAGTCAAATTTCCCGGCTGCTTGGTCTTCTCCATAGCGGAGAAGCCCTGGACACGAGCCTTTTCAAGCCTCATTTTCAATGGTTTTGACTTTGGGATGCGGACGTAACGCCCTGTCACCCAATCTTCGTATGCGACCACAAAGTCGTTCCAGCGGTCGCCATCCTCTGGGGACGGTACCGTTTCCCAGACAGCATCTTCGTACCCAAGACCTTTGTACTTGATGAGAGCTCGGTCGACCTCGCGGACTCGAGCTTTGTCAACCTCTTCAGCCTGGGTATTCACAATGCTGGTGAATTTGACATCAAGTACGATATCAATGCGCAGGTAGTCTTCCGGAATCGCGTCTTCCGTATTCATCGTGGCAACGTTGACCCCATTGTCCCGTTTCCCAAATGCAATGCGCATTGACGAGGCAGTCACACCCCAGGTCCAAGGGCCTGGCATCCACTGCGCTCGAAAATAGGACAGTTTATCCCATTTGATCAGGTATTCCTTATGGTCCTCGTCGACTTCGCGTACTGTTGTTCCAGGTATGTACATATCAGGATTGATGGGACGCCAAGCTACAATGCCTGACGGTTTTGCAGGCATCGTTTCGCAGTCCAAGCACTCCCAATTCCTCGAATACTCACGAAAGCGTTCTTCGGCGATCAAGTCATCATCCACGCCATCCATGTTCATGGTCTCAGTTTTTGAACTGAGATGATGGAAATGGAAGGCCCGCCAACAACTGATACAGCGGAATAGGACATTGTCCGGGTTATTGACAAGCTGCTCATCGAGCTCTTGGATTGGGTCCTCTCCCTGGTTGTTCTCTCTTTCACGCTGCTCCTGAGCCGCGGATTTGCGTTCACGAAAAGGGTGGCAAGCTGGTCCCGGATCGTGGCAGAAAGAACAGATGCCTTGATCCGGCGCCGTTGGTTCCTTACGTCTGGCAATACCAACGCAGCGACGGCATTGCAAGATGAAGTTGGCTTCGCCGACTTTCGTGGTCAAGTGGTCCCTGGTATTCCTAAATCCGAGGCACTGCTGATGATAAGAAAGCGAACAACCTTGACAATGCAGAAGCTGACCCCGAGCTCCGCTGCCTGAACCACCACAAGATTCGCATTGTTGCATATGTCTCAGGTGGAAGGGATTGCTCCGTGGCAATGGTTGGAATGCCTCACGCGCTCCAACAGCCTTTGCGACAGGTCGACTGTCATCAGACGAATCTGTGCGGTACACTTGCTCCATGCCAATCTCTTCCATGTTTTTTTGGGTGCGAGTGCTTCGTTCAGAGTGGCGTACGGCTGATGGAACCGAGCGTCGAGATCTCATGGGTCGCTCATTTAAGCGCCTCCGCTTTCTTGGGGTTGTGAGGTCGGACTTGAAGACATATAAGCCATCGGAGGAAGATTCGGTTGCATCGGAGGAATCGTCAAAGAAACTGTGAAGCGGCGCGATTCGGGCCTGCCTCAGCGGGCCAGTCGACCGTGTGCTCCTCTGCGGAAATCGGTGTTTGGTCAAAGAAGCGACGGAGCTGCTGCCAGTGAAGCGCGCGCGGCGGAGCCTTGGGGGGTCTGGCCGCGCATTCAACTCATCCTCCGAGGATGAGTCGAGCGATATTGCATCACCTTGGGGTGTAGCTCTGGTGCGGTCTTCGTCGCTGCCGGCGGAATCATAGTTGTCCGACTGTGACTGATTCTCAAAGGTCTGCAGAGCAATTGCGCCGTTTTCAAAGCGCAAGAGCTCATCAAATGACACGACCTCGGTATGACCGTCCGCGAAGTTGGCAGTATAGGAAATGGTACCGTCGTCGATAGTCGACTGGGCCAGAATGGTATGGACGACATCGGAAGGCTGATAGTGTTCATACTCGTGCGCATTTGTGAACAGCGGTGGGCGTACTGCGACCACTGATCGAGCAATCATCTTGTGGAGGATGATCTTGTGGAGAGGCGGCGTTTCGGGAGGCCCACTATGGCTCCGGGTTGAAATGATGTCGGAGCTCTCGGGCGCAGTGTTACAGCATCCCGTGGGGAAGTACGGCAGGTGCCTATGTAAGGAGACGGCAGTGTGCCATGGAGGCGCAATCGGTGGTTGATTGAGGGACCTTGTGGCTCTTGGAAACGCGTCAAGCGCGCCCAAAGTGCAAGTTCAGGGTCCACCAGGTCGGGCGACGGTGAAAGTCGTCCCGAGGCCAAAGGCGGCATTTCTTCAACTCTGTCTCTTGAATCATCCACTCACTTTGCTCCAGCCGCAGTGTAAGCTTGCAGACGCACGCTATGAAGCTATTTCATGGGCCATGACACTTGCTACCCGGACGTCTAGTGCACAGATAAGCGTCTTCCGCGCCAAAGCATCTGCAAAGTACCAATGTCGCTATGTTTCCGTCAACTCCGGCATCGCTCGAGGTCTGCGTGCAGAAGGCACGAAAGTGAGCCTTGGACGAAGCGAACGGACTATTTCTCCTCATCGTGATGACCAAGTCAATGGCAGTCCCTCTCGATCATTCCCCGTCCAGCGACGTCTAACCTTCCGCCGTCCCGCAGACTTTGCCTACGAAATCAAAACACCACGCATAACATACACAACGGCAGCTTCGCAATTCCTCTCGGGGACGCGAACAGTCACGGCTGCCATTCGAGCTGGTAGGAGGAAGCTATACAAACTGTACACATCAGGGCAGGGCGAGGATGTGGAAGGTGTACGGACCTTAGCACGCACCAGAGATGTGCCGTTTGAATCTGTGGATGAACAAGCAATCTCCGCGCGTTTGGTTGGCGTTCCAGGAGCTGCAAGGGGGCCCCATGACGGGATATTGCTCGATTGCTCGCCTTTGCCCGAGCTCCCTGCGAGATCCCTATCAGTGTTTTCCTCAACGCAGGACACTTTCACAGTCGATTTGCAGTCTCAGAACGCAGAGCAGGAACACGTCAACGGTACTGACAATGTTCTTGCCGGACAAGGCCAGGGTTGGCGGAATCCCGTGGTCTTGTGGGCTCACGGCGTTACCGACACGGGCAATCTGGGCGCGCTCTGCCGAAGTGCGCTCTTCTTTGGCGTATCTGCCGTCGCTGTTACGGTGCGTGGCAGCTCGGCCGTCACGCTCGCGACAATCAAAGCTGGTGCAGGAGCCCCTGAATTTATGCCACTTTTGAGAGTTCGCGACCCGTCATCATTCATTCGAGAAAGTCAGGCAGCTGGATGGAAATTCTTTGCCGCTGTCGCGCCATCTGCTCGACGAAGACCTACCGACCCGGCTGAGATGTCCGCGAATCCTGCCATCCGCGATCCGTGCGTCTTGGTTCTCGGAAACGAAGAGCTTGGTCTGCCAGAGGACATCATCCATGCGTCCGACACCCTGGTATCCATTCCCGCTCGCTCTTCAAACGCAGCTACTGCTGGTGTCGATAGCCTCAACGTCAGTGTTGCTGGAGCAATTTTGATTGAACGATTCTCGAGGGGCTTGAACGACGCAGAAACGTCTCGACAGGAAAAACGTCTTTTTTAATCACCGTCGAGTCTGTCGTCTTATGGGATTATTGTTGCGTATATAATGTCGATTTATTCGTCTTGTATCCGTAGATGTATCGAAATCCAAAGTACATTTATGTTCACCACAGAGCACACATAATAACCCTGCAGAATGTTTTCGCAGTCAAACTTGTACGTATTGTAGTGACATTGGGCTTCAACAGTCTTGATCGAGATCAGTGTCAGAAGTGTAGTTTTCTGCAACATTCTTGTTGCTCTACAAAGGAAATTATCTCATCAGGTATGTGCTGACGCAATGTTCAAGCACCAACTCGACAATCTCTGACAGGTAACGAATTCCATTCTGAAGGACTATTTACTCAGATCCTGACGACAAAGGTAGTGCAATGTATCATGGCCACTGAAAATGAAGGAATAAGCTTTGGAGTACTTTTTAATAGAACCAAGCTCACTGAGTGATCCGCAGCATCGGAAGGTCGTCCGCATTGATTGTTGTACTATCCATTCCCAGCAGTTGTGCATGCCTCGGATGCACATGCTACACCACTCTGTCTCTCATACGAGATAAGAACATGCAGTGTGACAGGCAATAGGGGAGAGCGAGCATATCTATACTTTCGTGGTGTGAAAGGACATGGTTGAGTACGCACAGGGGTCAAGGCCTCATCCCAGCTCGGCACAGGGCTGGAAGCTTGCGTTCGTGTCGCCAATGCGGCTTGATTGAGGTTGAATCAGGTGCGAGTCTGATGCCACTTCGATAGTTCCTGTAGCATGGTTACCTAGGGGCTTGTCATGGTCCTTGGTGGAAAAATGTGTCGCATCCCCTCGCTGTAACGTCCCACATCGGGTTGGGGCTCCTCACGAGCAAGGATGGGTTGCTGCCAGGAGTTATAGCTTTCTTGTGTCTACGACGTTGTAAAGTTTTGCGCTAATTCAATCCATGTGAGGCTGGAGCCGTGAAGGTAAGCAATGTGCGCCAAGTGCATAATCCTCTTGCATGACCGGACCGGAAGAGTTCTAAATATGGCCCAAACGCGAGAGCGAGAAATTGGACAACTTGAACCGAACTCTAGCCGACAGAAAGCATCTACACTCGATTGCTGGTTGTTGGCTATACGATTCTCGATCGCGCATGAAGCCATTTCATGCGGCCTGCAACCGCGAGCGCTTTCCAGACGCGGCAAGAGGCGCAATGACCCAAAATCTTCATGAAATGGTCATGGCTTAGGCTGAAGAAGCACCATCACAGCTCCTTGGCGATCACACGGCACCCATGAAAGCCATCCCATGCTTGTGGTGAGGCGGGCAAGCAGGAAAAGCCCCTTGCGTGTATCACAGGGGTATGGAACAACCTTGTCTACATCACACAGAAAGTGTTCGACGGGCGTCGGACCAAGCCGAACGCCGTGGCAGATCACAGCATTATTGAGGTCTGTGCTGTGACCAATCCGGGCAGGAACGAAATGAGGGAACAACTCAGGGGCCAGAACGAAGCTCTCGGCATCATTAGCGGCGGCGCTTGCGAGACGACGTCTGATGCATCCCCACACCTCTCACTAACAGATCCCCGACTGCCGTTCGAGCCGAGTTTATGGCGTAAGACAAACCATGTGTGACGACGCCCTCCCTCCCCCGTGCGTGGATTTAAGGTTGAAACCTTGGGTGAGAGACTGTGACGCTGCTGCAGGAGTACCTCCTCTTGCATACACCAAGCTTGATGTCTAGTAAGGGGACGAAGGCTACCCCTTAGGTCACTTTGGCCAGTGGCTTGCACGGCGATGCTGTGTTATGCATTTTCCAGACCCAGGGCAACCCATGACCATCCATTATTGTCAGCTTTGTCACATTGGCTTACTGGTATGCGCCACACATCTCCACATATTCAGTTTGGGTCTAAGTCTACAGTATTGAGTCTTTGCCTGCCATGTCCTCGTCGAGCCCTACTATATTCCATGTTCGCCTGACAAGAACGATGCAGGCGAATGCTCACTGGTCACTTGAGGAGCATGCTCGTGTTGCGAGGCGCGATGCGGATCGTGCGGCTCCAAAATGCGAGGACCAGCCACGCCGGCGCCTAATCTTGACCCGACCTGGCGGACCAACGTGATGGCGAAGCTAGCCGCGGCGTTCTAGCCTCCTTGCACATCCATCCACGGTTAGCCTCATGTAAGTTGTCTGAACTCTGTTGTGTGCCCATTCGACTGCAATCTCCAGCAATGTTCAGACAGAGTTCTCGCCCAGTGTGTCAGGCTATCGATCAAGGATGGGCCGAGTCCGACGAGACTAGTCGGCGAGGATGGCATTTCCTGTCTGCCTAGATGCAAGGTTTCGGCTCCGTCCCCTTGTATATATTGTTACAGGCCGCCACCATGCCTGCTCGCTCCTCGATCAGCAGCAACAACTTGCCAATTACTCAGTCGTTCTTTTTCAACATCTTGCCTTTCGGCACAGTCACTGCCCACCCTTTGGGTATAGTCATTCGTTATGAAGTATTCAATTCTTGCCGCATCGGCCCTCCTCGCGGCCTCGTCTGTCGCCTCGCCCATCGCTGCTCCGAACGCTGAAGCTGCCCCTACCTTTGGCAAGCTGAAATGCGCCTGGGACCCCCTGTACTGGCTCTGCTTTGGCCACTACGACAAGGACAACTGCAAGTGCAACGCGAAACAGGGTGGCTCGTACGGGCCTCCTTCCTACGGCGAGTCATCTGTTGCCCCGGCCCCGCCTACGTACTCGACCGCTGCTCCAGAGTACTCTTCTCCCTCGGAGCCTGAGTACACAACCCCAGCCGCCCCAGTTTACACCCCGGCTCCAGTCTACTCATCTGTCGCTCCTCAGCCGCCAGCCTACAGCTCCAAGCCGCAGCCGCCCGTCTACTCCTCGAAGCCTCAGCCTCCTGTCTATTCTTCAAAGCCCCAGCCTCCTGTCTACTCGTCCAAGGCTCAGGCACCTGCTTCATCTTCGAAGCCTCAACCCCCAGTCTACAGTTCCAAGCCCCAGCCGCCAGTGTACAGCTCCAAGGCTCAGTCGCCTGTGTCTTCATCTAAGCCCCAGCCTCCTGTCTATAGCTCCAAGCCTCAACCCCCGGTCTACTCTTCAAAGCCCCAACCCCCAGTCTACTCTTCCAAGGCTCAGCAACCTGTGTCTTCCTCGAAAGCACAGCCGCCCGTGTACAGCTCGGCCGCTCCTAAGCCCAGCTCGTCTCCCGCACCCCCCACCTACAGCACCAAGAAGCCCCAACCGCCTGTGTATACTTCGGCTCCCTCGGTCCCAGTGTACACGACTAAGGCCCCCCAACCTCCTGCTTACACCAGCCCGGCGTCCCTGCCCAAACCTTCGCCGTCTGCTCCATCGTATGGCAATGGTGGCTCCATTGGAGGTGGTGTAGGCGTTGGCGGCGGCGTTGGCATCGGCGGTGGTATTGGTGGTGGTGTCGGTGTCGGTGCAGGTGTTGGCGCAGGTGTCGGTGCAGGTGCAGGTATCGGTGCCGGCGTCGGTGCTGGTGTTGGTGCTGGTGCTGGTGCTGGCGCTGGTATTGGAGCAGGCGCAGGTGTTGGCGTTGGCGCTGGTGTCGGTGCTGGTATTGGAGCTGGTGTCGGTGCTGGCGTTGGCGCAGGCTTCGGTGCCAGTGCTGGTGCTGGTACTGGTATTGGAGCCGGTGTTGGTGCTGGTTTCGGTGCAGGTGCGGGCGTTGGCGCAGGCTTCGGTGCCGGTGTCGGTGGTGGTGTTGGTGCCGGAATTGGAGCAGGTGCAGGTGCAGGCGCTGGCTTCGGTGCCGCTGCAGGTGCTGGCTTCGGTGTAGGCGCTGGTTTTGCTGGCAGCGTTTCCGAACACCACGGCTCATCAGCCTCTGACTCTGCTGGCTTTGCTGCGGGCGCTGGTGTTGGATTTGAAGCCGGTGCAGGTGCTTCTGGTACTGGATCTGCTGGTAACGCCAGGGGTGGATTTGCCGGCGGCTTCGCTGGTGAAGTTGGTGGAAAGGCTGGTGGAAAGGTCTCTGGAGGAGAAGTCTCCGGTGGAGCTGCCGGTGGTGTCGCAGCTGGATTCGGTGGAGGTGTTAAGAACGGTGCCTCCAACAGTGGATCTGCCCCATCCTACTAATGTGTCGGGCTCGTCATGCCAATTCGGTGTCCAATCCTAATGTTAATTCCTCAAGAGACTTACAATGAAGGCATATCGTCTTCACAGTCAGCTCAAAACTACAATTGGTATATCGATTTGCCATCTCCATCTCAAGAATTCAATGTCATGTAGGAAATAATGTATGTATATTATGAAATTTAGCATCTTTAGCGTTTGACTGATACGAACATTCATAATTCCTTGATAATGTTGAAAGCGGCATGAATGCACACTTCTCAAGCAGCGGCTTACCTTTTATCATTGGTTTGGCCTTGTAATAGAAAGACAAGCGCATCGACATTGTGGTGACCGCATAATGTAATTTACTTGGTGGAATTAAATCCCTCTCAAATCAGCTTGAAGGAGTATGGTCCGCTGGTAGTGACAACAACGAGATCTCAGCATCTGATGAAAAAGGAAACAACGGCAATGCGAGAGATCGACGTTGATAACGATGAGAATTTTCCACATCTCCCATTCCGAATCAATAGTCATATAACAACAGGTCTCTGATCTACAAGGTCAACAACTCCAACCACACGAAAACGGCCCCTGAAGCCGACTCTCTCCAGTACGCAAATCTGATCGACTTTCCAATGCAGTTCCCACCCGCTGCCTCCAGCTTCTAGGGCCTCCTCCTCGCCCGCTTCGCCATTCTTGCCCTCGCCGTGCACAAACTCCCAAATCTCGCGCTCAACCTCTGCCTCCAATTTCCGCGCGGCATCTTCGCCATCGGCCTGACCAAGACTCAGATGAGGGACAAACGGGCGCTCATCCCCGCCTGAGTCGCCGGCACACTCGGAGAACTCGTCGAGCAGAAGGGATCGGAGTTGGCAGAGACGGGGACAGGCTTCGCAAGTTGGCTTTGCTGTGGGATCATTGCCGTTTGGACTGTCAGATGTGACAGAAGCCGGAGCATGCGAGTCTGGTGGTTTCTCTTCCGGGTGCAACCATACAGTGGCGCTGTGCTTGGAGTGGAGAAAGTGATTGGGGCGACGGGCGTAGAGGTCAATTGGGCCGAAGTGATTGGCATCCAGGACTTTGCGGATGCGGGAAGAGATTGAAGGCGCCATGTCCTGGGTGATGGATTCTTCGAGCGCCTTTAAAGAATTGTTGGCCGCTGTCTTATTGTTGCTGTTGGGGTCTGGGTCGTCACTTGGCCGTCGAGAGTGCCGGATCTGTTCGTCGAAGCCGAGGCTAGGCTGGTCAAGGAATGGGTATATTAAATTGATATGGGGTGGCCATCGTTTGAAATGCCGATCGTGACGGTGACGGAGACTGTCAAAAGGAGGTCGGAGCTGTTTGGGTGGCAGAATGGCCAGGGCAGACTTGTAGGAAAGATGAGCAGGTAGTCTGTGTGCTTTGACTGCCATGTGTTTTTTCTGGTTGGCTCATGATATATTATTCAAGCTAATTACTTGATTTCGTGTTCTTCTACAAGGGGGGTAAGCCGTGATTGCAATTGCGTACCCGTGCTGTCGAAGGAGTAGAGTATAGTTTAGGATCCTCCTGGTGTGCGCGTCATCGCTTGGTCTCACACAAAAGGGCTCAGACGAGCATTCACAAGATCATCTACTAACACAATGATACCCTCTGACCGTGGTAGCCGACATGTTGCAGTGAATATTAATATGATTACAGCTTATGGTTAGACGTTGGCTCTACACATGCTACCACCATATGCGGGTTGTCCAGAAGATTGGACGACTCTTCTCCCTCCACTTTCGAAATAGCTGAACGGAGCTTCGGCAATGATATGCTTATAGAAAAGAAACAAGTGAGTCTTGGTGTCCACCATTTCATCAAGAAGAAAGCAGTGCGCGAGAAACCAATGGTTGATCAAGTCTATCACAAGGGCTGACGAGTTCAGGGCACGTGATGGCGCGTAAAGTGGTGACGCGAAACGCGAGTGCCGCAACGTCTCGGCGCAGTAAATGTTGCCACAGCCCCGCAAAAGATCCACCCACTCATGCGCATGACATCGTGCATCGCGCACTGCATTGTCCATTGGCACGTTGAGCATGTATGTGCCGGCAATGCCGATAACGCCACAGCTCGTTGAGCACATCATCATTTACTTCGAGGAGCAGCTCTGTGAGGCTTCCCACCCGACTTGTCACCCACACGACTGACACGGACATAGACTCACAAGCGCTTACCCTATTGACATCATTAGTCGTTTCTCAGCATGGTGCGCCTATACGGGGACACGAATCCTTTGCGTACCTACCTTCAGCCCACATTATCGGCCTCGTAGCGACTCTAACCGTCCACCCCTCCCTTACCACACGCGCCCCAACAACCGACGGCAACTCAGTCCCGATCCAGTCACTAGGGTTACTAGATCACATCAATCAGATTGTTGGTCCTGTGGGTGCTTCTTTAGACCAGGCATTTCAATTCACTCAACAAACAGGCTCGAGAGGCAAGCGGAAGCTCAACAAGCGTCAATTGGCAAAGGCAGCGGCAGACTCAGGAGACAATACCTCAGACACTGACCATTATGGCGAAACTGTCAACAGCGATCTTGCCAACGATGGTGCTCTGTTCGCAAAAGCAGAGGACTTTTGGCATCTTGTTGGATGGTCCTTCAATTGCTCAGTCAAACACCATAACCGCTGGGCATGGTGGCGTCTTTGGCTTTCATTTCATTTGACGGTGCTCGAAGACGACTTCATGTCAAGACTAGCCAGTTTCGAGGCTCGGCCGGATCAGGAAGAAGATAAGCACACCATAATCGCCAATTGCATGATGATGCAATACCTGCAGGCTATTGGTAAAGGCGCTAGTCGTACGGCTCGCCGCCGAGCCATGAGGTCCATATTTGCTCGCGCGGATGAGAAAGATCTAGCCGAGTTCCCCGAGGTCTTCAAGAATGAGCTCAAGGAGCGCAAGCTTGAACCCACGGAACGCGACGTGCGACCCCGCAAGCGCGTTCATCTTGACGAAGGCGACTTCGGTGACTACTTTGATGAGGACGATGACGAAGGGACCGCTATCGTCAAGCAAGAAGACGAAGCAGAAGAACGAGAAGCTAGCGAAGCGACAAAACCGCTGCCACGAAATCGAAAGACAGCTTCGCCAATCAAGAAAGATGTTACAGGCCAACCCAGTTCGCTCAATGGAAATTCAAGTCCAGTCGATGCCTGGGGCGGTGCAGAGGCCATAGCTCTGCGCCATCGCCTACTTGTCCTGCTTGCTAAAGTCTCCACTCATCTACCAGGGCACTTCATGTACATTGGGGAACTGCTTGATATCTGCACGGAGTTCATTCGCCCGTTACCCGTTTCCATCTTCGCCATTTTCACATCACCTACTCCAGTAGCGCCGCTAGTGTCTTCTCTTCCAAGCGAACAATATGTGAGCTTGTTGCAGATGCTCCTACAGGCTCTTGTTGGCACATCGAAGGCTCCAAAGGTGCGACTCCTCGAGATACCAAGTCAAGAAGAAATCCAGCAGTACTATCTCCCTTGTGCTGCATCATCTGTTACACCAGCAGACAATGCTAGGGTATCGCTCATCCTCGAAGGTCTTCTCCGTCTCTTGTGGAAGGACGCGAACAGGTTACAAGCCGGGAAAGGCTTCAAGGCAGATTTAGAATGGGGTATTGAGGTTCGGCGTGCCAAGGCAACGAATATGTTCTCTACAGCAAAGAAAATTCGCATCAGGGAAGAGGATGACGAAGCAAATAGCTGGCTTGCAGGCTCCGAAGTACGCATGACATTGATTGCTGCCTCAGTGGAAGGCCAGCTTGCTGGCGGCTGAGCTATTGAATCAGCGATTATCTCTGTGATAATCCGATCATCGACTATCAGACCGAAAACCACAAGATCCAAATTCCTGAGCAAGTCTGGACTTCTCGGAAGAGTTTGAGTCCCCTCACATATTGTCAATATTCAACATTACCGCCCGCCCGAAATGAGTTAGCATATCCATGAATTTGGATCTTGTAGACCCACCTCGGGACCCACGGTCAACTAACTCCGGGATATTGTTGCTGTAGCGTCGATTTCCGTCACCATCCGTAGCCTGGTCCGCCGCACATCCGCCCGCTCCGCCCGCGGTATCTTCCGACTCGCATGGCGACTGTTGAGGAGCCAGGAGCTCTGTTCGACTGCAGGAAACTTCTGCCGACGCCCAGCCGGTGCCTTCCGGTCTATCATGACGTGGACTTGGCTCGCGCTTGCCACGACTTAGCGCACTCATGACGTGGAGGTGCAGATGGAGGCAATCAGCCAAAAGCGCTTTGCGAGTCTGAGCCTTGGGAATTGAAAAGGAGATTTACCAAAGTTGTTGAAATCGCATCTCGTCGAAGTAGAGCCATTTGTATAAATACTTATCTTTCCGTGCTTTGACTTGGGGCTTTTTCGAGATCTACGACACTCTCTTAAGTTTGTATCATAAGAAGCAAATTAAACGTCTTGTGATTACTAGAAAGGAGAGATTTGCTTGTAAAAAGCCGTCACAGAGAAACCAACACCAAACTCCAAATCCTACTCCGTCCTCGTGAAATCAAATATTTTTCGATTGCGACAAACACCTTCTCGGAATCCAATCGCAGAGCAGTCTTAATAGAAACACCATTGTCCAAACCCAGAGCCAGAGGTCCAGCAAGCCATCCATGTGAACATACCGCGAAGTGACCTTGATGCCTTTGATATGCAGGCAGTTCTGATATTACCAAACCCAGAGGAGAAGAAAGCAAAGAGAAAAGCAAACAAAGAAAACCAACCGCAGTCATCGGAATAGTAATGGAACCCTTGACTGGAAAATTATTGTTGAGCCTCTATCGTCACCAAAACTTCCTCTGTCTGTTCCTGGCATTCCCCTGTGCTCCATCACGGTACATACCCGAGAGAACTGTATTGTTAACAGAAGCAACGAGATGAGCATTGTCCACCGAGCCGCGAGGGCCAAGCATGTGGCTAGATTCTCAACGGTCCTTCGCCAGGGGAGCATTCAATACCATCTGAGACATTCTAGTGCCAAGCAGTTAGATTTGTGGCAATGAACATGATGCTAGGGAGCTCTTCTGTTTGGTCCAGAAGCTTTGGCCCCTCACGCTTGGCAATTCTGGCAAGAATGTCCAAGAGATAGTCTAGAGTGTCTCTGCAATCTTGCTCAGATTTGAGATCTTTGGCAGCGGCACCATGTAGGACGTGCTTGCTGATAAAACGTTGCCCAAAACTGGCATCGGCAGCCAGGGTTCGTGCCCATCGGTACTCAAGGAGCTTTTTGTCATCTTTGTTACCCTTGACTGTGTCTCGGAACGTGGCTTCATGTTTGCTGTGCTCGTCGTTGTTATCTCCCAGTTCTTTCGCCTTCTCATATGCTTCGAGCATGGATTTCTGGAAAGTGATCTCCCACTGGATATGAGGAGTCTCATGGCTTAGGCTCACCCACACCTGCTCTATAAGCACGGCTTGTATCATGGCCTGAGGTACATTGGTGGATCTGAAACCCCCTCCCGCCCTCTTGCCATGGTAGCGAGATCTTTGGTAGTGTTTGCGGCATATAGGCGAAAAATGGCCGTGTGTCTTTAACCACGTGGCTTGCGTCTTGTTGCGACCAAAGTAGTGCGATATTACTTGGCGAACTGTTTCGTCTTGCGCCGCCCAACAGCCTTCCTGTTCTTTGCTGAAGAAGCAAGGCTGTCTTTTCGCTTTATCTTTTCCTGTAGGATTGTCGCCCTGAACACATATCTGATTGAAGATCTCGTCTTTGTAGAGCTTTCTCTCGTCCTTCAGCATCTGCTCGAAAATGAGATCTTGTCTCGGAGCGGCTTCACGGTAATATGTTGTGTTGGACGGCTGCGAGATTGGGAGTTGGGTACCATAGCCGAATGCTGGATGTGCCACCGTAGATGACAATGCACGGTTGCCTGAGCTGCTGATGATGCTATTTGAGCCAGTAACGCAATTGTTCGACGTATACATCTCCCGCGATGAGGTTGGTGTTGGTTCGATACGAGAATCGAAATTCAATGCACAGTCACCCCTTCCCAGATCAAGTGAACCAAAGGGGGGTAACGTAGGACGCCGACCGGAGCTGGTGTTAGAGTCTGAAGACGTTCTGCTGATGTTGGCCAGCGCATACGCTGCATACTCTGCTGAGCTTCGCTCGTTCGAGAGACAGTACTCTTGATGAGACTCGTGCGCTGGCGATGGATGGACAGAAGGGACAAATGTGCCAAGACGATGAACTGACGACCTGCGCCCTTGATGGTCGCACACTCTGCCGCTTCTATTGCATAGAGAGACTGATTGCAGGGGCGGAAGCATCCTGCGCGCGTGTAGCTGGGTGTCGGTTATGTCACTGCCGTATATAGCGCCGTTGAGTTGCCTGCGCTGTTCTGATCCTCGCAGCGGAGAAGGTGCGCGATAGTGCGGGTGAGTCGTTGTTGTTCTGGGAGATGGCGATCTCTCATGTCGGTATGGATGTTCGCGCTGGCTATCCCAACGCGGTGTAATGAAGTCGTTGCGACCGGGATTACAGTGTGAACAGCTGGGTTCGGGCCTGTCATAATGCCGGAAACAATATGGCGAAGTTGTAACTGCATGTTGGTTTGGAGTATGATACGGGGATGAGTAGCTTGCAGACTGATAGCTTGCAGGTTGGTTGATTGCAGAATGGTTGGTTGCAGGTTGGTTGCTGGCAGGTTGATAACCTGCAGGTCGATAGCGTGCCGGCTGATAGCTCCCAAAGTAATGCGGCGCGTCGTAACTTGGTGGCGTAGCCGCATAAGTTGCCGATGTGTGCTCACTGGAAGGGTGGGACCGGTTAGGTGCATAAACTCTGTGTTCCAAGCTATGCGAGCCTTGCCCGGCAGGAGCATATGCTGATGAAGCAAAATGAGAACGACTGTCGCTGGAGACCTGGTATGCAGAGCTATTTCTCTCCACGGGAAAGGTTTCAACAAAAGAAGGAAGGCGGGGGAGATAATAGCGATCCATGAAGAATGCTTGGTAATAATGAAGCTCGCAGACTCCAGGCAATCCGAGTGATCTGAAGCGTGCTATTTGGAACGCGACGCTGAGATAAAAGTCCTGAACTCAAGACATTTCGAAGCCAACGGGATGCGATCGATACAGCTCAGGTTGGATGATGTAAAAATATCTGGAAGATGAGCAATGCGCAGTAAAGCAAATTGACGCAATTATTTTCTGAGCAATTCAAGAATCCAAGGAAGAAAAAAAAGGCTCCAGGTGCAGCATCCTGCGCGAGACCGCGCTGGGTGCGTACCTGCCTGGCATGACTTCAGGTGGGCGTCACTGTGGGGATGTGCCGCAGTAGTTCTAGACGAGTAATCTACATGGTTCAGTTTCGTTGGGTAGGTCGGGTAGGGCCACCCACGGGTTCCAGGAGTACCTCACAATAGAACACATAGCATGATGCGGGTAGTGATATTGAAAGTATGGTAAATCGCGCAGGACCAAACCAATACTGCCGCTTGCCAGTGGGGGTGCATTGTTTGGGATCATAGTGCTCTGGAAAATAAATCCGTAGTTGCGGAATTTAACGCCTGCATCTTGCTGGAAGACAGCATTGTGCGCAGCCTAGACTCGAGACTTGCAAACGAGCGTTCAATGCAGATCGTGGCTTCATTTTCAGGAAAGACAACCTAAGAGATCCGGACTTCAGTCATTGATCTATTGAAAAAGGTCAAAGTCTGCTGGGAGATGCATTTATCGCGCGATGCACAATTCCGGAATCCACATTGTGGTGTAAAATACCATACAGCGTCATTTGTCAGATCTCATGAGATAAAAGTGCGTGGTTCAAGGCTGCTTCTTGGACCAGAGTGCCTTGTCCGACTCAAAGATTCTGTGCAAGGGAAGTTCTTGCGACAAGATCAAGCTGGTTGGCTTCGTTGGAGCGGTCGAGGCAGGCGCAGCAAGCGGGAACGACCCAAAGATGAGCATTCAGCGCCCAGGCATGAGCGCAGAACAAAACAACTCCGATGAAAAGGTTTTGATACACGGAATAAGAAGATCCAAGGATGACGCGATGGTCACTCACGACTGGATGTAACTTGACTGCTTTTCTTGTCAGGCGAAATGGGCACGGTGCGCACAACTGCTCCGAAGTTCTTGTCGTCTCGAGTCATTCGCCACGGGAGCGTCAGTCTACAGACGACGCACAGTAGCTGAAGTACGCCGGGTCCCTGCAGGTAGTGTAAAGTCGCAACATGCGGTCACTGCGGCTCTGGAAGCCGAAGCCGGATTGGACCAGAGATGTCATTGGCTGCAATACTTGGATCAAGGACTTGACCCCGCTGAAGAATCTCGATTTGCCCATGTGGCCTTCTAGCCCAAGCGAGGTCCCGGATCTGGGGCATCAGCTCGCGCCAACCAGGGACACCTAACTCGGCAAGCTCAGACGCAGAGAAACTGCGTGCGACTTCGGACGGGCAGATGGTCTTGGGAAATGCTCGGGAATGCAGGAGGCGATCAAGCCGCTGCTCGATTAGACTGGTAGATGCCATGTTCGTAGATGGGGAGTAGAGCGATCACGGAGGGTGGTCGGTGGATGAGGCTGTATGCCAAGGCGATGGCGCAGTGGTGGTGGCGATCTAGGAGAAGCTCATGCGCCGTATCAACCTCGACTTTCCCTACGTCTAGCTCGCATTGGGTGAGACTGTAGCCCCGGCTTCGACTGGATGAAGATGACCCCTCCGCCAGTAAGTCTGGGCGACAGAGACGATGCCCTGGCCACCCACTTACGATGTATGCGCACGTGACAGGCACGACCACCCTTTCATTTCTCCAGCATTGTGCCCACAAGCCCATCGCGAAAGAAGGTCAAGGATTCCGCGGGAATCAGCGATAGTGATGTTGCAACAACTTCGAGCTCTCAGTTTGCTCGGCGACCGCAGTTCCGTTCGTCTCTTCGTGACCAGCGACAGGAGCTCGGAACTACAGCCACAGGTCTCTCTCAGGTCCCATCCACGCGCCCAGATGCCAGAATACCGCCAGAACAGCACGACCCAGAGGAAGAGATGCTACTAGGCCCTGCGCAGGAAAGCCATGCGGCATTCAAGTCTCGCTCGACATCCTCCAATCTCGATGCAGCCACAGGATCCTTCTCAATCCAGCACTCATCGAAGCGACGCCGCCTGTCCAGGGGTGAAATGGCACCGCCGTCCCTACATCGCGATCCCGCCAAACCCGCCTCTGCCCCCCGGTTCAACGCAACACCTCGCTTTACCAAGCCCACCAGCACAAGCAGGGTGGTGTCGGCGTCTCCCACGACGCCCACCCCTCGGAACCGGTTCGTCCTACCCGTGGCCGATGCCACGCCGAGTCCGACCCTGCTTCCAGATGCCTTCTCGCCCCACCGCCGGAAGGAGCGCTTCGTGCCCGGCGGCTGGGCTAACCAGGTGCGCCGCTGGGCGATCGACGCCAGTACCAACGACGCTGCGCTTTCCAGCTCCCTCCGTGCATCGGCCTCTGGGCGTGCGGATGCGCATGACGACAGTGTTGCAGTGCGTGTGCTTGCTGTGCGGAGTGGCCTTGCAGGCGAGAGGCCTCTGCTGTTGCGGACAGCTGTCGTGGATGCTCGCGGCCATGCGTCACAGCGGGCGAATGTGCTCCTCGCCGGCGACGGCGAACGAGCGGCCCGTGTTTCTGGCGGCTTGGATGCAGGGCAGGATGCTGTGACTGTGACAATGGGTTCGGTGGTGCATCTGAAGCCTCCTCTGTGGGATGTCGTCCTGTCGGGAGCGCCGCACGACGACAGCGGATTGTGGGTTGTTTGTGCCTCCTGGCGTGTGGGGTGAGTCGATAGCTGTTCGGGAGGGGGTCATGGTGGGCTTGCCTTCGGTGATAAATTACGACTTGATGACTGCATGAGAAATGGTCATGATATACGATACGAAATGCTACACACACAAGAGCTAAAGTGCTTTATTCGTGACATTTTAGGTAACGTTCTAATGCCTGGAACCACTATAGCTGTGCAAGGTAGTCCTCGATCTCCTGCGGGCTCAATGTTCTAAAACGCGGCCCTTGAGCACCCTCTACACCCTCGATTCCCAAGAGCTGATTCGCAGGTTCGCCAATTAGGCCTGGAATATAGTTAGTACAGAACCGTGATATGGAGGATGAGGGTAAAACTCACCAATCTCAACGGTGTTGCCATTCATCTCGCCCTCAATGTTCTCCTTCAGGGTAAGCAGAGCAATGATGATGGCATCCTCCAGCTCCAGTCCGTCTGTGTATCTCTTCTCCAAGAAGGTCTTTGCACTCGTCGCGCCCTTGCCAATCGCTGTGGCTTTCCAAGGGAAATAGCTGCCGCTCGGGTCAACCTGGTACAGACTGGGCCCGCCCCTCAGGATACCGCCCGTCTTGCGCGACACGGTCTTCTTCTCGCCCTCCTTGTCGACGACCTCGGTGGACTCTGAGTCGGGCTCGAGGCCATCGTCCCAGCCTGCGATCAGCAGGCTAACGCCGTACGGCCGCACACCTGCCGACTGCGTAGCCTCCTGCATGACCTTTGCGACGTCTTGCACTAATATCCGGGTGGGTGGGTATTCGTTATAGATGCGCTTGTAGTTGGTGTGGGAGACCTTGCGGGCGCGATCGACGAGCTGGCGGTAGTCCGGGCCCATGCCCGAGTAGACCATGCCGATGTTGGGTGTTATCAGGCTGACCTTGGACTGCGACTGGGGTTCGACAAGGGGCGAGGTGGACTTCTTCTCGGTGGCGAGCACGATGCCGTTGGTGGCTTTGATGCCGAGCGATGTGACACCTTGGTTGACGGCATTGAGGGCGTATTCTGCACTAGGTCAGGAAAAGGTCCCATGCGCATTCCACTTCGTTGCATGGTACAGCTGTACTAAGACATACCAATCTGGACGAGTTTACCGCTGTAGCATTTGAGTTAGTAATTAGGATCTCTTGCTTTGCGCAGTGGCAGCTTGAGCTTGGGGCGCTGGGCGTACCTAGGGGAGAAGGTGGTGAGGGAGAATGAGTAGCGGTCCGCCATGATGGCTTGCAAAGTCCTTGAGAACAAGACCTTGTGTCTACAAATGGCGATGGGCAGGAAGATGGAATGGGGCAGCTCGTGAGATTCAGTCGTCGAGAGCTCTAGGCGAACACGGACGCGTTGCCGTCACCGCCAGCGCGGAAGCGCCAGACCGCCTTGGCGTGGCCACTTCTCATTCATCTTTGTGGATACATGGTTTCAATGCATTCCTTGTTGGTGACTTAGTCTGGATTCCACACACTAGCGCTACCAGCGCTACGCAATACTTCCGAAACGAAGCTTCTTCGACAGTCGCAGAAGCTCCCGGCGATGTACTGTTAGGATCGCAGCGGCGGGCATACATCCCTCTTGCAATGCGCACACATACCCCACAGTGACTTCCATGGCTTCTGCACAAGACTCAGCATCGACGTCGGGCTTTCGCGCAGCTCCTGGCTCATGGTCATGGCCCGACGACCTCCCACAGAGCACAAAAACCACGCCCGAGCACGAGACTGCAGTGCCAAACGCCGCTGAAGGCTCTTCGCACGAAGCACCGCCGCGGCCGAAACCTAGAAAGCATTACAGACCCCGTACTTGTCGCATATGTCTCGATACTGTCGAGCCGACTTTTCATACAGCTCCAGCCGACGATGAGGGCACCTTTGGAGGCCTGTTCTCACGCGGTGTTGGTGTGGCTTCGGGCGAGCCATCAGTAAGCTACGAATCCGAGTCAGGGCGTCTCATTCGGCCCTGCAAATGCAAAGGGTCGTCAGCGTACGTCCATGAAGAGTGTCTACAGCAGTGGCGCCACGCAGATCCAGACTATGGGTCTCGCAACTTTTGGCAGTGTCCTACGTGTGGATTCCGGTACCGTCTGGAACGTATGTCTTGGGGCAACTGGATCGCGAGCACCCGTGCGTCGTCCACTTTCTTCGGCTTCTGCTTGTCTTGGCTGACATCTGCCTCTAGCTATGCAGGTTTTACTAACTTTAACCATATTTCTCGTTGCCATCTTCATACTAGGCTTTGTTGCAGATCCCATCATGAATTTATACCTCGACCCTTACGATGTACTCTTATCTTCAGAGCGTAGCGCTTTTGACGAGCGGATCATCCTGGATGATGAGCCAACCTGGCTAGAGCACTTTGTCAAGGGACTTGCCTCTCTTGGCTTGCTGGGCTTCGCCAAGGTGGCCTTTAGCTTGCCATACTGGGTTCGCTTCGGGAATTTTGGTGGCGGCCGCGGCAACAACGGTAGGGACAGAATGGGAAATGTCACCTGGATTTTTATCCTGTTAGGAGTGATCACCGTCTTATCGGTACGTTTTGTTTTGCTAACTCCCGTGGTTATCCACCCGCTAATAATCGTTGTAGGCTGTATGGAAATCCGTCCGCTCTTGGAGCGGCCGTGTCCTGAAGAAGGCAGGCGAGCGCGTTATGGATGTGCAAGGCGACAACGACGAAGATGACGACGATGACGACGACGCTCAAAATGCACGAAACGACTGAATGAAACAAGATCCCCTTCCTGCCAATGTCCTCCTGACAACGCACGCCGTGACCCTTTCACCCCTCTCCTGTAGCTCTTTCTTCTGTTCACCGCACAACATCTTGAGTTGCCACGTTCTTTCTCCATGACGTGTCAACTAGTCGTCGTGCGCAGACTAAAGCTTGCTGGATGCCGGGCAATCGGCGCGTCTTGCACCATGCTGTGGCGGATGGCGAAGCAAGACCAATGCGGCAGACCGACTAGTAGCGACTCGCACTCCGTCTTTTCAGGGGACTTCCATTTCACAATGGTACGAGTGTCTGCGTGGTTCTTGTCATATTATTGGTATATGCTTGTATTTTGTTCGTCAGGTAGTCCTGGTCGCTCCTTGCTATCATGCAATTTATATTGTAACAATGGGAGCTCCTCTACGCAAGGCGCGAAGATGATTGATCTAAGTCTTGTGTCATGCAGTCTAAGCTGGTACATGTTATGCTCTAAACGCTTTTGAAAACAAACTCTTTACATAGTCGTGTTGAGAGCTGCGCAGACAAGTCATACAATGAGGCGGATTCGTTAATGAAAGTCTGCCACAACCTTGCCGTATCTGACCCCGTCAACGCGCAGCTCAAACAATAAACTCGCGCTCTCGACAATCATATCAAGCGTAAAGTCGAGATTGTCAAACTCGACACCATCGCTGGTCGTCAGACGTGTGAACAGCGTCTTGGGCACAGCGCGCAGGTCCGTAGTCAGCGTGCACACTCCAACCACGCACTTGGCGTCCAAAGCGGCGGGGGCATCGTCCACATCACACGCCAGTAGCTCGTCCTCGACGACGAGGCTCTGCCCCGGCCGGAAGTTGCGGGTGTAGTGGAAGCGCACCGGCACCGCGCTGTCGAGCGCCTGGCCCTTGGCAATGTGCCACTGCATGCGATCGGCGACCATCCAGCGCTCCCACAGCGGCGACCAGTAGCGCTCGGCGCTGCCGTGCTTCGCGGGGTCGTAGACGGTCGCGTACGTCGTACCATAGTGCCAACGCGCTTTGCGCTGCTGCACGAGCCCGGCGGTGGGCGTGTCGGGGTCGAGGCCCCGCAGGGCAGCGCCGCGGACCACGGCAGTCCAGGCATTGAGCGGCTGCATGACCTCAATGGATGTGCCCACGGGCAAATCCGAGGCAGAGTGCGTGGGTCGCTCGGTGTAGGGTGGTGGTGGTGCGGTGTTGAAGTGAGCTTTGAGCTGCGAATAGAGGTAGCCTGACTGGCCAAAGCCGCCGACGAGGATGATACTGGAGACTGTGCCGTCCTTGGAACGGATAGAGTCTACCTGTTCCTGCACCAGGGTGACGACTTGGGCTACGACAGGCGCGAAGATGTCCTTGACTTGCTGCGGTGTCATGGTCAGGAAGCCGCTGTCAAGGCCAACATCTTCATCGTCAGGAAGACCTGGGAAGGGTATATTGATTTCTTGGTCTTCGGAATCTGAGTCTGAGGCAGAGTCGTCGGTGAAATTGCGCTTGACGAATTCTTCGAAATGTTTCAAGCCCATCTGCCAGGTCTTTGGTTTCTTTTCCCTCATGTTGGCGTAGCGCTCCTCGCCAATGCGAGCCCGCACATGGTCTTCAAAGCGGTAGTTCAGAAATGCAGAACCACAAAGGCCACCATCCCCAATCGCAGACTCTTCAACTTGCAGAGGTTCGAGCTGTGTGATGCGGTATGCAATGAGGTCTACAGTGCCACCACCTGCGTCGCAAACTATGAAATTATCGTCGATTCGCAGAAAGCTTGGTTGTAGAGCTTTGAATGTGTACACAGCTGCAGCTTCTGGCTCACTAATGATACGCAGGGAGTCCCGCGAGCCCATGCCGGCGCGTTCGGCGGCGAGTAGGGTGGCATGTTTGGCCGCATCCGACCACACAGCAGGCACGGTCAATACAAAGTCTACTCGCGTCTTGGACAGAAAGGCTCCACCGTATCTTCGAGTCAACGTCTCCATTGTGTGTCGGTATATGAGGGTGAGGTAGTCTGTGACGGCATCCATGACATTGCGATTGGCCTTTTTGAGCAGCGAGGCCGTGTCGAGCGGCGACACAAAGTGTGGGAGCCGCTGGTTTCGGTCTAGGAACAGCTTGAAGCAACGCAAGCGCTGCTCGCCCGGCCGTAGTTGAAAGCCCCACCGGACACCGTCCAGGGTTGTGGATTCCTCTTGCTCAAGATCGTCATCGCGATTTGCTGGAGACTTCTTCGAGGTCGCGCCATCGTACGAGAGCTCGGTGGGAACTTTGTCGGACGTTATGCCGTTGCCGCCGGGCCAGCTACACACAAGACGTTAGCAGCCGTGCAGGTTGGCAGTGGGGTGGAGTTGGCAAACGTTTTGATAACGTCGACCTCGTCGGGCGTGCCACTGTAAACAGTAGCGACGCTGGAAATGCTTAGCAAGATGCACGCGGGCAACAGGTCTGGTGTGCAAACCCCGAGTAGGTAGTGCCAAAGTCCACGCCAACGACCAGGCGCCCAGAGGAGCCGTTGGCGGCGACACTCAACCGGACAGACGTCCGCTCTCTGGGGCGTCCTGGCTGCGGCGGGGAGGCGTGCTTCTCGTAGTCATGAGATGCTGGACGCAGCGGCAGGGCCGATGCCATGTGCGCAGACTCGGCAGGAGTGGGGCGGCACCAGTGGCGCAGAGACGGTGGACAGGACGAGACGCGACCAGTGGTGCTTCCCTTGGACGCGTCGAGTCACGATCATAAAGGCACGGAGAACAAGGCAGACACCATTGGGTTGCAGGGGCGTGGGTTCCAATGCGGGAGAACAGGCTGCAGCTCTACGCCGCACGCCGGCCGCCCGAGTGTCGAAGCACGACGGCAGCGAGTGACGTGCATGTGCGGCATGCAGACGCGCGCGCGCCGACCCAAGCGGCACGCGGGGCGCGGTGGACGAGGACAGGGATGGGGGGCACGGCCAAGGATGGACTGCAATGAAACTAGATTAGCGCCCGCAGTTAGGAAGGGGTCAAGGCATCGCCTTTGCCTGGCCCTCCAACCTCGCCTCTGCAAGCCAGGCAAGTGTATGCGCGAAGGACCATCGACGTGCGCCACGGGACCATCAAGCGCGCACCTGCAGACCGCCTGCAGATTCAACGCCGCCCTCGCCCCATACTGACCACTGGGCAGCATGTCGGAGCAGGTTAAGGGTGAGTCGGCCCGCGGACCTTGCCGCTCGTGCAGCTGCATCACGTGGGGGATTTTTTTCCCTCACCACCATCACCACCATCATCGCCAGCTTGCATTTCCCCCTGCGTCGCACCAGCTAACGCTCGCCCCACAGATGCCGCAAAGAGCGCCCGCCGCCCCTCGCGCCTGCGCCAGCGCTCCTCCGGCTTCTTCAGCCGCAGCGGCAGGAACTCCGTCTCTGGCGATCGCCCGCTCGACTCTCGAGCTGGCCCGCCTGCGCCACTGCTGGATGTCCTGCCATCAACCAGCACCGCCTTGACCGACGACAAGAGCCTCAGCCAGTATCTTGTTTCTCAGCGCACCCCGACCATCCAGGAGAATCCTGGTCATGTCTCCAATGATGTCGGAAAGCCCGTGCTACCCTCCAGTGCTTCCCAGTTCTCCCGCTCTGCCACCATGCTTAGTCGCCAGTCCAACGAGACCAGTGCCCCCTCTGACTACCAGTATCAAAGTACCATTCTCACCCTGCAGACCAAGATCATGACTGAGTCTCACGAGAAAGAAGCCATCCTGGCCAAGTATTCGTCGCTCGCAAAGGTCCACGAGGCCCAGAGGGATGAGTTGACTGCTGCTCAGACCTCACTCAAGAAGTTGAGGGCTGGCGGAGCCAACAGCATTCCTGCTCAACCTTCCGCCCCCACTCTTCTCCCCGCCTCTCCACCCGTCGCTACCCCGGCTCCTACCGTTCAGCCTGTCGTGCCAGCCGATGCGCAGAAGTTTGACGCTGTCTGGCAGCAGGAATTGCAGGCCCTGATCACCGATCTGCACAAATGGGTCTTCGTGCACTTCAATGACTCTGAAATTGGTATGTACTCGTTTGTATCCGGAAGGCGGTCTGGCTTTTGCTAATGTATTGTAAGACTTCACCAAGCTTTCGTCAGAAGACAAATCTGTCGTTGAGCGCATTTTGCCCCCAGGTGTCGCCCCAAGCGATGTGCCCAAGACAGCTCTTCTGCAGGCTCTGGCCACGAGCTCCTTCCTCAACGTCTTCCAGGATCCTTTCTTTCCAGCACTCCCAAGCAAGTACGAAAGCCTCAAGGCAAGCCACGATCTCTTGAAAAGTGCCGCTCCTTCTGCTGCGTATGCTCAGTGGCGGGCTGCCACTGTCGCTGCACTATTAGCTTCAGACGATCCATCTTTGAAGGAGAGCACCGAGGAGTATGTTGAGCACGTCGTCAAAGGTACTGATGATATTTTGGGCCAGCTGACCTCCAGCGAGAAGCCGGAGGCAAGGCATGAAGAGCTGCGTCAGATCATCGCTTCCGCGGTCAACCTAGCAAGAAAGGTGAAGACGGAGAAGGTTGACTTCGATTTCCATCTCCCAGTCGACCCCGCTACAAAGTCACTGGCGTTTGATGGCGATCTCATGGACGACGTCACCGCTAAAAGCGGATCCAACTCATCGAAAATCGTGCAGGTGGTCCTTTCGCCTGTCGTCTATCGTCTAGCGAGCGACGTGGCAGAAGGCCAGGAGGCGAAGAGCGTCATCTTGAAAGCCAAGGTTGTGTGCAAGGCTTGAAGAGCTTGAGAACGTCCCTTGCCGAGAGACTTTCCGTTTGTGTGGTGCCAGAGCCGGAATGTGGCTGCATATACCCTCCTTGTTGAAGATTTTGTTGTTTTTGCTTGGCCGTTGTACCTGGCTTGACGTGCATTGGCATTTGCGCAGAGAAGTAAAAAAGTGTCTTGGATTGGCATATTCGCATTTGATTTTGTAATCTTAGGGCAACAGCGATCTCATTGCTTGCTTTGTTATGTAGAGCTTGAACTGAACCAATGCAACATAGTTTCCATGTCCAGCCGCATTCGTTCCACACTATAGCTTGGAAGGCCATTGCCGCCTCGTCATCCTTTTGGTGAAGCCGACGGCCGTTCCCATGTCGTGCTCCATGCAACGCCAACGCCAATGCAAAAGTGATTGCCCAGCCATTTTTACCAGAGCCCCGTTCCCATCCCAGAGACTTGATCCATGATCTACCGGTAGAATTCTCCCCTCTTGACAGTGACCCCATACTCGCCCACCGCCATCCCCAAATCCTCCATCGTCAGCACCGTCTTCCCCTGCCCGCCGCCCTGCCCACCCCCACCATACCCCGGCCGCTGCAGCCCCAGCGCCGGCCCCTTGTCGCCCGGCTTGCCGCCCGCACCAGCCCCGCCCGCGACGCCCGCGCCCGCCGCCGCCCCCGGCATCCCGGGCACCGGCATCTGGCCCGTCGCCATCATCGCGTTGGCCGTGTTGCTCGTCGTGTGGCTGCTGCGGATGCGCGCGTACTGGTACGCGTCGGCCGCGACGTCGGCGACGAACTTCTGCGTCGCGAGCGCCAGCAGCCGCGCCAGGTGCGGCGCCGTCTGCGGCGGCGGCGGCAGCCCCGCCAGCGTCAGGTAGTGGTTCGTCACGGCGTCGGGGATGATGGGCGCGTGCGCGTCCATGCGGGAGAGGAACTCGCGCAGCGTCGCGTCTTTCTTCTGTGGGATGCGCGCTTCGACGGTGTCGGGGGCTGGGGCGGCGGCGGGTTGGGGCATGCTGGTGCTGGCGGCGTTGGAGGACTGGAGGGAGGCGGGGAGCGCGGAGGAGTCGGTTGTGCTGTCGGGGGGTGCGCTTGAGGGTAGTTGTGCGGCTTGTTGGGACTGGGATTGGGACTGTGTGAGATCTGCTTTGCTGTCTTCGTCGGTGGTTGTGGAGGGTTCTATCGCGTTCTTGACTTCTGCATCTTCGTCAAGAGGTAGATCGTCAACGGGTTCAGTCTTCGCGAGGTCGGACGCAGAGTCGCCCTTTGTCTCAGAGTCCGCCATGGTGAGAGTTCGTGCCGAGTGAGGAGAGGTCGAAACTTTGTTTGCGTGAGAACCGAGCGCAAGTCACAACTGAGATTGCGTTGCGATGTGTCTGGCTACAGAGATGGAGCGAAATAGTCTATTGCAATTGATGGTGGCGCGGGACGTTGAAGTTCAGGTCACGTGCATCTATCCCCGGATTTGTTCTTCAGGATTGCAGGTAAACGCCTCCAAGAGATCGCCCCTCAACCTACATCTTGTCACTTCAGTACGCAAGTTACTTATTTGGACTAGGCGCACCCAAAGTCTGACTGACTAAGGCGGAAAGATTCAACAGCATCGCAGAAATTACATCTCGAATTCGGAAGCTGGATCGGCCTAGGTAGCGCATGTCTCCCGTACAGTATGCAATGCTGGTAGCCTGTTAACGCTTGATCTATATCAGCTTGGGGAACGGAGCTTCAAAACGTACCAGGCGCTATGGCCTTGACATCGTGGAAAGCTTTCAAATTCTTTGACGCGTCTGACGTTAATCTGGCCGACAATGACACTGCAAAGTTGTTCACCCAGTCTGAGTTCAGCTGCCTGTGCCCAGGCTCTGACAACCTGTTCGTCGCCGGAACAGATGGCATCGTGCGCATCATATCCAAGGCTTTCAAGGTTATTCGATCTTTCCAAGCCCATGAGTCCGGTCAAATCACTCAAATGAAGCAAGTGGAAGGCACGTCCCTCCTTGTTACTATCGCAGAAGACATGTCATCCGAGCCTGTCCTGAAGGTATGGGCTTTGGACAAGATCGAGAAGAAGACCAACACGCCGCGATGTACTTCGACTTTGTCAATTCAGAATGGTCGCAAGCCGTTCCCAATCTCCGCCTTTGCGGCTCTGGAGGACCTTTCGCAGCTGGCAGTAGGCTTTGCGAACGGAGCTGTGACCGTGGTCCGGGGAGATCTTATCCACGATCGAGGTGCAAGGCAACGCACTGTGTTTGAGTCTCAAGAACCAATAACCGGCATAGAGTTTCGCGAAGGCTCTACAACGGCGCTCTACATCGCAACTACAGCTCGTGTCTTGATTCTCGTCATATCAGGGCGCGGCCAAGGCCAACCTGCACGGACTCTGGATGACACGGGCTGTGCTGTAGGCTGTATGACGGTCGACAAAATGACTCGAGATATTGTCGTCGCGAGAGACGATGCCGTATATTACTATGGTTTACATGGCCGAGGATCAGTCTACAACTGTGATGGACAGAAAAGATTCCTCCGTACTCACAAGGATTACATAGTTCTCAGCTTTCCAGCTGCGAGCAGCTCAATCCCACTTGCAAGACTAGGTGTCGCCTCGACAGCGCCGGGTGATAAACCCAGGAACCAGGCCATCACGATCTTGAACACCGACTTTCATTTCATAGCGCATACCGATATCCTATCTGCAGAGATCCAGAGCTGCTTTGTAGAGTGGGGTGACCTGTTTGTATTAACGGTTGACGGCAAGATACATCGCTACCACGAGAAACCGCTGCAACAGAAGTTCGAGATACTTTTTCAACGAGACTATTACGTTCTGGCAATTCAAATTGCTCAGAAGTCTGGCGTGGAAGCTGCTCAGCAGAACTTGATTTTCCGCAAGTATGGAGACTTCTTGTACCAAAAGAAAGATTACGACACAGCCATGCAGCAGTATCTACGCGCAATTGACAATACCGAGCCGTCACAAGTCATCCGGAAATATCTTGATACGCAAAGGATACACAATTTGATTGATTACTTGGAAGAGCTCCACGAGCAAGGAAAGGCCACGTCAGATCATACGATACTCTTGCTTAATTGCTACGCCAAGCTCAAGGATGTCGAGAAGCTCGAAGCATTCATCAAGACACCAGGCGATCTGAAGTTTGACCTCGACACGGCTATTGCAATGTGTCGACAGGGAGGCTACTTTGATCAGGCTGCGTACCTGGCGCGAAAGCACTCTGAACACGATATTGTAGTCTCCATATTGATTGAGGATTCAAAAAAGTATTCAGAAGCACTGGCATATATCTGGCGGCTGGAACCTAGCGACGCTTTTCGAAATTTGTCCAAGTACGCGGTAGTACTTTTGGAGCACTGCTCACAAGATGCCACGCAGCTTTTCATTGATTATTACACCGGACAGTTCCGGCCCAAAAAGGACACAGTAGTGGTGACAACATCACCACATCCACAAGGGCAGGCCACCAACAAGGCTGTGTCAGCGGTGCAAAATCTTGCTGCTCTGCTTCCATTACCCTACATGAGTATGCCAAGTAAAGAAGAGTCTACAGAGCAGCATATCGAGACTCGTATCGTAGAGTCCGTGAGCAGTGAGCCACCAGCAAAGTACAACGTGCCAAAGCCACGCACCGCATTTGCATCATTCGTGGATCACTCTCAAGAGCTCGTCATCTTCTTGGAAGCTTGCATCGAGTCGCCTCAGTTGTCTGAACAGGATAAAATCGATCTCTACACTACACTATTCGAAATGTATCTTCGCGCAGGCAACGAAAAGGAAGACGTTCAGCAGGGATGGATTAGCAAGGCGAAACAGTTGATCGAATCAAAAGACGTAAGTATCATCATTGACAAATTCAGACTTAAGAGCTCACAAATGGCAGATTCCTATTGACACGTCCAATGTTCTGCTACTTTCTCACCTTGAACGCTTTCGAGATGGCACCATTCTGGTTCGAGAACAGCAAGGCCTTCGTTTTGACATCTTTCGGTCATATACCACTGCTAAAGACACGTCTGGCGCCATCAAGGCTTTGAACAAGTATGGACCAAACGAACCCCAACTGTACCCAGCCGCACTGGCGTACTTTACCTCAAGCCCCAAAATCCTTGCAGAAGCTGGTAGTGAAGTGGAAAGAGTGCTACGGAAAATTCAGGAAGATAAGCTTATGGCACCGCTCCAAGTCATACAGACACTTTCGACCAATGCGGTTGCTACAATGGGCTTGGTGAAGATCTATCTGCGCGAGACGGTTGGGAAGGAGCGCAAGGAGATCACAGACGTAAGTAAAATGCTCGGCGCATGTTCGTGCAACGGCTGACTGTGAGCAGAACCGAAAGATGATCACGACGTTCCGTGCAGACACGACTTCGAAGCGCGCAGAGTTGGCAGCATTGGTCTCAGAGCCAATCAAGTTTACCAATACTCGATGCAGTTCATGTGGCTACGCTCTCGAGCAACCAATCGTGCATTTCATGTGCCAGCACTCCTTCCACCAGCGGTGCTTAAACGCGGCCGAGGATGAAACCACAGACGACGTGGAATGTCCTCAGTGTGCTCCACAGAACGCGACGATCCGCGCCATCAAGAGATCACAAGGCGCCAACAAGGAACGGCACGATCTGTTTCTGGCGGCTCTGGGGAGTAGCAAAGATGGGTTTGGAACTGTCGCAGAGTGGTTTGGTAGAGGGGTGATGAGTGTACCGGCCTCCGACTAGACTATGTACTTTGTAGATATCCCAGTCCGACAATCTATGCGTTCTTCTTGGTCGAGCCAACTGCGTCCTGGGGGACGCCAAACCAGTGAGGCCTCCAACCGAGCGCGAAGATCCTCCAAATGGCGAGAGGAGCCAGGCTACCGATGGACCAAATGATGGCCTCGTCGGAGATGCCCCGTTGGGCCTCGGTGCGCGAGATGAGCTGCCAAAACATGATGGGCGCGAAGACTAGCTCGCCGGCCAGCAATGTGTGGTATGCCACAGGCCGCTGTGCGATGCAGTTGGGGGTGTTGGGTAACGTTGTGAGCAGTGGGGGCGTCAAAGCCAACACTGCACCACCGAGCCATTGTGCCAGGCTAATGGACATGCTGTCGGGCGTCGCGCCGGGCGGAGCAAAGCCTTTCAGCACTTCTGAGGTATTGAGGAGGAGATAAGCGGCACTTGCGATGTTGGAGGTGGCCTCGAGGGCGAATCCTACGCGCATCCACTGGCCGGGAGGTTTGCCGTCGGCGGACATTGTGGCAAGATGTGTTTGATGATATTGTCGATTGTAAGGGAAAAGGCCAGAGCGTAGTTCATTCAATCAGAGCTCGATGTACCGGATGATCAAGAGTGAAAGAAGGACCAAGGGTCTCTGGTATTTACTCGGTAAGCTGCCACCAACGTCATCCCTCAGGGTCCGAAAGTCGCGGCTTCACGTGCTGGACGCGCCCTGCTTGCTTATTTGTTCTTAACTTCAACTACGGGCCACAATGTCGGTGGCGCACAGCTTCGGTGAGCTACAGTATTGATGCGCACTCGTTACTAATACAAAGATCTCGGGCAGCCAAAATGAGGAACCAACTTGTTCGATCCTCTACATAGTTGATCAGGCTCCCATAGACAGCAAATTTTCCGTCTATTCTCTACTCTAAGCCCTCTCATCCTGTTCTGCGTTATACCACCATACTCAGATTGGCCGCCATGTCTCATTCACATCGTTTCAGTCGCACTGAAGCCGACTTCTCCGGGCAGCCCCCGCGCCTCCATGCGAGGTTCTTCTACAATTCCACCATTGTCATAGACGATCCGCTCGCACCTGTCCCACCACCTGCATCTGGTTCAGTCGCTCCGGCACAAGCTCCTCGCCCTTTTTCTCCAGAAGACAATGCAGCTCTAGACAAGGTCTGGACGGAGTTACAAGCGAAGATCCGGAAACTCCACCAGGACCAAGAAGCTGAAGCGAAGGCGCTGGGAGATCGCAAGATACAGGAGTGGAGGCAGCGCCAACTCGACGGTAGTGCTAGTCGTCCATCTAGCCGAAGTCGGGACCTTTCTGTCCGAGCCACACGAACGTCAATAGACAATCGGCATGCCAGAAGCAGGCAAGGCTCACTAAGCTCGCAGCATTACGGCAGTTTCCAGGATGGCCGCGAAAGGGGGTTGTCACCTTCGAAAAGTAGTTATCGTAAGTCCCATATGGGTCCGGATTCTGCGGTGGCGGCCGCATCCGAAGTCACTGAAGGAGGTTCGTCTCTAGACGTCGACTCGGTCAGACCGGACCTTGACGGAGCTCACGAGGGCACCACTGGAAACCCCTTCATTCGCGCACCCATGCGCCCAAGGATCGACTTTGCTCGATCGAGTCCTAAGCCCAGCCCGCACATGGGTCCGGTCAGAGAATCCGATGACTCTATCCCCACTGCTGAGATACCAGGCTCGTCGTCCGCGCTACAGGCCGAGCTCAAGGGACTTAGAAACCCCCAACCCGCTAGAGTTCCGGTGGGAGAATCAAGGCTCCACCATGTCACCATGCCAGCTCTAGAGATGGAACCAACATACTGGTCACCTGTCAATGACATTGCCCCGGTCACCAGGGCCACCTGGTTCTACAAAGAGTCTATGTTACCTGTAGAAGTGGACGTCGCGAACATGTTAGAAGCTGGCTATGTCAGCCTAAAGCCCTGGACAGACACGTGGCGAGATGAACTCAACAGTGCCGTAGAAGTCGGTGCTCTTGGTGAGGAGAAGATTACACATAAGCTGTGGCCTGAGCCCATCAAATCGGCTCAGGACAGCCGACCTCCAACATCCATGGGTTCAATAACCGTCGATCACGAGGAAGAATCCAAGGAGAAGAAGAACGCTGATGCAATTGCTCATTCCTTACAGCTCATCGATCGTTCGAGTGAGCAGTCCGGTCGCGACAATAAGTCAGCTGGAGTCAACAACTATGGTAAAGATGCACAGAAGAGAAGCTATCAGACTTCTTCGGTCATATATGCTGACGAGAGGACGGCCTACATCTTGCGGCCCAACCTCCAGCCATCCGACTATTATGGTCGACGCCCATACGCGAACTATATCCGCAAACAGCACCAAATCGGTATAGCAGTAGTCCGTGGTTTTGACCAATTTGCTTGGGACATATTGCACCCTTCCAAGGGTGCGCAGTTTCTAAAGCAGCCGGCAATGGGTCGTCCCAAGCTCGGTCCCATGCAACATCCTTCTACAGCCGGATTGCTGAACACTGTCAGGCCACGGACGACCGATCTGATTCTTGTTGTGCATGGAATCGGTCAAAAGCTTTCGGAGCGAATGGAAAGTTACCACTTTACGCACGCCATGAACGCCTTTCGCCGCGAACTGAACGTTGAGTTTGCCGACCGAGGCACCAAACGCTATCTTCGAGAAGGAGCTGGCGGCGTAATGACTCTACCTGTCAATTGGAGATCCACGCTTTCATTCGAAGAGGGCGGCTACCGTGATGGACCCGAGGATCAGTCGCAGAACAACTACAACCTGAAGGATATAACACCCGAGAGTTTACCATCTGTGAGAAACATTATCAGCGATGTCATGCTAGACATTCCCTACTATCTATCACATCACCAGCCCAAGATGATCTCGGCCGTTCTGAAGGAGGCAAATCGCATCTATCGGCTTTGGTGCCAGAACAATCCTGGGTTCGACAAGTATGGCCGGGTGCATTTGATTGCACACTCTCTTGGCAGCGTAATGGCGCTCGATATTCTTTCCGACCAACCCACAACCGTCAAGGACAATCCGAAAGTCTTAGAAGATGATCCCGATCCGAAGCATTTTGCATTTGACACCACGAGCCTGTTTCTATGTGGTAGTCCAGCAGGCTTCTTTCTACTCCTCAAACGGGCCAGCTTGATACCACGCAAAGGCCGCGGTAAACCCTCGGCAGAAGGTGATGATAGCATGCCCGGCGTGGCCAGCGAACGGGGAGTGTATGGATGCATTGCCGTGGACAACATCTACAATGTGATCAACCCCTATGACCCCGTCGCGTATCGATTGAACGCGTGCGTCGACGCGCAATACTCGACGTTGCTCAAGCCTGCAATAGTTCCAAGTGTCAAGACTCCGTGGTACTCATTCAGCACGTCTAAGTCTAGCTACGGCTTCGTATTGCCAGGAGAGTCTACAAGGCCTGGTCTTGCGCAGCGGCTACCGACCAGTGTTGAGCTCGAAACTCACAACTTCACAAGAGAAGAGATGGCTGAGAAGAGAGCATATCTCTTGAATGATAATGGGCAGATTGACTTTTTCTTACGATATGGGGGTGGCCCTCTTGAGATTCAATACTTGACGATGCTGGGGGCGCATTCAAGCTACTGGCTTTCGAGGGATTTCATCAGGTTTCTCGTCATGGAGATTGGCCGCAAGCCGGGTAGGGAGAATGCTTTGCAAGGCTTGAAGGTAGCCAAGAAGCAGGTTTACCCGTCCTAAATAAGAAATTTAATCGAATGAATTATAGTCGTATGCGAGATCTAGCCGACATACATGGGCACATGCGACGATGAAAGTGACCTAAGAGAAAGTAAAATGCACGTGACTGCGCGATCTTGACGCGTCCAAATTCTTTGTCCAGCCAAGACGCGTGACCGCACCCTGCGAGATGTGATTCACCAGCGTAAAGACATCACCTACACAATGTCGCGGGTTGTGCTGGATTCTGATGACGAGAGAGAGATCGAAGACGAGTTATCTTTGCAGGACGAGACGAAAGCAGCTGAAGACGTGCTTCCGGAGCCCTGGGTGCAGCATCAAGGGCACGCGCCAACACAGGCAGATGCAAATGCAATTCCTGAGCCATCAAGCACTATCATGGACAGCGTTACGCCGCGAATGCGTTCACAGGAAGATTATACCATTGCGCCAGCTGACGCGCATTTCGGAGTGGGCGATGTGACCTTTGAGGACGACCTTTCTGCACCAGAGCATTACATGACACCAATGACTTCGACCTCGCACTCAACGAGCTGGAACAACACGACCATGACTGTACCCCGCGTGATTGTTCCCGGTCCAGGCAGAGCGTCTGTGAAAAGTCAGACCAAACGCGAGCCCTCACCTGACGAGCTAAGCTCCGACCCACTCGTTGGAATCCCAAAGGAAATATACAAACCTAGACCGAGCCGCTCGCGATCACTTCGTCTAGATGGCGAGACCTCGTCTGCGGCTAGCCCGGCAGAACCTGATTCGAAACCGAAGAAGCTGACGCGGCGCGCAACGACAGATGCGACTATGCAGAGACACCATGAATCACTGACAGAAATGGGGTTTCGCGCGTCGCAAGCGGAAGCGGCTCTACAGGGTACAGGTGGCGACTTTGCACAAGCGCTTGACCAGCTGACTGCTGACGGTGCAGGCTCGTTCAAAGAAGCTCCGCAAGCACTGCCTGTTGTAGAAGAGGCACCCCAGTCAACAGCGATGAGTACGGCAAGTGAAACAGTTTCGGTTACTTTGGAGACACCCGCACCGGTCTCCAAGAAGCGTAAAGCCACGCCAAAGAAGAAGGCGTCGGCAAGAAAGAAGCGAAAGAGTGGCACGACACAGGTTCAGGCAGACGATCCCATCACGGCCACCGAACAATGCAGCAACGAAGCTGTACAGAAAGAGCAGGAGGAGACGCAGGATGTTGCACCGGCGAAGCAAGCTGCGCATGCTGAGGAATCCTCCGATATGCCAACGAAACGAGGTCGAGGTCGACCCAAGAAGACCGCGGATGTTATTGAGCCCGAGGCGCATGATGTCGCGGTGGACATGCAGGAGCATGATGAAGACCCCAGGGATACCATGCAGCCTAATGCACCTGACGAGGAGCTGAAGAAAGGACGAGGCCGGAATAGGAAGATTATCCCGCTCGCGGACGAGGATGTGCAAGACGAAGCACCGGACGCGGAAGTCGACGTTGCAGAAGCCGATGCACGCCAAGCAGCAATGGCTGATGGGGCGGTGAAGGAGCCAGCTCACACCAAGATAGAGGATGTGGAAGACGTAGAGGAGCACGAGAAACGTGAAGCACTGGCGGAAAGGGATATCAATGCGGTTGTGGAAGGGGCAGGCAGCAAACAGCCGCGCGATACGACCGGAAAGGGTACACCTAACAAGAAGGTCAAGACAGTGACTGTGGAAGAGAACCTCGTCAGGGCGACACCGCCGCTAAGGCTCGGGAATGGGCCAGTGCATCGGGTGGGACTGAGCAGACGCCGGCCCATCCAGTCGCTGTTGCGCACGATCAAGAAGTGAAAGATGGGATTTGCCGGAAGAACGGCGGGCACGCCTGTAACGCAGTATGAACTATACCCAACTAGAAGAGACACTGGAGGCGGATGTATGCGCGTGTGACGCAAATGGCGTCTCGTGATGCTCTTGGCGACTTTGAAAGAATCATCGCTTGCTCTCTGATCCACGATGCCGGCTGTGCCGATCCCTTGACAGATCCACCGTCCTTTTTGGCCTCCCGTCTCCGGTCCTTGTTCCAGGAGCAGGCCGCTGTCTTCTGAAGCTGGCGCATTCTGAGCCGAAAGTGCCGGGCGGACACATGGTAGCACCCAAATTCTGCGCCGCCGTTTTTTCCTGCTGTGGCGCCTGACCAACGGGAACGCCGCCTCGCACCTCGTGAAGAGCCTCTTTGGACGGCCTGTGCTCGACCAAAGCCACAGTCCGTCACTACTGCACGCCGCCCCTAGACCCCGGCCGGAATGGGCTTTGTGCTCTCTCACGCTTTGTCCGTCCACCGCTGCTTCTTCCCTGCTCGCGTGCAGATGTTGCTCTGTTGCTCTTTCAGCACCATCTGGGGAAACCCCGTCTGGCAATAACACGCCATTCTGCTTGCTCGCATCACTGCAGCAGCTCCGCCGTCATGAAGTTCGGCCAGAACTTGCCCCGCAATCAGGTCCCTGAGTGGTCCACCGAATACATCAACTACAAGGGCTTGAAGAAGCTCATCAAGGCCGCCGCCGAAGCCGACAGATCTGGTGCCGGCGCAGATCTCGCAGGTTGGTCGTCCACTCATCCTGCGTCCGCCATCGAGGCGGCAGGAGACATTGACCCCTTGCAGAATACTTCCACTCCCTCGATCGCAATCTGGAGGACGTCGATGGCTTCTACAACAAGAAATTCAGCGACGCGAGCCGCCGCTTGAAGCTCTTGCACGAGAGATATGGCGATAACAAACACTCCAACGAGCGCGACGAGGTCGAGGACCTCATCGGTGCCCTGCTCGAGCTGCGCAGCATCCTGCGCAAGCTGCAATGGTACGGCGAGGTCAATCGCCGCGGGTTCGTCAAGATTACAAAGAAGCTGGACAAGAAGGTCCCCACATATGGCACACTCCAGAAGAGCTACCTCGTCACCCGGGTTGATCCCTGCCCCTTCGCTACCAACGCGGAGCTCCTGAAAGCCCAGAACGACATCAACGTCTGGCTCTCTCAGCTTGGTGACGTGCGCGCCAGCAACGACGACAGCAGCTCAACGCACTCCTCCGCGTCCCTCTCGCGCGTCTCCTCCAAGATCATCCTCCGCCTTCCTCGCGCCCTGTTGGACGACATTGACCAGGCCATCCGCCGCGACGATGACAACTCCCTCACATGTTCTCTCTCGGACATCCAAGAATATGAGACTGCAGACAGCGACCCATCTAAACGCTTCCACCTTAATCTTCTTCAGCGCGCCATAACTCTCAATGCACGAAAGTGCATTGTAGCGCTGCTGAAACACCTACCTTCCCTTGATGAAGACGACGATCTCAACAAGCGCAACTGCATTCATCGTCTTGTCATCGCCATTGGACGTTCAAAGTCAAATAAAACCCTTCCTGTCGAGGACTCGCCCGATCTAAAAGCGTCGGCGTCAATCACACCTGCCGAATTCCCTGATATGCAAGCCCGCCCGGTGGTGGGCAAGGAACTCGCCGAAGGCTTGGAACAACTGAACGAAGAGGATGCCTCTGTAAAATTACTTCCTTTCCTTCTCGATTCATTGTCGGTTGAGCAACGCTCCGTATTAGTTTCCAGAGATGGTAACGGTCGCTTCCCTCTGCACCATGCAGCTCATTATGGATTTGTCTTTGTGTGCAACACCATCATGGACCGCATGAAGGCCTGGGGTCAGTTTGACATATCGCACGGCTTTGACTCAGAATACTGGAGCGATGCGGATGGCAACTCACCTCTTCACTTTGCTGTCTTAGGGGGTCACTCCGTGACGACTCAAGCGCTCATCGACGCTTGCACTGCACAGGCTTCGACAGAACATTGGCAGCAGCCCCAGCGCGTCCTCTCCGGGTCCAGCAAGCTCTTGGCCATGGCGACCAAGGCCAACTTTGTCAACATTGTTCGATTATTGGTCAAGGCTGGTGCAGATGTCAACGCGCAGACTTCGCAGGGTGAGACCGCTATGCACGAAGCCGCCCGCTTTGGCCATGTAGATTGTGCGCACGCGCTTCTTGACTCTTCATATTGGTACAAGGTCCAAGTTGACATCCCAGAGGCAACGTTCGGTTGGACACCGTTGATGGTTGCGGCCGTGGACGGACAGCTGGAGATGGTGAAGCTTCTCATCGATATCGGTGCAGATCTTGGACGCAAAGACACCTCGGGGTGGACCGCCAAAGAACATGCCGCACTGCGTGGCTATATCGATGTTGCAAAGCTCCTTGGAAAACACACTGCGACCAATCACACACCAGCCAATGGCCAAGTTAGTATCATGTCTGGGCCGAAGCCTTCTTCCATTGGTGACAGGGTGTCGACCACAAAGGAAATGCCGCCTCCAGTGAGAACAACTCAGCCAGTCAAAGCGTTTGGTCACCGTTACTTGGTAGATGAGAGTATGGTTCTGGTGAGTCTGGGCTCAATGGACAATCGCAAGAACATCAAACCTGTTGCTTTGGACAAGATTCCTTTTGCAGAAGCACATGCAACTCAACTTGACACCGCCTTGTCTGTTGTTGTCACAGCTCAAGGGGCAAATGGCGAGCCTAGCATTGTTGATCTACCTGTCCATGAGAACATCAGCACCGAGCCGATAGTGTTTCACACGAAGGATATTAGAAAAGTTAAGCTGATGTTTGACATTGTTCCAACTTATTCAGGCTCAAAAGACCAAGTCATCGGTCGTGGTTTTGCCTTGTTGTCTAGCCTTAGGCCTGACGTTGGCAACACTAAGATGAACCTGCAGGGCGATGTTTCCGTACCGATTCTTGCCGCCAAAACTTTGGATTACATTGGATCTGTGCATTTCAATTTTCTTGTCATTACACCTTTCAAGCATCCAAAAATGACCATCAGTAACGAGCAGACCTACTGGAAGAGTCTGAGCACGCCGATGGTGATAGGTCACCGCGGCCTGGGCAAAAACATGGCTTCACATCGTTCGTTGCAGCTCGGCGAGAACACTATTCAGTCCTTCATTGCTGCAGCGAACCTGGGTGCTTCGTACGTTGAGTTCGACGTTCAGTTGACCAAAGACCACGTACCTGTAATCTACCACGACTTTCTGGTCAGTGAGACTGGCCTTGATGCGCCCGTCCATTCGCTCACGCTGGAGCAATTCCTCCATGTCAGCGAGGCGAACTCAAGCAAGGGCTCGCAGGCGCCATCTCCCGTCATGGGCCCTCAGGACGGCACCTCCAGCGACGCAAACTTCAAACGGCGCGCACAGCGTGCCAATTCGTTGGGCTCTAGTCCCGTGCCCAACTTTGACATGCAGGAGCGCATGAAGCACACACGCGACTTCAAAGCCAAGGGCTTCAAAGGCAACTCGCGCGGCAACTTCATCCAAGCGCCCTTCACGACGCTCGAGGAAATGTTCCGCAAGCTGCCCGAGTCGGTGGGCTTCAACATCGAGATGAAGTACCCAATGCTCTTTGAGACCGAGGACCAGGAGATGGACACCTACGCGGTCGAGCTCAACGCCTTCGTCGACACGGTGCTCAAGAAGATCTACGACATGGACACGAAGCGCGACATCCTCTTCAGCAGCTTCAATCCCGACATCTGCCTGCTGCTCAGCTTCAAGCAGCCCAGCATCCCAATCCTCTTCCTCACCGACGCCGGGTGCGACGCCGTCGGCGACATCCGCGCCAGCAGCCTGCAGGAGGCCATCCGCTTCGCCTCGCGCTGGAACCTGCTCGGCCTCGTCACCGCCGCCGAGCCGCTCGTGCTGTGCCCGCGCCTCGTGCGCGTCGTCAAGGAGTCCGGGCTGGTGTGCGTGTCGTACGGCACGCTCAACAACGAGCCTGCCAACGTCAAGCTGCAGTGGAAGGAGGGCATCGACGCCGTCATCGTCGACAGCGTCCTCGCGATCCGCAAGGGCTTGACGCATCCGGATCCCGTGTCGCCGCAGGAGGCGCTGCAGCGTGGCCTCGAGCAGCTTGCTGTCAATGGCGTGCCTGTCACGCAGTCTCACGGCGCCGTCATTTAGGTTGTTGGTTTGCTTAGCCCTGAGGGCATCGAGGATGATCACTCTACTCAATGGCGTTTTTTCCCCACTTTTGAGATTTTGGGGTTTTGTACTTCCTCTCGGCGCGGCCATTTGCCCCGAGTACGACTTTTGGATTCGGTCGATTTAGAGTCTCTGCGCGGCGACGTGGACGGGGAAGATATACGAGCCTAGATGTAGTTCCTAGAGCAACCTTAGAGAACGAACTGCGACGCATCAACTGCGTCTAGCTTAGAGTTTTGCGAATAGAAGTCGCCGGTCACGATGGCACAAGGAGGGGTGGCCTTCTTCGTCGCGCATCTGTGTAAAGCTATTGTGTGACTAATTTCATGCACTTCTGCGGATCTCCCACTGCAGATTTGTGATACTCGTTTCCCAACCGCCCTTGTCGTCGTAATCATACCATTCGCCGTCAGCCAACTCAACCTCGTTGAAGACAGTGCCGCTCAACTTCCGATCGGCCTGCTCGCCGTCGTCATCCGCGCCTTCACTGAAGCCTTCGCAAATCCAATGCCCGTCGGGCTTGAAGTCGACAAACTCACAGCCGCGGCAGTCAAATTCAATAATCTTCTGGCGCTTCGCCTGGCCACCAGCTTCGGCGGCAGCTGTGTACGCGGCAGGCTCAGTCTTGATGGTTGCCGATGACTGTCAGGTAGGACTGTTAGCGCAAGCTATTGCGAACAAGAGAGATCGTTGCTTACCTCGCGTCCGCAATTGCGACACTTCCAAACAAAATTTGCCTCTCCCCGCGAGCCGGACAGTTCGTTGTTCTCAAAGCGTGAGACCGAGACCCAGTTAGGATGTGTCTCACGACAGCTAGTGCATTGTACTTTGAAGGTATAGTAGAATGGATTCTCTTCGGTGTCTTGTGGCCGGAGGTTGGTAACGCTGAGAAGAGGGCAAGGTTAGTGAATGAGTCGATACGCTTTGCTGGTAAGTTCCTTTGTGATCCATTATTGATGAAGTGCTGACACCCATATTGTAAGCATTAAGACTACTTGTCGTCGCCGTTGTCGCGAAGAAATATTGGCCTGTCCATTCTTCGGTTGTTCGGGGAGGATTCTGGACAGTTTCCAGAGCTTTCGAGACGACGCCCTTATCATCTAGCCACGTCAAGAGGCTGGTTGCTTCGGCCTATGATGCCCAAAGAGGACCAATGTCCTGGTTGTTTTGGTGCACATTCCTGGTACGTCTTTGCGTGTAATCGACCTTTGCCACGAACCAGAAGATTATCTTCAGCGTTTTACCCCTCACACGCTGGCTAACGGCAATGAGCCCAGTAGTGGGTGGATATATGCCTCCGACTTGGGGATTGGGACAGGCATGAATCTTCATCTTGTCTGGTAGCAGCATAACCCAATGCTCAGCCTTCTCCACAGGTTCACGGACGGCGGCCTTTCCCAAGGTTCTCGTCAACTTGCTTGCGACCCAATGAAACGGTGCCGCAGCTGATCGCGGAGCGGTTGGATACGTGGACGGTACTTGACGGCATGGCCGTCTTTGGAAGTCGCTCAAACGCTTTGTGTCGAGGATTGAAGTTGGAGAAGTCGGGTCCGTATACGTCGCAGATATCTCAACAAAGGAAAAGGAACAGCTTACCCAGAAAGCTCGGCAGTAAGGGTGAGGCCGAGCATGTTGAAGCAAGGCGAATAACTGCTTGCTCAAAACAAAGCGGGGTGGAAGGCAATTAAGCAAAAGGAGAAGGCACGACTGAAGCTTGATGATTTTGTTGGAAAGTCAGTCTACAGAGATATGAATAACAAGGACTGGCTTGGTTGATACACCAATCGATATTTCTCTCCATATGTATGTGCTGAAAAGTATCAAGGCGCAAACTATCGGCCTTTCTGCCCGCCAAGATCTTCAGCGGTCGTCTGCCAGCGAGTAGCCCCCAATGCCTCATGCAAGCAAATAACCTCGCTTTGCTTAATGACCTTGCGCTTCCAAAGTGGAGGTCCTCCCAAACACACATGTATCAACAGACCAGCATGCATACCCACAATGCGTGAATTGCGTCACACGCGCTCTGATTCGTTACGCTTGGACAGCACGCCGCGTTCCAGAAGAAGTAGAGGGCGAACGTCACAATGCCCCGACGACTGACGCGCACTCTGTTCGTCGTACTGTTGGCCATAACAGTCATCTCTGGTGGATCATGGCTCTGGCGACGAGGCACACCAGACTACTATGAGCTGAATAAAGTGCCTCCTCCCGGCGATGTCGACAAGGCCATGGTCCTTGCCAAAGTGCGCGGTGAAGACATCATGTGGGCGTATAACATGAAACCAGAGTAAGCTGGAACTTAAGGTTCACTTTGGAGACGCCTTGCTCACATCGCTCTCAGCTGGACCCCCTACGTCTACAGCGCCTCAAAGCCTGCCGAGCGCGGCTTCGACCTCATTCCCTCCGGCTATCGTGGCCGCGAAGCTATCACCTACCTCGACTTCATTATCGACAACTACGACTCGCTTCCCGGCGTCACCGCGTTCGTTCACGCAAAGAAGGAACAATGGCATAATGAAGACCTGGGTCCGTGGACATCCACGATTCTGGAGAATCTGCGGCTGGACACGGTGAAGCGCAGGGGCTACGTCAACCTGCGCTGCAAGCACGACCCCGGCTGCCCAGTCGGCGTGAACCCTCTCGAGCCTACCGAGATTGACATCAAGGGGAAGGATATCCGCGCTTATTTTGCGGACGTCTATATGGAGCTCTTCAATGTGCCAGCCAGCAAGGTCCCTGAGCATGTTGGGAACGTGTGCTGTGGTCAGTTTGTAGTCTCGAGAGAGCGCATACGAGAACGACCACTGAAGGACTACGTACGCATGCGCAGGTGGGCACTAGAGAGCACCGTCACGCACAGCTTTGGGGTTGGCTGGGTGTTTGAAAAAATCTGGCACATTATATTTGGTATGGATGCTACCTAGTAAGTCTCTCGGTTCTCCTCTGCTTGAATGTAAAAGCTAACTCACTTCCAGCTGTCCGGAGCCAGATGTCTGCCGTTGTGAGCTTTTTGGATGGTGTGGACCACTCCCTGAAGGCATGGGAATTGTTGATGCCAAGGCACACTATACTAAGGCGGAGGAAGCGAAGAAGGAGATGCGACGAGACCTATAATGGGTTTGCAGGTATACCCTTGAGAATCTCAATTGGCGTTCGATGGTAATCGCTTGGAGCGACATGTATCATATTCATTAGAATAGTGGAGAACATTGCACAGAACCAATGGGTAATGCCCATTTACATCTGTGGAGTACTACAGCAAGACTATTCATCATGCCTATCCAAGCAAGTCTCCTCTGACTTCGGGCCACAGCCCCCAGACTATGGCGTTGTCCAGAGGCAGACGTCCACCGACAGGACTGAGGACCTTGACCTTTTTCTTGACTTCATCCACGTCTGCAACGTAAAGATACCCCATAACACTAGCATCCCGTATCGTGTCCTGCGCATCGGTCCCGGAAGCGTACTTGATCGCGAGCAGTGCGTGTGCCATACCCATATTCGGCTGCACGGGCTGCATAATCTTCGTGCCGCTCGACCTCGAGTCCAGCTCGTCGTCCATGCTGCCTCCGGGCAAGAACGCATTGTTCTGCCCGCTGTCACTCGTGTCGACCAACCGCAGCACCTGCAGCGCGTCAAAGTCGACCAGCTGCGTATGCGGACTCAGCGTGCTCCCCACGCCGCCAAAAAAGTACGCCTTGATGCGCTGCTCCCTCGCCACGCGCATGTAGTCCACGTCGCGGTCCACACAACCACCGCTCTTGCTCAGCTTCAGCACATGCACCGGCTCCTCCCCCGCGGCTGCCCCACCGCCAAACCGCCGGCTCATGTCGCTGTATAGGCGCTCCGAGCCAAGCACGAGCAGCACATTGACGCTGAACTCGCTCACGACGTGCTGCACAATATCATACCCCTCGCGCGGCGCCAGCGCCCCACTCACGACGCTGCCGCCCAGCTCGAGCAGCATGCCCGCGGCGCGCACGCCCGCGTCCTCCTCGAAGCGCGAGCTCGCGGCCAGCGCGAGCCGCGACGCCACGGGTTTGAAGACGTCGGGGCGCGCCTCTGCACGCTCCAGGCCGTAGTGGTACACCAGTGGCATCTTGACGGGGACGGCACTGGGGCCGGCGATCGGGCTGCTGCCCCAGCCGCCGCTGGCGGCGTCTTCGACGTCGAGCAGCGAGCCGGCGCCCAGCACTGTGGCGGTGAGGCAGCCGGGCAGGCCGAGGAGGGAGTCGCGCGGGTCGAGGGAGCAGACGAGGGGTGAGCGGCCGGAGCGGGTGGCGTACGTCGCCAGGAGTTTCAATAGGGATGTCTTGCCGGCGTTTGGAGGGCCGAGGATGAGGACGCGCGGGCCGCCGTTGGGCGCGGGTGCTTTGCGCATGTCGTCGAGTGCGAAATGGAGGTTGCTGTACTCTGTCATGGGCGTTTCTTCGGCCACGTACTCGGAGTCGCAGAGGCCTGGGCCCGCAAGCTCGAGCGAGCAGCCATGGTGTGTGTAGATTGCAGCCTTTGCGCCATTGGAAAATGTGTAGGTGTGGTTGGGCGCGAGCTCGGTGCCGAAGAGCTCGGCTGTGGGTGGAGGTGTTTGACTCCCGGGTACAGGAGGAATGTGGAATGATATTGAGGGCAAGAGCTTGACCGAAACTGAAGTGTCGAAGGGAACTTCAAAGCGCCATTCGGAGCCGGGGGAGAGGTCGATGCGGCGGGGTTCGACGGGTGCGCCAGTGTATTGCGCGTTTGAGGCAGAGGTGGAGGCTGGAGCCGCGAGGCCAAGACCAGGGAGAAATGACATCAGCTCGAGGGAGCTTACGAAGAGAACATGAGAAAGAGGGGACAGGAAGGGACTGCGTAGAAGATGAGAAAGATGGCGTCGCGAGGAATTTAGAGTTGGCCCAAAGGCGGGAGTCGCGCGGCACATTATCCGTGTCACCATTTCCTGGTCGATGAGAAACAAACATCAAGATGCAATTGGTGGGTATCCTGTCTACGTAATTATGCTTCTTTTGACATGTCGCTCAGAATCTTGTGCACGCTCCGAATTCCTTCAAGCGCGTTCTCATCCGGGCCCTCTCCAGGAGTCCATCTGGCATGAGCAAAGTCAATCAGCTTCGCAGCAAACACCTTTGGGCCCGCATCTTCTTCGTCGTCTTCGTCACCGGCATCTTCAGTGGTGGACACTTTAGAATCTGGCTCCATTGCCTTGTCGAGTGCATGAGCCAGGGCCTTCTGGTCGCCTTCATAGACGAACAAGATACTGGCCGAATACATCCGACTCTCCTCCTTCTCGAGCACACTCTTCATTCTCTCCACTTCTGCCTCACATAGCTGTAGGACTGCTTTCCTGTCCTCGCTCAGTGGCTTCCCTGCGTCTATGTCTTCATGAAAGTACGTCTCGAAGGCCTTGCGCACCGTGTCCGCTGCGAAAGTGCGGCCATACATCTTGTCAAATACCTTGTGCTCGCCCTTGTTTGCATCCCAGACACGCATGCCCGCAACCCGGAATCCGAGGCTGCCGCTTGTGGTCTCCCCGGCTACTTTGTCTAGCCTCTGGCGCTTCGCTGGTGCAGAGTTGTCGTCCCAGAGGCGGGCTCCAAGCTTGACGTCTAAAATATTTGGCTTCTTGAATCCAGCGGCCACGTTCTCGAGTACAATGCCGCTCTCAGTAACAAGCTTCTTGCCATGCAGGGGGCCGGGATCGTTCAGGTCTAAACGTTCAGCGGTTCCTTCTTGTGCTTGAAGGGCGGCATTTATAGACGTGGGATCGGGATTGGCAAGAGCTTGCTTCTCTTCGGCCGTGCTGAGATCAAGGGTGCCCATGAAGGTAGGGATAAGCTCGGCAAACTCGGGGTGTTTAGCTACCGACGTTTGGTAGAAGGAGATCTCGGCGGCAGTGCATGGCTTGATCACCATCTGCCCCGAGGGATCGGAGAGCACGCCCTCACTAGTAACATCAGCTTTGCGTGCTTGGGATGTGTTTGTTGTCTAGGGAAGCTTGGACGTACTGCCCCGCGGCGGCATTGCCGAAGGTGACGAGATCGTCTTGCTTGAGATTATGTTCGGCCATGTCACGACGATATCTGACCTAGGAGAGGCTGCCTCTACGCCACGGATGAGGCAGGGAAGGTCAACGGAGGGGAGATTGGTGGGGCATACGGAGAATGATGCCAAGGGCTGATTCGTGCCAAGAGCGTCCAATGGTTCAGGGGCACTCCTTCCTTGCGCCCCTGTGACGCAAATAGTTTCATCGCCAGACTATGTACACCGAACACGCACACATCTACACCTTCAGTCCGAGCTCTCTTCCAATGATGTCTGCGGCCTTCTCTCCGACCAGCAGGGCCGTGTTGTTGGTATTTGCACCCACATTCTCTGGAACAATGGAAAGATCTGCACAGCACGTGGTTAGTAGATGGCAAGACACACATCACAAAGGATATGGGATCCTTACCAGCGCACTTCAAGCCCGTCACGCCGTACACGTTTAGGTCCTTGTCAACAACGCCACCTTTCTCGCGTGGCGCCATGCGGCACGTTCCCAGCGAATGCCATGTGGTGTTCAGGTTATCGCGAATATGCTGCTCGATAGCCTTGTCGTCCTCCGCATCATACTCTATGTCAGGGAGCTTCTTACGGTCATCGAGGCTTTGGAAGCCGCCCTGTGAAGCCGGTCCGTCTTGTAGGGCCGCCTTGCTGCCCTCGCGGAACTTGGGGTGGCCAATGGCCAGCTCACCGCGGTAGCCATTGGTGCGGCGGTAGATTTCACGTTGCTTCTTGTAGGCCCAGAGCTGCTTGGTTAGATCGACGGGATGGCTGAGGAAGCCACTGTTGAAGCTGGCGGGCGTCTGCCCGTCCTTCGAGGAGATGTGAATGCTGCCGCGCGAGTACGGATATGCTGTGTATGTGCCCATGGTTGCGTACTGCGAGACGCCATCAGCTTCCTCGTTCAGGGCCTTGTGGTCGCCGAGGAACGAGTTGACGACGCCGCACAGCATCAGCGGGCGCGAAGGTGCATCCTTGAAGTCGCGGTCCCAGTGCTTCTTGAACTCGGAGCCAAGAGCAGCAACTTCGGCCTCGGTCGGACGCATCTTAGAGCAAATGTCGATGGCATTCCAGCCTAGCATGGGATCCTTCTCCCCCAGAGCCTTGACAAAGTCTTTGCGACCGCTCAAGAGGCAGTCTATAGTTTCATCGGGCTTGAGAGATGACTTGTATGGGTAGAGAACCAAGTGGTGGTCTTGATAGTGCTCGCCAACATCAGGTAAATCACTGACAACAGGGATGTCGAGCTTCTTCAAAACTTCAGGGCTGCCCACGCCTGAGCGCTCAAGGATCGAGGGCGTACTTAGAGCGCCAGCAGAGACAACCACCTGCTTCTTTGCGTAAACCTTCAGAGCAGGAGCTTTGGTCAAGCCTATGGTGGACTGAAAAGTATGGGTTGGCTCATATTCGACACCAACCGCTCGCTTGTTGTCGTCAAACAGAACGCGTGAAACTCTGTTCTCCACCAGAAGATGCAGGTTCGGGTAATTGCCGGATTGCATTAGAGGATGGACGTAGCAGTGAGCAGTATCCTGGCGCTTTCCCTCTGGAGAAATATACTTGGCCCAGCGCTACCACAAATTAGTGGAAAATTCTAACTGTTCAACCTAAGTGACACTTACAGAGAAGCCGCTGCAAGACTCAAAGTCTTGCATGTCGACGACATTGCGCTCCCCAGTGGCCACAGCACCCATGAGCAGATCATCTGCGGCCTCTTCGCGGAAAAATGTGCCAAAGGAAATATTAATGGGGCCGTCATGGCCATGCAAGTCTTGGTTGATCGCCTTATCCTTGGGGTGATAGTTTTCCAGCTTCTTGACAAACGGGAGGACGCTCTTATAGTCCCAGCCCTCGGTGTTCCAGCTGTCAAAGTCAACAGCTTGCGCACGAGTGTACATCATGAAGTTGATGGAACTTCCGCCTCCCAGCATACCGCCGGCAGGAACAATGGTCTTGCGACCATTCAGAGCCGTCTCTTCATTGGACTCGTAGAAGAGCGCGGTCTGCGAGTTTGGTGCAAGATGAGACAAGTAGATAGCCGGTTCAGTGACGGTGGGGTCGTTGAGGTTGTTCTTGCCACCTTCGATCAGGAGTATGGAAAGGTTTGGGTCGGCGCGGGCGAGACGCCCTGCAGCTACACATGCTGCAGTTCCACCACTGGCAACCCGCAATGTCAGCTCATGTTTACTTTTCAAGGAGTCTGGAACTGCATCTATTACCCTGCGAAAATTATGTCGTACTCTCGACCTTCGACATGAGTGGTCATTGTATCGTGGGCGTGCGCTTAGAACTTTGGATACTAGCCAATTTCTATGCAGCAAGAACGGTAGACCAGGCACAAACACACAGGCACCGAGGACCCATACGGCCACCAACTTGATCTATATACCCCGCCACCATGCATAACCACCATGCCCAGTACCTGTTGCCATTCGCTCAAGTGGAGCTGGTCGGCTCCTCGCGTGCGGTTATGGCATAGCATGCGGGGTACGCTTGCAGATGAGGGGTAAAGGTGCCCGCCAATGCCAACATGTAATTCGCCGACGCTCCAAAGGGTCCCTTGGACAGACCAATGTCCATTACTATGGCCATCTGAGGACTAGCGTCCGTTTGGGCCCAGCCAGAAACACCCGAGCTGCTGAATATAAATGCCGAATACTGGCGCCGAGACGTTGGAAGCACTTAAGCGGAGCATGGTCGCATTTACAACTTAAGGGTGAGAGTCAGAGCGGGTATGCCGCCGCGTGGGCTGTGATCTGTCGACATCACGGGGATGTCCACTGCTTCGTGTACCAAGTTTTCCATGGGCGATATGCGGTCTTCTGAGACTCCTCATATCCTTTGTGGCAACACGAGCCCTGACTGATCTTAACGCATATCTGTGCAGAATGTTTCCGACGTGTCTTCTACTACCATGGCCATAGTCGCACCCGCTTCTGCCACTTGATGCCGGATAAATAAGCTGGACTTGCCCGTCGTCTCGACTACATGCATATATCTGCACTTGACTCGCTGTGCCTCGCATCGTCTACATTTACCTCAATGCCTACCCGCCCTGGTCGAGAAAAGCCGCCCCACCGTATGGACACTTGTCGACGCGCTCTCTATCTGGACAGCCAACGTTCTGCCACCAAGTCCTTGGATCTCAAGCCGACCCTGAGCAAATGCTTCTGTAAGACTCAAACGAAGATTACAGGCTCTGGATTCAGCTTAGGATGCAATCATTGTTCATCGCCAGATTGAGCACTATTTCCGTACGGTGTTCCTCTGTGCCCGTTATTCAGATCCGGGGGCCGAAGAATTGCCAATGGCTATGCGCCCCAAGATACGTGGGGTACGCCCCTCTCTCCTGTGGCGGGCCAGACTAATGTCGACAGATCACATAGGGCCACTTGTTCGAATAACTCGACCTCGGCCGTAGCACTAAAGCAAAGCTCATTATGAGCGTGAAGGATTTGGTTGTTGCATTGAACCGCGTATGCTCACTCCTGCTTTCCTACAGAACGTCAGAGGGCCCAGCTAGCTATTCTTATGCTGGCCTACGTTTCTTCTTCGTCTAGACCTGGCACGCGTAAGGAATCGTCATGTGCCTTCAATACTAATGAGTGTCTTGTGTGAAGACATGACCATTCTACTAATCCCAAACTGGGAGGTGCGCCACGCTGATGGCCATAAATCCATGGATAGACAAACGAAGCGAGCCTAGTGTCGCACAATCACGTTCGTGCAGGGCGCTTATGCAGGTAATATCCCAGGCCAGCTGGTGAACTGTGAATTGGATCGCCACATGATCCAAAGATGCTGAGGGCCGAACGAGGGCATTGCGCACGACTCTTGATCCTGCCAGCATCTATGTCTACTTGACATGTTGATAATAGTGTTCGGAGGAAGCCGGTATGCACAGGAACCCGGGCTCATCATAGAGGCCGAGACTACTTTGCCGCCACGCCCGGACAAGTCGGGCACCTGTGCCGATATGCAGGTGGCAGATCATGTCCGGGCACTCTCATGGCCCCAGGCGATAATGAGCGTGTCAGCTTTCATCGACAGGAGCTCCTAAGACAATGTACCGGTCAAGTCCGAGCAAGGCAGTCAGTCACGCCGGAGGTTGGAGTACGCAGTGAACTAGCCACGCTAATGATGCGATGCTCACCCCTGCTTACCGCCAAGATGCGTCTCTTGGCAGGGTACAGAGCACAGGCCGCCCGAGTAAGAGCTAGCCGTGCAGTATATGGACCTCATGAGGTCGCTAAGCCAAGCAGGTGTCCAGACCACGGTTAACGAATCGGGTGGGGCGTGCATCCGCCCAGATCAACAACAGACCGACAAAAGGCTACATCACGGCAGAAATGGATAGGTAGCCCCGAGATAGCATTAATAGTGATCCTCAGGATCCAGGCATTCCCAAGTCCGCTAGAGATGTAAAGGTAGAGATATGAAGGATTGAGCTAGGGCTGTAGAGGGTCGAGCTAGTGTTACAGAGGAATAGGGCTGGAGCGGATGAGCAGAATCAAAGCCCTAGTGCTTAGCTTTAGAATGCCCAGCCTAAGGTGCTAAACACTTTTGTACGTAAAGTACGGCCCGATGGATCTCCCGTGCTGACGGCCGTCCTACATTGTTAGCGTACTTGTAAGCACGGGAGATTGATTGGCCGTAGTCGGATCTACTATAATTCTAGCTCAAACCTTCGTAGTTCTAGCTCGAGTCTCTACAACTCTAGCACGATCTTCTTCGGCCTTAGCTTCATCCTCCATACTTACACCGCCTCCGCCGGACGCACCACACCACCACCACCGGCTGACTAGCTCGGATGGATAGCTCGGTTTGAAATTCACCACACCGGCGGTTCAAATGATTTGATTGGCCTCGTGATCATGGATGCAGTACCTGAAACTGGTTTTGGTTACGAATGGATCGTGCTACCAATCCGAGCTGGTCAGCCGGTATATCCTTGTAAGTGTGATTTGGCCCCTGGTTTCTAGCGACCGAAAGCTCAGCACTATAGCTTGTCAGATTCGTCCGACAGAGGGCCAGCCAGGTCTGGACCTGGCATGGAATCATCAAGACTTGTAGGATTCGACTATTTAAATCGACTTGTTGTCCGCGTTTCATTGTTCTTTTGAACATCTACCAACTTCTTGAAGAATCGTAAAATCGTATACTCCTTTTACAATCAACCCAAACGCCAAAAAAGCACTACAATTTTCAACATGCACTTTGCAACAATTGCCACTATCCTCGCCGTCACCGGCACTTCTCTTGCTGTCAACTGCAATATTGGGAGCGCCGCCAAACTCAACGACGCAAGGACTTGCGCCGATCTTTTGCGTGGCAAGGGCGGTCAGGCATGCAATGTGAACGGCGGCCAGGCGCCCCCCCAGATGTGCCACCAAGGCGGTGCGCGTGTCTATGGTGTGTCCAACAATGGGCAGTCCCAGTCGGCTACATGGTACGTGATGTCTGATGATACATCTTAAGGAAGTTCGCATCTAACTAACATTTACCAGCCAAAATGTCGCTGAAGCTGTCGATCGCATCATTAACCAGTGCCTGGGCGGCGGTTCTGGAAGCGGTAAGTCAGGCCTTTCTTCAACGACATCTCCCTTTCAATTGAGCTCATGGGATTAACTGACTCGTTTTTGAAGGTTCCGAGAATACCTCGAGCAACGGAAATCTGCGTGTTGAAGTCCACGGTTAAATGCCACCGCAGATGGATCGAAACAACACATGTTGATTTTGTTGATTGCCGTACAAGTTTGTTGGGCGCTATTTGCGCTTTTTCCTTTCCTTCATTCTTTGTCAGACCCGTTTCCGGCCTATGTCTATGGCAGAAGCTAAACATAAAACAATGAGGGATGACTCCTTCATGGGGTATATAAAGCCGTGCCTTGGCATTTCCAAAAAAATAAATTAGTTCCCCTCTACTCTCTATCGCTCTCGCTCTTTTGTTTTTCCCCAACCGGTCATGCTCATTCATTCACATTGGTGATTGCAAATTGGTGGCATTTTCAAGCCTTGTCAGGACGCAAATTAATTTCGATCGCTTACATAAAACACGTTATTATCAGGATAGGATGCTCATAAACTTGATTAACCGTCCAATTTCTCAGGCTAATTTATCTCGATGGAATTTATCTTCTTCATCGAAATAGAAAGGTTTAGCCTCTCTAGAGCGCTCTGATACAGGAATCAAAATTGAAGTGCCGGCTACTCGTCCTCCCATTTGTGAGTACCTCCCAACTTAGAAGTCTTTCTTAAATTAATTATGGTTTACAGGTAACCAATGTTCAAAGATTGGTCCACGACAAGGGCAAGGGTGTCGCTTATACTTGGTGGTTGGTTCTCCGAGGATATGTAGAGCTGTTCTTTGCAGTAATAACTTTAGTACACTGGTTCTCACACAGATCTTGATCGGGTTCACAATTTATCGTCCTCGCTGTTCACGTTTTCAAATCTTTCTATTCAAATATGCTAGTAAAATCGCGACTCCTAGGTATTTCAATTCTCGTGTGCCAAGATCGAAAGGTATGCCAGAATACGGGTTTGATTAATCAAAGACGAAAGAGTTGAAGTCACTTTCCCAAAGCAAAAAAGCATGCACTAGCGAACGGGTGGGCTATGTCTCGAAGACGGCGCAGGCGTAGTGTGTCAGCGACATAATCATTCTTTAGAGTTAATGCGAAAGCATTTTTGCTCGCTTAGATCACGGAAGTCCGTCAGATCGCGCTTTGAGATACCCATACCACCGCAAGAGGGAATTTTAATTTACGGGGCTTTGTCCAAAAGTTCCCTGACAAGCTCATGGTTGACTTTGCTATATGATTCAAAGATGCTATGCTGTCTACCCTGTCCCCACATTTTATTCTACTTTTGATAGCCATACAAGACAACATGAACGTAACTGCAAGGTTGAGAACAAGCTATAACGCTTTGAAGATCTCAAAGAGCGTTTCGACATTGCAAAGAAAGAAGAGAGTCAAAGTGCATGTAAAACGCTAAGCAAGTCGAACCCGCGGCGAGAGCTTTGGGTCCTCGTTATCCACATTATCGGTCGAGCCGATGCTGTATCAGCCACTGATACAATTCCTCCTCATCCATGGATCGAGTAAGGGGGAGATCTGGAGTTTTTTTCAGCTGCATATTCTCCCTCCATCAAGTGCAGAGTCGCAAGCAAACCAGAACAACACGAGGTAGCCGTACCTATTTGCACCAGACTGCATCTGTTCGCTGATGATGTGTTTCCCGTGCAGAGTCGACGTGACTGACTCATCGTCATGCGCAGCAGCTCGCTCGTCTTGTCGAGCTTGACCAATTCTTTCCACGGCTCGCCAGAATATTCTGTCAAGTCGATCGAAGGCGCGCAGTGCTCTCTGCACCATGCAAAATGCCTGTTCAAGAAACACATTTTGGTAACTTTCTCGTGACAGTTGGCGCAGCGGTGGCCCCTTTTTGCGAGTGGTTAGCAGCAGTTGTAGGGCTGGCGGCTCGGCTTGCGAAGAGGAGCTCTAGAATTCAGTGGACGGCTGTACGTGTACTAGAGGAAAAACATGGCTAGGCAAAGACGAGAATAAGTCTTTGCTTGCACTTACCTGCCCGACTTGAACTGTGGATCAGCAAATAACTCAACTTGATGAATAGCGTCTTGCACGGCTTGAAGCTGAGCTGAATATTCATTCGGCCACTGCGGCCGCCGGGTCACACCCGCGTCTCCGGTTTTCGAATATTTAGGTGTTGGATAGGGAATGGTGAACATGGTTTGCAAATGCGTCCAGGAATGGTATAGTTTCAGCGACTAAATTGCTGTTCTGAGTGGAGATGAGGCTCAGGTAAGACGGGAGGCCAGGTTTAGGAGATGGTGGGCAGTCAAGGCCAGTGCAGCTTGATCATTGGTTTGAAAATACGGTAAGCGGGAGTCATGAAAGTTGCAAATGACCTTTGAAGGTTTATGGTAAAGTGATTAGGCTAATGCCCGCTATGGTATAATGCCTCTGTTATGACGGCCGACGAACACTTCATGCAAGGTTCTTGAACAGAGAGGCGATAGCGGCAGAAACCTGTAAAAAGCAGCAAACAAAGACGCATGGACGTAAGGATGTGTAAAGCATGGACTAGACTGGAAGCAAACGCGGCGCCACCGAGCGACAACGGTAGCGGCAAACAGATCGCCGAGCGGGCAGCTGGGGCCGATCTTATTCGCTGGAAAACTTAGCTGAAATCATCCGTCGTAACAGGGATGCAGGCATGGCAAGAAAGCACCACGGCCCAACTGATGCCCAAATGCCATTGACATGATCAACAGTGGTCAAACGAGCAGTTGAACAAGAAATGTGATTGGATAAGAGATTTCAAGCAGGCCCAACGATTTCTGAATACGTCAGATTGGCAGTAATGGCAGTGGCAATTGGCCTTTTGTGCAAGCATCTAGTGCAAGCTGCATGATTGACGGCAGGATTCTGGACAGTTAATATCGATGGTGCCGAGGCAAGTTACGGGCGCGGGACGCGTTGTACACTTCCGGACTTGCGCACAAATCAAAGGGAAGACCGCCGGACCCATCGGGATCACTTTGTCCGGTGCAGTAGCTCGACGATGTGGACCCTAGAAACCAGCATGCCATTGTCGTTCTAGACCCAGAGGAGCTACACACTAGACTTCGCTATAGTATTCTGTTGACACAATGCTTGACGAGGCTGATCAGCTACTTTCTGACAGCAACCACCACCGTTTAAATCATGATGAGAAATTTCTTCCAGCCTTTTTAGGTTGCATCTGAACCATGTTGGTCTCGACGTCTCTGATCTTCGCGCCTGCATTAGGGCTGTACATGGAGAAGAAGGCGTGCGCTAGCGTGGGTGCAACCAGTAGGGTCTTAGGTTTGGCTGTTCAGGACAGACTATTTGGGATCAACATACGTTGTGAGACCTGCACGCTGAGCAAAATCAAACATGACCTGATCAATCGGGCGATGGCTGCTGCTGGAGGCCAAAGGAATAAGATGGTGCTTGCCAGCGTACAATGAGCGTTCTTTGGGGCAAGTGCGTGGTATAATATTAACGCATCACACATGGGACGTGAGGCCTACAAAGCAGCGTCAATAAACTTAGTTTGTTCTCATCCATGCTACCTGACGTCAAGTTTTGAGGGTTTCGGAAATCGCAGGCGGGGCAACACGTTGCCGCCAACATTTCTGTCTTTATTTGATCTGCTCGCTCTTTAGGTCAACTCTTGCAAAGATAAAAAGCCAGAGTTGAACAAGAATCATCAATCAAAACACCAATCCAAAAATTCGAGAGTACCCGAAGTCTACGCTCGCGATGGCATCATCTCCTAACGCCGGGAACTACGTGCTGATGCGTAACGTTTCCGCAACAATGCGGTCCGTATTCCCTGAGAGGCCATAGCCCAGCTGCGCATACCGTTGCTAAATCTAACCCAAGGTTGACAGCTCAACACTATCTCTGGAGCCAAACACTGGGTTTCAACATTCATCCAGACATTCCCGCCTTGGGACCACATGCCAGAGTTGCGGATATTGCCACGGGTGCGGGGTAAGTTATACATTTCCGATACTGTTTATGTGGACTTACACTACATACAGGCACTGGATTTTTGACGTCTCTAGGCAGCTTCCACCTTCTGTCCAGTTGGATGGCTTTGACGTCAGCCTCGAACAATGCCCTCCGAAAGCATGGTTGCCTGGCAATGTCAACTTGTACGAATGGGACCTTTACGAAGATCCACCGGAGAAGTTCGTAGGACAGTATGATCTTGTGCACATTCGTTTGGTATCTGTTGCAGTCAAAGGCAATGACCCAGTTCCCTTCATCACCAATCTAGCTAAGCTCCTGAGTAAGTATCCCAATTATCTCCGAATTTTGTCAGCCGAAGAATGACTTGTATTATCCTAGAGCCCGGTGGATTCCTCCAATGGGATGAGATAGTCAACTCTCAAGCGTACGTTGTCAAATCTGATCCCACGATGTCTGTAAAAAGCCTGGAAGCGTTTCAGCAAATGATGGTCACGCCCAAGAAGGATCTGGCCAACAATACGTGAGCATGGAAACACAGTCACGTTATTCAAGCTTAACGAGATGCAGATGGACGATGGAACTGCCGCAAACATTGAAAAAGCACTCTTTTCAGAGTGCGAGTCTCCACCAATACGTCGAAAACTATTCAAAAGACAAAACTCTTATCAAGTCATATACAGACTCGTAAGTCATATGTCAAACTATTTTCGTTGTGATTGGACTGACCACAAGTCTAGCTTTTTTGTGTTGGGTGAAGAACTTCTCAGCGGCATCTTACGCCCTGACGATGATGTAGCCCGTGAACTTAGAGCTATGATTGCTGCTGCTGCGCAGGATGCGAAGCTAGGAGCTGGGATGGTCTTTCCGCAAGTCATTTGCGTCGCACAAAAGGCATTTTGACGTACCGCAAGGTTACTTACATACTTGACAATGACATCTCTTCAGGAAATCATAAGACAGCTTCAAATAAACTCAATCAAATGTATCCCAGGAGATTCTGTTCCTTCAACAGGATTTTGCTACGGCGAAACTACCTTCCTCCACTATTCCGGTAGATGCAGATTGGTATCATCCGACATAGATCTAGACTATAAATTCTGGCAGTCTGCCTCTGCTCCAGGATATCATCGGCGCATCGTGATATCAACGATGCAAAGCGTTTCGAGCATAACAGCCGCTTTGGAAAGAGTCTGATTTACCCTGCCGCATACAAAAGGAATTTTTCAAAACATCAGAAGTATTTCAGATATTGCGTCAGCGCGAGAGAAGGGCTATTAATATTTCGACTACTTTTCGACACAGCAAAATACAGATCACTGTTCAAAGCTCGATAAGCAGCGCCACCTTCTGTTCTCTTCATCGACTTGGGTTCTGGTCCCGATGAAAAGCAACCTTAGTACAGCTTCACACTGATAAGAAGCACACAACTTTATTGCAAACTCTTTGAGAAAAAGCCACCGAGATCAGTCAAATTGAAAACGTATTCGTGAATCTTTCATGGCCACCCAGGAGAAGGATCAACCTGGGCAACACGAGTACTAATTTTTCTGCAAAGTGGCCAATCAAGAGGAATGACCGCGGTAAAATACGATGAGTGATCTACAACATGTTTCAAGGAGCGAACGAAGTATATAACAAAGACCAGTCTTGCGGAATGCCAGTACTCAGCTGTGGCTGGTATCAGGTCACTGTGACATCTGTGGCGTGACGGAACCTCCAGCTGAAGTGACACTGTCAGTCCACCAACTTCCATTATTAGACAATGCGCCGTTGAACATGATCCACGCTGTCATCGCGTCTCATACTCAAAGCGCATATGCAATTGCGCAGGACTGAGATCCACATGCATCCGTTTATGATTTGCGCGATCAAAGTGATGGCTGAGTGGTATAGCATGCGAACTTGCCCCTCCTTTCCCCTCAGCACTGGTGATCAATGTCGATCTTCGAGGCTGAATGTCGATCACACCAGCCTTGCAGGGTTTTGTGGGACCGGCCGGGCTTTGTCTCTAAGGCCTTCGTCATTGGTAGTCTGTGAATGTTGAATTTTTGAGTTCGTTGGTCTGCGACCACTGCCCTGACTTGACGAAAACAGGAGCGAATCATCTCGTTGTCAAATCTAGAGCCGAGTACCTCGCTAAAGCATGGCCTTTGCAATGTTTTCTGCCGACTGTTCCATCTAGCTTGTGCATCGTCATGTTACCATGCATTTCAGCCCCATGTTAGGGCTGAGTTCTGCTACATGGCATTAGTCTTGGAGGCCCTATAGTAGCATCTGTTATTGGCACTGTGGCGCCACCATCTCATGATGAAGCTGAAGGCGACTTCTGACGTCTTCATATGTATTTTATGAGTCTTCCATCTAAGTCATGCTTTATTTCCAGAGCGTCAAGAGCACCTGTCATTCGCATTATATCTGCCATCAAATATCTTCTTATCATTCTTGCAGGCAGAGAGATGGCGGACCAGGGTTATAGACTGACCATTGCAGCGTCGACTACACTTTCCCTACTGCTTGTCGCTGCGGCACTTCGCTTCTATGCCCGCGCGTGGAAGTTGAAGTCACTGGGTTGGGATGACTTTACCATGATGGGCTGCGTTGTTAGTCTCAATGCAAATTTCTAAGCTTTCATTTGACTAACATTTGGTTGAGATTGCTAATATCATCTGCACTGCATGGGACATACAAGCAGCGCAAAATGGGCTTGGTCAACATGACACTGAACTATCGTATGAGCAAATCGTACTGGTCAGAAAGTGGTCGCAGCTTGCTGAGCTGTTCAACATTGTCGCCATCTGGTTGCTGAAAATCTCAATCTGCTGCTTTCTTCTTAGAATCGTTCGTGGCACGCAACGGACGTTATCTTTCTTCCTGTACGGCGTCATCGTCATCAATACCGCGGTCAATCTTGTTCTTTTTGTTATATGGTTCTGCCAGGTCACTCCAATTGATGCCCTTTGGAACATCAGGAAGCCAGCGAGACAAATGTCTAAAAAGGACATAGTGGCTATCGCATACCTTTCTGCTGGTGGGCGAAATGTACTTCAACTCGTAGTACTTTGGATACTGACTGACTTATCAGGATTCAATATGGCAACAGATGTCATCTGTGCTCTGCTCCCCATTCTGTTTCTTCACAATATTCAGATCAGCGCGCGCAGAAAAGCCGGTCTCCTGACTCTGACCGCGCTCGGCCTTTTGACGTGTGTCGCCTCTATCCTGAAGATCATCTTCCTTGACCAAATCGTCGCTAGCGAAGACCTCACCTATGCACCGCTTGATGTTTTTGTTTGCGCCGTGGTGGAGCAGAACGTTGGCGCTTTTCTTGCAAACCTCCCGATCCTCCCACCCATTCTGAGCGACGCTTACGCTAAAGTAAAATCTGTCGCTCAAATCATTACTATTGGACTCGGTAAAGAGGGCAACAAGAACCACGATGCAGGCAGAATGTTGTTGTAAATGCTGTCATGATTGACATATCTGATATATATCATGGGTATATATTATAATTCAATAGCATCGCAAGTCATGAGGTGAGTGCAATCTCTCATAGGGATTGTTCAGACCCAATGCAGCAAGGAGATTCATCTATTCATACATGAGCTCTCGCATGTGGAGCCTCCGCTGCCCAGCAGGAAAGTCGAGCCAGCTCACATCCAGGAACCCGACTGTTCGTTGTTGTGCTGGGTGTTGTACCCATGCGGCATGCCCTGGTAGATTGATTGTGCGACGAGTGGGAGCGCCAGGCCGAGTCCTTGGCCTAGTGATTGCGTCTGGTGCTGCGTCACCGGGGCTACGTAGTGCTCTTGGTAAGGATGCTTGGGTTCGTTGAAGTCTGCAGATGCGAACAGCGGATTGATAATTCCTTGAGGGGGTTCTCGCCGCGGTGGTGTCTGCTGGTGCTGCGGTTGTTGTTGTTGTTGTTGTTGTTGCTGTTGTTGCTGCTGTTGTTGTGCTTGCGCTTGCGCCTGCGCCTGCGCCTGCGCTTCGGCTTGTTTCTGCTGCTGCATGCGCTGCTGCATCTCGCCGTACTGGTCAAATTGGTACTGCGCCTGCCCCGGCGCCATCTGTTGTGTCGTGCTATTCACCGAGTATCGCCGAGGATTGCTGTGCGTTGGCAGCTCTGGACTTGTCTCTGTCGGATCCCAGCCCCATTTGTCACGCAGATCTTTGGGGATGAAACCTATGCGCCAGCCTGTTTCTCGATGAATCTTGGTGAAAATCTCCAGTACCTCTTCCTGTTCGCGCCGGTTTGTGAGACACTCTGCCGCAATTGCCAGCGAGCGAAGGGCAACGCTAGCTACACCGCGATCCTTGACGTGGGCGGCAATGCCGCAAATGACGTGAGCGTGGGTGGATTCCATCTTGTGCATTTCGGTTGACTTCTTTGACATTATCGGGTTGATCTGGGCGAGCAGACACATGGCAGTGTTGTAGAAGAGCTGCGCGACAATTGTCGAGCGCTTGATCAGCCAGATCTCGGGAAATGCAGATCCAGAGCGAGTCTGGTAGGGGTACAGGAAGGCCGCAGGATGCATGGTGCGAGGAATATTCTCATTCCACGTGTCGCACATGCTCTTCAGCTGAGTCCATTCCTCGTAGCGCTTCTGCCGCACAATGTGCTCTGTGTGGAATCCTGGATCTTGAGGCTTTGAGATTGTGGCACGGAAGTCACTGATCTTTGCGATAATGTACAGCATGCGGTGCGTCCAAATCTCCTCTCGGCCAGGCCAGATTTCCTTGGAGAGGTCCATGTCGACGCCCCACATGTCTGGAGGCCAGGATGAGCGCCAATTGAAGCGCAAGTTCGACAACGTCTCCAGGCCCACATTGAGCCAGAAGCAAGCGGCACCGACGCCGACCGAGCGCGCATCCCAACCGCACTCTTTGATCAGAGCGCGAGCACCGGCAATATGATTCATGCGTGGGAGGGCCTTTTCCGTCATGATCTCGTAGACGTTGAGGATGACGGCTGTCGTGGCACAAATGACAGAGTCTCGCTGTGGATTCTGGAGAGCGCGGAGCAACTGCCGGCTGGCCCGGTCGTAGTAGGAGAGAGCCTTCTCCTCCGAAAAGGATGCCGGATTGACGAGGGTCAAGTGGCGAACACCACAGGCAAGAAAGGCGTTGAGCAGCATTGGCTGCTGCAACGAGTGGAAGGGCAGGACTCTCGAAAAGTGTTTGCCGGGGTCCATGCTGTCCATCCAGAGGCCGACCTCTTCGACAAAAACCTGCATGTACAGGGTCTCGTCCGAGTTGTTCAAAATATCGCGGCGCTCGTGGGCATCGTCGTCCGGTTCCGGCTGGTACGCATCGTCGAAGCTAGATCGATGAGGGGGAGGATGTGGATTTTGGCTCTGCCAGGCAGTTGCAGAGGGCGAAGTTGATGGCAACGGAGCAATCTCAGCCGAAACTTTCCGCATATGTGAATCGAACAGAGTGTTGGGGATTTCTGGTCGTGAGTCTGGAGGTCGCATCGTCTGCACCGAAGGTAGAGACTGTTGGGCAAATGACGGGGCCTGCGGCATGTGCGACGCATAATCGAACTGCAGCTGCTGCACGTCCGGTGGGGCGGCCGGGATGGCGGCAATGCTTGCGTATCTGCCTAGGCCGCCCTTGTACTCGGAAGCAATGTCTCTAGATTCGTCGAGGAAGCTGACAACCCACTCGTCCAGTGGAGCCATCTCTGGTGGGCGCTGGCATTGTGTGTCAATGAAATTGAGCCGCACGCCGCGCTTGCACTGCCGTGCAGACTTGCGGCAGTTCATGCATACGGGCAGGCCCTCGTCGCACTTCAGATGGCGCTCGCGACAAGTCAGACAGCCAGTCCGCACACGCTTTGGCTTGGCGGCAGCGGCGGCGGCGGCTGCTCCTGCAGCAGCAGCGGCAGCAGCAGCTGTTGCTACAACCGGCGCGGACGCAGCGTCCCCGCTGGTCGGACTCGGATCTCCTGCCGACACATGGTCCCCGTTGACGGGAGAAGGCGACGCCATAGATCCAGACCAAGCGTGCGAGCCGGGGGCGCCGGATGCGCTGGGAGGGCGGTCTCGAGACGAAGAAAGCTTCCGCTTCTTCGCAGGCGGTTGGCGGGTCGAAACTGCTATATAGGCGGATGATGCTGCATCGTTTGGTCCTGGCAGCGACGTGGGGAGGGTGACGTCTTGCTGGTAAAGGTTGGGATGGAAGATGGGCTGGGAGGAGGGCTGAGGGTCTACGAGGGCGAGCGCCACGGTGGGCGACTGCTGCAGCACAGCTGGCACAGAGGGTTCGGTATGGGAGGCAGAGAGGGCAGCGAACTGCAAAAGGGATCGACAGTGAAGCAAGCTCAGCAAGCAATGGCGATCAGCAGCTTGAAGAATGTCGAGGCGAGGCCTCCCGCCAAGTCGGGGCGTCTCCCCCACACTGCGTTCGCCGGGCGGTCCAGGCCACGCTGCCAGGGCTCGGCAAGGGCTGCTTCCGACAGCAACACTGAGCCAGGAGCCGCCTCAACAGCTAGTATCAGGACTGTCATGCTGCTGCTGCCGCTGCTGCTGCTGCCGATTCAACTCTCTTCCGCGTGTGTTGTCGTTCAAGCATCCGCCTACCGAGTTTGGTAGGCAAGCTGGGATGAGCTTAGCTTTCATCCTTCCGCCGACACTGCATGGGTCCCGTCGTGCCTTGACCATGGAACGGGGCCCGAGCATGAAGACGCTGTCCCGACGGATGTGTTGCGGATGGGCCGGCATGCTAATTTACGGAATACGATTCCACAAGTCATTGACATGCCGGCCGTATCAATTGAGGCTCTGATTTGGCTGGCAGGTGGCAGCGCTTTACCAGTCGAATCCAACCGGTTGGGTCTAGACTTTCCCGGGTGGAGCATTCGCCCGTTTGGGTCGCTGCGCCGGCGAACGCGCCGGTCGGGGGCAAGACTATTTGAGGCAAAATAAGAGCCCGTACGTCTGGCCATCCAATGGCGCAATACTTTAATTAGTACAAGATGCACTGTACTGCGGCCACGCTGCCGTTGGTTGTAGGGCGGAGGCGGGCTCCACTTTGGACTCCTGTCATGGGCTCGAGGCTTGATCAGGCCGCCAGGGTGTTAGAGAGAGAGAGAGAGAGAGAGAGAGAGAGAGAGAGAGAGAGAGAGAGAATAACTCCATCGAGGACTGCGCGATACCCTGTGCAGGCCGGCAGGGCATCTTCCAGCATGACAAACAAATATGTATGTCCTGCCGCATTCTGTAGAAATAAGAAATCGTGGCTCCAAGCCGCACGCGTGTTTCCCCGTACTCTTGGCATTACACCTTCTGGGGTCAGCAGCGGCGGGGCCGAGGGACGGATCGGCTGCGCTTTTGCACTGGCTGGGCTGCTGCGTCTAATCGCAGAGCTTGTTTTCCCCGTTGCCTTCCGTCATCTCCTCGTCCTGTCTGGCGGCTCCACTGGCTCCGCTGCCAAACCAACAGCCACAATGCCTGCAAGGAAGAAGAAGGAGCAGCTCAGCCACAGCGCTCCGGACATTTCAATCGTCGGCGACCAGGTCCAGGTCTTCCCAAGCGGCTACACCGAGTCCTCCAATGCCGCAGCCTCCGCGGCCGCCGCCCACCGCAATGATACCCACGATAGCAATGTCATTGAGCACATGGCTCGCTTCCGCGAGTCGCCTCTCGACTTCCTGCGCGAGATCAGCCTGCACGTCTCGGGCACTGGATGGCGCTCCTACGACAAAGTCATTGGCCAACCCATCTTCTACCAGGGTTACACCGAGAACATCAAGTCGGCAGTGATGAGCTCCCCGATTCTGCAGACCAAGATCACCGACCTGGCCAACAAGAGGATCGTTGTCGAGCAAGAGGAGGGTCTTCTGAGCAAAGATGACCTGCACTTTGAGACGACCAAGGCCAAGAGGAAGTCCGAAATCGAGGCCAGCTTGCAAGACGTCGCCGAGACCATGACGCACGATATGGTCTGCAAGATGGAGAGCAAACGCTTCATTCGTGGCGCCTACTACCTGGCCACCGCCCTGCTCACCCGCGCCTACCACCAAGGCATACATGTTTCAAGTGAAGAAGTCCTCCGACTGAGAGCTGTCGCAGAGCAGGCCGAGAGGAACAAGCAATCCATCATATTCCTACCCAATCATCGCTCGCACATCGACTACGTTTCTCTGCAACTCATCTGCTACCGTTTGGGCCTGGCGCTCCCCATTGTTGTTGCGGGCGACAACCTAAAGTTCCCGCTTGTCGGCCCGTTCCTCAACCATGCCGGTGCCATGTGGATCAGACGGAGCTTTGGCGATGACCAGTTGTATGTAACCGTCGTCCAGGCCTATCTCGACACCCTCTTGCGAAAAGGCTACAATTTCGAGTGTTTCATCGAGGGTGGCCGTTCGCGAATTGGCAAGCTCCTGCCACCCAAGTTTGGTATTCTCAGCTTTCTACTCGATAGTGTTCTGTCTGGTAGGGTCGACGACGCCATCGTTTGCCCTGTCAGCACACAATATGACAAAGTCATCGAGGTAGATTCATACATTAGCGAGCTTCTCGGACAGCCAAAGTCGAAAGAGAGCCTGTCAGAATTCTTGTCAGCATCTTCTGTTCTGTCGTTACAACTTGGCCGAGTCGATGTCAGATTCCACGAGCCGTGGAGCTTGAAGAACTTCATCCAGGACCAGCAAACTCGATTCGACAACCTGACTGGCTCCCAACAAGCAGATTTGCAGAAAGCCTACAACCAGAACCTCCGCCTACGTCTGCTTCGGACACTTGGCTACCGAGTCTTGTCCGACATCAACGCCATCTCAGTCGTCATGCCCACGTCGTTGATCGGCACCGTACTGCTCACGCTGCGCGGCCGAGGTGTTGGCAAGACGGAACTGATCAGGCGAGTCGACTGGCTTAGCGAACGCGTGCGTGCACAAGGTGGTCGTGTGGCCCATTTTGGCGGACTGCCCACCAGCGTCGTCGTGGAGCGCACACTGGAAGTCCTTGGCCCAAAGTTGGTGGGTGTGCAGGCAGATCTTGCCGAGGAAACTTACTATGCTGTCGACACGTTCCAGCTGTCCTTCTACCGCAACATGACCATCCACCTTTTTGTCAGCCAGGCTCTGGTCGCGGCCAGCATCTACACTGTTGTCAAGGCTGGTAGCGCCTCCGAGAACCACACCATCACCTATCCAGCATTACTCTCCCAAGTCAACTTCCTTTCTCAGCTATTCCGCGGGGAGTTCATCTTCCAAACACAAGGTCTCGCCACCAACTTGTCTCAGACTGTTTCCAGCCTGGAGGAGGAAGGCATGATCACCGTCACGCACGGCGAAACACGGACAATGGACGATGGGCACACCTCCGATATTGTGTCGGTATCGCTTTCGGATGCAGAGCGCCTCTCTGGTCGCGAGAACTTTGACTTCTACTGCTTCCTCATCTGGCCATTCGTCGAAGCATCTTGGCTGGGCGCGGTCAGCTTGCTGATGCTCACACCTCCACTTTCATCACTGACGCCTTCCGACGGGACCACGTGGGTGGACATGAGGGTAGCGCAGTCTCATGCTCAGCTCCTCGGCAAGACGTTGTTTGCTCAGGGTGACCTTTCATACTTCGAAGCCGTCAACAAGGAAGTCCTGAAGAACGCATGGGAGAGATTCGAAGAAGAGGGCATCACCGTTGTGCGCAAGGCAGCCAAAGACGGCCGGGGGCCTCCGGCGATGGTTCGCCTGGCTCCGGATTGGGTGCCTTCCCGCAATCCCCAGACTGGAGCACTGGTGCCACAGGGCAAGCTGTGGGAGTTCACAGAGAATATCAGCCAGAGCAGACTTGAGGGAAAGAATAGGCGAGACGGTGAGAGTGTGATCAGCCGCGTGCTCCGACTGGTGGACGCAGTCAGTGGCGAGGTGTGGAAGACGGCGAGGACTGCAGATGCGCTCGGGAGCTTCCAGGTGGAGGAGGCTGTGGCCGAGGACGCGGCGAAGAAGGAAACTAGAAGGCGAAAGCCATTGATGGCCAAGGCCACTCTGTAGATTTATTACTGTTGCTTAGCGGGGAGTATTGTTCACCTACAATAAAGGAATGGAGAGGACCATCATGCTAGTCCATCACTACCCTGGCATGCGTCCGCCTCGAAGAATCTATGGCCACCGCTAGGCCCTTCAATCTCGACGAGGGTCCGGCCATTTCAGTAGCTGGATGTAACAGCTCGAATCCTTTCTGGAGCTTCCACGTCCGAGCTCGACCCGGAGCTTAAACCTAATACGATTGTCGCGCATTGAGCCCACCTCTCTCCAAACCCGTTGCATTGCTATTATCTGAGCCGAAGCATATTATATGTAAAGCATGTACATGCGGTGCAAACTGGAAAGCCGAATTCTGCACGGTCGCTAGGCGCGCTTCACCGGTGTACGTGCTTCCCCAAGAGATGCAAATGTGCAAGAGTTGATTCAGCTTAGTTCACTCGGCGCACTCGCGATCTTGTCTTACCTGGATCTGCTCCAGGAGAGCATCTTGCTAGCCGGGATATCTGCGGGTGAGGAAATAGTTGATTTCGATGTTCAGATCATCAATGGGGATAAGTTCTATTATCTCTGTATTTAATGTACTACCAAAATTCAGAGTCAAGAAAGATCATAATAATGCAGGCTGTGCCTTTCTTCAAATAGAATAAGCTCTGTTTACTTATCACAACGAAATGTGTTTCTGATGTTAGTTCAACATCTGTACGCCTTGTCTCCCACCTAGTCTTAATGAAAATTTCGGTTTGGTTTCACTATGGACAGAGCTATTTGATTCTTGGACAGGGTCGAAAAGGAGTCTTCAGCCACTACATGCGCCTTTGCGCATCCACACCATCAGATCGTGCTTGATTTTAGGAACACAAGTTATGGTAACAACCACATGTAGGAAAGACGGTGAGGAAAGAGATATTCACAGCTATGCTATGAACTATGTAAAACCTCGTCGATGTAGCTGTTTCATTGGAATACAGCTGGTGCGTGACAATATGCTGCGTTTTTGTGTGCCTGCCTTGACGCAGATATGGGATCTTTCAACTGTCCATAACTGGCAGGTACCTCCTGCCTCATAGCATCACGTCTGGAGCCTTTGCTGTCAGGTGCGATAGTCGAAAACGCCTTCCTCGAGCCCTGGGAAGGATGTATATAGCCTCGCCTTCTGTGTTGCAGACCTTGCTTCCTCTTCACCACCTCCCTCTGACTTCTCTTCGGCATCTGATCTAGCCTTGCTTCTCTTTGACTCTTCCTATCCTCGCTGCCATCGGGCCCTGTGCTCAATCCATCGTCACACATGTCCGCATTGTCTCCGTGGCATCGTCGACATGTCTCCTTCCTCTCACCTCCACGCTCGGCACGTCTTTGCTTCACCCAGGGTCTTTCCAACTCTTTGGTGGACCATCCTCATCTACCACCCGTGCCCTTGTCATACATGAATCACACTCATGCAGGCGTCCGTCGAATCTCAGGAAAGCATGGACGGCCTGAGCAACGAGAAGATTCCTCTTCAAGGTGTCCATTGCCACACTGCCATGCTTTGGGACTCATCATAGATTCGCCATATCATTTTCACAGCGGACGTCAAGGGGGGTACCCCAATTATGACAACTCCCATGACCAGAGGCAACAGTGATGGCATAAACGACTTTTTCTGAGGAGTGCCTGCAACGTCAGTCGATTAACGTCGGCTGACACCCATTTTTGAATTATTTAGGTGCTCCTCGGCTTTGTCAGCAGGAGTGATGCAATAATTGCATCTTGTTCCCTGGGTCGAAGCACAAGGCGTCAACCACAGGCCAGTTTTGGCTATTTTTCATTACGCTTGCATCATGGTTGCCGTCATACTCGCTTTCGATTCACATGCCCGCACAGCATGGCTTTTCCATATCCAGCTGTTTCGCCTCACTCGAACACTGCGGCTCCACATGGTCGGAGCAGGTAATGAGGTTGCTGGGTTGGTTGGTTGGATTTCGGTGGGATGGACACAATTCTCAGTTTTCCAATACATTTCGTTAAAGTGGTTTTTTTTGGTCCGGCAATTGTGCTGCGATATGTGTTGATGAATGATTGACGAGGCTGAGGTTACCTGGCCGGGACATTCTACTTATGGAGCACTGTTTGATAGGGAGCTACTTACACATGGCCAATCCTGAAGACGACCACCGAATTCTGAAGTAGATAGGCCCTCAGGTAGTCTACAAATATAAGGGGAGAGTTACATGGAGTATTCAAAGAAATGTTACTATCGCTAAGTGCGCAAAACGGTGTGGGTGTGCTAGGAAAGCAGACCTAGCGGGCCGGGATGTCATTCCCAGATTGGGGTCAGCGGCAGAAAATGGGGAACGCCAAAAGTGGAAGATCTGGATCGAACAGGAGTCGAGAGGTGGCATCTGCGAGGGAAAGACATCAATCTTAGGGTAACAATCTCTCCTCGCGTTGGTAGACTTTGTATGTAGGCTTCGGTCGACAGATCTTCTCTTTTTCTAGCGTGCGATGTGCGACACAAGTTGAAGCAGTCAAAAGCAATTCATTCGTTAAAATCAAAACCTGGAATAAGCCCCATCTTCCAAGCACATCGAGTAATGCACCTGAAATGGCCATTGAGTGGTGGCATCTCAAGAAGCTTAAAGCGGCACGGGCCTCTTCGCACTGGCGCTGCTGTCGGTTATGCGCGGCATCTTGCAGATTCTCTCTCCACCACCACGCCAAACCCCGATTCCCTTCAATTGTACTGCGATGCAATCCCACTGTTCCTTCGAGCTGTGCGCTAGCTTCTTCCTCTTCGGTACATGGCAAGCATGCCACTCACATCGAGACTCGCCCGACCATGGCTGAGCAGTGTCCGCACCTCCTTGACCTCCTCGAGAGCATTTTCAATATCGTCCCCACATCAAGATGTGTACGGCTTCATAGGTCTTGGCCAGATGGGTAAGCACATCGAGCTCACAGGGTGCTTCTAGACTAATCGAGTCTCCAGGCTATCAGATGGCCAAGAACCTTCGCAAGAAAATAAACAGTGACGACACGCTCATTGTGCACGATGTCAATGCCAAAGCTCCAACCCAGTTCCTGCAGGAAGTTGGCGGCACCAACACAAAGATTGCCGAAAGCGCCAGACAGCTGGCCGAGGAGTCGGTGCGTTGCTTCCGTTTCAATTTCCCCCTCTTCCTTTACCCGATCTTAATGATGAGTCTGTCCAAAAATGATCTAAGTTGAGGAGCCGAAAGGTTCCTTCAATCTGATTTCCATACCATACAACCAAAGCCAATCCTCTGAACGAATTCCACCTCCTCCCCTACAACCCTCGTGTCTCGATCCTCTGCGCATAGCACACACTAACTTCCTTCCTAACGAAAAGACCACAATCATCACCTCCCTCCCCGAGCCCAGCCACGTCCAATCCGTCTTCGCCTCCATCCTCGACGACCACTCTCCCCTCCCCTCATCTCCCACAACACGCCTGTTCATCGACTGCTCCACCATCGATCCCATCACCTCGCGCGCCGTCGCCGCGCACGTCGCCACCGCAACCTCCTCGGCCGCCGCCCTCGTCGACGCCCCCATGTCCGGCGGCGTCGTCGGCGCGACCGCCGGCACCCTGACCTTCATGCTCGGGGCGCCCGCGCCGCTCGTCGCCCGCGCCACCGCCACGCTCGGCCTCATGGGTCGCCGCGTCGTGCACCTCGGCGACCAGGGCGCTGGGCTGTGCGGCAAGCTCGCGAATAATTATTTGCTGGCGCTGAACAATATCGCCACCGCAGAGGCCATGGCCATGGGCATCTCGTGGGGGCTGGATGCGCGCGCGCTGGCCGGCATGATCAACACGAGCACCGGGCGGTGCTGGCCGAGTGAGGTGAATAATCCGGTGCCGGGGGTGGTGGAGGGGAGTCCGGCGGGGAGGGGGTATGAGGGGGGGTTTGGGATTGCGTTGATGCGCAAGGATTTGAGGCTGGCGATGGAGTCGGCGAAGGAGTATGGTGTGAGGACGGAGTTGGGGGATGCGGCGGCGAGGATGTATGGTGCTGCGAGTGAGGACGAGAGGTGCAAGGGGAAGGACTTCAGTAGCGTGTATCGTTGGTTGGATGGGCCTGAGGTCAAGCCTTGAGGAGCTTTGTCTTTTTGTTTCTCTGGTTATGGTTGGTCAGGTTGAACGCTGAGCATGCATCGAGAGAGCAAGCGCTACCTGGATCACCGCGAGCAGACGACATTGGGCGGAAGACTTTCAAGCTCTGCTGGGCATCTGCCGCCGATACCAAGCAGAGCTTGAAGGTCTTCTGCTCAGTGCTGTCTGTTCTTCAGCCGCAATTGGGCATTGGCGACATACGGGTTGTATCCACAACTTGGTTCACCGAAAAAACATAGAGAAATATTTAAGGTCAGAAAGAAAGTGGCTATGCCTTGCTAGATGCTACGATAATACAGAGAAAAATCATTAAAAAGTCTACTTGTGCGTGCGGACCTTGGTGGAGTGCGTTATCCTGAAGCCATCGAAGTGTTCCAAGACCATCTCATCACTCTCAATGCGCGTCGAGTTGGACAAGTCAAACAGCGGCACCGTCTTGATGCTAACGTCAGGTTTCTTGCTGGCGTCAAACGCAAAGCGCTTGCTGGCAGCAACCTTGGTCACAGGCTCCGAGTTAGGCAACCTGTTGGCGCAGGCCGTCGCGCCGCCCTTGTCACCAGGCAAGAGGACAGCGCCGTTGGGCGCGTTCTGAATGGCATGAAACTGGTTCTGGATCTGGGCGACCTGGTCGGCGCCGAGGTTGTTGGCACCGCCGGGGACGACCTTGTCGTAGAGTGCGATGTTGCCCTCCTGCGCGACGTTCTCCTGCTGCGACGTCGCGGCGTAGTCGTCGGAGATGGCCGAGTCGGCGTTGTACGCGTCGGTCCAGTACTGCGAGGTGGACAGGCCGGTCGCGCCGCCGTCGCCCATGTATGCGTGGCCGTCGAGCGAGTGGCCAGTCTCGTGCATGAAGACGGTGATCTGGTTGGCATCGCCGTTGAACTGGATCGAGTCGCCCGAGGAGCCGGCGGAGCGGGTGCCGGGCAGGAAGAGCAGGTGCACGACGTAGGAGCGCGCGGCGACGGCGAGGCGGCCGAAGAGGTCGATGCCGGTCGTCTCGTCGATGGGCGCGTCGTTGTGGCGGCACATGACCCATGCGTCGCCGCAGTCGCTGTAGTGCACGTTGTAGGCGTAGATGTCGTTGGCGCTGAAGCCGGCGGCCTCGGCGCGGTCCTTGCAGACCTGGGGCAGGTATGCGGCGTCCCAGTAGTCGACGGTGCTTTGTGTTGGGGTGAGGTTGTCCAAGAGGCCTTGGTCAATGGCACCAAAGTCGATGTTGGGCTGCAGGACAGGCTTGTCTGTGAGTTGGCCGGATGCCAGCCGCAGCATGGCGGCGGCGATTGCAAGCTTGGACATGGACATGGCTTGTTGGGTGTGTTTTGAGGATAACAGGGATGATTCACAGTCTTCTACGCAGCGCACGAGATGTCTTTATATACTTACCCCTTCATCCTTCTTGGATCTTGGCCCCTGTGTTGCCTGTACATGACCCATCTTGCTACACTGGCTGTATCGAGCAAGGCACTTCGGGGCAGATACGAGTGTCAGTTCGTGGCAGAGGCCAATCAGGAGTTCAGCGTGCGTAGATGGCTTGCATCTTAGGCTAGTCAGGCCCGGCCAAACAGCTACTACGAAGCATCCTGATCGGCAATTTGGCGGGGATTGTCAAGGCTGAGATTCCATGCAGCAGGTCAGGTCGCATTGGAGAAAGCGACCGTGGGGCCACATACGAGGTACGTTGCAGCTGTGCATCTTGGCTTGTCGATCGTCTACTGGTCATGGTGGCGCGTTGCCGAAAGCCAAGACGCTATGCAGCAGACAGGAACAGGCCTTCGCCATGTGATGCAACGTGGCGCGGGAAAGCGTTTCAGAGCTGGATATTCTTAACCAGCGCATGCCGTAGGTGGCGTCGGGTTGAACTAGCCCTTTGCGAGAGTGCAGTGGCAGACAGCAATGAGGTGAGGTGGAGTGACCAGAACCAGCGGTCGGAGTCACTTGTCCCGAAATCAGTTCCATCCGTCTCTGAAACGTCAACCCTGCTACACCATAGGTCTCCACCAGTAAAAGTAAAATCAGAGAATGGGTCGGAGCTGACATGTCTGCTGCTACCAAGGCCTTGCCGGCATCTACTTTACCGCCTGCGTTGCCAACATACATCCTTCGTGGCCATGCATGTCCGGTTCATGCCCTGACTTTCTTCCACCAAAACTCGCGCCTTGCGTCTGGTGACGCTGATGGCTACATTGTCGTGTGGTCTGTATCTATCAAACGCCCTGTCGTAGTCTGGCAGGCCCATGCAGCCTCCATCCTTGGTATCCAGTCGTGGGGCGACGGAAAACTCATCTCTCAAGGTAGAGATGGCAAAATTCTAGTCTGGGCGTGGAGCAACTCTGATGAAATATCCCCTGGCTGGTCCACTGTTTTGCCTGCAGAGCAGCCAGATGAGCATCGCAGGCATCCATGGCTGCTGCATACTCTAGATATCTCGACTTTGAACTTTTGCTCCTTTGTGACCTGTCCGTACACACCACCCCAAGCAGACCCAGACGACCGAGAAGCCACGCAAGCTCTCCTAGTCGCTGTCGCCGGAGCCAAGGACTCTGAGATTGAAATTTACCAGCTTCCTGGCCAGCAGCAAAAGGCTGTTATCACTGGCCCGCTAGACAATGCCGGCAAAGCTGCGGGCATGGTCATGGCGCTGCAAATGTTCGATGACAGCGACAAAGTCCTCACCGTGCTTGCCGCGTACGAGAATGGCCAGACGTGCATCTTCAAGCGCGTGGCAGACGCAGGCAGCTGGCTTCAGACTTACTCTAGCAAGCCGCACACCCAACCAGTGCTGTCCCTCGACATGACCCCAACCGCAGATTGCTACTTTACATCTGCAGCTGATGGCATCGTGGCACGACATCCACTCTCAGCAGAGGTCACGGCCAAAGAGCTAAAAACACGCCACCCGGGCCAACAGGGCTTGCGTGTCAGATCTGATGGCGAGATCTTTGCGACGGCAGGTTGGGATGCACATGCGCGAGTCTATTCGGCCGCTGCACTCAAGGAGCTGGCCGCACTGAAGTGGCACAAAGAGGGCTGCTACTCGATCGCGTTCGCCACTATCAAAGTGCAAGCAGATGCCTCTGCAGACGCAGTCACGCACACGCGCACGGTTGCGCAGACGCGAGAGGAAAAGGCCCAAACCACACACTGGCTCGCCGTCGGTTCGAAAGACGGCAAAATCTCGCTGTGGGATATCTATTGAAGCTACTCGACCTCCAGGACTATCCAATATTAAACTCGCTCGCGCCAGCAATCTTCTTTTGCGCCGCACGCATCTTGCGCTTTGCCTCGTCTATCTCCACGCTCCCAGGAATCTCATGATCTGCCTTCGCGCCGCTCTTCCCTGCACTCCTGCGCTCCCCTTTGGACGCCCCCGCGCTCGGCCGCAGTCCCGGCACTTTAATGCTGCCGGGCTTGTCGCGCAGCGCAAACGCCTTGGCCAGATGCCCGAGATGCAGCGCCTGCATGTCGAATATGGCGCGCTCGGGCGCCACGTGCGTCGCGTACGCGCGCACATGCGACTGGAAGCCGCGGCGCGCCATCTCCAGCGCCTTGGGCTGCTCAAGGGCCCAGCGCTCGACGTCGAGCTGCCACTCGGTTGCGCGCGCTTCCCAGTCGGCGCCGGCGCCGAGGCCGGGGCTGCCGAAGCCCTTGCGCAGGATGTCGGTCGCGTCGCTGCGCAGCAGGCCGCGGCCGTCGTCATGCCGACCCTGCTTGAGCACGGCGTCGATGTAGCCCTCCTCGGCGCCCGGCTGCAGGAGGATGAGCGCGCGGCCGTCTTTGCCGGCGCGCGCCGTGCGGCCGATGCGGTGGAGGTGGTCGTCTTTGTTGAAGGGGGGGTCGTATTCGATAACGAAGTCAACGTTAGGCAGGTCAAGGCCGCGCGCAGCCACGTCAGTGCAGACCATGACGGCAGGTTCCTTAGACGAGCGGAATGCAGCGAGGGTGGATGTGCGGGCGTGTTGGGGGAGCGAGCCATGGAGACGAAAGATGCGGACGGGGTTATCTTTGGTGGAGAATGCAGTGGCTGGCGCTCCAGTCGGCGCACTTTCTGTTACCTCTGGCTTCTCTGTTGAGTCTGTTGCGTCTGATGCATCTGTCTTGGAGAGTTTCCGGGTGAAAACTTCAAAGTGAAAGTCGACTGAGTCGGCGCAGGATATGAATACGATAGCGCGCATGACCGACCCGCGCCGCGCAAATGCTCGCTTGAGTATAGCTGTGAGTGTCACGAGGCGCAATTTTGCTGGCACAATGGCGTAGGACTGCTGCAGCTGCGCCGGAGCCGAGAATTTTTCCTCCTTTGATGTATCGTCTCGCTTCAGAGCCTTGTCTTCGCCACTGCCTTGAATGTGCACGGCATCCTTGAGACTTAGCTCGCCCAGTTTCTGCACCTGCATTTTGATCGTTGCGGAACAGAGGACTGTGGTTCGGCGAGTTGGTAGTCCAGGAATTGGGGCTTTCCTCCCTGTTCGTGCATCCAACTTAGCCAAAATCTTTGCAATATCCTGCTCAAACCCCAATTCCATCAGGCGATCCCCTTCATCAAGCACCAACCACCGCACATTGCTAACGTCCAGCACCTCCGTATTGTCCAGATGATCTACTAGTCGGCCAGGCGTTGCAACCAAGATATTGATTCCCCTGCGTAGGCGTGCCTTTTCAGACTTCTTCTTCTCGCCTCCAAGCACGGTGCCTGAAACAATCCAGTGCGCGCAGCGTAGTAGGCTCTCCAGAACAACGGAAATCTGCTTGCTTAGCTCACGTGTGGGAGCCAAGACGATAGCGAACAGCCCAGAGTCGCGGTGGATGGCGCCCTGTTCGGGTGCGGATGAGTTCGCAGAGAGCGACATCAGTCGCTGCACAATAGGGAGAAGGTAGGCCAGCGTCTTGCCGGAGCCGGTTTCAGCTTGGAGAAAGGCGTCTGTGTCCTCATTGACCAGTTGAGCGATCGCGGCTCGCTGAATCGCGGTGGGAGCTTTTATATCCATCTTTTGGAGTAGGTGCTCGGCGAGTTGTGTGGATAGTCCTAGATTAACAAAATTGGCCAACCCGTCACTGAGGGGAGCATTGGACGGCTCGGCTGGGGCAGCATCTTCGCTGGGGTTTTCGGCCTTGGTCTTTGCTTGCGGGTTGAATGAGAATAGCGACGAGATCACCTCTTGCGGCTTTCCAGACGCTGTTTTGCCTCTTGTCACATTAGGACCTGAGACAGGTCGAGACCTGGGATCGGCGCCGTCTGTACGCTGGCGCTTTGCAGTAGAAGTCTCAAAGTCATCTGCATTTGGTTTTTCTTTCCTTTCTGCAACCTGTGTGCCGTTGACTCCTGTGGCAGCTGAACGCTTTACATCACGTGTACGGTTATACTGCGCGGCTTTGCGAGCGGAAAGCCTGTCTTTCCAACTGCCGCCTTTATATTTCTGTTGCGCCTTGAATGGACCCTCACCAAGGTCAAAGTTTATTAGCATGCCATCGTCGGCCATTGTGAGGAAGCGTTTGCTTGAGCCGCTGTGCATGACTTGCTATCGAAGATCTGGATGCCCGAAATTTTTTTGGGTGGAGAGACGGCGGCCAGGGTCCAGACACCCTTGGACTTAACGTGGCACTGTGAAGTGCAGAGAATACTATTCACGAAGCTACCACAAATATTCTCATGGGGCTCCACCTCACGGTATGTGGTCGGACACCAGAGCATCATGCTCCTCTGTGCACCGCAGACTCGAGAACACTATCATGCAACGTCTTACGAGTCTGCCGTCGCAATCATGAAGCGAATGACTCGGCGATTGTCAGCAGTCTGCCGGTCAAGCGCTGACTCACTGCATTTGCCCATACATACACCAATACCATCAGCGACATGACTTCCTCTCTCGCAAACATGGCTCCTTCCCTGCGCATTTGCGCCATTGCTTCTCCACTTCGCAAAGCCGGCTTTGCTGCCCCTCGCATCGCTCGACTATCGACCTCGCGCATCCTCTCCGAAGACATCAAAGTCTTTCGCGACGTGCCTGCCCTCCGCGCATACCGACGACAGCTCCAGCAGGAGAAGCGATCCGTCGGATTAGTGCCCACCATGGGTGCCTTGCACGAGGGACACCTCTCACTCGCCCGAAACGCAGCAGCGGAAAACTCGGAGGTCTTCGTGAGCATATACGTCAATCCCGCACAGTTTGGTGTAAATGAGGATTTGGACAAATATCCGCGCACATGGGACGCAGACATGGCAAAGCTGGAAGAGTTCAACAATTCTCTGGCCTCATCTGGCACCACAGGTCGTGTCACTGCCGTATTTGCGCCCACTACCAAGACCATGTACCCGACGCTTCCTCCCACTTCGGAGATTGATGGTCAAGGTTCCTTTGTGACTATCACACCGCTGGGTAGTATCCTCGAGGGAGCGTCACGTCCAGTCTTCTTTCGCGGTGTGGCTACTGTCTGCACCAAGCTCTTCAATATCGTGCAGCCCGAGCGCGTCTACTTTGGGCAAAAAGACGTGCAGCAGTGTGCCGTAATTCGACGCCTCGTCACTGACTTGCACTTGGACACTCGCGTGCGCATCATCCCGACTGAGCGTGAAAGCGATGGTTTGGCTATGAGTTCGCGCAATGTCAATCTGGGAAGAAGGCGGCGAGCCGCTGCAGCTTGTTTTCCCTTGTCACTGCGGGCTGCTGAGAAGCAGTACAAGGAGCAAGGTAGTCTCCACCGAGATGATATCCTGAGACCTTTTCGAGAAATTCTGGATGTCAGTCGCATCTTTTACGAGCAGCTCGAGCCGATGGAAAAAGTGGTATTCGATCTGGACTACGTGTCTCTGGCCGATCCAGACACCATGGAGGAGGTCCCACAGGTGGATCCCGCTAAGGGCGCTATTCTCAGTGCTGCACTCAAGATGCAGCCTCTAGAGTTTGTTTCAGGAGCTGAGGACTGCCCTGGTCGTGGAACGATTCCAGTACGGCTTATTGATAATCTGATCCTACCCCCTAGATAGCCCGAGTACCAATGACTACCCCCCACCTCAGCGACCTCACATGAGATCTCGCGACTCCTACGGAAAACGTACTTTGATTCCATGAGTTTAGTAGTAGTAGAGTTCGACAAGATAACAAACGCCCCGTAAAGATGCATCCCGCTTCCCCCGATCCCACGTGAGATACTGTTGCCGCTGATCAACTTAGGCTTGTAGTTGGATTTCCCGAATTAATTGTTGAACGTTCGCTCGTGTCAGCGCACACCCCATTCACTTGGGGTTTAAAACTACATGGACGTATAAGATTGGAGCTAGCTGCCAAGGCCTGCAACTTATGGGCGTCCTTATACAGACAAAACTGTAACGAATGCATGAATGACATCGATACTCGGACTATACTACATCCAGAAAAGTGCAAGTATCATAAAAAGTCAAGTATTTGGAGTTTCAAATGTAAAGTTCAAATTCTATCGTATCGACGTAATGATTCCCTGATTTTCACCCAGTACACCGAGAAGCTGAAGTTTCCTATATCATTAATCAGGAGAGTCGACGAAGATGAAACGTCATCCATAACTGTTGCCAATCTACAACATTTTGGTGACATTTTCCATCCGTATATCTTTGGCTGAAGCTTACTAAGCTTTTCAGTGTTTGGTCGGATGATATTGCTTCTTGGTATATGCCCCATGATATTTCTCCCTGGCTTCAAGTACCTATGAATGGTATGACTTGCGGTTCCGCGTGCTATGCCCCGCGCTGAAGATCAGATATCGTCATTGGACACTTCAGAAAGACTGACTAGCCCTGTGTCAATATTTGAAAGCTATGATGCTAGCAAATGAAAGATTAGCTCGCCACAGAATCGTGTTCCTTCCCTCAAGACATGACTTCTGAAAGCGTTTTTGCAAAAGGTCGTTATATCATTCTGTCATGTGCATTGTGCGAGGTAGCGCAGATCATAAATCTCGCGGAATATGCATCTTCATCTTCTTCGTCGCTCGCTCTGGCGCTCGATTCTCGAACTGCGATCCTTGCAGCTCGAACACCAGATTCTCCACGTTGATATTGGCATCTTCCGTCAGCGGCACCTCAATTCGAAATGTCGTGTGCTCTTTGGGAACAGTCTTGAGCTCATTGGCGGTGGTGATGATCTCAAACGTGAACTTTGTGTCTCTTACCACGATTCCCTGCACGCCCACACGGCTGACACATCTGCTCCGCACAACACTCATTTTTGCGCCGTGGAAATCTGCACTTGCCAGCTTCGGTCCAGCGAAGGCAGGTTCAACGTGAAATCGCTCCAGCGCAGCGACATGTTTCTTCTTGTCTGCCTCGCTCAGCTCCTGCGGTCCAGCTGCATCATCGCCGGGAATGGTGGGGACATTTAGTATCTCCCGCACGTATCCGCACCAGAGCCTGTGCAGCCCCTGGTATATGGCATACTTGCGCTGCTCGGCCGGAATGTCATATACATGCATCTCACGCTTCTCCCGAGCCGAGAGGGGCTTCGGCTTGCGCTTTTTGCGCTGGGCGAGAGCATCGCGACGTTGGCGACGACGAGCTCGAGCATCAAATTGTGAAGCAGGTTCCTTGGTAGTTGGTGCAAGAAGGAAGGGTTTGTGCTGAATCTTTTCCGCGAAGATGCGCTTTGTAGATTCTGGCGAGTGTGCACGTGCGAGGAGCTTTTTGGTGAAGGTAGGTTGGGAGCTTGAGGTAGCCATAGCTCCTGCTTCTTGACGTTTACATTTGGGCCAGGTTCAAGAGAAAGTGAAGATGGCGAGGAATAGAAAACAAATGTAAAAATACCAAGATAGTGGAATGTTCCTTGGCGCGTGCGGCGCAGTGATGACGCTGCTGGCACGCGCTGGAGCCTCGCTCTCCGCATTCACCTGTTTGTCTCCATCCGGCGCGTAACTTCTAGTGACTCTATATTCCTTGCGCAACCGAGATATCTCCCACTTGCAACCTGACTTTTTCAAGGACTACAAGAAGGCACCACACCCCATTCAGCCAAAAACGCGCAGACATGGCGGCATCGTCATCGACCTCGTCCACACCACTTCTCTAGTGAGTATCCAAACCCTGCATGTTCAGAGACACTCCTAACTCATGGTTATGGTTCATGTATTGCTCATGAGACTACTGTCCTCGCCGAGCATACAACTTCGCCGTCCTCGGGGGCATCATCTCTTGCCTCGGTCATTCTTCCCAAGATTGACCACTCAAAGTCTCAAAAGCTCACCTATACCCACAATGACAATCTCATACACTACATAGCCGATGCGCCTTCAGATCACGCAGCCCCGGCAGATCCCTCTGCTGGAGGTCTGACTTTTCTTGTCATTGCTCGTGCAGATCTTGGCCGTCGTGTACCCTTTGGTTATCTGGTCGAGATACGCCGACGCTTCCTGCAACAGTACGATGCAAGCAGAACTGACTTTGCAAGCCTTCCACCGTATGGTGCTGCGGCATTCAACGGCAAATTGAAGGATTTGATGCACGAGTATGGGAGCACTCAGGCTGGCCGCGACGATGCCATGAGCAAGGCGCAACGAGAGATCGAGGACGTCAAGGGCATCATGACCGAGAACATTGAAAGAGTATTGGAACGAGGTGAACGGATTGATCTGTTGGTCGACAAGACCGATAGGCTCGGTGGAAGCGCCCGTGACTTCCGAGTCAGAAGTAGGGGTCTACGGCGGAAAATGTGGTGGAAGAACGTCAAGCTGATGGCCTTGCTGATTGTCGTTGTCATCTTCCTCATCTACCTTTTTGTTGGGTTTGGATGCGGCCTACCTGGTATGTCTCTCATGTCTATTTCTGCTCCATGTCGCTCGACTAACTCCATACAGGATGGCAGAAATGTATTGGGCACAAATGATCTTTCATCGCTGTGATAACTCACTTACTAATACTTGCTCACATTACTAATGCATTATTCACATACGGCAACGTTTTGACCTCCATCTGCGTTGTTCTGGTTGGTAGATATGCCATGCATCCGCGGAGTTTCCATGTTCAGATTTGTCACCATGACCAGGACATCAGCATTGCTTGTTCAGAGGCCGATAGTTCAGAGACCCTTGTGAGCTCGATTTGTACGAAGCTAAGGGTATGTCGAGACTGATCGGTCAAGATGTGCATCGAGACAACGATCTGAGAGAGCCAAGTCACGTGCAGCCATGTCGGACGGAGATACCCCGGCCCCGATGCCGTTCTTAGGGCGTCATGGGCATTTGTAATGTTCAGCGATGCAAGCTCTCAATGCAACCTTTCTTCAGCCTGACGACTGCATACTTGAATACGTGATTTTCTTTGTATGTCGTCTTTACTGCGCAGCTTTGCAGTACCAAGATATTCTTCTGGAACTACTCGCCTTGCGTCAATCGTTTCACACGTTCGCCCCGCACCCCACTTTATCCGCACGATGGCATCCCTACCGAAGACTATGAAAGGCGTCCAGATCAGTAAGACTGGAGGCGTCGAAGTCTTGGAGTACAAAACAGATTTGCCTGTTCCCGCGCCGAAGGCAGGCGAGGTGCTCGTCAAGAACGACATCCTCGGCGTCAACTTTAGTGCGGACTTCCACGCTCTTCCCCATGAAACGTACTGACACAGCACCGCAGTCGACACCTACTTCCGCACCGGCCTCTACCCCGCCCCAAGCTTCCCCTACGTCCTCGGCCGCGAAGGCGCAGGCACCATCGTCTCCGTCGGCGCCGGCGGCACCATTCCACCCTCCCTCAAGCCAAACACCCGCGTTGCATACGCCGCCCAAGCCGCGTACGCAGAGTACACCGCCATGCCCGCGCTGCACGTCTTCGCCCTGCCGGACAGCGTCGACAACGAGACTGCCGCCGCCGGCCTGCTGCAGGGCCTGACCGCAATCACCCTCATCCGCGAGGCCCACCACGTCAACAAGGGCGACTGGGTGCTCGTGCACGCGGCTGCGGGCGGCATGGGGCTCTGGTTGTGCCAGCTGCTGCGTGTTGTTGGGGCGCACGTCATTGCCACTGCGTCGACGCCGGAGAAGCGTGCGCTTGCGGAGAAGAATGGCGCAGAGGTGACTCTTGAGTATGCTGAGACTATTGGCAACGAGGCGTTTGTCAAGAAGGTCACAGAACTGACTAGCGGCAACGGTGTCGTGGCTGTCTTTGATGGCGTGGGTAAGGCAACATTTGACGTGTCGCTGCAATGTATTGCACGTCAGGGTAGCATGATCTCGTTCGGTAATGCGAGTGGTGTCGTGGACGGGTTTGCGATTGGCCGTCTGTCGGCGAAGAATGTGCGCTTAATGAGGCCGACGCTTTTCAACTTCATTGCAACGAGGGAGGAGTTTGAAAAGTATACGAATGAGCTATTTGAGATCTTGGCAAAGGAGAAACTAGATGTTAGGGTGCACAAGACTTATGATTTGGAGAAGGTCGCGGATGCGCACAGCGATCTTGAAAGCCGAAAGACAACTGGCAAGCTGCTGCTGAAACCTTGATCGGTTTTTATGTAAGGACCTCCTGAATGAATCTGCTCTATGAGTTGACGTTTTCTGCTGAATGTAAAAAATTGAGATCACCTTTCCAGATTTGCCGACCCAATATCCGATTGTGCTAATGAATGGCAATCACTCGAGATCAGCATCAACACCATCGCCCTCCGTCGCTTCGTCAGCAGTAGCCCGATTCGCAACCCAAGTATCCCGCTTCTCATGTTCCTCACGAGTAATCACCCTTGGTACCCTCCACTTTTCCTGCAATTCATTGAGCATGACCGTGTAGAAACTCGGCCTCGCCAGCCTCATGTTGTCGAAAAAGTGCCATTTGTCGCTGAATTGGTAGACATCAATCTCCAGTTTCATACCACGGAAACAGCATTGCTGATAGACATCGACTTCGAGAAGGAAACAAAGTTGCATGTGTTCAGCTTCGGTCTTTGCCATGACAGATGGATCCTTGACCGTGCCTCGAATGTGCGGTGGCAGGTCCCAGGTCACAAAATCTGGCGGTGCCCAAGGACGGCAGATTAGTTTACCGAGCGGCTTTCCGATCCAGGCATGATGTTCTATGTCGAGATTGTAGCGGCATTGGTTTCCCAAGGTGGGCAGCTCTAAGATGGACGGCTCAAAGTCGACAATTTCGAGACTCATCGCTTTACGCTGAAATTCGGGCTCTTGTGTGAAGTCAGCCACCGGGGGATGTTCCAGACCGAAAGTTGCTTGAGCAACGCTGTATATGCCTCGAGCTTCGGCGATTGTCATATGTTTCTTGTCAGTTTCCGATCCAGCTCCATCCTCCGGGCCGGTCATCCATGACATATCAGGGACAGGTACCGAATGCAAGCCCCCAAACAGCATGGAACAGGCAACATTAAAGCCGCCAGGCAACACCCGCATCGCAGCCTCAACAATCGGAAACTCCTTCTCCGCGGCATCGCAAGCCTCCCGCGCCGCAAGCACCCTCTCTCGACACTCTGGCACGCAATCATGATGCAGCAGATAGTTGTAGAAGTTGCGCAGCACCCCCACGCACCTCTTCAATTCGACCGGACGCGCAACATCCCACACCCCCGGCACAACGCAGGACAAGAATGCCCTCGCCACGCCCGCAAAGTCCAGCTCCATCTTGCCCGGGTCGCGCGCATCCGCCGTGAGAAAGTCCGTCGCCAGTACCTCCGCAGCCTCGCGCCGCGTCATGTCTCGCAGCGTCGCATTGTCGACGCCCGTGAACTGGCGCGGGCCCGAGTCGACGCCGCCAAAGGCCATCCAGCGCAGCCAGACGCGTCGGTGCGCGGGTGTGAAGGTGCGACGGCGCGCGAATTGCTGGATCGCCGTCTCGAGGCGCATCGGGAGGGATGCGGCGTCGGAGTCATAGAGGGCACGCTCGGCAGCGTGCGCAGCGGGCGTGAGGGGTGCGTCGGCGTAGAAGTCTTCGAAGCCGGTTGGCTTTGCCTGCGGGGAGATGGTGTTGGCGAGGCATGGGCTACTGAGGGGCGAGGCGAGACGTACCTTTGCGGTTCGCGGTTTGCGCGCTTGCTTTTGCGCCTTCTTCAGCGTCTTTTGGTGCTCCAGTACTTCGTGTAGCTCCATCGGGAAGGGAGAATGCCTGTGGAGGTACCAGACGCCGTTGAGCTCGATTGCGTTGACTGTATCGCTTTCTTTGAGAGCGTCGAGCAAGATCTGCAAGGAGTGATACTTTTTCATGCTGGGAAAGTCCCGGATTGTTTGCACTGGCACTGGCATATTCTTTGAACCGGATATCTGCGCGAGGAGACAATTGTCTCTCTGGAGGTTTTCGTCAGAGAAATAGTATTCAACTTGGCGACGAATTTCATCCTTCAATTTGACCTGAAGAGCAGCAATAGCATCTTCTCCAGGGGTGGTCATGCGTTCGGTGATGGCTAGATTGAATGCTTCTGCTCCCGGAAGATTAGAAGTATGTCCTTCGTGGTTGGTCATGGTGGAAACCTGGTTGCCAGTGAAACTCTTATGCCTGGGCAGGATGTATTTATACAGAGACTGTAGAGCGTTGCAAACCAGGAGTGAACCATCAAAGTCAAACGGACTAGTCAGCACGTTTCAGTCTCAACCTCACCAGGCAAACAGATGAGATGAGCAGATCCTCACCCGTCCTTGAATTTTCTGAATGGTTGTGAAATGCACAGGCTGGACGTAGGAGCGGAAATTGACGATTCGAGATATCGGGTTTGCCGGGCAAACAGACCGTGCAATAAGGGAAGTCGTGAAAGAAAAGAGTAGAATGTTTGCGGAGGGAAAGGGTATCATAATAACATTAGACAAATGGGAACATAGTCATCTGGGGAAGCGTTATGAAATGCTCTGCTCCATCTCCTTGACGTAAAGCCTGATGTGCGAGTCCATCTTGACATACTCCTCGCGAGCTGCTTGGATCTCGTTTTCAATGTTTTCCTTCAGGTCCGCCATCTTCTTTTCCGTCTGCTCTATGCGCACTCGTCTGCGCTCCATCTCTCGACCACGGTCGCCGCGCTCTTTACGGATGCTCTCATTCACCTTTTTGAGTTCCTCCATCTTGCGGCCTTCAGCGTCCCGCCTTTCTTCTGCTGTCACGCGAAGCTTCTCCGTCCGCCGTTGCACATTCTCCAGCTGTTTCTGAAGCATGCGCTCATGCCGTTCCACGTCGCGAACGTTATTGCTTCGTTCGGAAAGAGCGTCGCGGTTTCTTGTCGCAGACGATGCGGTGGACTCTTCCGCGGCCAGGTCGCGACCCAGTTCGTTGAGCAAATTAAAGCAAGTCTTGATGTCGGCAGTGACGGTGTTGAAGGCATCGCAGGATGTTTGAAGAGCTCGCGCCCTCCTGTCGAGTGCCTCGATCTGTGCTTTGTCGTTATTAACGTTACTGCTCATGTCACGAAGCGAGTTCTCCAGCATAGCGGGCGACTGTGTGGTGTAGGGCCGGAGCTTGTCTGCATCCTGGCGAACGTTCATTGTTTGCTCAGTCCTGTCCTCGAGCAGCGCCTTGAGACGCGCTTGCTCCTCCTTCATGCGCTCCACTTTGATCGCGACGCGCTCCTGATCGCGCTTCAGCTCGAGCAGGCGTTCTTTGAGCTCATTGCTGCGACCGGTTTTGCTCTTGATGGCTGCCTCCGCAGCCTGACGGTTGTGCTCGAGATTCGACAACATGTCCTCCTTGTCCTGGTTTTCCGCGTACAGAGATTCGATGCGCTCCTTGGTTCCCTCAGACTTCTTGTAGTGCTCATCGATGAGGTTGGTCTGTGACTCGCGGAAACGGACGAAGTTGATGATGTGGGAGAAGTGCTTGACGAGGCGAGGGTGGGTAGGCTTGTACAGATCCTGCAAGCTAAAGTCGTGGATTCCACAGGCGCCAAGAAGCTTGCGAAGTGTAACAAAGAAACCCATCAGGTCTCTGGTGTCGGCTGAAAAGATGTCTGCGTAGGGGCCTGACATGTCGTCGTTAGCAGCCTTCATGGAGGGCGAGATGGTCTCGCGCGTCGCATTCATGAGAAGCTCTGCAAAAAACTCGTAAATTTTCTGGATGAGTTGCGCGCTGGGCTTCTGGAGGTCTTGGGTAGTGAAAGGGATGCCAATGTCGCTGATGCAGCCTGCGATCTCGCGATCGGGCAGGTTCATGAACGCATCCTCATCCTGGGGCTGCTTGCGATTTGTGCCCGGCGTGGGCCGCGCACTGCTCATCCTAGGATCAAAGTTCATGATTGGCAGTGGGAGTAGGTGATTCTGCGATAAAATGCGTCAAGAGCGGTGAAATGCGAGTGTGTGACGCGCGGGTGAGCGTGGGGCGGGTAAGGGCGAATAAACAAAGCGGGTGCCGGGACAACAAGGTCACGTGGCTTGTTCAAAGTTTGTGGATGTAAGCGATCTGCCACATTGCGCTTTTAAGGTTATTCAGCCTTCGCCTTGCACTTTTCTGGCCCTGCACATCCTCTATTCATGGCATCACTCCTGCCCAATTCACGTGAATATAATGTTGCAGCCGCAAACGAGGAGCATATGGGCATGTGCCTCGAAGCCGCTCGCGTGACGCTCCCGCTTCGGCTCGCCTGGAAGCCGCCAAAAGCGCCTTTCCGTCATTTACATGTCCATGTCGATCAGCTCCAGTAGTCGGCATGTCAAAATATTGCTCGCCCTTGACACACCCGTGCCAGGACAGAGCAGAACGTCTGGTTGCTGGTGCTTCTATTTCGGGCGGGCAGCAGAGACACTTTTAGCACAGCTTGCGCCTGATCTCCAGGCACATCCCCAGGCTGCGTGATAAGCATAATTTTCTAGCCAGGCATGGAACGGGAGGGTGCCGCAATGCTGGGCCTCGGAACTCCTGTAGGGAAATTACTGGCCTTGCCCAGCACCAGGTTGCGCCTCAATAATAACGATGGCGCGACGGCTTCCACGGTTCGCGCGCCCCGTGCCCCACGCGCCTGTCAACACGTCCGAACCCATCGGAGCGTCTGACATGGGCTGTAAGATTGCGCGTGCAGTGGCATGAGTCGCAAGCGTGCAGATGGAGAGCCGCCCCCCAGCAGCAGTGGCCTCCATCAAGCCTGGTTCGGGCACCGCACGCAAGCCACCAGAGCCCCGGTCCGTGCAGCACAGTCGTCGCTAGCAGCAGCTTTAGCTCCGCGCGATAGCGAAGGGCAGGCGCAGATGCAGCAAGCTTTGAGTTGGCGCCATGGCCAGGCCGTGCGGATCGCGCATCGACTCACAGCCGTGGCGGGCTTCAAATCAGGTTTGTGCCGCTCTTCTCCTGCACGCAGCCTCTCGCTCGTTCGCTGGCTGCTTTGCTCCTTGTCGCCCGCTGCTGTTCGCCGTGCCCCCCTCCCATCGCGAACGCTGCATCCCGTCAGCGTCCTCCCCTGCGTCATTCGCAGCCCTGCCCATCGCTTCAATTGGGGACGTGCCAGCCGGGGGCCCCCGCTCAGTTCGCATCCCTGTTCCCTGCTCTAGCGATTCGCATAGCTTCACCGCCGCAACACCATTAGCCGCCCAGCCAGCAGCATCTTGACGCCACAGACTCTGTCCAGCCTTGTATCCATGCCTTCTCCGCCGTAGCACAAAGCGCCAATTGATTGGAATGGCTGCCACGGCCCTCAACGCAACCAGACAGACACCACCTCACAACCATGGCCTGGTGGTCCTTTGGAAAGAAGAGCAAGAAAGGCAGATATAAGGAGGTGAAAGCCTCGGAGCAGCCCACATACGCTCCCAATTCACGTTTCGCGCCCGCGGAACGCGACATTGAGCCCCTGCAGAGCCTCCGCGGCTCTGCCACTGTCCCCGAGTCGCAAAGACAGTCCATTGACAAGCCGCCCATCGAGGAGCCCGAAGAGCTGCATCCCGCGCAGCGCACAGAGAGCCACGAAGATATTACTGCCTTGCCTGGTGCGCCACAGCACCGGGAGTTTGAAAGCGGTCCCCATCTTCGTAACATCGGTATGCATCGCCTTCGCGCATTTGCAAGTCATTCTACTGAAACTAATGCGTATCCGCAGACGAGCTTCGCCGTTCCGCCTCGAAAGCCGGGCGCGTGAAGTCAGACTCTGCCTCCTTCACCCGCAAAAAGAGCAGCAAGAAGAGAGTCAACGACATAGCTCGAGAGAACGAGTTGCGCTCCGTCACACAGCCCATCGCCATTCCCAAGCAGGAACCTGGTAGCATTTTCCGCCGAGCAAGCAGTCGCCGTCTAAGCCATCCTGGCACCAATCCCGAAGACTCCACCATCTCTCTGTCCCACGCTCCTTCGCTACGATCAGCCATGTCGGGCATTCACGAGTACCATCGCTTTGATCTTGGATCCATGGGCATCTTCAGCGCCCGACCCAAGATCAGACACTCGTTGCAACAACCAATCAATACCCCCTCACGTACACCATCGAGACGGACCACACGGCCCGACACGCAGGACGGAGATAACTTCTCCATGATCAACGACCTAGCCGATGACTACGATGCTCCCACCATCCGAGAATTGATGGAGCGGGACAAGCGACGCTCGGAAAAGAAGCGGCAATACCACGAAGAGAAAGCTCGGAGACGCCTTGAGCGGCAGGCACGCCGTGAACGAGAGGCTGCTGGAATCACAGATGACCCCGGAGAAGAGTCGTCCAGAGGCGCATTGCAGGGCCTGGGTTTGAACAACGTGGGTGCAGAACCTGCAACCCCACCCACTGGACAGCTGAGATCACTACACAAGGGCAAGGAAGTTATTGGCAAGGAAAACCAGGTTCACGATCCCTTCAGCGATCCAGATCCTGAAGCGGTGCAGCCAGTGGAAGAATGGCAGCAGCCTGACGTAGCGACCACGCAGGCCACAACCTCTCCACCATCGTCTCCCATCCCAGGCCCGAAAGCACGATTGAGCCAAGTGACGGATCCCAATCGCAGCCTGGCCGACTTGGCCGAGACACCGTCTGCGGAGCCGAGTCGCAGAGCTTCTGCCATCAGCACGAAACGAGGTGGCACACTCGCGTCGCTCTTTCGCCGGAGCAAACGAGGCTCCCAGGACTTTGGAAAGCCGGTAGGCGAAGAGGCTCACGGCTCATTTTCCAACACATCTCGTGAGTCAATGTCACGTCAACAGCTACCCCCTCATCTGCGTGAACAGCCATCCTTGACGGGAGCATTGTCTGGCAATGTGCCGCAGCGGACGAAATCCAAGTTTCGCGAAGACCTACCCGAGTCGCCAAGCGCCGCACCCGGCGAGCACCCCAGTGAAGCTCTACCTGTAGATGCCGCGGCACGCGCGAGGGAGGCTCAGGTTGCTGTGGGCGGAGCATCTGCGGCTGGGCCGCTGTCAGGCTCTCTGGCATCCGTCGGCTCCGAAGGATCATGGCTGTCAGGCTCGAAACCGCCTCGCAAGCGTGAGTCTCGAGGGAATGTGGCTACGCCAGATGCAGTCGATGAGAGACCCGAGACATCAGAGTCAGACGAGGTCTGGGCAGATGCCGAGAACTACCCCCGTTCCAACGCCGTCCGCGAAGACGTTATCCCGACGCTACCAGAAAACTCAGACGAGGGCTTGACCACACCGGAGGAACAAGTCAGATCCGGCGAGGTTGCCAAGAGAGCAGTCGTCGTACAGCGGGACAACAGCACCAGGAGCAGAGAGGGGCTCCTCACGACTGCGGCGAGGCAGGACTTGAGATCATCCTCTGTCTACTCGGTCGAAAATTCGGGCGACTCGGGAGACATCACGCCGGACAATCAGGTGCCGTCGCCATATTTCATTGAAACTCCGCAGGTGGAAGAGATCACGCAGGTTCGATCTGCGACGCACATACGACATGTTAGTTCTGGGAGTGCGAAGCTGCTCGACATTCCGGCGCGATCAGACTCGCAGAGAAAGCCCGAGGCATCCACGGAGACGACGTCGTCGCCAGTGGGGCCGAAGAGCTGAAACAAGGACCATACCTAGGTCAATTTCGATTCGTCATGCGGTCTTGTTGTAATGATTTATCTCTTGAGATACTACTACCGCCGAAGAAGAAGGAGAAGAAGGATGGAACGTAAGTGGACTTGCGTGGTTCAATACATTATACCCCAGGCCTATGCTGCCTTTATTATTTGAGGATGGCGGTGGAAGGCCGCGTCTATGTACATTCAAGCGAACGAAGAATTAATCTTGTCCCTCTCGCCGCACTAGCTAACAGAAGTGGATGATTGCACACTGTTATTTGCATTTGCGTTTTGCATTTGTATTTGCCATCACGTCATCAGCGCCTGTCCCTCGCGGCCTCCAGCCCGCCGCCCCACGCTCTTGCTGGTCAGGCATGTCTTAACTTCACCATTGCTTTTCCTCCCCCGCACCTTGCATTCCTCTTGTCACCTCCGGTCATTGCAGTGAACAATTTACGACTTACAATACAGTAAGTAAAGCTATTCACCTTCCTCTCCCATTCCCCATTCGACTTGGACTCAAGAAAGCATCACTGCCCCACCGCGCGCCCTGTCGCCGTTGTCTTTGTCAGCGACTCAAATCATCATCATCACAACACGGCCTCTTTCGTAATCTTGCGCCACCCACCCCTCCTCCAGCAGCTTCCACTCGACATCGCCACGCCCTACAAATCCCCCCCCTTCCGTCCTCCTCCATTCCTTCCCATGTTCACATCCACCTCCCTGCGCCGCACTCTCCAAGGCACCGCGCGTCCCATCACAGCCTCTGCGACAAAAGCTAACCCCACGCTCCTCAAGACCCCCTCGTCTCCCCGCTTCTTCCAGTCCTCCGCCGCCAAAATGGTCGTCCACAACATCGCCAAGTGAGTTTGCAATTCCTATCCCGCCCTGCGCAACATGCGCCCGCGCGTGCGCGCAGTCGGCCATTGAGGACATAGCCAGTAGCTAACCAAACTTTTCCCCCCGCCACAGCAAGGCCGAATACGACGCGATCAAGAACGACAAGGACATCATCGTGATCGACTTCATGGCCACCTGGTGCGGGCCCTGCAAGATCGTCTCGCCCGTCGTCGCAAAGTACGTCCGCAACCCTCCCCCCTTTCCCTTTCCTCCCTGTGTGTGTGAGAGAGAGAGAGAGAAGCGAACAACGCCCACACAAAGCAAGTCGAGCCATGAAGCTGACACGAGACTGACTTTCTTTTGCGATAGGCTCTCCGACGAGTTCAACCAGGTGCACTTCATCAAGGTCGACGTCGACGAGGTGCCGGACCTCGCGCAGGAGTACGGCATCCGCGCGATGCCGACGTTCAAGATCATCAAGAAGGGCGAGATCTTTGACGAGGTCGTCGGCGCCAACCCGCCGGCCATCAGGGCCGCCATTGAGAAGGCCGTGGCGTAGGTCGTCGATGGAAACAGAAGAGCAACCCCGACAGTCGTGCCCACGAACGTAAAAGAATAGCTTGCTTCATCAGAATGTATTTTGCATGCAGATATGTGCAAGTCTTTTTTGCCATATGCCCTGCACTTTGCGGCTCCTATTTACAACGATACTCGCCCGTCTAGCTTGTACTTTCGCACCACTCCGTAAATGTCCAATGGCACATGTCATGCCCTCCTTGGTGCGAACCCAGCCGGCTACCACCGAAACAGCAACCCCAAACGCCTTGCTGTAAAAAACGACAATCCAGAGACGTATTGTATCCTGGCCTCACACCTGCTCCGACGGATTCACCCCATTGTATTCCCGCTCTCGCGCAATGTCACGCTCCTTGCGCGTCTCCGCTAGCTGTCCATGCTCTGGCATCTCCACGGGCGCCGGTAAATCGCCCGGCATTTCGTACACCTCGCGCTCGCTGTTCTCCACCTCCTGCAGCCCACCGACCTGCACTGCGCCCCCGCGGGGTCCAAAGCCCGCGCTACGCGGCGTAGTCGGCGACCCGATCGACGCGGTCCCGATGAGCGTGCCGAGCGGCGAGCTGCCACCTAGCGACGAGGAGCCGGGCCGCAACGTTGCATCATCGAGCGCACCCTCGTGCTTCCCGAAAACGGGTGGCATTGCGTCGAGCTCGGCCTTGGGCAATACTCCCGTCTGAGACATCTGCGTGCCATGCAGCGAGGCGTCGGAGCTGTCGGTGGCGGCTGAGTGATCGGCGCCGGCGTCAGACGCGTCTTTGCGCCGCAGGAGAGCGATGCCTCGGACACGCCGCCGGCAGCAGATGATCGTAACTAGGACAGCTATGAGCGCGACAGCCGCGACGGCGCCAACGACAATGCCACCGATGGCTCCTCCAGACAGAGAGGACTTGCTGGAGTGATTGAAGGCAGGATTGTTCTCGAGGATTGTGGTGTTTGTGGGGAAAATGGTCACAATGTCTTTCTGCTGGGTGACGGTCCAGATGTTTTGACTAACATTGAATAGTTGCCGTTCCCAGTCTACACTGAGGTACGCTTCCTGAAGGAACGTACGACCGAGGGTATACTGATTGTCCTGAGTTGCTCGGCGCAGTGGAAAATAGAGACTTGAGGAGGACATATTTTGAAACGGTGCCGTGGCAGTCAGATTGAAGGCGTCGTACGGCAGAACAATATCGACAGAGTCGCCCGAGGTGGGATCTTGGCCAATGGTAAAGGTGATGTTGGGATTCAGCTCAACCAGGTGCGCGTGCAGAGTACTGTTGACGAGATATAGCTGCGTTGCATTGTCGTACGTCAAACCGAAAACTTGCTCAAACTTTTCGCAAGCGTCCATGGGAAGCCAGAGTTGGCCAACAGTAGAGTCAATAAAGGCGTAGATGGGCGTGGGTAACAAAGCTTCACTAGACACATTGGTTGTGATAGCTTGCAACCCCACAACAAGATCCCGCTCGTTGTTTGGGGCGAAGCTGTAGGTAATGTTGTTTTCTTCAAACAGAGACTGATCGTAACCACCAAGGGTCAGGCTTGCAAGACGTCCGGAGTAGCGATACCTCGCGCCAGCGGTGTAACCAAATGAGAGACTGGGAATTGAACCGTCGTTTTTAAGGAGTGTCATGTAACTCGGCTCCGGATCGTTGAAACTGGTGAAGTTGGTCGGTTTTGGGTGTACGCCAAAGATGCCCAGGAAAAAATCGGCGCTGGCAGTATTGCCCACGGTTGCGTTGCGCTCAGTCGGGCCGCTGCCCCCAGGGCCCCCCAGAGTGACAGTGTCCAATCCATATTCTGCGTTGCCAAAAAACCCCAGATTCTGCTCGATGTATAGCGAGAACGTTCCGATCGGATCCCACGTCGAAGACTCCGTGCTGTTGAAGTCCCAGCCACGCAGTTGCAGGCACGCAGCTGGGTCTGATGCGTAGGTGCAGGCTGCAGGGTATATGGACCATGTTTGCTGGCTTGCGGTGGATACGAAGACACGGACCCATTGTGCGGGGGTGCCGATGCCGATAGTGAAGGAAGACCAAGGACCGTCGAAACCATCCCTGTCGCAAAGTCAGCATGGCGTCCGCGCATGAATTATCGCCTCTGCTCACCAATTCTGGGCTGGATCTATGGAAAGAGGGGCTGGGAGGGTGACATTTCCGATAACGGCTTCTTGCGCAGTGGCGAAAAGCAGAATGCCAAACAGCGTAAGACAGCGGGCAATGGACGGCATCTTCGGTATGTGCTGGGCGATGCGTCGGCTTCGAGGGCCAAGCACAAGCGAAAAGGCTATACCATGCGCGTGGGCGAGGGCAGAGGAGAGAATGCGACCGAAGTGATGAGTAAGAAGGACTAGCGTAGTGAGCGAAGAGGGGACAGCCCTGAGACTCCAGGGAGGGCCCGAGCACGCAGCGGAAAGAGATGAGATGTCGCTGACAGACCTTTGCGCGCGGGGATCCATACAGAAGGACCAACCAAGAAACTCTATTTTGGGCGACCTGCATTTCGTCTTCATTGCCGGCACCCCCACGTGGCACGATGCTCTCTCCCTTCCATCCCCAGCCTTATTCATTATTGCCAATCTTCTTGAAAATCAAGAATCGTCTCTCTCAAACGATGTAAATTAATAAAACTTTGGATATCTCGCTTTATTCGAAAGTAGATTGCTAGATTCGATGCCAAGATGTAACCATGGTATCTTGATAGTAAATATATACTTGTGGCTGATCCAGCAGCCTGGGCAGCATCATTACATGACCAAAATCACGCGGTACTGGACTGTCCGTCAGATCCATCAGCCGCTACCTCGGGCAAATCATCCTCATCAGGACCCTCTGAATATCCAGGACCCTGAGGCTTTGCGCCACGCGTACGGTCGTCAATAATGTTGTCCTCGCTGATAGCCTCTGATTCATCATTGGCTACCAGGAACGTCTCGTCAATAATTCGTCTCTTCGATGGAAATCGCGTGCAACAAACATACCTAGCTGGGCATCAGAGTCTTGGTCGCCCTGAAGGCCGTCCTCTACTTTGTCGTCCTGGACGACGGGCACCTCGTCCGGCGCAACCTTGGAGCCGGAGTTGCTGGGGATGTAGCTATCATCGTTCTCCCCTTGGAACTGAGCATCGTCGGTAGACATGATGAATTTATTGTGGCAAATTTGGATGAGATAGTTGTATACTAATCGGATGGAGACATGTTTGCTGGCTTGAGATCGTGCTTGATTTATATAATAGTGCTTGCTGCCTTACCATCAGGCGTGTAACATGGTTGGCCCGGGGGAACGATGGCTGGCAGATATCTAGTGCGTCACTCCGGCAATACAGATATGCTGGTTGCAAGGGCTTGCGGCGTGCAGACTAGCGCCTGACATCCACATTTCGCAATTGCATTGACGCAATGATGGAAAAGCTGGGGTGGTAGACATGGTCCTTGCGTCGCGCTGACGTCCATGATCGTGACCATCGGCCGCCTTTCTCAAAAGTGGATGACGGCAACGCCCGGGAAAAGCTCCACTAGGGATCACGGATCGGGGTCCCGGCGATGCGGGCAATTTGTATTCGATGCCATATCTGGTATAGATTGCAGATCGAACATGGAGTGCAAGATTTCTGGCATTTGTACAGTACACAACCCGTTGTCCAGGACAAACTCTGCGTCACCCTTCCTGCCACTTTCCCCGCTGCGGCTGACCGCAAGTACCCCTACCTCGCATGCTGCACGTAGATCCAGACTAGCTTGCTTGCGTAGCTCTGCATAAGCGAAGTCGTGCGCCATCTATCCTTATGCATCATAGTGCCTCTTCGTGCCTCTTCCATGTTGTCGCCCTAGTGCCTGTGGCGTGTCGATCTGCAATGGTCGTGCAATAACTGTGGTGGTGCTCAGGCGTGTGCGGGAATACGCACGAAGTCATATCCGGCGCGACTTCCAGATCTACGATGTCTTCCACGTGTGGCCTGTTTCCCGTATGTGGTCCAGTGATCCTTGCAGCTGGTGGGATGTCTCCAGTAGCAGGAGATGTTGCCTAGGGCGTATGCCGTGCTCAACCAAAGAGATGACCCTGGTTCTAACCTGAGCACCTGACCATATTATTTACTGGCTCCGTGTACCCAGAAACTAAGTCAACCCTCCTTTCCAGCAGAGTGGCGGTGCTTCGGTTTGTCGACGACGACGGGCAGGCTCATAGCATTATCCGACTCTCGAAAGCCTAGAACTCGTCCAAAGAAGCCACTGGGCTTGGGTACGGGACATTCGCGTTCGCGCCGCTCGACGGTCTGGCCGATGTCTTCGCTAGGTAATGATCGAGACTCAGCTTGACTGCCCTCTGATCCCTCCACCGGCAGGGGTTTCCGCCTTCGCTGCATAGGTCGGCCATCTGCATATTGCCGTGAGGGTACCGGGCAAGGGAGAATATGAGGAAGTCCGACAACGGCAAAGGAGACGAAAAGGGTGATGCCGAACAATGAGGTGGTATAGTTTGAGCGAGGATGGAGCGCCGGAGGCATGATGTCAGTCCACTCCCAAGCGCTAACAGAATGAATGTGGTCACTTGTTGAGGGATAAGGAAGCGGAATGGAAAGGAAAGAGATGAAGTAGATGGCGAACTTGCGTGCGAGCTCGAAGAAGCCGAATTGAAGCTCGAGCTGGGGCCAATGCAAGCCCAGCAAATCCTAAGCCGCCAAGCCCTGCGCCGGTGCAAACGTTCCCGACGTGCATCGTCAAACACGTGCAAGCGCCTACATCAGACGAGACATGGACAAGCTAGAGTCGCGTGACGCATGAGTGACAGCTGAAAGATCCGGATTCGCTCTTCTCGCTACCGTGCATGACCACCTTGGCCAACGACCCGTCCCCGCCTACCGTGCAGCGGATCTACGGCAACGCCACCCTGCATAAACGGCGCTTGGGCTGCTCTTGACGCATAGCAAGAGAGCTCGTCAGAGCTTCGGCCGGCTCGCGAAGCGGCCATCCAGCCAAGAAGCCGCGTCAGGATGAGTGACCTTGACAAGTACGTCTTCCTCCTTTTCGCGCATGTGCAGTCAGCAACCTGCCACCACTCCGCGCTGACAACTCCCAGGGCTATCGAACAGCTTCGTGCCTGTCGTCCTATACCCGAGCCGCAAGTGCGCGAATTATGCTACAAGGCAAGAGAAATATTAATTGAGGAGGGAAATGTGGTGGGCGTCGACGCGCCGGTTACAGTCAGTTGCGCAGCTACAACGTCGTTCCGCGAATGGAGGCTGACTTCTACAGATATGCGGAGATATCCATGGGCAATTTCATGATCTCATGGAGCTGTTTCGTGTGGGCGGCGACGTTCCAGAGACAAGCTATCTTTTCATGGGTAAGCATTACCCGTGTAGCCTTCGTGAACAAGTTTGCTGACGGATACAGGCGACTTTGTCGACCGAGGCTTCTACTCCCTCGAGTCCTTTCTCCTTCTCCTCTGCCTCAAGGTTCGATATCCCGATAGAATAACGCTCATCCGCGGCAATCACGAGTCGCGTCAAATCACCACGGTCTACGGCTTCTATGACGAATGCATACGAAAATATGGCACCGCCAATGTCTGGAGATATTGCTGCGAGGTCTTTGACTATCTGGCGCTGGGAGCCCTCGTCACCGGCGCATCGACACAATTAGAGCAGATCGATTCTGTCATGGCAGAAACCGGTGAGCAGGAGGAGATGACCGAGGAAGACGAAGTTGAGGTGCTCAATTCCCAGAACGGCGTCATTAGCAGGTTCCCGCGAAGATGGCCCGAGCACAACGATGGTGATGCGCCATCCAGCCCTGGACCATCAGGGACAGGTGCTTCGGGTAGCAGCAGTGGCTCGCGGAATACGGATTGTGGTGCTGTCTTCTGCGTTCACGGCGGCCTCAGCCCACTCATCGACACGCTCGACAAGATTCGCCTTATCGACAGGAAGCAAGAAGTACCACATGAGGGCGCCATGTGTGATCTATTGTATGTACCATTCATCTTCTACGCTGTGTTCGAGCTAACAAAGACAGATGGTCCGACCCCGACGAGATTGCATCATGGGGCCTCTCCCCTCGAGGCGCCGGCTTCCTTTTCGGCGGCGATATCGTGAAACAATTCAATCACAATAACAACATCTCGCTGATTGCCCGCGCCCACCAATTGGTCATGGAGGGCTTCAAAGAAATGTTTGACAGCACCATCGTTACCGTCTGGAGCGCCCCCAACTACTGCTACCGCTGCGGCAATGTTGCCGCAATTCTCGAGCTGAGCGAAGACGGCTCGAATGCTGGCTTCACGCCACGCTCGAATGGCGAAGCAGGCCGCAAGCTCGCAAGTCCGGGCCGGCGGTACCGTGTATTCGAAGCTGCGAAGCAACTGCATGACCGTGGCATGCCCGCAAAGAAGCCCATGGCCGAGTATTTCCTGTAAATGATACCCACTGGTCGATGAGAGGGAGAGAGGGTGGGGAGGCCTGTACTTGTATGACCATACGATCCGACATAGAGCCACGTCTGAAACGAATCTTTTTTGCCTCTTCACCTGCCCGCCCCTTCCAAGTGTATTCCCCCTGGCCAGCCGTGAGAACCGCCCCGTTCATCGACCACCAGAGCCAAACCAGCTGCCAAACAGCCCACCAAAGATACTCTTACCCCCCACGCCACCCCCTCCACCGCCCCTCTTGCTCGCCACCTCGATCCAGCTCCTCAGGAACGCCTCGTCCTTGAGCTGCGGTACGTCCGTCACCCGCGTCGTGCCCTGCATCTCATTAGCGCTGAAGCTCACCAGCGTTGGCACGCTCGTGATGACGAAGCGCCCCGCGACCTCGGCGATGTCGGGGCTATCGAGCTCGATCTCGGCGTAGTTCACGGCGCGGCCGGCGGCGGCATCCTCGCCGACGCCGTGCTCCGCCAGCAGCTTGCGCAGCTGCGGTGCGATGACAGCGCACGAGGCGCACCAGGAGGCGGTCCAGAGGGTCAGGAGGGCGCGGTCCTGCGAGGTGGATAGGAGGAGGGCGTTGTTGAAGTCTTCGGAGTTGCGGATGGGGGTGTAGATGCGGTTTCGAGCGAGGGTTTGCTTTGTGGTTGCGAAGAGGCGGGCGTGGATGTGCTGTGCGAGGGTGGACGGTGAGGGAGTGAGGCGGGAAGTGTTGCGCGTGAAGCTGCTACTGGTGCGGGGGTGGGCGAAGCGGATCATTGTGAGTGTAGTGTGCGATTGTACTGCTGTGGAGATGGTCTGTGAAGGTACTGGTTTCAAAGTGTTGGAGACGTGGAGAGCAATGTTTCCAAACAGTTCTGGTTGGTTAGGCATGACGTTTTGCGGGTTTATTGGTCCGACGATCGGCTTCTTCTCACTTGGCTCCTGTGGTAGAAAGCCGTTTCTCCCAACACTCCTCACCCCAGTCTCGCCCCCCCCCCTTTTCGCAATATACCAGGGGTTGGCGATCGTTTTGGATTTGTCCCCTGGTCCATGAATCAAGAAGTAGACTATGCCGCGGCCCTCTCGCGATGACGTCCACCGGCATTTCTCCCCAATCCCGGAAGCCCCGCCACCGCACTCGCCAGATGCTGGTCCATCAGGCGACGGAGAGGCGGCGAACCATGATGCTTCAGACGATCCATATCCTCCCAACCTGACGTCGCCAAGCAACAAGAAAAAGTTCTTCAAACATGCACGCGTGCGCTGTCGTCACTGCTCCTGGCGGTCCAAACGGGACGCCTCACGCCAAGCAAAGCATCTGTCACTGTGCACAGAGTATCGCGCGTGGTGCGCGGTACACGGCGAAGCGGTCGTGGGCCTCAAAGCAGAGAGCAGCAGGATGAGAGACAGGGTGCTAGAGCAATCTGCCTTCAGACCAAGCCCGAGTACAACTCCGTCAGCTGCTGTCCGAGGCAGTCACGAGACTAACAACTACTTCACTGCGCCCACGATAGCATCGCTTGCACATACGCCCGACGGTCATTCCGCCGAGAGCTCACGAAGATCCGGTGCCAGTTACCTCACACCATCAACGGCGAATCCGCGTACAGGCACATCGCAGCAGTCGCCTAGCCGACGAGATACTCCCCTAGGTCCAGGCCCCAGCAGTATCACGGGTGCCGCCGGCGCCCTTGGCCACCGCTATTCACACTCAGACTCCCGTACAAGTTCCCACACGCAGACTCCGGAAAGAGGAGGCATCCAGGTTCAAGGCTTGGGCGATGCAGAGCGACGTCGCTTGAATATCCTGTATGCACGCGCGCTGGTGGCCACAGGACTCAAAGACGTTAATTATTACGACAAGACGGAGTTCCCCCAGATGTATGCATTCCTGAAAGCTTTGAACCCGGGATACGAGCCGCCGCCCAAGGAAGAGTTAGGCGCACTGGTTGTACGCGAATTCTTTGGTGGGATGGCGAGGGAAGATACGGTGGGTCATGGTCTGGATGGCACTGGTAATGGTGCTGGGTAGCCTGCGCCTATCTTTAAGGCTCTGCAATATTAGACGTAGAGCAGAAATGATGATGCAAACTACCGAATCTCATGACAATTTCCCTATTATTCGTAACAAAATGAAATGTAATGGAACAAAGTTTCCAGTGACTACTATCCCTAAGAATCTCTGGCCATTCGTGCCAAGCGCCAAATTTCCTTCCTAACGCAGCCAAGCCAGACCAATTACTCGGCCAAACAGGACACATGGAGTTGTAGGTATCGTATTTTCAGCAAAGGCTGTCCGAAGAGCAGCGGCGTTGAACATGGGAAAGGGTAGTTGTAGGATGCAGATCTCACTTCGAGTCAGCCTGGTATGAGCTAGCCAACGCTGGAGCAAAACCTACGCCAAAGCCTGGGTCCTTGGCCCTCACAACCTAACACAAAATTGAGGCATTTTGTGCCGCCTGGCATTATTTTTCCCATGTAACCGCCGCAAGGCTCGCGGAAGGCGCGGCACCCAGAGAGTCAGCCTCGTATGCCAGCCGGCACTCTTAGACTATAGACTTGCACGTTTGCTGCTCTCACAGCTGGTAGACACGCCGCACCACATGTGGGAATGTTCTACAGATACCGGGTGTCGATAACAGCTGCGCTTGTTGTCGCCCTTTTTCTGGAAACTATTCACCATGTCCGGTCATACAGAGTTGCCAGACCCCAGGAAGACTTAGATCCACCCTTTGTCCGGGGATGTAGCAATGACCTGTTGCTCGAGGCCCCCCGAGAAAATGCAACACTGGTTATGTTGGCAAGAAACAGTGACCTCCAAGGCGCCGTGAACACTCTCCAGTCACTGGAGGCCGCCTTCAACCAATTCTACCACTACCCCATCACCTTCCTGAACAACGAACCCTGGAGCCAAGAGTTCATAGATGCCTTGACCAACACCGTCAGCGGCGATGCCCACTTTGAGGTGGTCAACGGCACAGCATGGGGCTACCCACCTTTCATCGACCAGGACTACGCGCGCAGCCGCATGCTCGCGCAGGAGCGCGACGGCATCCGCTACGCCGGCCAGGAGAGCTACCACCACATGTGCCGCTTCAACGCAGGCCCCATCTTTGACGTGCCCGCGCTACAGCGCTACCGCTACTACTGGCGCCTCGAGCCCGACGCGGTCGACTTCCCCTGCGCCCTGACCTACGACCCCTTCACCCGCATGCGCGCCGCCCGCAAGCTGTACGGCTACACCGTCGCGCTCTGGGAAGTCGACACCACCGTGCCCTCGCTCTTCCGCCGCGTCGCCGCCTACAAGCGCGCCGCCCGCCTGCCCACCACCGACCTGTGGCGCCTCGCCACCGCACCATCCCGCCTGCCCCTGCCGCTGCGCTGGTTGCTCGGCCACCTCGTGCAGACGCGCGCCCCAACCGGCGACGCCTGGAACCTGTGCCACTACTGGTCCAACTTCGAGATCGCAGACATGGACTTCTTCCGCAGCCCCGCGTACCGCGCCTTCTTCGCCCACCTCGACGCCGCCGGCGGCTTCTACTACGAGCGCTGGGGCGATGCCGCCGTGCACTCGCTCGGTGCTGCGCTGTTGCTGGAGCCCGCACAGCTGCACTTCTTCGAGGACCTGGGGTATACGCACGGGCCCTTTCAGAATTGTCCGGAGAATGCGAAGGGGGCGCAGCGCGAGGGCGCGCGAGAGCTGGCGGCGCACGACGGGTGGAATGTGGCGTCGGAGAGCGAGGTGGGGGTGGGGTGTCGCTGTCGCTGTCGGCCGGAGACGGTGCAGAATAAGCCGACGTGTTTGAATCGCCTGCGCAGGGGTGTGGAGCGTGCGGGGCGGCCGTTGTCGGCGTGGCGGTTGCCTTGAGGCAGAGGGAGATGGATGTAGAGATGGATGTACGAATACATATCACAAGAATGGTATCTGCACGGAAGAGTGCATGTCTTGGGTCAAGGAGACGGAGGTCAAACTGTCACGATTTAGTTTTCAGCGAGCATGGGCCTTCACGGAGGGCGTCAGTATCGGAAGAGAGGGTATATTTCGTGTATCTGCGGATGCTACGTCAACCCGCCGGCCCACTCCATGTATACTGAAACCTCGTGCAGCAGTGCAGTGTTTCAACCTGCTGAAACAGCTGCGGGGATATCATAAAACAACAACCTTCCAGCGCCATGCGATGCGTGTTTCCATATGCTGAAGAGCCAAATTGTCCATCAGGACGTTGTGCGTGTAACCAAAACGCTCGTCAACATGGCTCAAAGGGGAAACCCAAAAGATTTGCAAAAAGAGATGGTGTCTAGTGTGTGCTCCATCGAAGGAGATCAGGAAGAGTCAGGTGACTTTGGATTGGGTGGAGAAGTGGTATCGCCGGAGTCCGACGTAGCGCAAGAGGCGACCTCGCGGCGGGTGATGCGCACATTGAACTCATGCTGGAAGAAGATGCCATAGCAAGTGCTCTTCCACGGCTTCAACGGGTCAATGGTCTCGATATCGAAGCGCCGCAGCAGCTCGACGAAGATCTTGTTGAGGTTCATCAACGCAATCGGCGCGCCGAGACACTTTGTCGTGCCGTGCCCGAAGATGAGCTCCAGCACCTGCGTCATGCGCAGCACCAGGTCGGCGTCGTCTGTCAACCAGCGCTCGGGCCGGAAGACATCGGGGTCGTCGCCGTAGACTGCGTCGAGCTGCAGGCCCCACGCGTTCAGGCCGATGAAGGTGCCACCGGGGATGTGGATGCCGTTATAGACGTCGCCCTCCGGAGGTACGACGCGCTCGCGCAGCTGAGTGATGGGCGGAAAGCGGCGGAGGCCTTCTTTGATGCAGGCTTGGAGGTAGGGAAGGCGCCGAGCTTCGTCATCGCGGATGGGGCTCGAGAGGTGACCTGCTGCCACGGCGGTGTCGATCTCGTTCTGGAGTCTGGCGTAGACGCGCGGGTTGGAAATGATGGACAGAAGGGTAGCGCGAATGGCGGTGGCGGTGGTGTCTGAGCCGGCAACGCTGAACACGACTGTTAGCTCAAGGTCGACGGGAGGGAAGAGTGGGGGGTGAGCATACAGGGAAATAGAGACCTCAGTCTCAGCCTCATTGGCGGACAGACCGTGTTTCATGAAGGAGCCCAGCATGTCTCTCTTCGGTTTGGCACCTGGAGCATAACGTTCGTCGATGACGTTGCGAGAGATGCCCATGATGACACCAATGCCGGATTTGTCCTTGGCGGATGGGAGAATGTACTTCTTGAGAAACGGGATGCGCACGGCACGGAGGAGCAGCTCGTTGAGCTCGAGAAAGACGGAGAAGTGTTGGACGATGGGTAGCTGCATCTCGATGGTGCGTAGAAAGTTGAACACATCAGAATCGGAGGCGACAAAGCCGAGAGGCTTACCGAAGCAAAGGTGAGTGATCATATCCACAGCAAAGAACTGGATCCGGTTCGCGATGTCAAAGACTTTAGTTTTTGCGGCCGTGGAAATCCAATTTCTGTCGATGCGGTCCACAAAGTCGGCAACTCGTTCGTTCATGACGTCCTCGAGGCCATCGATCTCCTTGCCAGCATAGCCGGCAGACATCTGATAGCGCAGGTGGTTGTGCTTTCCCCTGTCGCGCTCCGAAACAATATTGGCCTCTTCGGGGTTGATGCGGATGGCGTCGAACCAAGGGCCACGCACGTAGTGAGAACGAGCGGCCAGGATGCGACGCACAAACTCGGGGTCGTCGGTGATGAGATGATTTGGTCCAATCCGAGCAAGCCGGCCATACCGCTTGTTCACGTCGACGAAGATCTGAGCGGAGTCCCCTGAGGCAATTGTCCGGCTGATCCAGAAGCGAGAGAAGGGCGCCCAGGGAGGTCCTCGGAAGTGGGCGAGATGGAAGAAGCGAGTGTAGATGACGCGTAGAAGGTGAAACACAACAAGAACCAGTAAGCAGATACTGCAGACAAGAAGGAAGTGACGTCGCAGCAGTGAGAAAAGCTGCTGGACGATGGGCTGGGAGGTGGGATCACGTGGAGGCATGCTGATCCCTGCGTACTTCGAAACCTTGACGAGCGTTGTGGTAGATCGACCAACCAGACTTAGGGGGATGTCGGAGCGAGAACCGTCATGCTGGGAACCGAACTAGACGGCGAGAGGCAGCACAGCCTACACATGGCCGGGTCTTCGTTGACGCAAACAAAGTGAAAGGCAGGGATGTAGCAGCGACAAGAAGACGCAGAGGGCAGAGCGAGGTTTAGGTAGAAGCTTCCCCCAGGACGATTGTGCCGCTGGCTTCGTAAGAGAGCGCCATGCCAAACGCCTCCTCGCTAGGCGAGCGAGCGAGGGCTGCCGCACGTTATTTCGGCGGGCGCTGCACAAGTCCAAAGGCGAAAGCGACGGTGCTGAGTTAGATTTTGCCCCATCGGGCATAACTTGACACCGGGATTTCCCACAAATCGCACGTGGATCGGCAGTCTTAGGCCAACGACCCTGGCTCGTTCAGCGTAGTCCGGCCAGACCAGCGAGCTGGATACGACTTCTGTTGCGCGCGTACGAGCGTCTCTTTACACCGCCGTGGTTTGCGAATGCCACACAGCATCTGTTCATTATTGTTCTTGCCCCGTCTGGCGGTGGGTCAGCGCCACCATCGTTATGCCGACGCCGCGGCCCCTGCAATCGTGTCATGCCGCTACAGTCCGGTGCGCCATCCCGCCTGGATGGCACAATCGCTGAATCAAAGACCGCAGCCCCCGGCTTAGCATCCGTTGCCGTGAGAGGAGGACGAAGCACGCGGTGACGGTGTGCAGCCTGTTGTTCCCCTTTCAGCAGCTCCGATGTAAGAGAGCGCTCGGTCCAGGCTGATGAGGTCGGACGAGGTCCAATAAGAGTTCAACGTCCGGCATGCAGGGCTCCGAGAGTGTGGCGGGCGCGGTCTGAGCTCATTTTGGGCACTGATAGACTCAATCAATGGTCAGCCACCAAGCCCGCCGGCTCGTAATTCCGTAGCGCCTGCGACTGTTTCATCATCGCGCATCGCTGCCGCAGCCCCACGCGACACGCCTTCCATCGCCCTTCCATCATCGACCTGTCGAGCGTGTGCTGTCCGCTTACTGTCTAGCTCTTCTGGGCAATTGCTCTGCTCAGCACGACTCCGCTCCTCGGTATATGGGTCTCCGGCCGCCGATGGTGCCCCCTACTTTTGGTGTGCCGCCGTGGCCAGGTTAGCAACGGTTGATGTTAGGTTGCGCCGCGCCGCTTGGTTGGCTGATTTTCATCGCAACTCTTTTGATCCTTCGGCAGCTGGCACGTGGCACATGCAGGAAGCCCCACACACTGTGCATCTTCTCGCATGTCGTGTCGTGTCCACGTTCGCATGCATTGCTTCATCCTTATTCACACCATCTCGTTTCCTTGCAGCCGGAATATGGTCTAGAGCGGTTCTCCGACTTCCTAGCTCGAATATCACATGGCCGTGCCGCGTTTGCATGCACATATTTCGCGGTAGCCGCCCATTCACGTGCCGCGCCTTGCCGTCCACGGTTCGGCATTTGCCTTTTCCGGCGTTTCCAGCACAAAGACTGTGTATGTCAACTTCACTGTCTGTTTGCGCAATTCATTGATAAACTTTGAATTATTGTTTATGTCGCTTGCAGTCGTGGATGCGAGTCGCATGGCTGAAACTGCGCCGCCACTATCTGTAGACCTTATGTCCTCCGAAGTAGCCACCAACATCCAGCAGTGTTGGCAGATTTCTCATACTCCCGTTGGCGCCAGTCGGCTCGACACCATTTGTTTCTGGGTGGTATCGGTGGTGAATGACGGAAGACCGGCATCAGAGTGCAAAAACAGCGTGAAGAAGCCTGCACTACTGGATGAGACAGTCTCGTTCCCTGTTCATGGCCTCGAGCCGTTGCAAGATTGACACTCTTCAAAACCCGTGCGCCGGGAGTTGTCAGTTGCTGGGGTACGGCTCATCCCTCATGCCAAAGGCTCCACAGCTACCGCCCCGTGCGCGGGTGATGTTCCTCCCAGAGTGCCAGATGAGCTCGATCGTCCCCTCATGCCTTGCATTGGCATAATCTCTGCATCTGCAGACCGCGTTCCACCCGTCAGCACGCTAATTGCGTCCTGAGTGGCCTTGTCCTCGCTTGCAGAGTGCTGCAGCTGCTCATGCATTTCATTCTTGACCACGCGTCCCGGTGCTCGCGTCTTAAGCTCGCCCGTGACCAGCTGCAGCCCCGCAGGTACTTCGTCGCCACGTTTCAGAAAATAGAGCTTCAGGTTGCGAGCCTTGTCTTTGCACTGCACTTGGCTGCGGTCTTTAAGCACCTCGCTCACCGACCCGTTCGGCCCAAACATGGCAAGGATGCGGGCCCAGTGGGGGCCCTGCACTTTGTCAAGACCTTGCATCAAGGCAAGCTCTTCAGCCTCGGACCACGGTTTGCGCTGGCCGGCCGATGCATTCGCTCGGTCATACTTCTCTCTCTCCGTCATCACATCTTCCAACCTCGCCTTCTTGTACAGGTCTGCCGTTGCCGTGTCGGAACTCAGATTGAGTAGTTGCGGTGGCAGATTGACCGCTATGGGCGGTGAGGATGACGGGATCGGCACGGGCCCAGATGTACGGGTCGTTGGTTGAGGAGACGGACGAGCAGTGCCAGCACTTGGGGCCACATTGCCGCTCGCGGCTGGCTGCGGCTGGCTCGAAGCGGAAGACGCCTGATTGTTACTACCCTCAGCTTGAGTCTTGTTGACCTGGAGTCTCTGGCTACTTCTGTCGTGGTTGTGGCTGTCCATTTCTTCTCGCGCCTGCCGGGCCGCGATTCTCACCTGCTCCATTATGTCTAGCTCGAACGGCGCATCATCATCACCGTCTTCGTTTCCAGTTTCCACATTCTGGGTGTACTCGTCCATCGGAAGATCGCTTTGGCCAGTCTGCTCGCGGACACTGTCCAATACTACGTGATGCTCAGTGAATTCCTGGGCTGCGAGGTTGACGGTCTCGCCAAGATACTTGTGCAGGCTGCGCAAGAAGCGCAGACGGCAATCCGAGAACATTAGGTCCGCCAGCGTGCTGTTCAACAATTGCTGACGTATGGTGCGACACTTGAGCCAGAACTCGTTACGCAGAGAATCGTTGTCCTCTCCCAAGATACCGTTGCTGAATCTCCTTTCCAAGTCTTGTGAAAATGGATCCTCGCGGACAAGCTCTGGCCGCGTTCTGCTCTCTTGTTGTCGCGTAATATGCACTTGCGTGAGAAGTCCAGCAATAAGCTCCATCCGGTCGGCCTGAATGAAACGTGAGAAAGGCTTGAAGATGTCCGGTAGACGCGCTTGTAAGTCTATCATTGCTTGGTAAGATGGATTAAGTAGTTCCACCACCGCACTTGCAGTATTGATAATGTTCACGCTCTCATGAGGAGTCGGATCTCCGAGGCGGCTAGACATGGTAGTTACAGATGTAGGGTCGATGAAGTATGTTCCAGACGATCTAAATCGATCTCTTACGTTTCTGAAAGGACCAAGCAGAAACATGTACTCCTGTCGCTGCGGTGCTCCCTCCGGCCCTGTCCCTGACATTGTCACAAGTTGCTCTGGTGAGCTGTGAACAACATAATCCAGCAATGTCGTTGCCATTTGTAGGAGAAGTGGCAGGAGACGGCTATTTGCAAATGTCCGTGGATCAGTGCGAAATCCATCTGTTGTCCTCCGTGTTGAGGTCTGTAGCGAATAGCCGTGCGTGTGCGCCTGACTCTGCAGTAAGCCGCTGCTGGAACGGCTGTTCATAAGAGGCTGTTCTGTCGATTGCAGTACCCCATCGTGCGCGATTATGGAATCGAATCGATCATACTGGTCTCCTGTGTCGGTAGAGTGGTGGAACCCGTGGACATGGTCCTTCTTTTGTTTCTTGGAAGGGCTTTGATGCCTCTCGGTCGCGTTCACAGGCCAAGACCTCTTGCCGCTTCCATCATCTGTCATGACTGCATTCGCGTTCGTGGGCTGCGGTGTTTGACTCGAGGCATGGAAAGCTGGGCTTTGTAGGCGCAGCGCAAAGGTTGTGGTGGCTGAGTGCGATGTCTTCTTGAAAGGGGACTCGCTTGCCCGCTTGTTAAGGGAGCGCAATAGCGTATACACAGCAGCCAGGCCTTTGTAGCTGATTCGGGGTGGCTAGCCGTTGCTAGGAAAAAGTTCGGCGGTGACGCGAGTCTGCCCTAAAAGTCAGCCCTTGATAACATCGATCAGCCCCTTCGCCAAGTATTGGGGGGCCTGGGCGTTTGGTAAAATGTGGGGTAAATGGAAAACACCACCCCGGTCTTTCTTGTCATTTCATGCTTAGATTGATTTCGAAACGCATATCAGTAGACCATTCAAGGACAGTGGACGCACTAACGTCACAGATGACACGGCTGGCATAGCAATTCTCCTGGTCTCTATGCAGCCAATCTTCAGCGGTTTGCAGCCGACCAAATGCCGAATGAGGGGCTCCTCGTCTTTGCCGGTGGTCTTTAGGATCTGATACTACAACATCCACATGTACACTCGTCTAATGACATTATTTTCCAACGTTCATGCATAGCGTCGACATCATGACTCCTGCCAAGCTGTTCTGGGCTCCGCCAGAGGCTGGCCGCACTCCTATGGATTCATATCGGCGGCACGTTAATAAGACGTTTTCTCAGCAATTAGAAGATTCCAAACAACTCCAAGCCTGGACGGTTGAAAATCCGCAACAGTTCTGGGTTGATCTGTACTCGTACCTACAGCTCGTGCCTCCTCTTCCTCGAACATTGATATCAGCATATGACCAGTCCAAACCTATCAGCTCCATTCCCACGTGGTTCGAAGAACACAAGCTCAATTATGCAGAGAATGTGCTATTTTCGAATCCAGATCCCGATGCCGTGGCGCTTATCGGCCTTCGAGAGAATTTGGACCTCCAAGTCGAAGAGAAGGTGACATGGGGAGATCTTCGCGAGAGAGTCCGCCAAACTGCAAGTGCCATGAAACGACATGGCCTTAATAAGGGAGATCGTGTTGCCGCTCTCGTGGCAACGTCTGTGTGGGCAATGGTTCTTTTCCTGGCCACCGCTAGCGTGGGTGGTGTCTTCACAAGCATCAGCCCTGATCTTGGAACAGAGGTAGAGTATTCATGCCTAAAGGCTGATGAGCTACATGCATGCTGATGAAACTTGCAGGGATGTGTCTCACGACTAGACCAAATAACTCCGTCAATCCTGTTTGCCGACAGCGATCTCACAAGCAAGGGTAGACGTTCCTCCATAATCAGCAAAGTCAAGAGCATCGTTGATCGTCTTTCAACCAAGCCTCAGGTTTTCATCATTCCTGTAATCCACCCCGCAATCTACTTTCCTTCCATAACGGCGTTTCTCTCCAGATCGTCTCCATCTGATGCTCTGACATTTCTCCGCGTTCCGTTCAACTCTCCCCTCGTCATCTGCTATTCTTCCGGAACCACTGGCGCACCAAAGTGCATCGTCCATCAGCATGGCCTGATCCTGCAGCTGAAAAAGATCTCGCGACTTCACAATTCACTGGGGCCTCGTGATGTTGTTATGCAATATTCAAGCACTTCTTGGGTTCTGTTCTATATCATGAATGGTCATTTCTCAACCGGCGCCACCTGCATTTGCTACGATGGCTCGCCCCTCTGGCCCAACGCTCGTCAGATGCCGCGCATTCTCGAGAAGTTCAAAGCCACGTACTTTGGCACTTCGCCGAGATACCTACTCGAGCTTGAACTTGCCAATATCTTGCCCCGCGACGAATTTGACCTCAGCAGGCTGCGGATGGTGAACACCACCGGTGCATCTCTGTCCGTCGACCAGTATCACTACTTCTACCGTGCCTTTTCCCGCACCACGCACCTAAGTAATTCGGCAGGCGGTACCGACTCGGCCACGTCGCTCCTCTCCATCGACCCAAGCGGACCCATTACCCCGGGTGAGATGCAGATGCCAGCACTAGGAATGGCCGTCGACGTCGCCGATCCCGTTACTGGCGAATCTATCGCGCACACTGGTGCTCCAGGCGAACTCATCGTACGTAAACCATTCCCTAGCATGCCGACATGCTTCTGGGGCGACACAGGCGGCAAGATCTACCACGCGGCGTACTTTGAGCGCTTCACAGGCGTCGATGTTTGGGCGCAGCACGACTGGGTCAGCCGAAACCCTGCCACAGGCGGGTGGGTGATGACGGGGCGCAGCGATGGTATCTTGAATCCGAGTGGAATCCGCTTCGGCAGCGGCGAGATTTATGGAATCGCCGAGGCACCGCCGTTTACGACGTTGCATGGCATTGCCGAAACGCTATGTGTGGGTCGAAGACGACCGCGAGACCGGGACGAAGCTGTATTTTTGTTTGTGAGGATGTCCGCGGGCTTTGTGTTTACACCGGAGCTGAGAGAGAGGTTGAAGGGCGCGATTGCCGCAGGCCTGAGCAAGAGGCATGTTCCGCGGTTTGTGGTCGGTGTGGAGGAGATACCTGTGACTGTGAATGGCAAGAAGGTCGAGGTAGCAGTCAAACGCTGCATCAGTGGAGACGATGTGAAGGCGAGTGCAACAGTGGCAAATCCGTGGGTGTTGGAGGCGTACAAGAAGTACACAGAAATGGAGTCTGAACCAAGAGACGGCAAGCTGTAGATCACGACAATATTGTCACGCAGCAGTATATCCGGGGTATGCTCAGCTAATAAACATGTATTGCGCCGGTCCATGCAATGAATATTTGTACATCCCCTGTCTCAGAGTTTTGCAGGTATCACTTGTTCCTCGACTGCTTGTATGAAAACATCTTCCTCGTCCTATGCCAGCATTAGTATGACCAGTAGTCACGTATCCACATCTTCTCAAAACTCACGGTGAGAATTCTCCAAGCTTTCTTCCCACCATGTCTTCTGTGATCGTGACTTCGTGATAGACTTTGCCGTTGTGGACCTGGAATCGAAGGCCAACAAAGTTGGGTAGAATCGTGGCCGACCGGGCTTGGGTGACAATTGCTTGTGCGCGTTCGCCCGGCTTAGGTCGCACTATCGGCAGCCTTTATTGACAGATAAGTCAGTACCGTTTGATGTCTTCTCTGCATGTATGACGGCGGGTGGAGAACGGGGCCCATCGCATGTCCAGGGCATAGGGCTCACGTACGGAACAATGTTCGGTCCTGTGACTAGTCAGCTTTTGATGTAAGCAATCCTTGGAAGTGGTGGAGACGCACCTTTCCAAACAGATCGCGCACAAAGCGCCCTTGTGGGAATCATCGCGCTTGGCTGTGACGTGCAGGTGTGAAGACTGGATTCAATGAGCAACAGAAGCTCATGAGCGAGGGGTGCAAAGTGTTCATACTGCGTGTCCATACGCGGTAGCCTCACTGCAGCCTCAAGAAGTCCCGCCAGACCAGTAAACTAACGCGTAACGAAGTCGACGCTTGATGGAAGGGGCCTTGGTACGTGATGGTAGATGTGTGCAGCCTGGCCTGATCCTTCAGTTACCAGGGCGTGCCTTCTCTACATCACGTTCTTGAGCCTCTTCTTCAACTCCACAGCAAGCACCACCCTATTACTCTATATTGGCGGCAGTCATGCCATCAACCAAGGGTAACTTGGCCACTTGTTGTCAGAGCCAAAATTCTGAAGCTGACAAAGTGCACAGATGCTTCTCCAGATACCATACGCATCCTGATATCGACAGATAACCATGTCGGCTACAACGAGCGCGATCCAGTGCGCGGCGACGATAGTTGGAAGACGTTCCACGAAGTCATGTGCCTGGCCAAAGAACGAGATGTCGACTTAGTTCTTCTCGCAGGCGACCTTTTTCACGAGAACAATCCTTCGAGGAAGAGCATGTATCAAGTCATGCGCAGCCTACGAATGAACTGCTATGGCGAGAAGCCTTGCGAGCTCGAGATGCTCAGCGACGCCTCAGAGAACTTTCAAGGGGCTTTCAATCATGTCAATTATGAGGATCAGGACATCAATGTCGCAATCCCGGTCTTCTCGATTCACGGTAACCATGATGATCCGTCTGGGGTGGGTCCAACTCCAAAATACCCAGCGAAATACACAACGAGGCTAACACTCATGGCAGCAAGGCTATCTCGCCGCATTAGATATACTGCAAATGTCTGGTTTGCTCAACTACTATGGACGCACACCACAGTCTGACAATATCGCCATCAAGCCCGTCCTGCTTCAGAAGGGACGTACCAAGCTTGCACTGTACGGCATGAGCAATGTCCGCGACGAAAGGCTCTTCAGGACATTCCGGGACGGGAAAGTCAAATTCTATCAACCTGGAACCCAGAGAGACAATTGGTTCAATCTAATGAGCGTTCATCAGAACCAGTAAGTTCTTTTCACGCACGCGATATGACTCTTTGTACTAATCAGACGGAAGTCATGCCTATACCGAGACTGGCTATCTACCCGAAAATTTTCTTCCTGATTTCCTTGATCTCGTCGTGTGGGGTCATGAGCATGAATGTTTAGTTGACCCTAGATTCAATCCGGAGATGGGCTTTCACGTCATGCAACCAGGTTCGTCTGTGGCGACATCACTTGTCCCAGGAGAGGCTGTGAACAAGAGAGTGGCAATCCTTAGCGTTACTGCAAAGAAATTTGAGTGCGAGACGATTCCCCTCAAGACAGTGCGACCATTTGTCATGAAAGAGATCGTTCTGCAAGAAGAACCAAGCATGAAAAGCCTGGCCAAGAAGAGCGACAATCGATCTGAGATAACGCGTTATCTAACGTCCATTGTCGAGAATCTAATCGAGCAAGCTAAGACGACTTGGCTGGAAACACAGGAGGGAGAAGAGACGGACGAAGACCTCAAGATCCCTCTGCCACTGGTGCGGTTGCGCGTCGAGTACACAGCTCCAGAAGGGGGCAGCTTTGATTGTGAAAATCCTCAGAGATTCTCTGGACGGTTTGCTGGAAGGGTTGCAAACACTCACGACGTTGTACAGTTTCACCGCAAGAAGACGACTGTACGTAAACTCAAGGACAACTCGGACCTCCCTGAAGAAGCAACTATGGCAGCGCTATCTCTTGACACTGTCAAAGTGGAGAAGCTTGTCCGTGAGTTCCTCACAGCACAATCCTTGACAATCTTGCCACAAAATTCTTTCGGCGACGCTGTCAGTCAATTCGTGGACAAGGATGACAAGCACGCCATGGAAATGTTTGTCAGCGAGAGTCTCACCAATCAGGTCAAACATTTGCTCAAGGTAGACGAAGCGGACGAGGAGGAGATTGCTCTAGCGATGGGCGAATATCGCTCGAAGCTGGAAGAGCTCTTCGCGGCTGGGCATTTGAAGCGGGCACGCAAAGTGAAGCCTAAGCCTGCCCATTGGGACAGCGATATGGATGGCGCTTGGGAGGACCAACCCGGAGCGCTCGCCCTTTCTGACAAGGAAGGCGACGCTGAAGAAGAGGCAGACCCGGTCCCCACGCCAGCGACGCGCGGTAGAGGTCGAGGCCGCGGAAAGTCCAGCGGAACTACAAGATCAACGGCCACCACGAAACGAGCAACACCTGTACCAAAGCCAACCGCCAGAGCGGCAAGCCGAAGGAACAAAGGACCGTTTGACGATGATGATTCGGTGGAAGACAATGATGTGATTATGATTGACGATGATGATGATGATGACGACGAAAATAACGGGCCCGCTGCATCAACCGTCAGGCCCTCGACCAAGGGCCCATCCTCCAGCAGGACATCTACGAGAAATGCAGGTGCTGCGGCAAAGCGGACCACCTCCAGGTCAAGTGCCGCACCCCGTACAAACCAGCGCCAGACACAGCTGGACTTCTCGCAAAACCCGCATCCGACGCGTCGAGCCAATGGTGCGAAGAAGGTGGTTCAGAGCGACGATGAGATATCCGACGATGACGATGATGCCTTTGAAGTGGCCGACTCCTCTCGTTCGAGGTTGAGGCGTTGATTTGCAATATTAGCAGAATCTGGACCCGAACTTTAGTACCTGGAGGATTTTCGAGATGGCAAGCCGGACCTCTCGGAAGATCAAGCCTCGCGGGTACGGTTTCTACGTAGCCCGGACTTGATGTTTATTAGGACAATGTCAGAAATTTGCGATGGGTGCTTGCAGTAGGTGGAAATGCTCTGCTCTTGTCTTTTGAAAAATTCGTTGATGGAAGCAACTTCCTCACTTTGAGTCAGGCAGAAAGCACGGCTGCGAAGCTCTTGCAATTGCAACTACGAGGGCCGACAATGACAGAGAAAGAAAGGTCTGCTCTTGCCATGCTCTAATTTGGTCATGGGCCTGCGTCTTCCTCTTTCTGCTCTTCTCGTTTTCAGCCATCTCGCAATCATTCCCAACTTTTGGTGCCTTGTCTTTTTGTCCAATCACCGGAACATTTTCACCTGGCTCAGGGTTCTCTCTCTCTCCCTCCCCCCCGACTGTCAGTCTCTCCAAATCGCCGTGCTCCATGTGGCCGTTACTAACAAAAACAGCTGCAGTACTCCCCACACCGACTTCTCCATCCTCACTGCTTTTGGTCGAGACAAGTGAATCTCCCCGAGCTTCTCTTAGGCATTTCGAAACATAGTCGATCCAGCATTTCACATTCTGCTCGTATTCTGAACCCAAGAGGAATTCGGGCATGGCCGTGGGAGCAGCACCTGCTCGTGCCTACCAGGTGGACGAGCTACTCAAGCTTCGCCTGACATGCAAAGACTCTTCAGAGGTTGTGCGCCGTATCAACAGTGAGGCCGGCATCAAAGGTCAGCCTCACTGTGATTCCCCCCTTGAAACGCTGCTCCCCCCCTCACCCAGCCACCTTCCCATCCCTATATCTTCAGTGTCCCCGCACATTTCTCGTCTGCATTCTTTCCTCAACCTCTCTGTTGGCCCTGCTGTTTTCACGGCAAGACCGCATTTCATACGTCCGCCGTGCAATCTCGTCAAATCTGCTTTTGCACGGTCAATCACGCTTTCACTTTTTCCCTGAACACATCTTCGTTAGCTTCACCATGGCTTCAAGCACCGCCATGGCAACTCAAGCGCTCCCTGCTACGCCCAGCACTTTCTTGTTCAGCACTGCCAAGCATCATGTGTCCCCAGAGTCCCCCAAAGGTGCAACTAACTCGCTGCTACCTTGAATGTCGAGACTGACAACTTGGCCAGAGCATGTTCTCCGATCATCTTCCAATAGCTCAGATCCTCTTCCACTTCGTACCCGCAATCGCTCGTCCTCAATCATTACGAACCCGTATGAAGGTTTCGAAGTCCCACCATCCGACGAATTTGTCCCTTTCCGCGTTAAGCCCAATGGACGCTCTGGGCGCCCATCCAAGTATTCTCCAACGCCGTCGATCAAGCGTGGCAAGGCCGAAATGCTGCTGAAGGAGCATGGCTCTCCACCTGGCATCCGCGTCACCGCCGGTGGGCGGATCGTCCCTGATGGCCTGTCTCCCATCACAAGCCCTCGTTATGACCAGCGTCGCACTACCTTGGCCAAGTCTTCTGCGCATGTTCATATTCCTCCTGTTGACCTCAACAACCTTCCCTCTGTCAGCTATCTCCAAAGTGTGGAAGGCTATTTGGTTGTTGCCGACGGCATCATCTACCAGGTGCACAATGGCCGCCTTGTTGCAGTTGGTCAACTTGGTAATCCCACCTTGGACCTCGTGTGCGCCCCGGCAAATCATGTTATGGTTCCTGGTATGCAGTACAATAATGGTGTCGGATTTCAGATTCCCGCCCATCAAATGTCAGCCGCTGCTTACCCACCGAATCCCGAGCATGAAGCCATCGATGAACATACGCTTCGCAAACTTGAGGAATGTCACGCCAAATTCCAGGAGGAGCTTCGAGACCTCGATCGCAATGAGGTCCTCCAGCGCGATTCTCTGACCCCTGGTGGCAAGCGCGAGATTGTTCGCCAACGTATTGACCTCGTCAACCGCATCGACGACACTCGCCGCAGTATCTTGCGCGCTCGCAAGATCCTCAATGAACGACTTGCAGCATCGGCTAGCCAGGATGCTCCGTCCAACGCTTCACAGACCACTCTTGGTCGTGTTGCAAGCCCGCTGGCCTTCCAACCTCAGCAGGTCATGGCCACTCCTGCATCCTATGGTTATGGATTCGTGTCAGCTTTTGGCCTACCCACGCCTGATACCACTCACTACCCTATGGCTACCCCTATGCTTCAACAAGGCTTTGGTTTCAACATCGCCAACTCGTCTTCTGTTCATTCGATTGCCCCTGACTTTCTTCCCTTTCACCCTCAGCACGGATACCAGGACCACTTCACTGGCCGTGCGGGTAACGTTGGTCTGGGCATTACCAACCCCTTCGGTCTTGACGAAGTGGAGAACTTGTTGAACAGGCCCACTGTTGTGTTGCCTCCACCCAAGACCAATAAGCCTGACGGTCCTGGACATCAATCAAAACGCTCCCATGCTGTTGCCATCAAAGCTCCCGAGCCGGTCGCCACGGAGAAGCGTATCGCGCTCAATCCTACCAGTCCAAGCTATCAGCCTTCTGAGGACAAAGAGTCTCACACTCAGGGTGCCAGTCCCATTGCCGATGCGGAAACCCTTGACATTGCGACTTTCATGCCTTCACCAACGTTGATCGCAGGTGTGGACCAACTTGTACAGAGCCCTGAACGCCCAGCTGTGCAGCTCAATCGTGGGCAGTCCGGTTCTAAGCATCGCGAGAGCAGCTCTACGGCCAGCACCGCAGACTTTTTCCCGCAGGATGCCCAGGATCACTCTACCACGCGGTACAGCTATACTGATCGCGATCGTCCGACCTGTCTGGGGGGTTGGATCAGCCAAGAGAATGACCCGAATGCTGTCTCAACGCCGCAGCGCTTGACGAACAAGCTCATCTGGAATAACAGCCCGGAGGAACATTTCTTCGATGCCTTACCGGATCACGAAGAGCGCCCGCAGACCGCGTTTGCCTCTAGAACCCCACTCAAGTCGCTCTATGAGCATAAATCGGTTCCATCTCCACACGACGGTGCCCATGGAGGCATGGCCACTGTGTTCCAGCCGTCTCCAACCAAACCCATTCGCATCAAGATGAGCCGCCACGGTCACTCCCATGAAGTCACGGCCATCAGCGGAGAGAGTCCTCTGGCTCGCACTCCTAGTGGGAAGACTCCAGTGGGATACCTCATGCAGAAGAGCATCAAGCATGACAACGTGCCCATCAGCCCCGTCAAAGACCTCTGCCAGCTAGGCTTTGAGGACGGTCTCGCCAACAAGCTCGATGGTGTTCATACAGGTCTCGAATATCTGCAAGGGCTTCGCGAAGGTCTCCAGGAGCGCACCAAGCAGACGCAGGTTGACTATGGGCGTAGCGGCGTCAACATGGCTGCCATCCAGCACAGACTGGCATGCGCCTTCCAGGCCCACGGGGGCGAGCGTGCATCCGACCCTGGCTACGCGCCCACCCACCGCCGCGTGAGCCTACCATCCTTCGGGCCACCTGGAGCGCCAGTGAACTCGCCGACAAGCACGCCCATGAGCACAACGCCCAAGACTGGCAGAGCGTCCTCTGAAAGCAAATTCTCACCCGCTACCGCCTTGGCATTTTCGTCTCAGCCCAACGTTAAGGTCGTTGACATGAAGCGAGGCATCGGCACGCAGACTTCGGGATCTCGCATTCGACGTACTGAGCCGTACGGATCGCCACTGGCTAATCGCCAGCCCAACTCGATGCGCGAGAGCAGCTACGGCAGCCCAGGGGAAACCTTCTCGGCGCGGATGCAGCGCCTTGCGCTTCAGACGAAGGCCCAGGACACAGACTCTCAGACATGCTTTGCTATCCATGGCAAGACATCCGTGGCGCCGTCCACCGAGCATGCCCATGCTGTCTTCGACGGCTCGACCGAAGAAACCGAAGTGAAGCGCCAGGGTCGCATGAGCATCAGCCAACCCACGCAATCCGACCAGGTGCCCAACATGACGAGCAGAGGAACTTCTCCCTCGAAGTTCCTGACAGCTGCCGCCGCGTCTGTGCTAGGGTTTGGGCGCCGCCTCAAGTCTCCCGAGCCGCAGGCCCAGAGCCCAGCATCGCCTCAGGGCAGCAAGCAGACCAGTCCCTCCAAGTGCCGAGTCGGATGGCGTCGTCGCGCCGAGGACAAGATGCAGAGTTCCAAGTGAAAGCGACGCTGCCGTGGTTGCAGCATCCATCGCCAACCTTGTTTCCCTTTTTTTTTAATCTCTTTTACTTCAGCTTGTCGGGCGTGAGGACAGCATCACCCGAGTCGACTGACTATTGAGCCTTGCTTTCTATCTCTTTATTTTCCTCTGGCACAGATATTGCGTTGGCTATTGTCGGGGCCCAGCGGCCGGTGTTGGCTAGGGGTGTCTGGCAAGGCGACTCAGACGGATGTTCCATGAACGGCGAAAAACTACATGCAGGATGTGGCATTGCGTAGCAAACATTGCGTAGGCTCGAAGATATGATGCAGAAGGGACGAGTAGCAAGTAATTTATCCCACCATAGCAGCAATACATGCACAAACTTCGTTGTCTCCTGGGTAGGCGTACCCGTATATTTACCGGACCGGCGATGTTGGCCTCTTCTTCGTCCTCTTCGGAGTCTGAGCGTGGAGACCCGATGCTGCTGTTGCTGCGCTGGCACCCACATAACCTGGCCCCGTCATTTGCCAGGATCGGCAGAGCCTGTGTAACAGAGTCTGATTCTGGCATCGGAGTGGGACGAAGGCTGCTCTGCGATCACTTCACCGCGCACAGGGGTGGGCGGCCAGCCTTGCGTGACAGCTGGATCCTCTCTTTGACTTGCTTCTATCCAATGATCCCGCACGCGCCTGGCGATCTGAAAAGCTTCTTTCCTCACTGTGATCTTCGTTTTTCATAACTTTCGTCCTACACTGGAGGCTCTTCTCTTTCTTTTGCCGCAGGCTCGACTGGCATGTGAACCCCAGCTCGCCCAGCTCTCGTAGCCTCATGACTAGCTGAAACTTGCTCTTCCTCATCGTTCGCTCTTTGACCTCACGGAAGGTCATTGCCAGTATTTCACTATGGACATCTTCATTCGCAACGTCCCCCCAAACGCTTCAGAGAGGCAGCTCAGGCTCGTCCTGAAACCTGCTCTCGATGCACAAGGCATATCAACCTACCTCTGCCAAAAGGCAACCGGCAAACAATTCGCGACCATCACCGTCCACGATCGTATCGGTGCAGAAGCCTTTCTCAGCCTCCACGGCGTACCTCAACATGCCCCATACAAAACAAAAGCTAGATCTTCACTCGTCATGCTGGGTCGTGAATTGCTTTGTACGGAGGGCAGAAATACACCACACAAACTTGTTATCGAATCTTTGAAGAGGAAGGATGCCGAAGCTCGCAAGATTCAGTCATCGTCCAGATACAAATCGAAAAGGTCTGCTGCCGCCACTGCCGCCGCCGCCCAGCACACCTTCACCATCGCTGCTCTCGATAATGGCATCTGGGATTTTGAAGACACCTCCATCAGGTATCACTCATCTTTCGAGCTCTCTTGTCGAGGATCTCTTGTTCTCGGCAAGAAGTCATTGGTCATAGTGCTCCCTCCAAATGATACATCGTCCAATGCAAGCACACTTCAGATCCGCATAGAGTATCTCACAATCGAGTCTATCGCTCTAGCTCACGATTCCACACCTAACGTCTCCTTCACTCTCAACCAGTCGCCTAATTTCTACCGTATCCGCGAAGCTTCAGATATATCTACTTTGCTCCAAGGTCTCTCGCTTGACGTGCCACGCCAGGAGCAGCGAGCCCGTGTCTGTGGCATATCTCCTACCCACACCAAGCTATCAGGCCTATGTCTCGTGTATCGAGTTCAGCTCTCTAACTTCCCCCAGTTGAAATCTCTCGAAAAAACATTGCGACTTATGGATGGCGGGCCCGGTGTCATCGTCCCCGACAACTCCTCACCTTCGATCCACAGAGACCTGTTGAAGGAGAATGAGCTCCTGCTTAAACACCTCTCACCCGCTACTAATTCCAGTGGAGAAGGCTCGGACTTTGTACCATTCCTGCTGCGCTTCCAGCTCCAGCGTCTCGTTCAGAATGGCTACATGAACCCAGCTCGCGTATTCGAACTTGCTGTCGGCATGAAAGATCTCGTCAAGAAGTATCATGTTTTCGCCATAGTAGAGGCCATTCGATCAGTGGCACACCGCCTCCCTTACATGGCACCCGGCATTTCCGTGACACAATTCCATCCCAAGGAGATACTCAAATCACTATCTTCTGTTGCGGCTGCTTTTGTCGCCAAGGGAACCATATATGAACTGGCCAAAAAGCACACGCATCTTGCTCTCATTCACAAAGTTATCGTCACACCTTGCAATCTCTACCTTGAAGGACCCGAGCTTGAAGCTAAGAATCGAGTTCTGCGGAAGTATCCTCGGCACGCGGAACACTTCATCCGCGTGTCTTTCCTTGATGAAAATCAACAGAACGTGCAGTATGAGACTCGACTCAACAGGGATGACGTCTTTCGCTCGCGCTTCAGCAAAATCCTTGATAGTAGCATCAGCATCTGTGGTCGAGCTTATAGCTTCCTGGGATTTTCTCACTCGTCTTTGCGTACGCATCAGTGCTGGTTCATGTCCCCATTCCTCCACGACGGCACGTTGCAGGTTCCTAATCAAATCATAAAGAATCTGGGAGACTTCACTGCCATTCGATCGCCAGCCAAATGTGCTGCACGTATCGGACAGGCTTTCTCCGATACCACCGACTCGGTTAAGTTGGGAAAGGACTGTCGAGTAACTCTACTTCCAGATATCGAACGCAATGGACGTTGTTTCACCGACGGTGTTGGCACAATCTCTGGGCTGTTATTGAGAGATGTTTGGGCACGTTTCTCCCGCACCAATAAACAACATGCCACTCTATTACAAATCAGACAAGCTGGTAAGCTTTTCAATCCCCCTTTCCGACGTATCTTGAATCTTACTCACTCACCGCAGGTGCAAAGGGCATGGTCTCGTTAGATGCTACTCTCACGGGAAGGCAACTCAGACTGCGACCTTCGATGATCAAATTCGAAGGCACGATCGACAGCGACCTTGAAATTTGCGGTGCCGGATACAGGCCACTTCCACTATTTTTGAATCAACAGTCCATCAAGATACTGGAAGATCTTGGAACCAATCCCCAAGCTTTCTTGGACCTTCAGCAGCGGGCGTTACAGGAGCTTGGAGACATGGTTCAAGAGCCTCTCTTAGCTGCAAAGTACTTGGAAAAGAATCTTGCCGCCACTGCGTCCAAGTTTCCAAACTTGATCCGCAAACTTCACCATTTTGGATTGAATTTCCGTGATGATGATTTCATGCGCAAAGCCGTCGATGTTGTAGCGCTGACACAACTGCGCGACATCAAATATCGAGCTCGCATTCAAGTGGCAAATGGCTACACCCTCCTGGGCGTTGCAGACACGACGGGAGTCTTGCGTGCCAATCAAGTGCATGTTGCCGTTCGGGACAAAAACGGCCAGACTTCCAACCTTCGCGGAAGCGTCTTGATTACACGAGCTCCAGCACTACATCCCGGCGACCTGCAGATTCGTGAAGCAGTCGATGTACCACCGGACTCTCCCCTGAGATACCTCCACAATTGTATCATCTTCAGCGTGCAAGGGCACCGCGATCTGCCTAGCTGTCTCTCTGGTGGCGACCTGGACGGTGATCTGTACAACATCATTGTCGAGCCCACGCTGTGGCCGCCGGGTCCAGTCACGCCAGCTGACTATCCACGACTACCGCCATTAGACATCCAAAGAGAGGTCGAAATTGGTGACATTACAGAATTTTTTATCAAATTTATGGAGACGGATCAGCTGGGTTATATTTCCAATACTCATAAGCAGGTCGCCGATCTGAAACCAGACGGCACCTTGAACAATGCCTGCATAAAACTTGCCGAGATGGCTTCTACCGCTGTAGACTACTCGAAGACCGGTATAGCCGTCAACATGAATGAAATGCCAAAGGACTACGACCGCAGGCTCAAACCTGATTTCATGGCACGCGCTCCAAACCTAATCATTGACAGCGAGACACTCATCGAAGAACCAGATCTTGATGAGGACGAACATGAAGACCCAGTGAGCCTACTCCAGCCTGACAGGCCTCGTCCACTGTTCTATCGCAGTCGTAATATCCTGGGTAAGCTCTATCGCGCTGTCGACGAGGATTCATTTCTGCCAAAGCTTCACGTTGATGACCAGAAGCGGCGCATACGAATCGCTACTTCTCACCGAGGCGTCCTTGCGCGGAAGACCATCATGGAGCAAATTTGGGACTACATCAAAAAGCACTGTCAGCTTCTGGAGTATCAGCACTACAAGGCGCTTGCAGGCGAGATCAAGCAAGCTTACGAATCAGACTTGTGCGATACCATGTTTTACTACTCATCCCACCCGCGTCAGCCACTCACCGAAGTCGAGGTCTTCTCTGGTGTCATTCTGGGTCGCGCTGGCGGAATGCCCAACAAGCGCACGCGCGAGACGAATGTGGACATGAAAGGCAAGTATGACCGGAATGTCAGCTACATTGTTGACTGGATCTTGCGTGGTGATGCAGACGAAGCGTACGAGGGTGAATCAAATCTCTTCGAGGCTGCAGAGACCGCGTCACTGGAGGAGACGGAGGGGTACGAGCGGCTTGCGAGGACTCTGGCCGTACTCGAGACGGCCATGCAGAAGCCTGGCCTGAGGGTGCAGGGCGCTGGCGAGTTGCAGAGCTTCAAGTACGTGGCAGCTGCTGTGTGCTTGAAGGAAATGGACAAGGTGTTTGGCGTGGGTTGGTTACGCTGATTTCGATGGCTTTTTGATCTCGCAGAGGCTGTTTCGAGGGCGGTTTTCGAGGCAGGCGAGGCGCACGAAAGTATGGGCTTTAATGCAGCAAGATAATACCCAAGCAACACAATATGAGATGAAAGGAAAACAGTCGACCTTGATGTGTGTGATTGTGCTAATCCTAAATGTCGGTCTTCTAAGCCGGAAAGTCACAATCCACCAGCATCACTCATCCTTCCGTCGCAGCACAGCAACCCCTTCAACATGCCCCGTCTGCGGAAAGAAATCACACCCCCGCAGACTCTCAATCTCGTACACACTGTCAAGACCGTTGTCTCCCTCACCTCCCACCCCACCGTCCGCCTTCGCCGTCCGCCGATCCGTATGCCGCAGGATCCAGCCCACGTCCCGCGCCTGCGTGTGCACATTGCAGCTGACATAGACGACCAGCGCGGGCCCAAACGCGACCAGCTGCGCCAGAAAGGCCTCGTCGGCGCCCTTGCGCGGCGGGTCGATGACGACGACCGTCGACGCCGCCTCGAAGCTCGCGGGCACGGCCGCGAAGATGTCGGCGGCCGTCGCGGCGAGGAACTGCACGTTGCCACTACTGCCGTCGCTCTTTGACTGCTCTTGCTGATGCTCCTGCTGCTGCTGCTGCTGCTGCTGCTCCTGCGCCTCATCGTCACGCGTGCCGGAGCTGGCGGCGCCGTGGGCAGACGCGGGCGCAGCGACGCCGTTGAGCGCGGCGTTGGTGCGCGCGTACGCGATGCTCTCGGCGGAGATGTCGATGCCGATGCTGGCGGCGACGAGCGGCGAGAGGGCGATGGTGAAGAGGCCGCTGCCGGAATAGGCGTCGATGAGGGTGGTGATTTTGCGCGGCGCGCGCGCGTTGAACGCGCTGATCTGGTCGCGGATGTACTGAGTAAAGGACGGCAGGATGGAGTTGTTGTTCTGGAAGAAGGCGTTGGCCGGGTTGCGGAAGTGCCAGGCGTCGACGTACTCGGTTGACTCGGCGCGCGGGTCGGAGATGCACGTCTTCTCGAGGCCGTTTTCGATGGCGCGGACTGCGTCGGTGCTGTCGTCGTTGCTATTGTTGGGATCGGTGGTGGAGTCGGCTGTCGGGTCGGTGGGAGAGGGATCGGGGGGAATGCGGCGCGAGCTTTCGCGCAGGAGGATAGTCGCGCCTTTGCGGTAGGTGTCGAGCTTCTCGATGACCTTGGCTCGCTCGCGCTTCATGCCACGCTGCACAACAGCGGTACCGATGGGGCACTCTTCAATGTCAAGCGTCTGTCGTGTGCCCTTCTTCATGAAGCCTATGGGCGGGACTGACTCGAACCGGGGGGGTTCGCGGCCACGATTCCGCCGTCGAGCTCCGACTGGGCCATCAAAATGCGGCGTGAGCTTCGTGCGGTAAGCATATTGAAGTGGGCTGGGCAATGTCTCCCGAACATCGGGCACGAGGGACGAGGGGAGGTGGGAGAAGTGTTTGTAGGCATTCACGATAATGCCACGCTTGTGTTTTAGCTGATACTCGTATGGCGCCATTTGGAATTGGCATCCTGAGCAGGTGGAGAAATATCTGCACCGGATGAGGGAATCATTACGGTCTGGGGACGGTGTGATGACGGAGAGGAAATCGGCTATGGTATGGGGCGGATCTCGCGGGTCTCTTGAATGTCTTATGACCTTGGCGCGAACTCGATCTCCCGGGAGAGTAAATGGTACGATGTATGGACGGTTGGCAGTGGTTGTAGAGTATCCTATCCCGTCGCCAGTGGAAGAAAGGTTTCGGATCTCGAGATCTATCTCTGTGAAGGGTTCGGGGAGGATTGGTCGTTCTATGTCGGAGTCTGTCGCATCGGTGGATCTTGAAGACAAAAGGTTCAATTCAGCATGTAACACCTCGTCATGGGTTCCTTCTGGTCGTTCGGGTCCGTATTTCTGCTTCTTCTTGGGTGTGTAGTTGCTGCCGCCTTTCCATGGGCGTTTTGCGCCAGAAGAAGGCTTTGGCTGGTCGTTGGACGACATTGTGGTCAGTTGCGCATACCTTGCCGGTAGCCTCAGTATCGAACACGCAGCTGAGCGTGCAGCAGCAAGTCTCAGCATCTAGCTGCTTATTGTGAAAGGTGTCGGCGCAGTTCAGAAAATATGTTGCGCACTGGAGCTGCGACCCAAAAGAGTCTAGCTCGGCATCTTCCCTATGAATTTCCACCGTCCTCTCACACGCGCTCCCATTGACTCCGCATCTTCGACATTCAGTCAAGCTCCCTCAAGCATGAGGCCGTCAAGGTCAACACGGGCATTGCTGCCCTCATCACATTCCTTCACCCCGCGATCACAATGCCGGGCACCTCTACAGCACTGCCAGCAGCGGCAGCAGTTCTGCTCCTCTCCCTCGCGCCAGGTCAAACGCAAGCCTGCTCACAAATCCCTCTCTGCCAAAGAGATACAACGGATAGCAGCTGCAAGAGCCTCGTCCATGCAGCCATATACACAGGCAGAGAAGGCCGAACTTGCAAAGCGCTACACTCCGGAACAGATGGCTGCCATTGAAGCCGGTGAACGGGCCATCGACCCCGAAGACATCGCCATGCAGGGCCGCACTCGCAACGACCCCCTCGCCTTTAGATACGTCGAGGACTTCGCCAAGATACGGCCTGCTGTCGATAAGAACATTCAGCGTCTCCGGGGCGAAGGCATGGACTACGAAAACGTCATGGCCCGCTCTGACGACTGGAAAGCAGCTCCTGACGAAGACAGAGATATGGAAAAGGTCATGGATGTCTTGCTTGATCCTACAATTCCTGATGGCCCGGAGGACATCGCTGCTGCGCGCCGTGCCGGCATTAAGGACGGCGAAATCCCGTCGTTTGAGGAAGAGTTTCGCGGTCTTTTCTCGACCGATGCCGATGCTCCTGATACCACATTCAGAATTAGCGACACGCTCCGCAAGCAGCTGGAAGAAGACAGTCCTACTCAGTTCAACAAGGAGCCCAAGATTGACCTCGAGGCCTTCACTGAAGAGCGCCGAGCACAGTACCTCGCAGACCTTGGCTCAAAGCCGCCCTCCAAGAAGCCTGCAAAGCCACAAAAGACGGCACTGCAGCGCCTTCAAGAGGCAATGTACAACCCAACCCCCTCACCGCACGTCGCGCCCAGCATTCCCAAGATTGCCGACCCCAGCGTACGCTGGGACGATGTGACCGAGCAAGACCCCAAGGCTATTGACGACGAAACCGCCATTGCCTATGTGCGCCTTGCAAAAACCATGGGCCAGTCCGTCGAGCAGATTCGCCGCTACCGCACGAAGAACCTGGTCGCGCATCGCGTCGTCAACCAGACCCGCATGGGCAAGATCCAGCAGATGTACCACCTCTGCGTCGCCGGCGATGAAAACGGCATGCTCGGCGTCGGCGAAGGCAAGTCTGCCGAAGGCGAAGAAGCGTTCCGCCAGGCGCGTCTGAACGCCATCCGCAACATGGTTCCCATCAGGCGCTACGAGGGCCGCACAATCTTCGGCGAGGTCAACGGCAAGTGTGGCGCCGTGGAGCTGCGATTGACAGCGAAGCCGCCCGGCTTCGGGCTGAGGTGCAGCAGTCACATCTTTGAGATGGCGAGGTGTGCTGGCATCAGTGATTTGAGCGCGAAGATTACGCGGAGCCGGAATCCGATGAATGTGTGCAAGGCGGTGTGGGAGGCGCTCAAGTCGCAGAAGGATCCCGAGGACGTGGCCAGGGGCAGGGGAAAGAAAATGGTTGATGTGAGGAAAGTGTATTATGCCGGGCTGGTGTAGGCCAGCGGCTTGCTGTTCATTGTAGAGCATAGACATCTCCCCCATGGACTGTAACCATATGTACAAATTCTAAATATCGTATTGGACGCTATTTGGACTCCTGTCGAGCACACTAGCCTCAACGTGAATTGGTCATCGCTGACTTTTCCCCATCAGCTAGACTTTTCTGTTGAGGCATTCCCGGGTCCGACGTCGAAACCATTACTACTACCATTCCCGATATCACATCTTTTGAGACATTTGACAATTACGCTCAATCCATGAGATAATGTCCATCTTTTGAACTGAGCGAGCGTGTGCCTTGGTAAGCGGCTTTTGAGCTCGCTATCGTCTCCGGAATAGTCGTCAAGTTTGCCAATGCACAGCAATGGTCGGGTAGTTGGTCCTCGCCGCTAAACTGAAAGAATGGGAGACTTGGGACGTGATGATCCGTGTTGCCATTCTCTTGGCCTGACATCTGGCTGACCACCACTTAGACATTCCTTTTGTGTCGTTGTAGCCAAGTAGGTCATTCTCTTCCATGATGAAGGACGAAGCCGGTCTGTTGAATCCTTAGAATGTGCAGACTTGCACTGATCCATTTGGCGTGATCAGAGCCTGGTTGACCATATGTCTGTCGTCCTAAGTATTCCAGCCGGCACTCAGTGTCCCACAACAGTCTCATCCCCCTCCTCGCCCCCCTCAATGCCCTGCTGGAGTAACAGCCCATACACACTGGCCTTGAGCGCGGTGCACACCAGACCCGTCTTGCGCTCGAGCGCGCGCAAGCCGTCGCTAACCCCCGCGCTCGGCTGGCTCGCAAGGTCCGCCAGGCTCGCAGACAGTGCGTCCAGGTTCTGCTTTAGACGTGCGTACTCCGTGAGCACAGAGGCCTCGAGCGGACTTAGGCGTGGATCGGAGGCATAGTCGGGGATGTCGTCGGGGTCGCGGGGTGAGGATGGGCCCTGAGGAGGGGAAGAGGGTGGTGAGGATGACATTGTGGATTCGTCCGTCTTTAATTGGTGCCTATGCGGTGCGGACAAGTGCGCGGGCTTTTCTTTATAGCAGCTTGAAAGTGTTTGAATGGTCCATTTGGTCTCGAGACGCGTTTATCTTCGGAGGACGCGATGTCGATGGAGGAGAGAGGGTAGGGATAAGTGATTTTCATGACATCTTGACCTGGTCCACCTTACGGGAGAGGCCCACGGACATCCCGTTGCCATTTGGAAGAACTATGTTACTTAGAAGTGGCTTAATCGCTCGAACATGATTGCGATAGCAATTTTGTTGCTCTATTCACTGCGACTACGAGATTGAGTACTATTCTGTCACGAATCGTGGAGATAGTCTGTTTTTTGTTCTGGAACTATCATATTATGCGTGAACATTAGCATATGTGAAATCCTGACTCAATTGATAGTGAGAAGATCGATCATTTGCAATTGCAGTCCGAGCGCCCTCGTAGCGAAGTGGTATCGCGTCGCACTCGTAGGAATGCGTGAAGACGTGTGTCCGAATAATGCGAAGATCCCTGGTTCAATTCCAGGCGTGGGCATACATTTTTGCTTCTGCATTGGCAAAATTGTTCTGCGCTGCAGTACGAGGCACTTGTTTTGCTTGGCGCACTGACCCCTTTTCAGCCTGCATGGTGTCCGTCATTCATGCCTCTTGATGCCATAGGAATTGGTATTACTTGAGCAAGACCTCAAGTCTTGGCCTCCCATCCAAACAGAATGTCTGTATTTTTTTGGCCACTTTATTTGCTTCTGTGTGAATGTCTTGGTCTGTATAAGATCCACTAGCATCGTCTATGGCAGGAGTTAAAGCGATGCGAATTCGCTGAGGACTCAGGTCTTTTGGTATCACAACACAACGCCTGAACAAGGTATGACACTGAGAACTGGATTCTATGCATTCGCGATGAATGATGATTGGCATCTTCGAGCCCCACGTTCTGCTCTTGGGCAGAGCCAAGTTCTATCTCTGTGCACCGTCCATCCAATAGCCCGGCTGTTGATAGTCCTGCGGGCCGCTGTAACCATTTGTAAATCCTCCCTCAGTATCGTAGTTGATGAACTGCTCATCAAAGTTATTGTTGTGGAATTGTTGTTGATGATGCTGCTGCTGCGGTGGTGGCGACTGCTGGTTGAGTATCTGGGGTTGCTGCATGTATTGTGGCTGGGGCTGCTGCTGGAGCTGCGGAGGGGAGTTGTTGCTGGTTGCGTATTGGGGCATAGAGGAGGGTTGATAACCTTGAGTACGTGCTGCATCCATAGGTATCCCGGGGTTGTTGAGATGTTGTTGTTGCTGCTGCTGCTGCTGCTGCTGCTGTTGTGAGGGTGCAAAGAGTGGATAATTCTGCTCAGGTGGTGCAGCCGAAATAGCGCTCCCCTGTTGAACTTCCTGCTTCACTTCCTGCTTGACAGGCTTAGCTGCTGACGCTTGTGAACTAGTGCTTGGCTCATCCAGCCCGCGGCTAACGACCAGTCCTGGTGGAATAGATTGTCCAAAAGCAGCTTCTCTTACGTTGGCCTTGATTTCAGCAGGCTGAAACGTAACATGAGCCCCTTGCGGTGTCTGGGATCTGTTGCAGTCGCCCTGGCCATTCATGTAACCGCCTACATCGTTCCACTCGCCCTTGCTGCAAGCATTTTGGAATCCAGCCGCGTCGAGCAACGGAGCAAGAACGCTAGTCTCATATACCCTTCCCCTGATGTCGCTGATTTTGTTGCGAGCGCCCTTGACCTGCAAGCGCCAGAATGTACTGTGCCTGCGCTGGGGTGTTGGGCCATTCAGTGTAACCTTGTTCCTTGCTGTCAGGTCTTCTCGTACACGGAGGGGAAGATGCAGGTCATTCTCAGGCACGGCTTGAGGTTCGAGCTGAACTGTGCGAGGCGTATAGGTATCACCAATGAGCAGCAGCGTAGGGCGCAATGCGTCTTGTGGATTTTGTCGTTCGAGAATGTCATGCAGAACCAAAATGTCATGCATCGTGGAGCCGTTGCGGAGACGAAGAGCATCGCCTACCCACAGTTTCTCGCCTCCGATGAAGACTCCATTGTAGTACAAATCACCGGGCGGCTGATTCTCGATCTTTGCAAGGGGTTGAAAGGGCGTAACCATTGTTTCAACCTGTTTCGCGGCCAGAACGCTGCCGTCAATGACCGCATCGCCTTCTCCCTTGGGCCCAGCGAACCCACCCTGTGCCACAGCTTGCCAAGGGGTTGTGGAGAAAGTGTACTCCTTGTTGCCGTTTGCTGGTGATGGATTTAGACCAGGATTAGTGCAGGGCGGCGGGCTCCACGCCAGCCATGGTCGCATACGCTCATGACTGCATATTTCCTGCTTCTGCTGCTGAAGGGGATTGGACAAGGGTTGAATGATATATTGCTGTTTCTTGCTGCTGGAGGCGGCCTCACGCCTCACAACAACGCCAAGTGCCCATGGACCTTCATACCGCTGAAACCACACAATCTCGCCATTGCGGAATATGAAGTTATTGTATTGAGCATCGAGTTTTTGTTCCATTGACCGAAAAGGCGGTAGCTCCGTGAATGACGGCATGCTGCTGCTTGCTCTCGACAATGGCTGGGCACGAGGTTTTGGTTGTGCGGGCACAGCTGCTTTCGAAGGAGGTTTGGCGGTTACGGGCGCGGCGACCGAGGCGACCTTAGCTGCAGCAGTGTTGGTGTTGGCGTTGGCATTAACGTTGGCCTTGGATTTGTCCTCCTCGAGTTCTTCTGGTGAGCAAAATTTGCAGGAGCAGTTGCTCGGATCGCCCGCCTCGTCGGTGGCCAGCCACAGAAGATGTGGGAAGAACTCTGCAGGGCTTCGGTAACGTTTCTTGCGGCCAAAAGGGTGGCCGTAGAGATAGGCATCGTTGCGGTCGTTGCCGCCACCGGCATGGGTCTTGCTCGCTCTGTCTTTGGGCTGGCTGTTCGGGTCGGTGGAGACTTTGAACTTGACATGTTCGAAGAGGCGGTAGTTCTGGGGTAGGGAGGCGAGGATGTAGTTTTTGTCGCGTGTCGTCTGATTGCCAATCTCGCGGATGAGCATGCCAGCCAGCTTCCTCCTCCAATCCTCTTCTTTCGTATCTCCAAAAGCACACTGCCTGTAGAAGTCACAGACACCCTGCGCGTTAGGCTTTTGGTTCAGTTGTTCAGTGGGAGGCTCATTGGGCTCGCGGGCGGATTTGGAGCTCTTGGTCGCGACCTGGCCATCGGACCGCCTGACGTACAAAGGGTAATGGGGCGCCATGATCGGGGGGAACAGGTAGGTAGGTCTATCGCATGGTAAGCTTCATACCGCGCGCGCGAGCGTTGCAGTCTGCGGAAGATGGTTAAAGTGAGGAAAGTTGACGCAGTGCGAGGTGGTGGACCCTGCAGACAGGAACGCGCAGCCGTGTCAGTCGAGAGCGGTTGATATACTACTACTTCTCACAGACGTGCTCGCATTTGCATTCAACCACAGTTGGAATAAGAGTTGTGTTCTTATGGAGAGGTATATTTACATGGTCATGCTCCATAATATATGCACACACATATGGTGCAGCAGCCGCGCGAGTTTAGCTGCTCGCCCAGTACGCCATTCGATGCGTGGGGTATCTTTCTGCAGACAGAGCTGCCTATCAGACACCGTTACGCTCAACATGCAGCAGAAGCAAAACAGTAACGAGTGTAACGCCTTCGTGCGTCTGCTGGAGACCAGCTGTATTCCCAAATGCCCAAAAGACCGACAACGCCACGCTAGTAAAGGGACGAACAAGCTTCAAACGCCAAACGCTAAGTCGATGCCTGAGCGGGCCTGTGTCTGGCTGGACCCAGAGCCAGTAAGCCCAACGTTGCTGCGTAGCGACTGCTGCGCCACGGGCGGTATGACGATGGCTTCGAATTTGCTCTGTAAAGACTGCAAGACGGCGGGGTCAGGCTCCTGGCGGGACGCCCGCTTTGGCGGAGATCGAGGGCATGCTTCGCAGCGCTCGTGGCCACACTTTGAGCAGACGCTGTTCTTCTCATCGAAAGGCGTAGAGCACTGGTCGCAGATATACCTGATGCGCATCCTTGGCTTCTTGTGTGTGCGCTCTCGAACTCGGGTGGTTGCATTGACCGGACCGTCCGCGGGTTGCTCCTTGTCCTTTACGCTGTCTGCTCTTGGCTCTCTCGCGCATCGGCTGCAGAGTATGTGGCCGCAGTTTACGCAGCGTCGCTCTGCCAGGACAAAGTGGTTGTCGCATTTGTGGCATAGGCGTTGAATGCGTCGTGTTATGTGGATTTGTGATGTATCTGTAGACGGTGGGACTGATTGGCTGCGTGGTGGCGGTGATTCGGGCGGTGGCGGGGGTGACGATATTCTTGCTTGAGCGATAGGCAGGGTTGTGCCTCCAGGAGGTGTCCGCTCAGAAGACTGTGGAGGGTTGGGTGGCCGACTTGTCGTGGCGGAGGCGGCAGAGGGATTTCTGAGTGACCGGCGAAAGCGCTTGAGCACATCCCCAAAGCTGTTCCGCCGCCTTGGACTTGCGTTGCCGCCTGGCCTGGTATTCGGGTCCATGCTACCGGTCGCGGCGCCCCAGGGTCCGATCGCGGCGGCTCGATGCAGTGGAAGGCGACTGTGCAGACCTTTCAGCCTGGCTTCATGAGGCAGCCCGACGCATGCGAGCCTCACGAAGACAGGTTGAAGACTGCTAGCCTAAAGTGGAGGGCAGGGCAGGAAGAAGGTAGTGCTTTCGGGTTGGAAGGGACGGGACGACACAGCGCCCAAGACCGAGCGCGCAGAGATGGTTGACTTTCGCAGGAAAAACCGAGCCAAGAGCCGGGCTCACACTTACAGCAAACGGCTCAAACTTTAAAGCTCGACCGAAGAGCGCCGGGTGTTGATGCCCTGGCCTATTGCCGTTCTGGGCAGGCGATCTTCTGATTGGGCCTGGGAGACATCTTGCTTGGTAAGACCGTCACGTCTTAGCGAACGGTTGCCGGAAAAGCGGCAGTCGTGAAGGACTTAATAACCCGAGCCAGCATGAACCATGTGGCCGACAGAAGACCCGCAACGCCACGAAACGCGGAGCAGGGTTGGCAAGATGGAATCCCAGCGGAATGTGTCCCCCAGTCTAGTGCCATCCCGGCAATCGGGCGCTGGGTGAGGTCACCGTTTGTGCTGGTGGGCCACCAGGTAGATTGCGTCTGCCCGTATTGTCTCCACGCCACCCCACGCCAATAGTGTGGTGGGCGGAGAAAGGCATTGCGAATTCCTCGATTTAGACCAATGGCGCTGGGCCTGGCCAGCATGGCTGAGCCTCCATTGGCCGCACGTCTGCTTGGCCAGATTGGATTTCGTCCCACTCGTCGCGGCCCGCTCTGCGCTCCGCCATCATCAGTGGCCCCTCCCCATGGCGTTGAGATGTCTCTCACGACTCGCTTAATTTGTATTGCACAGTGGGCGGCTTGAATCGTGGGTTCTGACGTACCGCCACGTTGGTTTCATATGCCGCGCATTATAGGGGACGGCGGGGATCCTTCGCACACCCGAGAGTTTGGTGATTGACGCACGCCTGCTCCCATCACAGACATTGGGTTCAAGCGAGATACTTACCTGCTTGTGATGGACTGCCGTTGAAATGTGTTCATTCTTGAGGAATCCGCCCGTGGCCGCGTGGCCACTGAGCGCAGGCGCATTGACCACGTGGACCCCCCAGCCGCGTAGCTGTGAACAGGCTCAAAGTTTCAAAAGGATTCCCCCATTCTTACCGCTCACGTGCACAATTTAGGCTCATGACGGTGGACACAGACCGGATTTGTACCAGAACGACTGAACATTCTACTTCATGCGTTAAATATCACCAACGACGTCTTGATCAATAATTATTGAAGTAAGACTCTGGAAACAATACGCTTAAGCGCACGTGCATTGACCAGTGGATTTTATTGCCATTGTTCGATGAAGACGGTTCTTACGCCAATAAATCGATCTGGCTGTGAGATGCTGACCTGAGGACGTGACTGAGGGACCTTTCCAAACAGAACAGTATATACTTGCTGTCACGGTTGAACATATGTATGGTCCAACAGGAGACCCTGCGGCAATCCTTGGCGTGGGGTAGTCAACCTCGGCACTGTCCCCAAATATCACGGAGCTCACTTCTTGCGCATCATCACACCACGCAGCCGTTGAACATCGCGAAACTCCTCTTTCAGCAAAGCGCAGTGAAACCCGTCCTTTCCCACCGCCATGGATAACTCCAAGCTCTTCTCTGTCAAGGGCAAGGTCGTCCTCGTCACTGGTGGCGCCAAAGGCATTGGTCGCATGATCTCGGAAGGCTATGTTCGAAACGGTGCCACGGTGTACATCTCCTCTCGCGATGCCAAATCATGCGAAGAGGCCTGCAAAGAACTCAACGCCGCCGGTCCTGGCAAGGCCTACTCCATTCCCGCCGATTTTTACAAGGAAGCCGACTGCAAGCGCCTGGCCGAGGAGTTTGGGAAGCGAGAAAAGAAGCTGCACGTCTTGGTGAACAATTCTGGCTCAAACTGGGGCGCACCGTATGACGAGTTCCCTGATGCAGCTTGGGTGAGGGTGCTTACCCTGAACCTGCAACGCGTCTTCACCATCACGCAGCTCCTCACACCATACCTTGAAGCGGCGCAAGCCGAGGGCGACCCGGGTCGAATCATCAACATTGGCAGTGTCGATGGCCTGCGTGTCCCCGCTCTCGAGACCTTTTCTTACTCGGCATCCAAGGCTGGATTGCACCACCTCTCACGCGTCTTGGCCAACCACCTCGGTCGCAGGAACATTACCAGCAACACGATTGCATGCGGTCCTTTCCAGAGCAAGATGATGAAGGCGACACTTGAGCAATTCAAGGACACAATCGAGGCGAGCATTCCGCTCGGCAGGATAGGCAGTCCAGAGGACGTGGCTGGGACCTGTCTGTTTCTGAGCAGCAGGGCTGGCTCATACGTGAATGGGGCGACAATTGCATTAGATGGTGGTAGCCTGGTCGGCTCCAAACTATGAGAAGCGAAATGTTAATATGAACGGGCAAGTCCTTTACCTTGAAGGAAGATCTGTGACCCAATCATGCTCGACGTCCCCTTTCAGTATTAGTGCGATCGTTCTAGTATGAATGACGCGCAGTAGAGCAACACCAATAATGCAATCGTTCAACGAGACGGAGCCGGTCTGAAAATCCTGAATAAGGCAGTCGCTGAAGGAAGAGTGGTTTCGTACTGTCAGTTGGGAAATACATCCTCTCAAACGCACCTGACAGCTACGGCTGCCCTTATCTGAGGGAGGAAGTGGTGATGCTTGCCAAGGCGCCTCGCCGTTTTAAATATGTCAGTCGAAGATGAGATCTAGCCACACAACCCCGCCCCCACCACCGTCAGATTCATCTCTCTCAAGAACTTTCCATTCTTTACTCGACCATAATTCTTAAGACTGTCCTGCTTTGCGTGTTTGCATTCACTCGCAGCGAAGACAGCTGAAATTTGTGGCGGTGCGCTGTAACTCAGCCACACTCACGCGTGGCGACCAACTTCTGGGCGGTATACTTATAGCTAACCAAATTCAATCCGATATTCAAGCGAGACATTTCGCTCATTGGAGGAAGGAGAAAACGGCAGAGTACTGCACACGTCGCCAGCATGGTTCACTTGACATTTTCTGCAAAGCTCTTGCTCGTAGCTTGTGTTTTGCTAGTGGCACTTCCATCACCTGCGGCAGCCTTTGGTGCTGGTAACATCGCGTCCATCAGCAAGGTCGAAGGGCACAACTGGCGCCATGGCGATATTGAAGATATGCTCAAGACTGTGGCGTTCCTCAAAGGTCACAAGTGGTCCTCTATGATGATCAAGCGTGTCTACTTCGGCAACTGGTTGCGCGATTATTCTCAGGCCGTAGACGTCGGCACTCTGAAGGGCGTTCAGGCTGGTGCCATCCGCATCTTGGTCTGGATCCTGTCTTTCATGGCTTTTGGCTATGCCACTGCCGAGTTCGAGGTTACCGATGAGCGCCTTGGCGTCTACCGCCCGGAGGAACATATTGACAATCCCGAGGATTACGCTGACAATGTCGATGCCCGCCAGTTTGACCCGAGGCTTCGCGGTCCTATCCAGAAGGAAGAACTCGAAGTCGACCCCCAGACTGGCATGAAAAACTACATCGCCAATGAGCGCGGCGGCTGGGCGACTAGTTCTGGATACATCAAACACTCCTTCACTCGCAGCATTCACTTCGGTCGTCTCTACACTAACGGCGCATCTGGCTTGAAAGGCCGTGAGGAGGACCTCTGTGAAGCTCTTCGTTGCCTTGGTCAAGGTCTTCATTGCCTTGAAGATTTTGGTGCTCACACCAATTACGTTGAGCTTGCGCTGCGTGAGATGGGATTTCACGAGGTTTTCCCTCATACTGGAACTGGCACTAGCATTAATCTTCAGGGACATCAGACCTATCCTTTGGTCACTGGTACCTTTGGCGGCGTTGATTTTCTGCATTCTGTTTTGGGTGAGGTCACCGACCATGTCACGCAGACTGAAATCGAGGATATGAATAAAGCCCTTGGTGAACAGTCTCGCTCGAATGCGCACTCGGAATTTTTGAGTGTTCTGGGGCAGGTCCCGGGTACTGATCATCTCGTGCGCGAAGCGAATGAGTTGCAAAGCCAATCCAGGGCTCAAGCTGCTCAAAACACTTCTCGTGGTATGGAGGGCGATTGGGCCACTTCAAGGGGCACTGACGAGGGACAGCCTCCCGCGTATTCTCATGAGATGCCCGGCTCTGTGCCCCAACAGCCAGGTCAGGAGAAGCCCACTGCTGCCGCTTCTGATGTGTTGAGCACCGCAAATTTGCAGGCTACTGTTGCAAAGATATACCCCATCCTAGAATTTCGTGACCGGGTTGTCAAGACAATCTCCGGCATTGTGTCCAAGATTCCTGGTCTGGAGAAATTGATTGAGACCATTTCGGAGCGCATTACGCTTTTCATCATGGGACTTCTGGCACCTTACATTCAACCCATCATTACTGCAGCCTCGAAGCAGCTCAAGTTTGGGTCCAGCACGGTCGTTGAAGCGTCTGGGCGCCATCAGTTCTTGCCGTGGACTGACCCTCACTGCACTGCACCTACTCATTCTCTACTCTCCAAAGACCATTTCAGTAACATCCTAAATGGACCGGCTGGCGAAGTCGCCTCTGCAATCTTGCAGTATGTTGCGCCTCGCGTCATCTATGCTTGGGAGAATCCGGGGGTGCCAGTCGATCAAGTCATGTCTGACATTGTGCACGTCTTCCATCACCCAGCCATGCGCGATCAACGACAAGAGGTACACAGGAACATGTTTGCCGCTGTCGAGAAATGGGTTCAGACTCGTCCTAATCGAGGCTCGGATTTGAATCGCCTGCTGAGCTCGCAGAGCGTCAAGGACGGTAAGAACCACACCACTGGCTCCAACCCACACACGCATGGACCATCGATACCTGGATTTGGGAATATTGGTCATCAACAGCAATCCCAGAATGGAGGTCAACATGGTGGTGGCTTTGGCCAAATGCCAAACATCAATGTTCCTGGATTGGGCAACGTGAACCAGTTTGCAGGTAACCTTCAAAACACGTTTGGGCGTTTTACCGGCGGCTTTGGCGGTGGTTCTGGCGGCCACGCTCGCGAAGATCCGGATGGTTTCCCTGGTCAAGGTCATGCCGGTGCTCAAGATCACAGCAACAACGCTACTCCTCAGAGCTTTGGGTACAACCAGCCGCAGCCATACGACCAGCAGCAGGCTTATGGTCAGCAACCACAGGGCTACAATGGCAATTTTCAGCAGGGTCCGTACGGCCAACAGCAGCAATATCCCCCAGGAGGTGGTGGCTACCCGCAGCAACAACCTCCTCCGCCATCAGACGGTAGATTTTGGTAGGACAATCATGCTTCGTTTGATGAGCAATGCAGGGGAGACGAGTCGACATGCTCCAAAGAGCAGAAAGTCAGTGACGAATACCTACAGGAACATATTGAGCAATGTGCCATATCACCACACGAACTGGACGGACTCTACAGTGCATGTTCAATGGTGGTAACATTGGAAGCGTATGTGGCCGCTGCTAAGAGCGTGTGGCAAAGAGTCCGGCGGCGACAACTGCAAGCGAAAATGTTACGCTCTAACAACAATATTGGGCAGCTGGGGCCTAAAGACCTCAAGCACTTCACACAAGTGTGCATACGGGTAGAAAAGCTATATCTGCAGAAAGTCGAGCAGCGTTTCCCCAGTAGCATTCACTCGACAGGAACAGTTCCAGCCGTCAAGAACGCTTTTGTTCGCGCTCATATCCACAGGGTGCGGTGCGTAAAGAACAAGGAGAACGAGCGTGCAGATCAGGTCGCAGCTACCGCTAGCACGCTCTCTGATCCGCAGAGCGAGCCGGGGACACATTCGTCTGTTACAGGGGCGCATAAACAGTGTAGAACTTCATAGGAGGGCAACCTCATCAATAACCACGTTTGGACTTCGTTTGGTCTTACAATGCAATTACATTCATTCTTTAACAATGCATGATGCAGCTACTGGCCCTTTTGTGCCTTTTTCGCAGACTCTTCTTGCAACTTCTTGATGCTGTCGGTGTTCTTTTCACCCTTGATCTGTTTCCACTGGTCAGTAACCTATTCCATATGTTGTGGTACATGTGCGTGCAAGTTTGGTCTTCAATTTTGCGTCCTCTGCCCACTGACGCCACGCCTGCAACCTCTTACTCCGCTTAAGTCTTGTCTCTGCCTCCACAGAGCCAATGGCGCGAGCGTAATGGTGTGTGCTAGGCGACGAAGCCGCGCAGCCCCACCAACTCGACGCAGCTGTGGAAGACTCGACAGGATGAAACGACCGCAGGATGATAAGGAGGAAGACCAGGACGCAACAGCAGAGGGCGGCATGAGGAAGCAGCAAGAGACGCCTTGCGCGCAATGCATCAACACGTACCGCAGCCTCGCTGTCACTCGCCAGCGTATCGTCCCACTCGTTCTTGCCCTGCTTCTGGGCGTTCAGCTGCTTGTGCTTGGCGTCTTCGGCCTCTTGCGCGCGCTGGGGGTTGCCTGTGGGTTGTGCGCGCCGACGTTAGCTTCTGTGGTCTTCCGAGGCTTGGAGGGTGTGGGGTGGTGGGACCGCCACCGTGAAGTAGCGGTGTTGAGGCGAGGGCGGTGGAAGAGAAGAGGCGAGTACGTACCCTGGGCGGACTCCTTGCCGGCGAACCTGGTGGCCGAGGTCTGCAGCGAGCGGCGGGCGAGCAGAGCTCTGGTGGAGGAGCGGGCAGCGGGGGCGCGGAGGGAGAACATGGTGATGGCTTGTTGCTGCGGGAGGAGTTGTTGTATCCGGCGGTAGATTGGATAGGAACAGAAGATCGATTGGACGAGTAAAGGAGGTGTGAAAAGCAAACAAGGTGGAAGGGAGAAAGGAATTGGCGTTGTGGTCGGCAAGCTTTCTGCTTTGTCTGGCTCGGTAACAGAGCTCGTCAGGCACAACGTCATCATCGAGATTCAGGCGCCAAGCCGGGAGTCCCCGCGTGTCGCCATTCGGCGTATGTCTCAGCTGGGGAACGAATGGAACCTGCTTGTTTACGAACCATATATCCTAGGGGTGACTGGATTTGGGGGAGTAAGTTGCTCGCACCGGCTAGCGCAGGAATCTCATGGTAGCTATTGCGGGATGTTAGCCCGGCGAAGGGTGTTCATCCAAGTTTAATCAAGCACTGGCTCTCCGGCACTGGGGCAATTCGTTCTTTCGAGTCCTTAAGGTAGCAACATTCATCCATGAGGTGTATACGCGTTATAAAGTAGAGACAGAACTCCCAGGTATTGCAGACCAATGATACCATCAAGATGCGACTCTCTTGAAAGGGGACGTCAACAAGACACCCTTTTTCCCTCCAACGCGGAAATAGAAAAAAAAGCCAATGTTCCTCCAGCTGCCCGTGGGCAAGCTGTGACCAAATAACAACAAACACCTTGCACTGTCGTGTAGTCCTACCCAATCATCACCAGCCCTTCCGCCTATGATGACATGTCCCGATGATACAAGTTTCCAATTCAAAGACCACCAATGCACCCGCTATACCGCTGAAACTTTGACTTCATGATGGATTTTCTCTTTCGTTGATGTAATGACGCCATGCTGACCGTTGTTTCTGTTTGTTCGTGTGTCTTTTTCCATACCATGAGGGGTGTACAATTGATGTTTATCTTTTAATTTCGTAGTCGTGCTTCCTTCTGTAAACGATGGTGAACATACTCCACTTCATCGCTGTAACGCAAACCGAGATGACAATAAAAGATTAGAGGAGCGAGGGTGATGTGATGCATGCCAAGCCTACCAGCGGCGGCTGACGTTGTAAGGCTTCTGCACCTGGCGCGCGGGCGAGATGGAGGCCGGTGGGGAGGCGTGGCGAGAGTTGGGGTCGACGATAGGAATGGCGTTGCGGCTGCGTTGGGCCAGAGGTTGGTGCAGCTTGAGGTGGGCCGAGTTGCCCTGGTGGTAGGGATTGGTGGGCATCTGCGGCTGCGACAACGAGAAGGCCGGCGTCGGTTGCAACTGATGCTGCAGTGGGGACGTCTCGGGCGAGCCGCTGCTGGAAGAGGAGCGGTCCGAACTGGCCGAATGGATGGAGTGGAGCTGTGAACGGCAGGAGTCAGTCTCTGCAAGGATGAGTCAGTTGCCGCGAAGACTACTCACGTCGTCCTCGGTCAGAAGGTGCCAGGGGCAGAACATCTCGTCGTCGTCGAGGTCGAAGCTGCGAGCGGCCTCAAAGTCCTTGCGGATGGAGGCAGCTTGAAGGGCCTCGGTGTTGTCCCGGACGACCCGAGGCTGCTTGAACTGCTTGTTTGGGTTCTGCTGTTGGCCGAAGCGCTGGCCGCGTCTCGAGCGGCCGCCATGGTGGCTGTGCCCTTGATGAGAGTTGAAGTTGTGTTGAGGCATGGTGCTGTTGGCAAAGTTGTAGAACTGTGACATGGCCGGTGGAGGTTGCCGGGGGGTGGGGGTTGCAGCTGTTGTTGGGGGGCGGAGCGCTTAGGGGCCAGGCGAGACGAGCGGGGCCGGCCGGACTGGTCGAGGGGTGTGGAGATCTAGAAGAAAGATGTGGAGAGATGAATGCGCAAGGCAAGATTGGGTCGAAAGTACATGAAACAGAAGGGCGTAAGCGATGGGCGGAGGGGTGGGAGGAAGTCAGAAGATGGAGGAAGACGGCGAGTGGCCGGCCGCTTGGAGGCAGGCGATGCCGCCACCCATCCGACGTCAAAGCGCTGCGAGCCGCCAATCAGCGCGTCCTGGCGTCCGCGCTAACGCAGCAGCGAATCCCGCGCGAGCATGAAGCGACCAAAGCCCCAGTTGGCGTCCCCCAGCCTGCTCCACACCGCCTCGCGCTATCCGGCCTGCCCTGCGCTGCCTGCAGGTGCACAAGCGGCCAGTCTCGCGGTATGCGCTGTCGCCGAGGAGCCGGGCTGCCTGCAGACAGCGGCCGCATCCAGCGTTGCATTCTTTCGTCCATAGGGCTATCGTACTGCCAACAGCGCCAAAAACATCCGGGACTGGTGCAAATACTCCGCCTTAGGTCACCAGATGTGCCACGTAACCCGGGCCCGGCGTACCTGCGAGGCAGCCCTGTCACGATTGCCGTGCCTGCGCAATCCTCCGCAAACCACTCTCGGCCTGCGCCTCTCTCTCTTTGAACGTCGCCGACGAGATCAGCGCATATAGAGAGATGAGCTCCTGTGTACATATAATAACGCCCTCGACGTTGACGTTGCTCTGGGCCAGCCAGTCCGCGATCTTCTGCCCGCGCCCCCCAGCGACGTTCTGCAGCGCTCCTCCAGCCTGCGCTATACGTGATGCTTGCAGAGCCTGGCTCGCTCCTGCACTCGGCCTCACAACCACGGCCAACACAGCCGCAGCTACGGCCACAATGTGGGGCGGGTACACCAGGGGCAGATCTGTAATGTAGTGGTCGTTGACGATCGACCATGCCAATGACAGCTCATCCTGCGTCATGCCAACCTGCTTCTGCATCTTGGTCAGGCTATGGTATGGATGGTGGACGACCAGTTGTGCGTTAAGCTGAGAGATAAGATGGAATTCGCTCTCTCCAATTCGTGCAGTATCGGCCTGTAAGTAGTCTATGCTGTGTTAGCCCACTGCTCTCCATTGTACGGCGCTTGCGTTCCCACCAGGCCAGAGGTCGCGCGCCGCAGTTGCCACTACGCGAATATGTTGAGGGCATTCCTCAATTTTGCAGGCCAGGTAGACGGCCGTCGTCACAATCATGTAGGGGTTGCTCAACCTGATGTCGACTTTGGAGTAGTAGCGCAGCACAAAGACCTGTGCCGTTGCTGCGACGATCTGGCGGCTGGACATCTTGCGTCCAAGCTTCAGGATCACTTGTCTCTCGTTAGCCATGGCCTTGACATGTGCTGGTCGGGTTGCAACGCACGCTGCTGCACATGGTAATGAACGATCCGCCGTTCTGGTAACAAGTACTGTTTCTCCAGCGCAGGGTCACGCTCTCGCTCTCGTGCTGCGTCCAGTTCGGCTCTGCTCGTCTCCCAAAATTGGTGTTGGGTCGATGCCCAGTAGTTGCCGGCCATGACGCGCCGGATGCGTGGAGGACGGACCTAGCATTACCGGTCTGGCGGCTGCGCAAGATGGGAATTCGAAATTATGATTACTCGTGATGTGATTTGCGCCGGCTGTGAGGCGGATGACGAAGTGTTAGGCGACGCCGAAGGCCCCGCGAAACGCCTGAGCCCTTTTTGGCCTTCCCGCCGACGTACCTGTCCACTCGCTTGTCACAAACTGCCATCTGCACAGGCAAGCTCTGCTGCTGCTGCCAATTGAGCCTCGAAGCTTCCGACCCCATCTTTGCTTGTGGCTGCTTGTGGTTGACGCTTGGAGAGCTACCTCCTTATCGTTGTGCCCTCCTCAGCTTGCGGCTCCGTCACGTCCCGCGATGCCGCAGACCACATAGCTTCTTTCCTCCCACGCCAACCATGCCGGACGAGCTCGACGGCACGCGGGACGAGAGGATCGAGTCTCTCTGGACGAAGCTCGACACCAAAGGCCGCGGCTCTCTGGACATCGAGGGTCTGAGGAAAGGGCTGGCCAAACTGAACCACCGTACGCTTCTGCCCCCATTGCAGCCCTTCGTCCTGCATACACGCCGCTGACTTGGATCTAGCTCTCAAGAATGCCGAAGAACTCCTCAAAGATGTGATGAGCGCCGTCGACACCAATGGCGACGGCATCATCCAATACAATGGCACGTCTTACTACTTTCACACCGCACCATGTTCGGCTGAGCTTCTCCCATGTCGTGCTCACGTCGGTCTGCGCTGGAGCAAACCTCCTCTCCGAATCGTAGTCTTCCGTATTGGACATGGCGCTAACACCGTTGCTAGAGTTCCATGCTTTCGTGCAGCATGCCGAAAATGAACTCTGGGCCTTGTTCAAGAGCATTGACCGTGACGGCAACAACAAGCTCGACAAGCAGGAATTCAATGAAGCCTTCCGCAAGGCTGGTATTCTAATTTCCAACAATAAGCTCGATCAGTTCTTTTCCAAGATCGACTCGAACAATGACGGGATCATTACGTTCGACGAGTGGAGGTACGCATTCACTTCACTTCCCAGCCTCCTCTCCGCGTGGGGCGGCAGGCAGTCGACTCACACTCAAAACGCAGAAACTTCTTACTCTTCATACCAGCTGATGCTCCCGGGCTCAAAGCTGTCTATTCCTACTTTTCCGCCAGCGTCAAAGTTAACCCTGAGGGCGACGTTCAGCTGAGTGACGAGACCATTCAAGGCCTAGGTACACACTTAAGACATCGTCTTCTTTTTCTTTACAGTCTCTTCAAGCCAATAGCCCCGCCACGCATCAGGCACCGACCTCCAGACGTCTCGGCCATGGGCACTCCCTTCTCTGCACCGCCTTCTTTTGTAGCTTTGTCTCACGAAGAGTCTGCCGAGTTTGAGCCCTGGCACGATGGTGCCATGGAAGAAGATCTGTCTCTCTACTCGCCCGACCCCGACCCAGAAAAGCCGAAATCTCTGCGCAGTCGGCTGATAGGTTTATTGCCGAAACCAGGTTACTTCCTGGCTGGTGGCATCGCAGGCATCGTCTCGCGCACCTCTACCGCACCCCTCGACCGACTCAAAGTCTACCTCATCGCCCAGACTGGCTCTAGCAGCGAAGCTGTGGCCGCTGTCAAGTCTGGTGCCGGCGTGCAAGCCACCAAGGCTGCTACAAACTCGCTCGTCGAAGCCTCCAAGGCCCTGTGGAGAGCTGGCGGCATTCGAAGTCTCTGGGCAGGTAAGTTCAAGAGCAAAATAAGGATGAGTCGGTCGCACTAATCGATACAAACTAGGCAACGGTCTCAATGTGGCCAAAGTTATGCCAGAGTCCGCTATCAAGTTCGGCTCTTACGAGGTATGCAGCGAAGCCTCACAGAAAAAGGACGTCGTCGCTAACAAACTAGGCATCCAAACGTTTTGTTGCAACCTTGGAAGGCCACGGAGATCCTACCAAGATTAGCGGGTTGTCGCAATTCATCGCTGGTGGGATGGGTGGCATCATTTCGCAAGCCGTCGTTTACCCTGTGGACACTCTGAAATTGTAAGCAGAATTTCTTCTTTGCTGTCGGACCTGACTGACACTGCTAGTCGCATGCAATGCGAGACTGTCGAGGGTGGTCTTCACGGAAACAAACTCATTATCGACACCGCTAAGAAGATGATGGCCTCTCCCAACGCACTCCGTACTTTCTACCGAGGCTTACCAATGGGACTGGTCGGCATGTTTCCTTACTCGGCCATAGACCTCAGTACCTTTGAGTACCTCAAGCGCGCTGTCATCAAGGCCCATGCCAAGAAACAAGGCTGCCACGAGGATGATGTGGAAATTGGTGCAATCACCACCGCATTCATCGGCGGCTTCAGCGGTGCTTTGGGGGCGAGTCTGGTCTATCCATTGAACCTTGTCCGAACTCGTCTGCAGACGCAGGGAACTGCGCAACACCCTCGCACCTACACTGGCATCATGGATGTCACACGGCAGACCATCAAGGGAGAGGGCGTGAGAGGACTGTTCAAGGGCCTTACACCGAATCTTCTGAAGGTCGTGCCGGCAGTTTCCATTGTGAGTACACTAAACCAAACATATGACGTTACAGGAAGCTAATGCTCGTGCCACAGACATATGTCGTTTATGAGCGCAGCAAGAGAATCATGGCGCTTAGTTGAGATACCCTTTGGCTTCTGACGCATACCGGAAGCTCTTTTGTAGATCTGGTCAGCATACCTAGAATCATCATGAAGCGTGCTGCACTGCTTTCAGCCTCACCAGACCGTTCCTCGTCGTGAAATGCTCCATCCTTTTCATCGTACCTCGGCACGTCTCCAACGCCTGTGCCGCACCCGCGTCCCGCCAACTTTCGCCCTTCATCACCTTCATTTCGTAGTCCATCGTGCTCTTGCATGTTGCCCTCGAGCGTACTGTCCTCTCCCATAACAAGGCGCAGGCGCCTCCACACTCATCGCCACCACGATGGAATTCATGGCCAGTCTCCAGGGCGGTGTTGACGAATTGAAGCCCTCACTCTTTGGTGCGCGCTCCCCCCCGCGCTATGTATTCTTGCACGATCTGACAACGGTACCCATGCAGAACTCTTGTCTGAACAGCAGCTCTCCTCCCTCCTCCCTCCATCTCTCCGCTATCTACTCGCACTCGCCACGGCACGCCACCCTCGCTACCTCATCCGCATCCTCAACAACTTCGACGAGGCCTATGCCCTCCTTTCCCTCCTCCTCGAGCGCCACTTCCTTCGCACCTATGCAGGAAGCTTCACCGAAAACTTCTACGGCCTCAAACGTGAGCGCGTCCTCCGCACCGCCGGCGGCGAGGTTCCCCGCGCACAGCTCGGCGCCCCAGCCGAGGTTCGCGAGACACTGCGCCTGCGCAACAGCGACGTCTGGAAGAACCTCGCCGTGCTCGTCGGCCTACCGTACCTCAAGTGCAAGCTCGAAGAGGGCTACGAGACACATATCCCCGCGCAAGCCACGCTGCTCGGCCCCAGTTTCGCGCGCGACCAGCGACTCGCCTCCGATGCGACGCCCCGCCAGCGTCTCACGCACTACTACAAGCTCTTCCTGCGCCGCGTCTACCCCTCGCTCAACGCCGCCTACTACCTTGCCCTGCTCGCTTTCAACCTCGCGTACCTCTTCGATGGCAGCAAGTTCCACCACCCCTTCCTGTGGCTCATCGGCAGCCGCGTGCGCCGCCTCGGCGACGCAGACCACCGCGCCATCGCGGCCGCCGCCGCCGGCACAACCAAAGGCCCCGCAGCCGCGCGCCCAGGCCAGGGCGGCAGTATCCTCAACCCGCGCGTCGCGGCGCGCGCGCTGTGGCCGCGCCTGCTCTCGAGCCTGCGCGTGCTGCTCCCGACGAGCATCTTCGCGCTCAAGTTCCTCGAGTGGTGGCACGCGAGCGACTTTGCGCGGCAGCTGAGCCGCAAGGCGGCCGAGGGGCTGGAGCTGCCGCCGCCGGTGCTGGCGGGCGCCGACAGGAAGCCGGCGCGGAGAGTCAAGGGGGCGCTGAAGGAGGGCGAGAAGGAGGGCGCGGCGCAGCATTGCGCGCCCGTGTCGACGCTCTCGGGTCTGCCGATTTTGACGGTGCCGGCGCCCGTGCCGGGGGAGGCGTCGGAGCTGTGTCCGATTTGCTTGGGGCCGGTGCAGACGGCGACGGCGTCGCCTTATGGGTATGTGTTTTGTTACACGTGCATACATAAGTGGGTGGAAGGGACAACGGAGCGGCAGACGCGCTTCATGGAGGGCGAGAGCGAGGAGGAGGGGATCTGGAGTGAGAGAACTGAGGAGGAGCACAGTGGTGAGGCAGGACAAGAGAAGAGGAGTCGAGAAGGCCGGTGGGAAAGTGGCGAGGGGCGATGTGCTGTCAGTGGGAGACGCATTCTCGGTGGCACAGAAGGCCTCAGGAGAATTGTGGTTTGATTGTTGAACGGCAGGTATACTTCACAAGGTGTGGCATCGCAAGGCGTTGGAATTGAGTTACATACATTAGCCAGGGAGTCAGATATCCACGAGGCACGCAATGAAAGGCCCGGAGACAGACCTCTTTTGACCTCCACCAGAAAGATCTAATTCTCAATCCAAATGGCTCATCTGGCAGTGATGGTTCATGCTCGGCAACCAGTACCTCTCGTGCGCCAGGCCCTTAACTTTTCAATATCGATCTGCTGAAGGTCGATTGCTGAGCATCGCACAATGTGTCTGTTTCTTGGCTGTATTCCTTGGAATTCCCCACGATCCCATCTCATCTTCACTTCCCTCTCCTTCTTCTCCCAGTCTAGTCTCTCAAGTCTATGTTGGATTACTTCCAATTCTCTGTTCCCTATCTTGTGCCTTATCTCCACGAGGTCCAAACCAGCCTGTTGAATTCTTGCTTTCAGAAGGACACAGCGCCGGTGCAGATTCGCCGCGGCCGCCATCTTAGGTGTTATGTGAACATTGAAGAGCTGACGGCAGAGGTCGTAGAGCATCTTGCAATCTTTCGTCACGTGCAGCACGCTCTCCTGTGTCCTGACCAGTTCCGTCTCACTCTGCTCCAGATCCGTCTCACTCTGCTCCAGATCCGTAGCTAGACGTTTCACCTTCACGGTCTCAAGCAACTTTCTGTTTCTCAAATCTTGATTCTCAATCTCCAGAAGCTGGTTTGCGACTTTGAGCTCAGCGATCTTTTTGCTATCTTTTTGAGCCAGTTTAAGGTTCCCGCGCACAGTTGTCTTCAGAAACATTATTTGTTCGACATCGGCACGGAGGTGGCTGATTACGCGAGAGTCGGACACAGTCCTGCTGGTTTCGTAGATAAAGTGTTCGTCCGAATGTTGCTCGAGAGCCTTCTCCTCAATAGCCTTGTATTGCGATAACTGTGACCGTAGTGAGTGGATTTCTTGTTTGAGTGAGGTGATCTCCAGTGCTTGGCCACTTTCTTCGTGCAAGAGAGGCGTTCCGGTTGAGGGAGCGTCTTCTTGCCTGTTCTGACAGACTGAAGTGTTGTTCTCAGTGGCAATCGAGAGAAAGTCTCCAGAATACATCGGGTCATTCCAACCGTCAACGTAGGATCTTTCCAATATGGGACGATCATCAGCGCCAGCAGCGAGTGCCATCTTCTCAAGTCGAGCTGTCCTAGACTTGTGAGAGCTCGGAATTGAAGGGCAAAAGTATCCTTCTGGTACCGGCTTATGTTTTCGGACAGCGCGTGGGGTCTTCATGATGCTGGACGGTTCGGTCAATTGATTCTGCTGATTCATAGATTGAGAACTGGTATTAGCAAGCGGTGCGATGCCTTCAGAGTCACTGTCAGCAGTCCAACTGTTATATAGTATGCCTGCTTGTGTTACGCCGTCAAATCCAATGAATAGGTCAGAACGAATGGGGGGGCTGGGCACAATAGAGTCACTCAACAATGGGCTGCCAAGAGCGGCAAAGGGGTCATCGCTTCCCCCTGGACTGGAAAATCCAGCAAATGGGTCTTCCGAACTCAATGGACTTGATCCGATCCCAGGGTTAGTATTATCCTGTTCAATGCGTACTCTTGGATTTAACGTTTGAAAGGAAACGTCACGTGCCATAAGCTGCGATGCGAATTCCTCCTCAATGGTCATGAAGCTTGCAATCAACTCGTCAGGCGTGCAAACACGCTGAAGAGGGCTGTCTGGGCGTCTTCGTAAGCGTTCATGGGCAATCTTCTGAGGTACGCCTGATTGTTGTTTCAGATCTCCCAAGACTTGACTCTCCTCATTGCGCAAGGTGAATAGGAATGCGCCTGGAGGAACATGATGTATGAGGGTGCTTTTGAGTTCCGCTCTCACAAGTCTCGTATCTATCGAGGACTCATTTGTTTGATCACCGATGATAGAGTCTTCGTCATCATGTAGATCAGAAAAGATTGACTGCTCTTGATCGAGCGCGCCCGTGGGTGGACTAGGGTCCGTAGAAGATTGTATGGTAGTGTGCTCGGTGTGCGGAGATTCAACTGAGCTGTTGATATTATCGGTAAATCCTTTCTTGACGTTGACATTCGTTAATAATGAAACTGAATGATAATACACTTGCGAAAGGGCGCATACCTCTGCGTGGCTGTCCATAGGATGTATGACGCTTTCCACTTCCGTGAGCTGATAGCAAACTCCAGCTCAAGCACACTACGAAGTACATTAAGAGGTCTCTTAGTGAGTGGTAAGAGTTTCACGGTGGGGTGCCTTTGTTGTTTTGAACAAAATGCTACTCTGATGTCCTTTGTCAGTTGCTGTTCCTTTGACTATGAACGCGTTGGTCACATTATTTTCAACAAAGCCACATGCAACCATAGTACACTGTTCAAAAGGAAATCAAATCGCCTCATGAACATGCTCATTAACGAGACGCGCCAAATCTCCGGGGGTTAAAATCATTTATCTGATGCTGATGAGGTTTTGAGCCCATGCTCATACTAAAGCCCCGTCCACTTATGCGTGGAGTTACATTGCCATTGAGGGACCCGAGGGGACGTCGCCGAGCATCTTGATGGGATGAAGGGAATTTATCACGTCCCACGGTCTCAAAGTGGCTCATGGAGTTACTCTGGCCAAGACCCTGTCTGATGTGGCTTGCAACTGGTAAACGAGTCCTAGATTGTGACAAAGGCATCATCGAAGGACTACAAGCTAGGAGACAAATATTAGCAACGTGCGAGCGCAGATATGCCAGAGATGTGCTAACTTTCGGTACTTCTCGATTGGCGAGACGATGTCTGAACTCCAGCAGGTACAAATAGTTCTTCGTCACTGAGAGCAGTCCCACCACGGATAGTACCGTGATCTCGCTCAAATGAGTGACTATTTGAGCGTTCCAACATTCTCTGGTGGTCAATGGGTAGTGCACGTGCATCGGGGCGCTGGGAGGTAAGACGAAGATTCGAATCGATGGCATCATCAGCTGCTATTTGAAAATCGGACTGCAGCAAGCGCTTCTTCAATGAATCATAGGCTTTTTGAATCTTGACGTGCGCTGCGACCTTTTCTTTGAATGCATCGTACGAGTCTTCAGCCTTCTTGCGGAGGATAGCGTGTTCGCTTTCAAGCACTGCCGAGAAACATCAGCTTGAAAAGCTTAAAAGGAAATGCGTCATCATCTTCAGCGAAAATGGCGGCTGATAAGCTCAACATACAGCTGATCTTGTTGCGCAGACTCGAAATCTCAGAATTCGCCTCGCTGATGGTCTGGTCAAGTTGGTTGCTCAAGCCAGAGTATCTGTCAGTAAGACTCTTGGCCATGAATTCCTGGTAAATGCTGCAGATTGTATGATCAGCAATGAAGGAAGATGGGCAGAGTGAAGTTGTAAGGCGGACATTTCCTGCGTGGCCTGATAGCTATAGAAAGCCAATCCGCGCCCGGCACACTCCATGATGACGGTGGGGGTAAGGCCACTCAGGACGCTGGTCTTGTAGTCTTCAGGAGGGTTCAAGATAGTTTCTACCGCATCATCAGGATTGATGAGGTCGGTGTCACACGCGGGGCAAGACGTCCTGTGACCATGGGAGCCTGAGAGGCCAAGCTGGTTGGCGCAGTTCAAGCAGAAGATGTGGCTGCAGGTTGTGACAATAGCACGATCGGTAAGCGAAGAGCGGCATTTCAAGGAGTTACAGCGGAGATTGAAGTCCATGATGCGGAGAACATTGCATTTCAAAGTAGAAGTTCTTCGCGCACAGAGCCGAGTCAGCAACTGGACTCTGGGGAAGTGGAGGGACTCGACTCCGGGACGCTTGCACGCGTGACTTCCCCATTGTCGCGCGTCCTCGATCCGCAACAGGCAGGCATGCAGCTTTACAACTCAGCAATTCCGCTGCATGCAGTGGGAACAAGGAAGCTGCCAGTTGCGAAACTTGGTTGCGGTCGCTGGCGGAGAAGTGTTCAGGGTCTAGTGGTGTCGTGACAAAAGTTCCGCAAGAGTATGCATTTCTCGACTCTTTGGCATGCATCAGCAGGCTGACCAGCGCGCCCTCTTGCAATTGCAGAGTCTTCATGATGGAGCCCTCCAGCGATCAAAAGCCGCAGTCCAACTTCACCGCCCAGAACGCGACTGCTGAAGATCTACTCAAATCGCAGACGAGCGGCCTCGTCACGCTCTCAGACTTTCGAAAGAGGCGTGCAGAAGCTTTTGAAGTGAAGGAGAAAGAGGCTCAAGATGCCTCTAGAGGCGTAACACCTGGTTCTGGTGTCTCCACGCCGCGTGATGGGTATGTCACTTACAACACACTCTCGCGCGCAACACGCCTCTGACGGACAAAGCACAGTGCATCAACGCCACAGCCACCCAAAAAGAAGAAGAAAGCCATCGCCAAAGGCAAGCTGTCATTTGGGGTAGAAGATGAAGGCGAAAACTCTGCCGTAACCTCGAGCAGCAACAAGTCCTCCTCAAACAAGAAGAACCAGCCGACTGGTGAAACACAAAAGACGTCCACCAGTGGCGTGTCCCACACTCGTGTTGGGCCAAACCAAGCTGTTGCTGGCGTGCCTAGAATTCTGTCCAAGGCTGCGCAGTTGAAAGAAACCGAGACAAGGGACAGGCTGCGCAAGGAGTTCCTAGCCATGCAAGAGGCTGTCAAAGCCACGGAAATATTGGTGCCCTTTGTCTTCTATGATGGATCGAGCATTCCTGGTGGCGTCTGCAAGGTCAAGAAAGGAGACCATATTTGGCTCATGCTAGATCGCTCAAGGAAAGTCGGAGCAGAGCTGGGCGTCGGCGGCTCCGACAAGAGCAAGAAGGAGTGGGCTCGGGTCAGCGTCGACGACTTGATGCTAGTTCAGGGCGAGATCATTATTCCGCATCACTACGAGTTCTACTACTTCTTGGTCAACAAGACGCAAGGCTTCAATGGGTCAATCTTCGAATACTCGGACCGACCTACTGCTGCCACTCCGACTATGAGCTTGAGTACTGAAGATTTGAAGGATTACAATCCTCTGTCGCGCCCCGGACAGCAGGACAAACCCGCCCAGGATGACAGCCAATTAGAAGGTGCGGCACTGGATCCGACTGTGACAAAGGTCGTGGACAGGCGCTGGTACGAGAAGAACAAGCATATCTTTCCCGCCAGCACGTGGGAGGACTTTGATCCAACCAAGGACTACACGAAAGGCTCGCGCAAAGACACACAGGGCAATCGATATTTCTTTTCCTAAGCATTCTATACGTATGCCAGATCTAAAAGATGATACCATAATTTTGGTACGGGAAGTTTTCCAGCGAGGGAAGGAAGGTGCCATACCCATCATCGATCTCGCCGGGCCCACCCGTCACCCTCTGTCCCGCAGACTCAACTTCCGGTGGAATTTCCTCTTTATGCTGGCCAGTCAGGCCGGCAAGGACTTCCTTTTCTTGGCCGGTATACTCTTTAAGCAGGCCTGGGTGAGGACACCAAATGACTTGCATTCCTGCGCGTCTGCCGGACTCAATACCCGGCACAGAATCTTCAAAGACTAGACACTCATCAGGCTTGATCTCTGTTCCTCCGGCGCTTCGAATCTTGTCGTTGATGGTTTTCAAAGCGAGCAGATAGATGTCCGGAGCTGGCTTGCCCCTTCCAGCTGGAATCCTGACATCGTCGCCGAGGATCCTCTGCTCTGGTGAGAAGACAGAGAACATCTCCTGCATGTTTTGAGTCTTCAAATGAAAGTTGAATTCGTGCGAAGACGTGGCCAAAGCAATCTCTACATTCGAGGCTGCTAGGTCTTTCAGCAGCTTGGGAACGCCAGGCAGAGGCTTGCAGCCAGGGAAGTACTTGCGCTGCAAAGCACTCACTTCGACCATAAACTCCTGCATCGTGATCGGCAGCTGCGCCCACTCCGCAAGTATCTTGGCAGCCTTGTCAAGTTAGGCGCGTTCAAAAGTTTCGTTAAGCAGGCCATGAGGAAGTGAAACTCACCGCTGGCCCAGGTCGGCCTTGGAGTTGTGCCTTGATATTCCACGGTAGATCGGGTTTACCATACTTTCGCAAGACCTCGTTCGAGCAAAGAGAGTACAGGTCTTCGGAGTCTATCAATAGCCCGTCCATGTCAAATAAGCAGGCACGTATGGGTCGTGGCGGGCTACTTGAGGTCAGCTTAACGGCATCGTGGTTTCCACAAAGCAGTTGCAATAAACCATGAACTTACGGTTGCTGCAACGCCATTCTGCCTAATCTGTTTCTTTGCAAATCAATTGGCAAAGCTGTAAAAGCGTCTGCTTGTGCAAATTGTCTCGTTCGAATATTAGTCACGGAAACCCTCCGCAGCCTAAACAGCTCGGGTTTCCACGCGCATGTGTACACGGAGGGTGACCCTGGGACGTCACATCACGTTAGGCGTGCCAGATCCAGGAGGCGTTCACGTGACGCAGCGCAAGAGAACCCCCTATTGGGCGTCTACTGCCGTTGCTTTCTCTATTCATTTCTCCCATATATTTGCTGGAAATGCAAGTGTGACTGTGGACCTTGAGTATTCACTACTCCATAGCTAGGTCAGAAATCAATTTCCTCTGCTCGCACATTTCACCATTTTCTGGCTACTCAGCCATGCATTGTCTGCTCTACTGACAAAGACCTAAATAATTACAACAAGACAAGTTATTGCTCTATATTGGTAAACATAATATGAAGGGTTACATTTGGTTCTAATCTCCATGGAAGTTACTGTCCTGCAGAGTCTTCTTGCAGCATTACCCAAAACGCTTGTTCGATTTCGAATTGCTTTCGTAACTCCTGCTGCTCATGTTCTTCGACTTGTTCGGGTATGCGTCTTTCCAGTTCTTGCATACAGCTCGCTAGCTCGTGAGCATTATAGGGGAGCTTGAGTCTGTAGTAGCACATCCGCTTTTGACTGCATATGGCCCACTGCAACATGAGGCATGCAGCAGTAGTGCTGAAGCTCTCTTTAGAGACATGAGTCTGGAGGCATATAAGGAGCCAGTCCAGAATGACAATTGGCGCTCTAAAGGCCCGCGCTCGAGCGAGCTTTGCAGTGACCTCTCTCAGTACCCTGTCACCAAAGTCGACAACAAGGTCTTCGCCATGGCCAAGAACTTTCTCAAACTCTTGAAGAACCATCTCAAGTTGCCCATAACTTTTCGCTTTTTCACATGCACTGCTCATTAGCATCAAAGGAGGAAGAGTCGTTCCCGCCGCGAGTCCCTGAACTTGAACTTGGGCGCTTAGTGCCTTTTGATAAAGGCGAATGCGATGCTCGAACCAGCCACGGCGATCGTATTGTACGTCTAAGTCCTCCAGGCAGAATTTGCCCCAAGGTATTGATTGTGATATTTCGTCCATCCTTGTTTTTGTAATTCGTACGAGTTCAGGAGCTGGATCGTCTTTCGTCGCTTCTGCTCCACTGGGTACTGCTAACCTGACGTCTTCCAACGCGCGATGTAATAAAAGTTCTTCCGCATTTGTGGCCTCTAGGCCGTCATCGCCGACACGAGCCGAAACTGCAATCACAACCTGCCAACGGTAGAATATCCCACCATTTTCTGTAAAGGACGTGCGGAAGTGGACATCCAGAGCAGAAACTGTATTCATGCTGAATATCACACGCGATTGAAGAGCTTCTTCGTTCAGCATCATCCACACAGTGTATTTGAGGATCAAGTACAGCACACTCTGGCGTGGAAGTGGCGGCGCTTCCTGGACAAGGGTTAGGAGGTCCAATTCCAGTTTCTCTTGGGCTTCCGTATCAAAATTCGCCAAAGCAACTCCGACTTTATCAAGTAATTTCCATACTCGAGACAACCGGACAAATGATTTCTCAAGGCTCTCTCCACGAGCTGAGGTTCGATCGCGTATGGCTTTCCGGACATGATGAGCGGCCTGATCCACTATCTCGGCTGAAGATTCGTAGCCTTGGAATCTTGCGGCCTCTGCAGCATCGTGCAGAGCAGCTTCGATATCCTGCGAGACCTTCAACGTATGTGCTGCGACTTTGATTTCTTGCAGAACTCCGTTCCACATTGGATCGATACAATCTTCCTGGCCGAAGGTTTTAAACCCTATTGCAGCCTCTATCGGCAAGATCAACACATCTTCCCTGCCTTTCCATCGATCTATGCCAGTAGTTGACAGCCCCACCATACGATTCTCTGAATGCGCCAAAAACACTCGCTGCAGTTGGATCTCAAGTTCGATGCGGAGCGTTTTTTCATGCCATCTTCCGTACAGCTCGGTTTCCATCTCTCTACGCTCCTCATGAAGTTCAAGCAGCCGGGAGTTGCCTTGCAGTCCATTTTTGTCGGCTTCGGCTAATGCTTCCTGTAACAACCAGATACGCCTGCGATTAAGCATAGTTGGATCTCCCGTGCCGGAAAGTTTCTGATATTCCTTTGCCTCTTCATTGGTAGATGGTGTCAGGAGCATCCGTTTCCTGGTACTTTGCGCGAGAAATCTTATCTCCGTCGAAATATAATGATCTTGGCCTAGTACAAAATCTGATTCGAGTGCAATTTCCTGAAGACGACTGGACGCTTGATCTCTTTGGGTATCACTTTCCGAGAAGCTTGCAAGTCCGCTTGTCAGATGAGCATCTATCCAAAGACGATCGCCGGCCTTCATTTGGACTGAATGTTCTTTCACGAAATTAGTGCCCATGACTACTATACTGGAAGCCACTTTTAAACTACTGGACACTAGAACCGCCGCTCTGGTCAAGAAGTTACAGGCATGATCCAAAACAACCCTTGCATCTTCTGGGTCATATGTTGCAGCTTTGTCGAAATGCGAGTCAATCATCAACAGAACAATATCTGCGTGATTTGTGGGGAACATGATGTTGGTATCAAGCCAACTCACGATGGAGGTGAGCGCGTCAAGCGCGGAAACTCGGTCAAATTGTTTCAAAGAGGCCGAGTTAGATAGCGCGAGAATTCGCAATCTAATCACAGTGTGAAGTGATTTATGGTGGATGCTCAGGAGCGGGCCGTCCAGGAAGCCGGCGAGCTTTTGTAATGTGTAAGGTTGCATCATGGTAGTAGCACGTGAATTTAGTAGTGACGTGTGCCTTGTAGCAGCAAATAACCAGGAATTGATATGAGGATACAGTTGCAGCTTCGAAATCCGCGCCTCGGCGAGTCCAGGATTGGCACTTCTGTCATAGGTCTCCACAAGAATTGCTGCTGCAAGTCTTGCTTGTATTTCAACGTCATCCTCGGGCCTGTTTCGCGCAAAGACGAGAGAGCAAGAATGAACTAGCGGATGGATGTTCCACGACGTTGCATGTAGTCCTTGCCGCACAAGAGCGTAATCTGTGAGTATCCGTAGTGCCGAACCTAGTTCAAACGAATCCCAATCACCTTGGGCATTCTCAGATATATAATCGTTGAACCAGCGATAACAGGGCATCGCTAAATTAATGCCACTCTTTTCAAATCGTTTACGAGCCAAGAAAGCTCTCTCAAACCATTTGATTTGTATGTCACTGTGATGAAAAAAGCCACAAAGAAGGAGTAAACTGGCTGCTCCTTTGTTTCTTTTCTGCTGTTGAATGTTTTCGAACGACATGTCAAAAGTAGTCAAAACGGACCTGCCGTAGTCATGAACAAGAGCTCCGTCAATCCCATCTAGAATGGTATTCTGATGCGTACGAAATCTGCCAATATATTCTTGCAACCGAGTTTGAAGGGAGGTCTCACCCACGACGATATTCTTCACGTAGGCTGCCGCCTGTGCTATGGCAAGTGGTAGTCCTGTAGCCAAGGATGTCACAATCTCCGCTATCAGACTGCGCTGTTGATCTGTCAAATATGACCTTTCGATATGAGCGAAATTGCAGAAAAGCTCACAAGCCTCATCTTCATTCATCGAGTCAATAGAAATAACGTGACAGCTTTGGAATATCATTTTCCGTGCTCCTGCATTGCGACTTGTGATGAGAATGTTACCGTGTCCTTGTATGGGCAAGTATTTGGAGATAGGGAATCCGTTTGCACCGTGGAATGTATCGTAATTGTCCATTATAAGTAACCACGATGTTTGAAATTTTGTGAGAAAGTCAACGATTCTGTTACAGACTTCTTCGGGTACAACGACCGAGAGCTCCTGAGTGGTGAGTAGCCGAGTATGAAGTGCGAAGGTGAGAAATGACCGTATCAAGGCCTCCTCTGATGATGCATCTATCCAGTAAGCCGGTCGATCAAGACCTACCCACACTTGGGCGAACCCTCTCGCTAAATGTGTTTTACCCGAGCCAGCAAGACCACTCAAAAGGACGACTCTGGACTCGGCCACGTCTTCTGTAACCCTAAAAGCGGAAGCTATAGCATCAAAGAGACCGGTGCGCTTAACATAGTGCTTCCCATTCAAATCGGAGGTTCTGTACGGCGGAAACAGCCCGGGGCCACCTATAGCGGTGAGACATGTCTGATTTAGACCTAGCTGTAAGTTGTACCTTTCAATTGTTTCTTCCATCGCAGTATTTCCCCTAGAATCGAGTCGTAGCCCTTGTCATCTCTGCTCGGGAATTTGGTCATGTCCTAGATTGATCAGCATGTTCGATCAGATGGTCCTGATGGAACTGGGATTACCATATGATTGGCATGAATTGGATATTGATTATAGCCTTTGACCCAGGCAGACTGTTGGGACACAATCTAGCATCCCAAACATTAGAATCATTTTCTGTTCTGGAGTAGAAGGCAACTTCTCACCTCTCCCACCCCAAGGACGGGAAGCTCCTCGAAGAAGCTAGTGACTGCGATCGGGTCGTGTGCGTCGGCGCGCATCCTTAACAGCGAATGGAAATCCCTTTGTACTATGCGAAGAACCTCCGAGCCAGGTTTTAAAATGCCAATTATTTCATGATTGGTGGCCCTCGCCATATTGAGCAAATATGCTCCACTTTTGGCATGGCTTGCGAGACTCGATCCGAGCTGGGGTGTACCTAGAAATGCTATACCTGATGTGTACTTTTCAACTTGTCGTAGATGCGACTCTACGTTGTTTGAGGAGAAATTAAGGGCAGCTTCAACTACCAGCCCCCCCAGACTGTGAGCGACGAATACGATACGCCGTTTCTCCGTGTCTGATCTCTCCCTTAGACGGACGAGCTCACCTAGGAGATCCTCAGCGTGGTTACTCAGATTCCCTTTCCCAGCAAGACTAAGAAAATTAGCGACATCGGCGTCATAACCATATACCAGGATACGGCAATCCTGAATGTCTAGTTTTAAAAGATCGCGTGGCCAGTGAACTCCGCTTGATTTATGCAGCCAGGTTTTATGAGCTTTACCAGTTAGACCGTGGACAAAAACAATGTCAAGAGCCGCGTCAGTTCCAGCGTCATGGGTCACGGTGATGCCGTATTCCTTGATTTTCGTATGATCTTCAAGCGTTTCGCCTAGCTTGGCTGACGGTCGTCCAGTCGTAGAAGCACCGAGGGTTTCACCACGTGGTTGATTCTGCTTGGAGGGTGAGGAGCGGCCGAAGAGAGTACCCCAACTGCGAGGCATCTGGAGCGTACAAAGGCAATCTTTGGCCGCAGGACAGATTGGGACTTTCAAGTCGGAGGTGTACGACGCGTCTTGTGAGGCTCGTGATAAGGAGCTTGTGAGTAACGGGGTTGCATGCCAGGTGCAAAGTGACAACGCATACACTTTTGGTGTCGCTAGCCCAGAAAGGGTCTTCGAGAGTCGAGACTCGTTGTCTTATCCTGCGGTGAATATCTTCGCTATGATTGGCCTCCTGGATCTTCTTCACGTCATCGTGGGCAATACACAAGATTCAGCTTCACCTCAGAGTGCAGCCAGGCAAATCACGCGTAATGTGGCCTCGATGGACCTTAAAAATTGCTCCAAACACAATTTCTATAAAGAGGCGCAAGAGGTTGCTAGGTTGGCGGAGTCCACTTCCACACTAGTCTAGCAACCCCCGCCCCGCGACATTTATTTCTAAGCTCAACCAGCTTGTTTAAATCCAAGATGACACCAACCGAGGATGATCACAGTGATGCAGAGTCATTCAAAAGCGCACAAGATGAAGTAAACGATCTTCCTGGTTCTGCGGCAGCAGAATCCGAGAAGCATTTCTCCCCAGAAGATGAAGCCGTGCGTCGCTCCCTGTCTTTCTGTGATTCAGCACGTAGTCGCCAGACACTGACTGAACCTGCCTACAGAAATTCCTAAACGAATCGAATACACACAAGACGACTGCCAATGCTTTCTTCTCCAAAGCCTCCTACACTGACGCCATCACAACCTACGACAAGGCCCTGGCGTCATGCCCCACCTATCTTGACTACGAAATCGCCGTGCTGCGCGCCAACATCGCCGCCTGCTACCTCAAGCTCGAGGAATGGAAGACGGCCATGGACAACGCGAGCCTGGCCATCGAATCGCTCGACAGACTCGACAGCGAAGTGGGCCTGCCCTCCAAACCAGCGAAAGATGGCACTCCGGCGGTGACTGAGGCGGCCGATGACGACAACCGCGTGCAGGAAGTTGACGAAGAGCAGGCAGCACGAATAGAGCGTCTGGAGAAGTCGGGCCGCGGCCTAGCCGAGGTGCGCCGCTTGCGCGTGAAGGCCTTGCTGCGGCGGGCACGGGCACGCGCCAGCCTCGCCAAATGGGCGGACCTGGCTGGGGCAGAAGAAGACTATACGGCGCTGCTGGCGGCACCGCTGGCGGATGTGCTGGGGCCGATGGACCGCAGAACGGTTGAGGCGGGACTGCGAGAGGTGCGACCGCAGCTGGCGCAAGCCAAGGAGGCTGAGATGGCTGAGATGATGGGCAAGCTGAAGGACATGGGCAACGGAGTGTTAGGACTCTTCGGGCTGAGCACAGACAACTTTAAGTTTGAGAAGGGCGAGGGCGGGGGATACAGTATGCAATTCGATCAGAATGCAGGGAAACGAGGTTCGTCGTAAACGTTGGGCTCGAATTGCTTGCATTTGTGACGTGGTCGACGTAATTTGCATGTAATCTTTTTGTAATATGCACATCTTCATCCAGGTGGATGGGTTGCTTTGACCATGCGTGGGCTCGAGACCACTTTACTTGAGCTCTTCGATTTTGCCCTTGCCGGCATCCTCGCCCTCGAGCGCGGGCATGTCCTCGTCCTCCTCGCCATCCTCGCCTTCCTCGTCATCGTCATCACCTCCCAGGCCGTTCATGCCACCGAGGCTGGAGAGATCGGGCATTCCACCGGCGCCGCCACCAAGTTTCGAGAAGTCGAGGCCGCCAAAACCACCGTCACCGCCCATACCAGGCATACCACCTCCAGCGCCGCCAAATTGGTTCATGTAGTCGTCATCAGGTGCGCCGTCCTGCTCGTCTTCATCGACCCACTGCGAAACGTGTCAGCCCGATACCTACCATTAGGACTGTAGAGTAGAATGTATGCGCACCTTGTCAAAGTTGGTCTTCAGGTAGTGGGCCCTCTTCTTGTCTTTGAGTAGTCTTGGCCAGTACTCCTCGTTCAGCTCCTTCTTCTGCAGCTTAATCTCCACATCACGAGCTGAGTGGTGAATCTTGCTCTCTTTGGGATCTATCTCGGCGAAGAAGTCTATCGTGACGGCGTAGTTGGCCTTTTTGGTGTCCGAGTAGCCGGCAAAGGTGAGCTGGCCGGGCTGCAGATCGATCTTCGCTGATTGCGGGGAGACATCGGGTGCGCCGATGGTGAGGTAGATGAAGTTTTTGTCGGCCTCGTCCTTGGAGGACCGTTGAGCCCAAGTGACTACAACATGATGAGTATGAAAACAATAGTGGTCTAGGCCCAACAAGGGCGGGAGCCTTACCTTCGGGGACCAGCGTCGGTGCGGAGGAAGACATTGCGTAGGTGCGAAAGACTTTAGGTTGGAGAAAGTCAGTACGGCTGATTCGTGAGTGAAAAGAAAGAGTCGTTGATGCAGGTCGGGCAGAGATCTAAACTCGCTGCACTACGGTCGCGGTGCAGTCTGAGCTCAGAATGCTGTCGAACAGAATGGAATACCAACCTTTTGCGCCCAGTGCGAAGTCGTTGAGAAAGTTTGAAGAATGTGGTGATATGTCTTAGCGGCCGAGCTTGAATACTGCAAAACGTCAGAAACAATTGAGGTGTGTCTCTTTGCTGGTCGATTTTCACAGATTCTGCTTGTTGGCGCCGTGCAGCTGCCTGTGCTGCGAACCGTCGGGGCTCTGTCGTCACTCGCGCGGGGCGCCTACCGACGCTCCCAAACCCGTCGATGCGCCGATCATACACCTACCTGAACAACACCACCATGGAGTAGGCGGCGAGTCTATGCCGCATGTGTTGAATACGCTGCGCAAGGAACTTTGACCTATTTTGATTACAGAAGCCAACATGAACGCCCTCAAATCCATGATCTGGAAGCCTTCGCCAGAAGAGCAGGCAAGCACCCAGATCATACCATTCGATCGACCGTCGCTAACCCAAGCTTCTAGAAACGGAAATGCAATACCTTGATCCGTCAGAACACGCGCAAGCTCGACCGAGACATAATGCAGCTCAAAGCTGTGGAGAATAAAACCAAGGGATTCATCCTTGCTGCAGACAAACGAGCAAAGCGCAATCCGTCCCAAGCAAAGCAAGCTGCCCAAGAGACCCGCACCTTTGCGCGAGAGCTTATCAGAGCACGCAAGACTAGCAATCGCCTCGCCACGAGTAGAGCGCAGCTACAAAGTGTTCAGATGCAGGTGAACGAGGCATTCTCGGTCCGCAAGATTGAAGGAAGCTTGAAAGCTTCCACGGGCATCATGAAAGATGTCAACTCGCTCGTCAAGATGCCGGAACTGACAGGCACAATGCGAGAACTGAGTCAGGAGCTGGTAAAGGCCGGCATCATTGAGGAAATGGTAGGTGACAGTCTGCCGGACAACGAACTTCTCGAGGGAGAGGATGAGGAAGCTGAGTCCGAGGTGGACAAGATTCTGGGGGAGATCCTGAAAGATAAGTTACCTCAGGAAGGAGTGCCCCAGAACGTCACTCCTGTGGCACAAGAGCCTCAGGAAGAGGAGAACCAAGAAGAGCTCCTGGACCAGATGCGTGGCCGGCTGGAAGCGCTTAAGGGCTAATCGAAGGTTTGCGCAGTGACATGTATAATGAAAAGGCGTTTGGTAGAGTCTTGAGCACTTTGCATATCCGCCAGGCATTTTGCGTCACATCTCCAAACAATACACGTTTGTCTTCCATGCTAGGAATTATAACAGTCACGTGACCTGGCGCGTCTGTTCCGCTTGGCACAGCCTCCGCCTTCCTTTCGCGCCGGCGCGCATCTATCTCACCGTTTCTGCCTTCTTCATCACTCCTCCTTCAACGCATCAACTCTTTCTTGTTGGGTTTCGCAACCACCGCATCTCGTCTTCAACAAGCACGACTTTGCTCCAAAGTCCATCTCTTTGCCCTCACAAGTCCAACTTGTTATCTGCGTGCCTCAAAGACCAAGCAGGCTTGCGCAAGGCTTCACAACCCAAACACCTAGCTCCTCTGAGGTTCCACTGTCCATAGGTCTCCCCAACCTACGACAACCCGCCCCATAAGGAAGCTGCGCTGCTCGTCGCCCGATCGAAGACCTCACTAGCGATTCTCATTCTCCGATCAAGATGTCCGGAAAGCTTGACCAGTCTCTTGAAGACATCACCAAGACGCGCCGCAGTGCCAACCGCACGAGCCGTCGCGGTGGTCGCAACGCGACAGTCGCTAAGACTGGCCCTACCTCTGGAGTTACGAAGAACTCTCGCGCCACGAAGAAGAACACTGCTGCTGTCGCCGCCACTGTTCCCCTTGCTGCCACTGGAGAGGGCAAAATCATCGTGAGCGGCTTGGTACGTCTCCATTCAGTTCATCGCCCATCCTCACATGCTGACTTCTTCTAGCCCACCGATGTCACTGAGGTTCAGATCAAGGTATGTGATTGAATGAGCCTGTCCGGACGAGCTTCCACCTTCATGCACTCTTCTTTTCGTCTTGCGTCACATGCGCACCTGCACCGGCACCGTCGCTTTTTAGACACCTGTGCCATGGAGATTCCTTTACCCCAGTCTTTTCGATCGCTCCTCGCAATTCAACTACATGTCTGGCCGCTTGCGGCCTGGATAGTAGGCGAGTTGAGCCGGGCCCCGCATACCATCTGAAGTATAATTGAGAATGCCTGGCAAGCACTCGATTGAGCAGATAGCGGATGGCCAGATCGATAGACAACCGCCGGTCTTGGTCAGACCCTGTGCAAGCCAGCCTGGTGTGCCAACCACCGACTGAGCATTTCGTTCCACCTTCCAGATCCTAGCGAGCGTCGCAGTGAACATCACAGCTACAGCATACCAATTTACCACATTCAGAGCTCGGAGCTCAGCATGCAAAGTCGTTGTGGAAGCGTTTCTTTCCAGGCATACGATGCCTCGTGCCCGAATCCGGTCGAGATTGATGTGTTATCGAATGGGATGGCGCTTCTGCGGATTGCTGGGCGGTGAATGACTCTTGGGTGAGATTCCCTAAGCATACAGCGGAGGTTCCCACGGAGAACGATTCGTGGCCATTTCCCCACCGACCTTGGTTTACTAACTTTCACTGCGCGCTCGCTCACTGGTATCTGGACCTGTTGCACGTTGACTGTCACGAGAGGCCACACTCGTCGATCCATTACTCTTCTTGCAGGTGCCATGACGCTTTCTACCCCTCCGCTTGTGCTCACCGTGGAAGCCGGTTGCTCCCTGGAGGAATTTTGCTAATGTTGGATTCTGTATAATAGGACTATTTTGCCAAGACCATCGGAGGAGTCAAGAAGGTTTTCCTCACGTATGGCCCTAATGGACAAAGCCGTGGCATTGCAACCATCACGTTCGTCGACGCTCAAAAGGCCAGCAAAACTGCGAAGGAGCTCAATGGAGTCAAAGTTGACAATCGCCCCATGAAGGTTAGTCAATTGATACTACATGTCTTGGAATTTTGGGCTGACTCTAGAATTTAGATTGAGGTGGTCCTCGGCGCCGCCCACGCCCCAGCCCCGGCCGCCCCGAAAGGCCTCGGAGAACGCATTGCTCAGACCAAAAATACGGCGAAAACTGCCCCTAAGGTTCAACCCAAGTCTGCTGCTGGCGCTAACACCAAAGCCGCTACTACTAAGGCCAAAGGCAAAGGTCGCAAGCCCAAGGCCACCCGCGGCAAACCGAAGACCGCAGAGGAACTGGACATCGAAATGACCGATTACTTTGGTGGCAAAGGTGCCGCTCCTGATGCGAACGCTGCCGCTGCCGCTCCGGTGGCAAACGGAGATGCTGGAATGGCCGACGAGATCATGTAGATCACAGCCAATGGGACGACTGGGGAAGACCGTCGTCATTAACTTTTCCTTTTGGGAACTACTTGGTATGTGTCACACCTACAGATGCACACCAGAATGAGACACAGGCGTTGGAAGACCACGGAAGAGAACACTGCTTTGTACAACTTATAACCACCAGCTCCAAAAAACTCAATTGACGCGTTCTTCTTATGCCTGACACTCTATGTTCTATGCAATTATCAGTTTTCAGGTCTAACATCGCACAGGGAAGCATTACTAGCTTACGTATATGGCGAACGAATGAATATTATGGTGAAAGAATATTTAAACATCATCGATGGCTTCGCACGCACGCCGCATCATATGTCAATGATTACCGGTTCACGACTGCAGACGACTCCAAAGGAGGTGCATTGTTTTCGAGAGTGCTGTTCCGGATTTCCAGTCCGGACAATACTAGCAGATCTTCGCAGTAGATTTGAAATCGACCTGCAATGCAGGGCAAACAGCATTAATGACCAACCGGTCAAATGAGGAAATATCAGATTATCAAAGTAACCATACTTACAAGCAGCCCTGCAACTCTCTGCAAAACCAACTATTGCTTTACCTTGCTGGACTTCACACCATTGGCACCACCGGCCCCATTAACCTGCGCCGCATTCGCCTTTGCATCCTCGGCCGCGCGCTTCCGCTTGCGCAGCTCAAACTCAATCTGTGCCAGGTCGTGATAACCTTCGCGCTCATTGCCGCCGTGCCACACGCCGACGCCGTGGCCGCTGTAGTGCACCTTCCACGTGCTCGGATCAAAGGCGAGGTAGCTCCAGCTGTCGTTGAGATAGCACTTCTCGGTGCCCACGGTGATGCTCTTGACCTTACCCATAAGACCGGGCGCGGGGCGCAGCTCCTTGAGCCCGGCGGCGAGCTTGACCATGCCAACAAGGTAGGCGACGGCGATTTCGTAGCCGACGCACGAGTGCATGCCGACGGAGAACGGGGTGATGAGGTCGGAGGCGCGGCGCAGCGGGTTGAACTGATCGGCGTCGTCGACCTGCGAGACATCGCGCGCGGCGTGGCCGAGCATCAGCACGACGGCGGCGCCGGCCTCGACCTTCTTGTCGCCGAGGTACGTGGCCTGCGTGGCGATGCGCACGTTGCGCTGGCTCGTCGTCAGCCGCTGCGCCTCGAGAACGTACTTGCGCAGCAGCGGCTCGTCGGTGCCCAGCTTCGCGAGCTGCTGCACGCGCTCCCAGTGCGCGACGTTGGCTGGCTGCAGGAAGAACTGCAGGATCTCGCAGAAGGCGGCCACGGGGACGCCGATGCCGCCGAAGGAGGTTAGCCACAGGTAGTCGGCTGTTTGCTCGGGCGAGATGCCCTCGGCGAGGAAGCCTTCTACGAGCTTGCGGCCGCAGGAGCGGAGCGACGAGGACTTGAGGTTGTTGGTGCGTGCGGGCGCTTGGAACAGGCTGGCCAGCGACGACATGATGCCGGTGCGGCCGAAGCCAGCAACTTCGTTGACGAGAGTGCGAGTGGTGTCTGTGATGATCTTGGCAGACTCTTGAGCCCAGCGTCGACGATTCAAGGCCATGGCGGGGTCGTTGTTGTTGACGCCCCAAACGCGGATGGCGAGGAGGTTCTTGTAGAATTCGGATGCGGAGAGGCTGCCGCGCGGGTTCTCGTCTGAGGCCATGTCCATGTAGAAGAGGTCTGCCAGCAGGCGCGCATTTAGGGGAATGGCGACGTCACGGATGATGTCGATGTGGAAGAGATCTTCTTTCATCTTGAATTCCTCCTTCTTTAATAGCTCGGCGCCCTTTTCGGCGATGAATCTGGAGACTGTGCCGCCCAAATCTGGAATGCCCTTGAATAACTTCTGCACAAGCTTCTTGGATGCAGCATTCTCGGGTTTGTCCCCAGCCAGCATGAACCACTCGAAAGTCCTCTTTGGATAATTCTTATCACCAAGGAAGAGGTTGTTAACTGCAGGCAACCATGGCACGACAAATACATTGCTGTTTTCAAGGACTTGCGTGACATCAGCATGGCGCGTGAGGACGACAGTGGATCGAGGCCGCTTGGGATCGTCGTTCGTGTATTGGGCAATGGTTCCAATTTCACGGGCAATCTGAGCGTTCATGTTCTTGGTGAACCTTGAATTCTTGTTAGTACTGCCGCAAAGCTAGTGATGGGAATACTCACATTGGTTGTGTGGAATGGAGGGAGTTGTATGGGAACCACCCAGGCACTCCACGCTGAATGAGCTTGTAGAACATGGAACCTCCGAGGGTCTTGTAGTCCTGCTGCACTTCATTGTAACCCCAGCTGGTCAGGTTGCTCACGGTGTAGTCGATGGTGTTGAATCTGTCGGAACGGACGAGCGTGACTGCATCCGAGAGGACTGCGCGGCCGACAGAGTACGTGGGACAGATACCGCAACCAGTAGCTTTGGCGGGTTTGATATCTTCAATCATCAGACCAGGGTACAGCTCAACCATGTCTGGATGAGTGTAGAGTTTCTCAAGCAGCGCGGCAATGTCGTCGTCCTTGTTGATATCCTTGAAAGTCTCGTGGCGCTTCAAGCCAAAGAATTGACGGAACTCATTCAGGGAGGCAACCTGCCACCTTCTAGCTTGTAAAATACCGAGGACTTCTACGACACGTAGGGCCTTGGGAACCATGCGGGCGCCGAAGCAGCCAGCTGGATCTTCGATGCTCTCTTTCAAGACTTTGACTAGATCCTCGTCGTTGAATCGGCCGTCTTTACCGCGCTTGAGACCGCCGAATTCACGCTGACTCGGCTCGGGTAGCTTTTTCGAGTAGATCTGCAAGCTTATCATCAGCTCCTCGGGAGTAACCTGATCCAAGGTGTCCGGAGTGCGGCCGGGAAGAAGCTCGCAGAAGAAGTCATTGGTCCACTTCTCGTCTCTCTTGGAGATGCAAGAGTGGAAACGGTAAAGCAGGTTGAATTCGACACTGACTTGGTTGCCGATGCCTCTTGGGACGCCTTCTCCGTCAAAGTGCTTGTCAATGTCGACGCGAGGATCCAGAGTCCAGGAGCTGTCGGAGTGGTGGGTGTTGGTAATGGCGCGCAGGTAGTCATGCAGACAGATATTGATGTACATGCCACCGACAATCAGGCGGGCGACATTGAACAAATCATGATCTTGCTTGGCGACAGCCTTGGCCATTTCCTCTGGAGTGGGATTCTCCGTGACGGCGAGAGTGAATCGAGAGTTTTCGTTGATTTTCAAGAGGATGTCGGCAACATAGTTGTGGAAGCGATTGTAGAGGACTAGCAAGACATTGACACCAGGGGGTTGACCCAAAAGGCGCTTCTCATGGAAGGTATCGGGCTTCAGTTTGCCTTCCTTCATAGTCCGAATTTCCAATTGGTCAGCGAGGCTGGAGCCGTAGAGTGGAGCAAGATCAAGGTAGGAGGAAGTGTCGGAGATGTTCCTGTTGGTGCCATTGGTGCGGAATATGTCATGGATGATGATGGATGCGTGGTAGAAGAGGATGGATGATATGCCGGCAGGATTCTCGACGAAGGTGTCCTTCTCGCCGTTCTTGCCGGTGCCTCTAGCCATGAGCATGTCAAAGAGGAGGCCAGCATCTGGCTTGACACCATGCAGCCTCTTTGAAGTGTGAATTGTTTTGGCATATGGGGTACCAGCGCGACCAAGATCCGGGTTGAGGATGTTATTGAAGCCACCATCGGGCTGACGATATTGGTAGAGGCCATTTGGGGGCACAGGCACAGACTCACGCAGAGTGCATGAGCCATCGGGGGCTGTGAACTTGATGGAATTGGCAGTGTCTGGCTCGCCGGCAGGGCTGGAGGCATCTGCAGATTTCGAGGGCGCGGAGGGCGAGACAACGCTGTAGTTCACATCGCCTCCCACATAGCTCAGGGGTGGATGCTGCAAGTTATCCCACAAGGTATCAATGAGCTTGTTGGTAAGTTTCACGCGCGTCTCGGAGCCCGCGGGCAAAGTTGTGAGGATGGATATGAGTTCTTCGGTGGTTCCCTGGACAGATGAATGAATGTTATGCAATGGAACTGTGGCTCACGGAAGACTTACTTTCTTGTCGTCCAAGGGCTCGCCCTTTTTCAGCAAGTCTTCGATGAGCGGAACAAGCTGGGAAGGGCGATACTTGGAGCGCACAGAGGCGTAGTCCTTGACCAAAGCACGTGAAATGGCAACGGGATCGGCAAAGAAGTTTTTGGCCTTGTACTTCTCGTCGCCATAGTCCTCGCCGGCCTGGTATTTGGAGTCGGTCATGACTGACTTTGCGGCAGCAATGTCGTCCGAGTAGCGATAGAAAACTAGAGCAGCAGCACTGGCAAGGGCAGCAGCACCAATCTCAAGAGATCTGGAGTCTGTGAACATAACCCACGGCACGAGGAGGATGCTACACCGACGCAGAGCAGGAGCATGCAGAGCAAAAGCCAGACTATACGTGTGGCACGAGGGGGCAGCTATATAGAAAGCCGTACAGATGCACCGAGCACACGACACTCGAGGGGCACACATGGTCCATAGCCGACGAGCAGCTTTCATGCCGACGAGACATTCCCTCGCGCCACTATGTCCGAAGCCATGTCTGAAGCCATGTGTGGACCCATGTGAGCAGCTCTGCCTGGAGCTCTGTCTGGAGCTCTGTCTGAAGCCCTGTCTGGAACATGTCTGGGCCAGTGGCCGGGCGCGCATGGCTGTCCATGATAGGGGGGAATGTGCAGAACACTATACAGCCAAATTGGTGGCTTGCAGCGTTGGTTCGCAAGACATTGAGACCGCATGTGAGGGTGGGGAGGCTGCGACCAATAGTCCATGCCGGATTAGAGCCAATACGCAAAGTAGAGGGAGCAAGAAGACGCATGGGTGGAGACTGGTGGCTGTGCGCACGGACCCCGCGGCCGGGGGGTGGCCCAAAAGGAGACCACAATGGCATGTCTGACTTGCTCCTCGCTGCTTCATTCAGCTCTCCGCACGCCAGCCTCGCGCGCGACAATCACCATCTGCTCCCCAGCAAGGTCTAGAGCCCCGCCCTGTGAGGCTGCCCCACATGGGCTCTAGCCAACGGAGAGCCGCCGGTAACAGGCCGGGTCCTCCCTTTCGGCTTCAGCCTCAGCCTTTGAGCACTGTCCCCCTCCCGCCATCTGACATCCCTATTCCCTCCCCACAGCCCCTCTTCGCCCCCCTCCGCCGGTCAGCCATGTCGATGCATCCTGGCATGCCCGAGCCAACGGTAGAGACCTGCATCTGCACCCTGAAAGAGGAGGATCCCACAATCGCCGGCCACCTTTTCTCGCCTGCACCTGCCCATGGCGTCCGCTGCTCAACCGCCAATCCTGCTCCCTGCATGCCTGCCTGCTGTCGACCCGTTTGACACCGTCACATGTGACTTCTCTGGTCATCTCAGCCCGTGACAGTCAGCCCGACTCTGTCGCCCAGCGCCGCCATGCCGATTACTGCCGTTGCTCCGCACCAATGGTGTGTTTGAACAATGCCGTGGCCTTGCAGCCCCCACCTGCGTGAGGTGCGCCAAACGACCATGTCGATCCTGCAGCTTCGGCCTCACATCCCTGTTGCTTGCGGACCAGAAGGACCAGAAGCGGGTCTGGAGCTGCAGAGAGCTATGTCTCGTGCTTTCATGTAGGTGCATCGCTAGCCATGCTTGGTCTTTCCACTCATGCTCCACCTCGCTGCGTACCAAGTAGACCCTGTGTACGCCGCGGCCAGTGCATCGTTGGCTCATTTGCTGTCCGTCTCGCTGTTTTCACTGACAAGCCCTGATGCGTGCTGCAGCTCCGCGTGGCGTCCAGCCTGCCCACCCTGCGACTGTCTCATCTTGTTCTGAGCTGGACGCCGCTGATCCAGAACAATCTATCTTCAGCCATGCTCGACTTTGGCCGAGGATATTAACCTGCGACCGGGCAGCCGTGACCATGGCACCCATAAGATGAACCCGAGCCTCTGCTGCCTGACCACCTTTCGTCTGCTCAAAGCACCCTCGCGCCGCGCCGCCACTCTACTCAAGCTCCGCTCTTTCTCACTGACCATGCCTTCAGCCGTGGCCCCTTCGCCTCCCCCACCTCCACCCACGCAACTGAAGAGGCTTGTACTCTGCTTCGATGGCACCGGGAATGATTTCCAGGGCAACACCTCCGACACCAATGTCGTCAAACTTTACGACAAGCTAGATCGAGATGACAACAACCAGTATCATTACTACCAACGTAAGCCGGCTGTCCTCCTTTGCCGCTGATGACTAGCTCTAACTCCTTTTGTAGCCGGAATCGGCACGTACAGCATCAGTGGAGGCTCCGTCAATAAAACTGCGTGGGGTTCCATGAAAGACTCCGTGTCCAAGACCATCGATTCCGCCTTTGGGACTACCTTTGACGCCCACGTCATGGCTGGCTACCGCTTCCTCATGCGCTACTATGACTCGGGCGACAAGATCTACATGTTTGGCTTCTCCCGTGGTGCCTTCACCGCGCGCTATCTCGCTCGCATGGTGAACACCATCGGCCTCTTGTCCAAGGGCAATGAGGAGATGGTTCCCTTTGCCTACAAACTTTATCAAGATTACGAGACCGGCAAAGATCCAAATGCAGGCGACGAGAGCCAGACAGTTGTCAACGGCAACGTGCCGACCGACGATGAGCATCAGCCACTTCTTCACGATCCTCAGCAAGTTTCCAAGCGCGACATAATCAAGGCTTTTGCAGAAACATTTTGCCGCAGAGAGAGGGTCTCCTCTGGTGGTGAATCTGCCGACGGCTCACACTACAGTGGAGTCAGAGTCTACTTCCTCGGCATCTTTGATTGCGTAGGCTCGGTCGGTGCTCTCACCTCGCCGAAGAATCCTTGCCCCATTGTTGGTACCGCACAGCACGTTCGACATGCCGTTGCCGTCGATGAGCGTCGCGTCAAATTCAAGCCTGCACTCTTGGAACAGGACACGAAGAGCAACAAAGCCACACATGAATCTCACAAAGAGGTTTGGTTCCCCGGAAATCATGGTGATGTCGGTGGCGGATGGGCTGCGCCAAAGGAAGATTCGAAGAAACGAGAGCATCTAAGCTGGGGCGAATGGTTCAAGCATGTATTCTGGACTGACAAGGACAGCGTTCCCTCCAAGGGCGCATCTTTCGATCACTATCAGATGAGCGACATTCCACTGGCCTGGATGATCCGGGAGCTCGAGACCGTCGGTGCCGAGGCAGAGAACGCAGACTATGCTCTTGCTTGGAACCCGTTCCGCCTGGAGGGCTTCAAATACAACTTCAAAACCAAGGGCATGCAGCAGGAACAGGCCCTCACGGCCGAGATGCATGACACTCTGAGATTTGGCTGGGGCGTTGCGTGGACCAAAGTCCTCCTGTGGCGCTTCCAAGAATGTCTTCCCCTCGCCCGCTTCGAGCTTGTCAAGGGCCTGTGGGTGACACAGAGAACGCCAAACCGGCTCTCAACACGCGACGTGCCGAAGAGTGCTTTGCTGCACCAGAGCGTGCTGTGGCGCTTGACTCACGAAACGGGCAAGTACAAACCCAAGAACAACCATGGCGATGACGTCGACTCGACACCGTGCATCGTGCCCGAGAACTTTGTCAAGTGCCGCCCGAGCAAGAAGGACCTTGAGTCGGACCCAGACGGGTTCCATGTCCTGTACACGCTGAAGCAAAAGAATTGAAGGGACGTATACTGAATATGCTGGGAGTTCTCTGAAGGGGTTCTTAGTTAATCTGGGTTGTGGGCTTCTAGGTATGCACAGGTAGAGCAATCTCGACGGTCATTCCTTGTTCCATAAGCATCTCAACCAGCTGCGAATGATGTGAACATCGGGTGACGAAACAATTGTCAAGCAACCCGGCAGCGTGGGCTCGCCTAAATAGTTACACCAATATTGCCAACCAAGTCAGAGAGCCCTTGGGTAAACAGAATGTGTCTGCGACCACAAGACCTGCTAGGCATGAAATGAGGTCATGACAAATGGACGAGAAGCAACGCACAGTCCACAGCAGGTCACACGCACAACTTGCAAGCGAAATAAAACAGAAGGGGACCCAAGTAGTTGATACTCGAGACATTCATTACACCAAGCTGAGCCTCTCGCGGCAGCTACGAACCTCCACTCTGCCAGAGACCCTCGCCCAAACCCAGCAACCCCCCTCCCCCAGCTGCCCTTCCGGTCACTACAGATCGCGAACTAACCTCGCGCCAGCCCAGACATACCCGTAGTTCCGCTGCCACCAGTTGAGAAAGCTGCGCCGACCGGCGATGCGCGGCACGGTGGCCCAGCTGCCGCCGCACACAATGTTGTGCTTGTCGTCGAAGAAGTCGGCCGAGTAGGCCGGGTACAGCGGCATGGGCGCGAAGCCGGCGTGCCTGCGCAGCGGCGTCGACGTGTGCTCCCACAGCCCGCCCATGTCGGCCTGGCCGCGCAGATGCGGCGATGTGACGATGGAGGCGGGGTACCACTGCCGGAAGCCTACGTTTGCGCCGCGCAGGTCGGCGAAGAGGGCGTGCGGGTGAAGCGCGGCCTGCTTGCTTGGTTTGCCGTTGGCAGCGACGGCGTCGCCGGCGGCAGGAGATGAAGCGTCGTGTGGGGGCGTCTCGCGGACGCCGTCGTTGACTAGGTGGCCGTTGACGGCGGGGATTGTCCTGCCGTCCGCGGCGGCAGCAAGGGCCTTTTGGGAATCTACGTAGGAGTAGATGGATCGAGCTTCCTCGAAAGTTGGGATGCGGCCGCCCATCCATGCTGCACACCCGGCGAGCTCGTCGTAAGAGGCCGCGACGGGCCAAGTAAGCGCATGAGCTAAAGGAACGGAGCCGTAGAGTGTGCGGACTGCTTTATCAGCCAGAAAAGCTTCTGTGAGTGTTTTGGTAAGTTGAGCAGATGTTTCATTGGTGCTTGCACCGTTCGTTGCCTGGCCCTCTGGGTATCCATTGGAGGAGCGAGGCACAGTTGTCCATGAGCAAGGTATTGCAGTGGTGCCCGTTTCCTGAAGATACTCTGCGTACTCGCCAACGGTGATTGGGCGAGCCTTCGCTTGGAACGATGGAACATGGCTGGTGCGAGTAGGCTTTTCAATATCCCAGCCAAAGTATCGCGTCACGCCATCATTCTTATCTGAATCATTGAGGCCAACGTTAATATCCTGCGCTGGAATAGTGTGCCAGTCGTTTGGCACGGCGCGAGCCTCGTCCTGCTGGGCAGCATCGGCAAATGTAGGTTTCGGGACACCGACAGGAGGTAGAGTCTTGTCACTCTGTACGAGCATGTAGAGAAGAGTTTCGAGATGCATGGCCTCGTGCTCGTAGCCTAGCCAAAGGACACGAGCAGCCTTTTGAGAAGACTCCCATTCGCCACTGTCGTAAAGAGCCCTTATCCGCGCTCTCACACGTTCCTGATAGGCCAACATCTCTTCCAATGGGGGCCATGTGTCAGGGACCTCGCTGTGGGCATGGCAATGTTCAGGGTTGTCGACATCAGGGTCGATTCCGCGTTCAAAAATGTCATGGTAGTATGCCGGCTCGGTGGGGCCCTGTTCGGGCCAAGTTTGGGTAAGTTTTATGTCCAAAAAGCCTGGGATATGGCCGAGATAAAAGATGCATGCATTTCGCAGTTTGATGGGTTTTTCAGTCAGCTCTTGCTTTGGAATCATCTGCTGGGTAACGGTATCCCAGAGACTCCAGAGATGAGTCCACTCGTGCCAAGTGGGAGCGGGAGCTGATGCATATTGCTCCGGCTGCAGCGGAAATGGCAGCGTTTGTTTTGAGATGAGATGCATGGCTATCATGAGAATGTGTTAATAAATTGGTCCGGAAAGTAAGGGGTAGATGTGCAGGAGAGCTTTTGAGGTAAAGCCACAGATTGGTGGCTTGGGGCATGATTCCATAAGCATCCCGCATGCCGTGGGAATCATGACATCACGTACCGTAGTCGCCGCGTTCTCCTGACCACCCCTTTTCTTCTCGTACGCCAGCATGCTCCCAAAGCCGAGTGATTTCGGCCAAGTCGTATTTGTGGCTTTCCTCTATGCGTAGTTTTTCACCAGCCGGAATTGCGACTCCTTCAACTGTCACGTCCTCGGTAGGCGAGATGAAGGCCTGGTGGCGGTGGTGCTCGGCATTGTACTCGCCAATCACCTTCCACTTTGAGACGTCGAAAACCTGCCTTCCTGTGATGTCGTTTGCATGCTTTAACCCATTCAGGACAAACTGATGCGTGACGCCCTGTGAGTCATTGTAGGCCTTATGCACCCTGGCCGCGTCTTTGCAGCCGTCGATGCCGATCAGAAACAGATCTTCCGGGCCCAGAACGTCGACGAAGCCTCTGAGAAAGTCCGCACCGGCCTGTCTCGAGAAATTACCAATGCTAGACCCTAATGAAAGCACCGTACGAGGTTTGTCCTTGGCTTCAGGGGATTGCAGCCATATGAGACCATCATCATACGTACCCCACAGGCCATAACATTGCACATGCCTGTAAGGCTCTTGCTGGACTGCAGCTAGCGTTCTGGCTAGTTCTGGTCTGTCAAGATCCAGGGCGTAGTAGTCGACGCTCTTACCCAAGGCGTCGATGGCTCTAAGCAGAATGTCAACTTTGCGCAGGTTTCTACATAATAGTCAGCATGGCTTGCTCGTTTCCTTGCCTCGTGTCAGCTGAGCGCGGCAAGAATGAGCATACCCGCTTCCCAGCTCTAACACGATTGAGTGGTCCGGTATGGACTCGGCCATGTCTGCAGCATGTTGTTTCAAAAGGTCTATCTCAGCATTTGTCAGGTAGTAGTCGTCGAGGTACGTGATGTCCTCAAAGAGCTTGAGGCCTAGCTCGTCATAGAGCAGAAGCGTCGGGATTCGCTTCTCCGCACCCGCAGGTGCATGAAGACCATCATGGAGCTCTTGGATGAGGTCCATCTCCTCGTGCGGACGGCGAATGTCGATGATGCGCTTGGACACGCTCTCGCCGTCCTGCATGAGGATGCCACTGTCTGCAATGGTTGTGGCATGTTGTTTCGGACTACTCTCGGCGCTGTGCTGCGCATCAGATGAGGCGGCTGAAGAGCCTCCTCGGTCTACGACCATTTTCTGGTGATTATCTTGAGAGCGACTTGTGTAACGCGGTGATGGGTACGAGTGCACTCGTTAGGCTGGGAAGGAACGTCCTCAAATACCTCGCAAGACACAGCAAGGCAGCACATCTCATACCACCAGCCGCCTCGCAATCCCAAAGTGGGAAGCTGGGCGAACGATAGCCGGTAAGAGCCTTCTAGCCTGCCGACCCTCCGACCACTGAATGCGTAGACACATGTTGCACGAATCATACCACAGCCTGGCGCTGTCCCCCACGCATCGTGCGGCGAGACGGCCGGTCTATGACGCATACGTAAGCCGCCAGGCACTTGTTCATCTCTGGATGTGACAAATCGGCCCCGCAGGTATGCAGTTGAGAACGATGGTAGGCTTCATGCAGCATGGCCTGATGCAGGGCCGTGCCTGGCGTACCGACGCTCGGCGCGAGTCGCTGGGTCGCGCAGGAGCAGCTGCCACAAGCTCTCGGCGGCATATGACGTTTGGTTTGCGGGGGCTTACGGGTAGCTCGTCATTCGGTGAAGGCGCAATCCTCTCAGAGGTCCAGTAGCAGAGCCACGCGGTCCCGTAGGGCATTGTTAATAGGCACAAACTATGCATATGATCGAGATCCCTAGTTCGCTTCAGGATGTAGCTCCTGGCCCCGGTCGGCGGCCCGCCCTGTGCAAGCTAGCAAGCAAGGACCACCAGTCCGAGGCTGGCAGATTCTTCGAGGCCATGGCGGGGGGGAAGTGGAGGAATGATGCCAGTCGGTGCGCTTACTGGCTACACGAGGTTGTTGTGTCGTGGTCTGTGCGACCGAGCCACTGCGAGTTGTGGCCCTGCTCTGTCACGTGAAGGTCAATGCTCGGCCCATCAACAGGACGCAAAGCTTTGAACTGTACGAAAAAGCTGTCGCCGATGTCTACTAGCGATCACCAAACACATAAGCTCAAGGATATTTACCAATGGAGTTCCCGGCAGAAATTAGTGCGGTGAGAGCAACAGACTTCTTCGAAAAGTGGTGACCCCCCAGCGGCGAGAACTGGGGTACTCAAAAAAATAGCTGCGGGGAGCCGCATGCAAGCTCTCGCTCTCTCCACTGGCATTCACCTGCCGACGATCACCACCACACCCTCGTTTCCTCCAAGCGCAATGGCCGGCGCAAGATATCTCCTGGGCAAGTCCGTCATCCCTCCCAAAGCCTGCCGCTGCTTCCTAGCTCACACGTCTGTAGATATCTCGACCCACCCTTCGCCCTCCTGATTGGCTTCTCCGCCGCATGGGTTCGCATTCGCCGCGAAGAAGTCGACCGATACAAGGTACGCCTCTCCCTACGTTGTCACACACACACTCTCCGCTGCTTGTCCCGCCACATGCTCCTCCATCCGTGCTGACCTGGCTCTCTGCCTGCAGGCATCATTCACAACCGATTATCGCCTCGCGAACCCTGGCTCCGACCCTACCCCCTCACAGCTCGTTGAGGATGCGCCCACCCATGCCGACACGTATGCCTTGCTCGTGCGACGGCTGAAGCAGCAAGAGTGGAACCCGACAAAGTGGAACTGGCGCGGCATGACGGAGCAGAAAGAGCGGAAGCGATGGGGCATCGTGGAGCCCAGCGAGCAACAACGCATGATAGAGGAGATGAATCGCAAATGATCCGGCAGCGATTGATGGACTGTAAGATATGGTGTAAAACATGGCTCTTTACAAGCGCGGCGTTCAGGCTAGGTTTCAAGCGGGCGACTTTCAGAAGTCAATTACTGAAAATGAGGAGAGTATCACTGCTGTCGCGGATATGGTGGTGCTTTTGATGCGAAAATATGTAAAGCATATCTGTGCAGAAAGAAAACATGGAAACCATTATCGGCGCCTCAAATGCGCCAGTGGGAAACTGAAGAGACGTTAACTTTCGCCTTAATCGCCATAGCCCCATAATGACTGGTAATACTCGTCCACACCGTTTCCCAAACCTTCGTGGCTTTCATCAACATTAAAGTTCCGAAATACTTCCATGTTCCGGTCAAGTCGCAGTTCCTCCAACGAACTTTGCAGATCCATGAGCGGTGTGAACCCAAGAATATTCATCTGCCACAGGTGGTGGCATCTGGCGCAGATGAAGACGTCGTCGCTTTCTTTGTATCCGTGACAGTCCACACGCATTAGCTGTTTTTCGTTACAGCGAAAGCAACAGACATCCAGCAAGGAGTTTGTTATTAATTCGGGATCACTTCGACGGCGAATTTCTGCCGGGATACGCGTCTTCCATGCACCAGAGTCTCCAAAGTCTGCTTCGTTGACCCATGTCGCATCGGCCGAAACCTCATGCGGTGCGCTGTCTTCATTTTGCAAAGCCGACTCTTGAAACCTCGCCGCGGCTTTTCGGAGCTTCGGAGCTTCGTGCTCGTAGAAGTGCTTTCGTCCCTCTGGGTCGTCCACTTTCCAACCGGTTATGGATTCGGCATTGGGTAACACGTATGCTGGGCCTTGTACAGCTTGCCTTTTTGGAAAATCGCCCAACGGACGTAAGGCCACCTGACCAGATTCAATGAGCTCCGCAGCAGCATCTGCAGCACTGCAGGTATCGGCCCAACCATCCTGCAAACGTGCCTTTGTCTCAACAGCTTCCCGAAAGCAGAATTTGTCGGCTTGCCGCAAATCAAGGCCCCGATCCTCGAAACCGACAGACCAGACAGAAGCAGTACCAGAAACGTCACCCAGCAAGAGATTTGTAAAATCAGGACTAAAAGATCCCGACATGATGCCGCTGTCAAGTTGCGCGACATCGCGGATGTATGCATCCTCGGCAGATCTGTAAGGATCCCACTGTATTACAATGCCATCTGAAGAGCCAGAATACAGATTGCGCCCCCCGTGACCCCATGAAAGGAATCGCACGCCTGTGTCGACAAGTTCGTCATCGCCTTTCCCAGACACAGGCTCCTCGTGTTCGAAGACGTGAAGAACTTTGTTAGGAAAGCGCATATCCCATGTGTATGCTCTGTAATCAGTGCATCCGACACTGATAAGGTGGGAATCCGTCGGACAGTAAATAACATCATTCATGTCCAATGCAGGACAGACCAAATCAATCGCATTGGCTTGTGCCGTGGACATATCATGACTCATCCGAGAGATGTCGAAAATTCGTACCACAGAGTTTGTGGCCCTGTTAGCATTCTTTTGAGGATGAGTGCTACCAACCGCGACTTGTCCACAGTTGTGTGGACTCCAAGTGGCGTCGTAAACATTTCGAGACTGTATCACCGTCAAGGGGATGTTCAAGTTGCTTTCAACATCCCAGATACATATCTCTCCGTCGCCATAGTCTTTGTCTCGTGAGCTGAATCCACACAGTAGGTGTCTCGCATTGTCAGCGCACCCGAAGCGAAGACATGCCGGGTCAAGCTTATTTGACCGGCGAGACGCGAACAATTTCATCCCTATTGATTCCACTTCGTTTTGGACTCCATCTTTACAGTCAAACAAACGTATCTCCGCACCTGAATTGCATAAACCAGAAGAAATTCCAGGACTTGATCCAGTGGCCAACATCCCTGTAGAATTGACAGCAAGGACATCGATCAGATTGTCGTGTGCAAGATGCAAGACTGGGACTTGTGGCGTCTGGGTCACGTCCCAGACACGAGCGACTTTATCATATCCAGTAGTAATTAGATACTGGCCGTCCTGAGAAAACTGCAGTGCCGAGATCGTTTGGTACAGCAATGAATCTTGAGTTGCTGTCCTCCGTTTTGTGCAATGATAGGGAAGTTCAAACAATGTTTTGTCAGACATCCGACCAATTAAGAGATTGTTTTGTTTATTGTAGTCTCTTGAATCGATATCTGAGACCGCAGCCGAGCCAATCGCGAAAGTGTCTCCATTCGGTGCCCATGCACAGACATTGACGTCAGAAGAGCACTCTTTAAAGTAAAATGCTGGACCCAAAGAATCAAATTCTTCGTAAGATGTTCCAATAGGCCGTCCGTCAAGTTCACGATGCCGCAAATAGCGCAGGCGAGAATGCTCTGGTTGTTGAGGCTTAAGCTTCATGTGGACCGGTTTGGCCTCAATGTCATAATCGGATGCATCATAGAGAAAGGATTCTATGGCTGCATGAGACCGATTGAAGCAAGACCCATCGTGAAGAACCTTGGCCGTGATGCGTAAAGCTTGAACTTCGGATACGCCAGAAAGCAAAGTGTGAACACGCTCCCGCAGAGGCATTGATGGGTCAGTCACTGTCAACTTGCGAATCGCGCTCGTCGTTGCTTCAATAGCCTCAAGTTCTTCGTTGATAAAATCGATATGTATGGTAGTTCCTACCCATGCACTTGCAGCGTGCTCATTCCAAAGCATAGGGTATTGGGCTAAAAATTCGCGGTCCAAACGAGGAATATACGGACGTAAAATATTTGGGTCCCTCCTTAGACTTGAAATTCTTGATTTCATACTCACAATTGCCGTAGCGCTGAAAATGTCTAGCTCTTGGGGTCTTCGGACCGCATTATTGTGTTTCACGCTTGACCTTCTGATACTTTTTACCGCAACAACAGATTCCATAGTTTGCGATGAACTTGCTGTCAGAGCTCTCGGTTCTGCCAGAGATGGATCAGATTTGTTCTCGGCCAAAGCTGAGATTGCCGGATGATTGTCCCGTGCAGTTCTGTGTAGATGATCAAATTTTTGTTGATCGTGTTGTACATCTTCCATTCTCGTCCCGTCGGGGATTTGAATGCTGCTAAGACCAAGTGGAGAGCTCTCGATTTGCCTAGAAGGAGGGACTTCTGTGCTTGATTCTGAACCTTGAACAGCATTCTGCTTAGCTTCATTTGCAATAGGTTCCGCTGTTCGTTTGTGAAGCTTTATTGAATACCGATGTTGCAGAGTATGCCATGACGAACGATGGGGAAAATATTCACCAATTTTAATCCACGATAGTTTCAGTTCTTCTTTCAGATGTATGAGAAGAGCTTCTTCATCGGCCTGCCAAGCTCCTTGGCGGATTCTACCACTATGGGGCTCGTTTTGTATACAAGAAAACATCCTAGACACCAAAAGGATAGTTTGTGGATTTCCAGATTGTTTGGCTCGATCTAGGACAGGCTTAACGCGCAGTGCTTTGGCCTCGGTCTGAGTGCACGACCTCCTCGTCCCATCATTTCTCTCGCGAGCGTTCGGATCTGTAGCACAATCCTTAGACAGAATACCATGGCCGTTGCGAGATCCATTACGTCGGCTGGCGGGAAGTTCTGTGACTGTTTTCAGATTGCTGACTTTTACTGATCCGTCGCGATGTCTTTTCGATCCAACGCCTCGGACGTTTGGTAAAGGAGGAGATGGAGATAGTAGTATATCGGCTGGTGGTGAAGAATAGTCTTTTTCGATTAGATGTGACCAATAGGGTGTCTTGCGCACTTGGCCCCACATGAAGCTCTGCAGCTTATTGGCTGTTTTTACATATGAGCTCTGTTCATGATTGAATGCCCGACAATTATGAAATATGAGCATTGCCTTCTGCAGGAACATGTCCGCTTGCGCATATTTACCTGTGTCTAGGTCTTGCTCAATGGTGCTGAGATCCATAGGCTGCTTGATGACGTTATAGTATTCTGGAAACCGGTTCTTGTCAACAGGCTTGAGAAAGGACCGTGCAGACCATTCATTCTGCATTTCAGATAGTAGTTGGAAAAGTCGTGGTAAATCTTCTAAGCCTGGCGAGTTCGACCTATCCGCTGCTCTCAAGTTCTTGTCGGGCGGTCCATAGCTCTTAGCTATTGGAGTCGAGTTGTCATGTTCGTCATTATTGGTCTTATGAGAAGTTTGATGCCGTTTAGAGGCTTGTTCATGGTCTGAATTGATGGTGCTGATTTGACTAAATCTTTGTTCCACATCTCTTCCGGAAGACTCATCTCTCCTCCGATTGGGAGGAGTCGAGGGACGTGTCTCTTTAGTGCGATTAATTTTGCAAGGAGAGAAGCTGGCATTTTCTAAGCGTTGTACATCTTCACGATCATCCAAGGACATCTCAGTCTCATTTCTAAAGTCTTGAATATCGATCCCTATTCTGGGATCTATTTCTGACTTTTTCGGAATCGACTTTGGGGCTTGTGGTCCATATGCGAGAGAAGTTTCGTCAAACGATACTTTCGGATGTAGCGAGTCTCTCCCTGGTATAACGAACGAAGCTGAGTCCCCTGCTGGGAATGCTGAGAGCGGACCTTGTCCCTTGGTTGACGTGGTCAAAATACTCAAGCGTGGATCCCAGTCAGCCAGCCCAGAACCTGAAACAACGGGGGGTCCAGTGTTAATGTGCCCATTCGTGGGGCTGTTTTCGCCTGCTCGAAGGTCCTGTTTCTGTCGAACGTCATGCGGTTCTTCGTTGGCATTCTGAAGAGCGCGATCACTGGTCGTTGGCGTCGAACTACCAGATGAGATGAGTCTAGGCCGATGGTGAGAGTGATGTCCTGTTGAACGTACAACCAGCCATCCCTGAGGACGTTGTTGAGGAGGCTTTAGCGTGGGATTTGCTGGAAATTTGCGAGGTTGCCAGTGCTGAAGCGTCTCGTGTGAAAGAGATCTGAGGTTAATGTGCTGTCGTTCACGCATCTCATTATCGTCTTCCTCAGTGAGGTCAACGACATTTCGGCGTTGACTAAAGTGAATAAGATATATTAGCGACTATTCATTACACAGCATTAGTTGGCAGATACCGCCCAGCAAAGTAACGATACAAGTTAGTAGTGGACCAAACAAAAGTGTGCTTACGGTTCATTAGCTCCGCGCGACATCATAGCTCTAATGGCTACGAGTCGCGCACACAGCGTCCATAATATGCGCTGTCTGGGCTGGGAGTGTTTGGAAGTTGCGGTGTCTGAAATTAAGAAAGTAACGGACATAGACGGGGCTAACAAAGAGGAGGATATTAGCCACAGCGGTGTTTCGCCAGAATGGTGGTGATTGGCGGATTAATTGTGGCGTGTGTCTGTTCAAAGTGGCCTACAACAGTAAAAGAACAAGTGAATGACACTCATCACCGTGGTAATTTGGGATCAAATCTCACTGAGGGAGTGACTATGGCTCGAGCAACATCGGGTATTCTTGGGAGCTAGATGATGTACACATTTATATGTTAATGGTTCGGCTTTCAAAGAGACACAACTTTCCTTCAGATAGTCAAAAACATAGCGATGCACCAATCGGCTCCGAATTTCTATCATACCAGGTCTCGCTTGAACACTTGTTGTGCTTCACTTGCATTACTTGGCGGTGCCAACATTTTTCCTAGCCTTGACCATGGCATTGTAGAGAATGTCTTTGAAAGCAAACAAGAATGCCGTGGTGATGACGCTCTGGGTGATCTTAGGGCCAATGCCTATGATGTGGTTAGCAAAGGGAAATATGAGCGATCCTATGTCATATTACCTCCGTACAAACCCGCCCAGCCCTCCTCGCGCCTGATTCTGCTAAAGCTTTGGAACATATTCTCCTTGTTGCCCTCGCGACCAGCGACGTGGGCTCTGCTCTTGACTGTGAGGTAAGGGTAGGTGATGCTAGTGGCGGCCAGCTTGCCGAGAGCGCCAAGATAGAATGAGTCGTACGCGCCCAGCTTGCGACGCTTCTCCACGACGTTCTTCAATTGCTCGAAGATTGTGTATTGGAGGATGGGGTTGATGACGAGCACAAGCGCGGGCATGACTCCGGCAAAGAGTGACGTGAAGCCCTCTTCCTTGATCATCTTCAGCGCCGTTCCTAAGGTAGAAGGCGCCTTTTTGGGCTTTCCGCCCGGCAGAGTTTCTCCATTTGCCTCCTGCTTGCGCGCAGTCATACGTGTGTTGACGACCCAGATTGGGTTGGTGGAAAGGACAGTGGCGCTACCAGCAATGGCGCCTGCGAGCATTGATTCGAGAGTGGTGAGCTTGCGGCTACTGCGGCCCTGGGTGAGAGCTCGTTGCTCAAGCGCGGACCTTGTCCACTCGTACCCTGAAAAACTGTTAGATGTGGTGGAACAGAAGAGAGAGTGCGCTGGGGGGTTTCCGAGAGAGCTTACAGTAGTAGTACACAAAGTTGGTCACGGTGATACCGAAGAGGGCGGAATCGATGCCAGCGAACAGACCAGCAACACCCTCGCGATCGAGAATCTGTTTCACGGCGCCCATGACGGTGGTGGAGGCACGCTTCGACTCGACCTGAGCTCGTGTTGAAAGGGTGATGAGGGGGTACCTATATGGTTGTGTCAGGCTATGCGCAACGCAATTGAGTGCATTCAACATACGTGAGGGCCATGGACAGCAATCCGCCACCAGCACCAGCCAGCGCGTGCGTAACATTGTCACTTTGCTGCGCAGCGGCATTGGTTTCTGCCACTTTCTGGCTCTCCTGCACAGTCGCGAGGCGCTGATTGGCCTCCTTGAGAGAGTCTGACATTGTGGGCGATGGATTGTACTTTGCGCAATGGTTAGGAAAATGTTACTCTTCGTGTTCAACGAAGATGACAACGAGTCGCGCGGGCAAAACTTGATATGCGAACAGAGGCACACTCCGGCGGCTGCTATGATGTCGTTCATGGGATTTGCCGAGGCCCGGTCCTCCCCGCGTTCGGCTTCAGACCTGGGGATGCAACGACCGCATCTATGAGACTGCTGACATGCTGCATCTTGTTGTTGTCATTATTTTCGTCAAGCTATCTATACTACTACAGTGAAACAGTTGATCAACTTATTGGCAGAAACTCACCTCCATTAGCGATAGGTGGGGCATGAAAGCACTGCGGTGGGCCAGATCCACGATCACATGGCTTTGGGGGACGACACAACCCAATTTCACGGCCGTAACATGATTTTTCTTAAGCCACTGGACTGAGAACATCGATGCATCAAATGATATTGGCCGTGAAGCTACACTCTATCCTTGTCCCATGGGTGCGCCGAGCGAGGACTCCTAACCCTTAATGCTAAGCATGGGGATGAACCATCTCGTTACATACACGAGCTCAACAGATGAAATTAAGAGCGGTCGTCTGCAGCGAATTTGTCCTTGAAGAACGCGCGATAGTGCTTCTGGTCACCCAAGTCATTGATCTCCTGGATCTCCTTCGGTGTGAGCTTGAATGTGGCACAACGGAGATAGTCGCTCAGACGCTGCTCTTTACCGCTCGTAGTGACAGGCACAACGTCCTGGTCAATACACCAGCGCAGGAAAATCTCGGCTGGATTGACGGCGTACTTAGTGGAAAGTGCAGCGATGTAATCGTCCACAGGCCCCGGCGCCGCTTTTGTCAACGCCGTCAAAGGCCCATACGCGAAAGTGGCGATATTGTGCTTCTTATGGAAATCAAGCAGGTCTTTGTGCTGAAGATATGGGTGGAACTCAATTTGATTGACAGCTGGTGGGATTTTGGCAGTCTTCAGAGTCGTTTCCAAATGCTTTGGCAGATAGTTCGAGACACCGATCGTTTTGGCCAACCCATCAACCTTGACCTGTTCCATGGCGGCCCATGCTTTCTGCATCTCCTCATCTGACTTGAAGAAGAAAGGTGCGTGAATCAGGTAAAGGTCAACATAGTCCAGCTGAAGCTTTTCCAAGCTAGTCTTGATGGCCTTTGCAATGTCTGAGACGCCGAACATGACCTTGGTAGTTACGAATAGCTTGTCTCTCGCAATACCGCTCTCTTTGATTGCCGATCCTAGCTCCGGCTCGGTTTTGTAGACTGACAGACAATGAGCTCCAGGCAGCAAGAACGCCATGCAGCTGAACCTTACCTTCAGCACCGTCCAGGTGATAGTACTCCAACTTGATAGCAGTCTTGATTGAGTCAATCAAAGTCTTGTCGATCTCACTGCCCTCACCCGATTTGAACCAGGCTGTACCAGTTCCATACGCGAGCTTCTGCGGTTAGCGACACAATTATGCACATTTTCAAGGTATTCTCTGAGACTCGCCATTGGTACTGATGCTCCATCATTCAACTTGAGAGAGGGAATTGGCGTGTGAATATGCGCCATGGTTGCGTATGTCTTGGAGGAGCCGGTGCGGAAAGAGATAGAAGCTGAGTGACGAAGGTTGCGTACGAGGTATGATCGAGTCAGCGAAAAGATAGAGACAACGCCCGTCCGCGAGTCAAAAGTAATGCTCGTACAAGTCTTGTCACGAGGGTGCAATCGAGTATGCCGCAATCGCAATGCATTAATAATGTGCCGCTGTACCCCAAGTGCTCGAGCACAATGACGTCGCCGCCGGTCACTCTCGTCGGGCAGATGGCAAGATGCACATCACTTTTCCAAGAGTTCATTGAGCCTATGAAAGACATTTAAGGCCTTGAGTGTACATGTTCTCCCGCATGCTGGCTCGCCCCAAAGCTCTCGCAAACGCTCGAATCGCACAAATGACCGCACATCTCAGCAACGCCTCCACTGCTGGGGCGTCTCTTCGAGACATACCCAAGTCCAATGACTTTACTTCCCACCTTCCTGCTGATCCAGAGTATCCTACCCCTCAAGACTCACACAAAGCGCCGCGAGAGAAACTCGGGCCCCGTCTCGTCAAAGATGCCTTGTTCACATATGTCCGGCCGGCGACGGTAGAAGAGCCAGAGCTATTGGCCATCAGTCCTCGAGCCATGCAAGACATCGGAATAAAACAGGGGGAAGAGGAGACGGACGAGTTTAAGCAGGTGGTTGCTGGTAACAAGATCTTGACCTGGGACGAGGAAAAGGGCGAAGGGATCTATCCTTGGGCCCAGTGCTACGGCGGGTGGCAATTGTAAGTCGTGCGCAAAAGACAACATGCGACATTATTACTGATCTTATCTAGCGGTTCTTGGGCAGCTCAGCTCGGTGATGGTCGGGCGATATCACTCTTCGAAACAACAAACCCCTCCACGACCCGACGCTATGAGATCCAACTCAAAGGTGCTGGGAAGACGCCCTACTCGCGATTTGCTGATGGCAAAGCAGTTGTCCGATCAAGCATAAGAGAGTTTGTAGTATCTGAAGCACTCAATGCCTTGAACATTCCATCAACCCGCGCTCTATCCCTCACCCTCCTCCCGAAAGATCGAATCGTTCGCGAACGCATCGAGCCCGGCGCCATTGTGGCTCGCTTTGCCGAGAGCTGGCTACGTATCGGCACTTTCGATTTACTTCGCTCGCGCGGTTATCGTGGCCTCACCCGTCAACTCGCTGAATACGTCGCTACTAACGTTTTCCCGGGCTGGTCCTCTCTTCCATCACGCATCCCCGAGGACACCATCACAGAGTCAACGTCCTCCACTGTGGACCCGGCTCGTAACGTCGACTTAGAGAGTCTTGAGGGCCCCGAGGAGCTGCAAGAAAATCGATTTGCTAGGATATACCGCGAAATCGTACGACGCAACGCTCTTACCGTTGCCAAATGGCAGGCATATGCCTTCACCAACGGCGTCCTCAATACTGACAATACCTCTGTTTTTGGCCTGTCCATCGACTTTGGGCCTTTTGCATTCCTCGACAACTTTGACCCCTCTTACACGCCCAACCACGACGATCACATGCTGCGCTACAGCTACCGCAACCAGCCCACCATCATCTGGTGGAACCTTGTTCGCCTAGGCGAGGACCTCGGTGAGCTGATAGGGGCAGGTGGCCGCGTCGATGAGGATGAATTCCGTGAGAAGGGTGTAAGCAAAGAGTTTGCTGACGTCCTAATCAAGCGAGCCGAGGGCATAATTGAGCGCGCCGGCGAGGAGTACAAGGCAGTATTCATGCATGAGTACAAGAGATTGATGGGTGCCCGTTTGGGCCTAAAGCAGCTCAGCGAGGAAGATTTCAAGGGCCTTTTGAGCGACTTTCTTGACACTTTAGAGCAGCTAGAGCTTGATTTCAACCAGTCTTTCCGAAAACTGTCGCATCTGGCAGTCTCGGATCTGGCATCGGACGACCAGAGGAAGGAGGTCGCAAAGCGATTCTTTCATGCTGAGGGAATCACGGCGATTGGTACGTCTCTGGATGATGCCACTGCCCGCCTCGGAGAGTGGCTAGGCACATTGCACAGGCGGTGGACCGAAGACAACGTCACTGATGAAGAGAGACAATCGGCGATGAAGACCATCAATCCGAAGTTCATACCCAAAAGCTGGATCTTGGACGAGCTTATTGACAGAGTGGAAAAGAAGGGAGAACGCGAGGTCCTTGACAGAGTGATGAAGATGGCGTTGAACCCATTTGAGGAGAGTTGGGGAGGAGACGCCGCAGAGGAAGAAAGATTCTGCGGAGATGTCCCAAAGTTCAATAGAGCGATGCAATGCAGCTGCAGCTCATGAGGCTGTAGCGATACTTGACATCACTGAAGATCTTAGTCTGTCTTTGCTTATGTCTGATGCGCAAACAAGCAGGCTTAAGCCCTTAAAAGCCGGTCCCTTTTTGTCACACTGATATCGGAGTTAAGGATGCATGCTTGCGGCACAGTACCATAATCAATCCTTATAGTGAGCTTGCTCCTCTCTCTGCAGGTCTCGAGCCGTTCCCTTATTACTCCATCAACTCACTTCGTACTTAAACACACTCTCCGACAATTGAAATCACTCCAGGAACGAGATCCTTACCCGTGTGAATACCACCCCTCGTAACCATGGCTTCCGTCAACCAGGCTTTTTGGCAAGACAAACCGGGGATCCCAGGAGCCATCCGCGCAAGCCCCATTCCATCAGAGATTGAAGACGACCAGATTGTCGTCAAGGCTCATGCGTGGGCTCTCAATCCATGTGACCATATACTCCAAGATGTGGCTCTTCCCTTCATTCAATACCCTTTGATCCTGGGTGAAGATGTGGCCGGCACGGTTGTGCAGGTCGGCTCCGTTGCTGCCAGTAAATTCAAGGTCGGTGATCGTGTTACCGGCCTAGCTCTTGGTCCCGGCAGAAAGAGATCCGAACAGAGTGCCTTCCAGAATTTTGTCATCCACGATTATCTCCTGGTGTGCAAAATTCCTGACATTATGTCCTTCTCTGAAGCCTCTGTCTTTCCTCTCTGTTTGGCTACCGCCGCTGTTGGCCTCTACTCCAAGGAGTGGCTCGGCCTGTCATTCCCCAAGGTCAAGCCCACAACCACAGGCCAGTCTATTCTCATCTGGGGTGGCAGCTCCGCCGTAGGTAGCAACGCAATTCAACTGTGCAAACATTCTGGTTTCGAAGTGATCAGTACTTGCTCGCCAAGAAACTTCGAATACGTGAAGAGTATTGGCGCCGACAAGGTCTTTGATTACACCAGCCCGACTGTCATTGAGGACGTTGTAAAAGAGATTGACAAGGGAACCTGTGCTGGTATCTTGCAAGCTGCTGGTGAAGTGAAACCACCTGTTGAAATCTCTGGCCGGTCTAAGCAGAATCTCCTTGTTGCCACCACAAACCCTGTGGAGCAAGAAGATGCTCCAGATGGCGTTCAGGCTAAGATGATTTTTGGAACTGACGTTACCGCAATATATCATGAAACATGTAGAGCTACTTTCGATGAGTTTTTGCCTCATGCACTAGCTGCTGGCCAGTATAAAGTTGCCCCACCAGCTGATATTCTCAAAACAAAAGGTATCATCGGTCTCCAGGAGGCAATTGACATCCTCAGAAACGGCGTTTCCGCCAAAAAGATTGTTGTTGAAGTATAAATGAGGGACACTAGAAGGGATGTATCAAAATGTATTTGAAGCAAAATCTTTCATCGAACCATGCGGTGGGCATATTTTGGTTGAAGACCTCAGCTACTTACTGAGATTTTGACATGCGAGTAATACCAGGAGCTGAATCCAAAAAAGCTCCAGAAGACTCTGTGATCACAAACGTAGTTAGGGTACGTTCTGTGGGTATCTAGATCTAGTATGGGTTCTCTCCCGCGATGTTTGGATCCGAATGATATGCAATCTTCACATAGAAGCTTTTGCCTCACCATGAGCTTAACTCCAAGTCAAGAGTGCCTTTAAAATAAGTTTGCGGCTCCTCATTTGAAGGTATAACAAAGTCTTTTCGGACCGATGGTATCCAGGTACGAGTTTTCCATTCAGATTCATGTCTAGCCGAGGCGAATAATTCGCTTCTCTCTGTCCCAAAGAACACCTTCATCGCTTATTCGGACGAACCTTCTAATCCTATGCATGGGAATAAAGTCTTCCTCCTCCGTAATGACAACCCACTCGCTAAATGGTTTCTCCATTATTCCTTCATGTCGGTCTGCGTACTGAACCATAACGTCATTTTGGTTGATGCTCTGGTCCCATTTGATTCGATGATATATCTTTCCGGCATCTGGAAAAGGCCCTTTACCAGCTGCATCCCCACTAGCAACGTCTAGTTTTCCGGAGATGCATGCGGGTGGTCCTGGGGAGTCTTTGTAGTCGTAGCTAAGGCCATAGTCTGGGACAAGGTCGTTTATAGAGTAGTCTCTGACACTACTAGGATGATATTGCACCGAAAGCGCATTCAGCTGATTTCGGATTTTTTCTGTTACCAACTCCGAATTGGAAGGAGCTTGGGCAGCTTGAAAGATGTAGGATATCAGGTCGTGGTCTACCTTGGATCGCCATCTTCGAGGTTGGAAATTGAGTGAGTGAAGTCCAGAGCCAGCGCTCTGGGCAAGGTCCCGCATCTTCTCATCTAGCTCGAGAACTTCCAGCGGATCGAAGGAGGGTATCTTTCGGCGAAAAATAACAACCACACAGCCACATCCTGCGTCATAATACTCGCCATTCAAATCTTTTCTGCCGGATCCAAGGTTGTCTGGTTCCGCGTCCAGCCAATAAGCACGTGTATCATGGAACTCGTGCCTGAAGTTGTTGCTTGTTGTGCGTCCAATTTCGTTGTCAATTTGAGATCTAGAGGCTTGTGAGAGCTCAGTGTAGTCTGAGAACCACCGAGGATTAGGTCTGTGTGAAGCAAGAAGTGTTTGCAAGGCTCTCGAGCGAAAATACCAAAGGCGAATCAGAGTATTTGTACCGATACGAAGCTCATAGGGGTCGAGTGACTTGCGGTATTCAGGGATAGCAAACTTCTTGTGTTTGGCACTGTCATGCACACCAACCAATGTCAGCCGCTCTTCAACAAGGTTGTGGAAGGTTTCTGGGCCGATGTTCGCTGCGACAAGCAGATCAACAGTATCAAGATGATGCTTCTTCCCAAGCTTCAGAGCTCCAAACGCCATCACGGACAGATCGTTTCGCGGATATCCGGAAGAAGCTTCGTCGTCTGTAGTTAGGAGTCGTTGGATGACATGGTCTCGTGTCTTTTCTAGGAGAGCGTGGGCATCCCCGTTATATGGATTTTTGGAGTACGCCATTGCTAATTGTTTCAAGCAAGTCAATGAAAATGTGCATGCTGAATAAAAAGGGAAACGCGAGCTGGTTTTGTATCAGCAAGTGATATGAGTCAGGCACAGGTCATCGCCACTTCTAATGCACTAGACTTGCCAAAGATAACCCTACTTGAATAGATTCTACGCTATTTGATCCCGACATCGCCGAACCCTTGGCCGAGTGACAACTTGATGTGTCTCGAGTGAATTGATCGCAGTGAGGTTGGTCGATACAGGTCGCGCGTGAGGTCGGCCAATCCGATCGCTGCTTGGCGCAATTCGCATGCCCAAGAGCAGCCAACTGCGTTCCACCAAATTGACGGTAGTCCAGGTTAATCTTTTGCTAACGATTCATCTTACAAACTAATTTTCCAAGAAAAAGGTTTTTTGGCCGTCATGATACTCCCGTTTTCGGAAAATCCAGCTGCAGTAGTCTCGAGCTTGACCGGAGCCCCCTTCCCGTCAGAGTATGTGACTGGCCATTTTCAGAGATCATTTGGCACTCACTCGAAGAGAGACTGTGTCAACCCTTTCTGTAAATGCAGGAGAGCCTTCGTTGTCGCGGTGAACTGGGAAATCGTAAGGATGCCCAAGAGAGCGGATTTTCCATCTCGTGTTCTCTGTTTTCCACCCATGCAAATTTTCAACACTGAGGTTCATTTGACATGACCATAAATTCCTCCTTGAAGCTGAATTATTTGATGTATGAAGCTCCCAGCTGAGAAATACTTGATGGCGCTCAAATAGATCTGGTGAAATTCTAGGGGTGGGACATACAGTGCTTGGGTGTTACTATTGTCTGCACTTAAAAGACATGACATGGATTTTGCCGGATGTTTGCCTCACTCCGATGCTCTGCATGCTTATGGATTGCTTCTACTGCCGGCGATTACTCCTCCGCTACGAGGACCTCTTCTCAAAATGTATCATGGCGCACATGAGATGCGCACATAGTTGAATGCTCGGCCAGCAGACCGAGTGCACCTCAAATTTTGAGCTTGGTCATTGCCCCAATTTTGAGGCACTTGCTATATAACATGTCCTGCAGCGCTTCATCAACTCCATCGCTTGGCTTCGCTCTACTTTTTCTCTGGTCAGTTCTTGCCATCATGGTTCCTTTTCAACAGGTGCTCCTTCATCATCTTCTCCTTCATATTTCGCATATGGAAATCTCAAACACGGGACTACACGTCCGAATACTACTTGGCCCGAGGACGGCGAGGCCGCTGTTCCCCTGACCACGCCGATACTATAGCAACGGCGGCCTCTATACTGCGGTGAAATATCAACAACCACCTCCGATATCACAAGGTGCTACCACCAAACCTCTTTCGGCCACTTCATACAAATTATTATTTAGGACGACATTATTGTTAATGTATTGATTGTTCCAGCCACCAGCAGAAATCGAACCCAGCAAATCTGACAATACTGGTGGCCGACAATACGGGTGGTTGGCAATAGGGGTGGTTGACAATAAAACTGGGCTGGTCAACCATGTACTCTAATACTCCTGTCTCCGAGCTTGATGGAAGCCAAATTCGCAGTCAGATCACAGTCGTCCGAATGACCATTGGCGTTGCTACACTCTTCAAACAGACAACCCGCAAGATGAACGCCGAAAAGCGCATGGCCGACCTTGAGGCCGAACTCCACCGCATCGAAGTGATTGAGCCCAACAAGATCAGAGCGCAGCATGATGTGAGTACAAGGCTTCTAAAAGATGTTGTAGCGTTTGGTCACTCACATTTCGAAGGAAAGACACAATATCGTCAAGAACCAGGATCAAGCCTGCGCTAGTGGCAAATACTTCGAGCTTGGACAGATCCCAAAGCAAACCTTGAAGAAGACCACACTAGAGACTCGCAAATCAGCCTTGTTACTTCAGCGACGCACTCCTGCTCAACCAAAGTGGTCCAAGTCCCGCTCGGACCGCGAGCGCAAGAGACTCAATAGGGTTTTCAAGGGCAAGAAGCCACCGAAGCCGAAAGCTCGTGGAACGGATGGTAGCCTGCTGTGTTTCAAGCATTCGCCAATCTGATACAAGCAGGCTCATGGGTATGTGGCAGACTGCATCTTTCTCTATCAGATACACGGTTGTGGATAATGGCGTGTTGATCCGCCTGGGGTTTACATGATGCACGAAAAGGAATAGAACACGAATTAGATACAACATGTACATGTGTCGACCTGCTCAAGGTCTGCGCGACGTGCAACAAGGAAGAGACCTCGAAAGAACTATGACCCATGCTACTAGCTTTGGTGGCCCGTTTTCATGGGTACAGTAGATTTTCTCGATGGTAAGGTTTTGAAGTGGGCCCATCTCGCTGCTACAGACTTTGCAGTTATTGTCCTCGTCATCTTCTCCTTCTCTCCGGCAGTCGCAAACGTTTTGGTTGTTGAGCTCACGATAGGCATTGCTACCTCCCAGGGGTCTTCGGGCTCTTCACGGTCCCCGTCAGCTACGGCAATTGCAATTCTTCTCGTATCAACTTCCACTAGCTCTGGCGTTTGAGCCTCACCTTGTTGACATTCAGTCGTTTCTCGGTCTTGCAGTCGTGTCACCTCTTCCTCGTCAATGGTCGAGTGCGGGCTTGGAGCAGAATGAAGAGTCTCTGCAACAACGAGATTGCTTGAAGCTCTGTCGGCCGCTTCAACCGCTGCTGCGAATGTTCGGGATAGACCTTGGGCTGAATAGGTAGTTGAGCCTCGGTGTAGAGACAACGGATTCAGGATGATTAGAGTAGATCTGACAATGTTTCCTGCTTCGATGATACTATCAGTCGGAGGAGAGAGAGTCGTGAGATAGGCCTCCAGCACTGGTGGCGAGTCGCAAAAGACTATTCGAACAGCTTGCGAAGTAGAAAGGGCACGAATCGTGGCGTTGAGGAGTGTGGATTGAGCTGCAGCTGGTTGGTTCGAGGCTGAGAGTAGCAAATGTTGTGTGAAAGTTTCACGAGTGCAGCAAGCTAAAACAATGTAGTGGACTTGTGCCTTGCCTGGCGGAATGGGATCGATTTGGTTGTTGACATACTCAAGAAAGGATGCTAGGGTCACGGGGTTGTAAATTGTGGCTTTCATGCCTGAACAATTATTCTGGTCATCTTGCTTGTTGCATCCTGTTGAAATTCTGCGCAGATGACAGGCATATATGTCTTATGCGGGTAAGGTCTGTTGGAACGTAGAGTTGTACCCCAGTCGCGATCTACGGGCCATCTATCGATACCGCCGGACTGGTCCATCCATTCGTGTTGACATGAACACTGCAGCTCCAAGTTCTCAGCGAGAAGTCGGGTGAATCAAGTATGGAGTCAATATCACGCTTGTCAGGGATTCTGGAAAATGGTGAACTTCCATCTCGCGTGTTGCGCTGCGGCAACTCTCATCACTAACGTCTTGCCAGCCCGCGAATTGACTCTCGACGCTGCACGCGATGCCCGCCGTACCTCTACAGAGCCTGTCTCGACGGCTAAACTGAAGCAGCTTCTCGATAGCCGTCATGAAGCCGAAATCCTCGAAGGTCTACGAAGGGTTATTGCCGTGGGTCTTCCTCCAGCATGCCCTCACCTGCACCATGCTGACCAGCTTTACAGCTTTCCAAACGCCCGTCGGCTGCTGGCAGCCCGCCGCTCTTATTCTCTGCAGTTCTCAAGAACATTGCATCGCCATACCTCCCGGTGAAGAAACTAGTATACCTCTACCTTCTCGAACATGCCGAGTCGGAGCCGGACACCGCGCTTCTGGCGATCAACACAATACAAAAAACACTCTCCGCGCCTGACCCTCACCTGCGCGCCCTTGCGTTGCGCGTCATGAGTGGAATACGTGTTCCTGTCATCTCACAGATTGTTGCACTGGGAATCAAGCGAGGTTGTGCAGATATGAGTCCCCTTGTTCGACGAGCAGCTGCCCTTGCCATTCCCAAGTGTCGCAAATTGGACCCAGGCACAGAACCACAGTTGCTCGATTATTTGAGCCAATTGCTAGGTGACAGGCAATACTATGTTGCAGGAGCAGCTGTTCTGACATTTATGGACATGTGTCCTGACCGAATCGACCTTATTCACAAGCACTATCGTGGCCTTGTGAGAAAGCTGGTTGACATGGACGAATGGGGCCAGCTTGCAACACTGCGCCTCATGACAACCTATGCTCGTCTGTGCTTTCCACAAAAGACAAAGGGGCCCAGGAAGACTGCAACGGAGGGCCGCTCTTCCAAGGACTTCTACGGCGAAGATGAACATGAAGAGGCCTCTAACGACTTCGACCAAGCGCTCGACCCCGATCTGTCGCTCCTTCTCCGGTCTGCCCAGCCTCTACTTCAATCTCGCAACTCGGCGGTCGTCACAGCTGTTGCTCGCCTCTATCTTTACCTCACCCCTTCCAACTCTCCATACCTTCCATCAGCAGTCAGCCCCCTGGTCAGCCTCCTCCGCAACTCTCTCGCCACCCAGCAGATCGTCCTTCATAGCATTGTACAGGTTGCGCTCGCTCTCCCTGCTCCCTTTGCTCGGCATGTTGGCCGCTTTCTGGTCCGTACTACTGACACACCCAACGTCCGGGCATTGAAACTCGAGATACTGACGATCATCTTTCCTCATTGCTCGCCTCATGCCCGTTCACTTGTACTTGCAGAGCTTTCTCATTTCGCAACTGCCAGCCCTGCATCGTCGTCGGGAGACGACTGTCTCGCACGTGATGCTGTACGCGCCATTGGCCGCTGCGCGCAAATAAATGCATCTGATCCGTCAGATCCCACGTCTGGCCGCTGTCTTCGTCTGCTGCTGTCACTTGTATCAAGCGGTGAAGGCGCTGCCAATGCAGATCTGGTTGCCGAAGCTCTCACTGTCGTACGCCACCTCATTCAAGCGGAACCCTCCGAGCACGTTGGTACCGTCACCCGCCTCGCCAAGAATCTGGACATCATGACCTCTCCGCGCGGGCGAGCGAGCACAATTTGGCTGATTGGAGAGTTTGCAGGTATAGAGTACGCCTGCGGGGGGAACATCGCTGCTGACGTGCTGCGTATTCTGGCGAAAGGCTTCGCTGACGAAGCTGTTGAGGCAAAACTTCAGATTGTTCTCCTTGCTGCAAAGGTGCAGATACACAATTTGAATACGTCTAATGCAGACAAGCTCCCAGAAAAGCATGAAAACGAGGAAGTCAGAGACGAAAACCACATCCAGTCGACGCTCTCGAGCGATACGTCAGACCGCGTGAGCCGCCTCTACAACTACATACTTTTACTAGCACGGTACGATGTGTCTTATGATCTCCGCGATCGTGCACGTATGTATCGTGCGCTGCTGTCGTCTCCAACAAGCACTCAACTTGCAGCCCTGCTGCTCCTTGCACCAAAGCCTGTACCACAAGCGCCGAGCCCCAGCGAAAGTCGACGCGGCTTTGTGCTCGGTAGTGCAAGTGGTGTGATTGGCGCCGATTCGGCAGGGAGTGCGGGCCTACCTGGGTACAAATCTCTGCCAGAATGGGTTCAGGCTGGCAAGGAGCCTGATGCAAGACTGAGGGACGATGACGAAGTCGAATCACGGCAAGCTGGCTCTGTGGGCGTGCCGCTCCGGAGTGCCATAAAGAGTTTCGCAGAAAGTGAAGACGGGCAACATGGATTGGGCAAAGGTATCATGCACAGATCTGCTCCGGCAAAGGAAAAGACTCTGGATGACTGGCTAGCCGAGGAAGGCGAAGAGTCAACAGATGAAGAAGAGTCAGAAGACGAGGAATCAGAGTCAGAAGATGATGAGGACGACGAAGATGACGAGGACGAAGATGACGCCGAAACGGAAAGTGACGGTGATGCAGATGAACAAGCCAAACTGGTGCGGTAAAATGTAGTGTTCGAAACGCCACTTAGAAAACCATAGATGGTCTCCAATGTAGTACGAGCTAGGCTAGTCCAGACCGGGAACCAATGAAACTCTTCAGCCTCATTTTAGCCATGTCTGTCCCAAGCCTCTTCCGACCTGCAGGATTCACCTCCCCAAAACACATATTCAAGAATGCAACAGTGGCAAACGTTGACTTCAGCGGACGTTGCAAGAAAGGCTACAAAACCTCCTGCCACATCTACAAATACTGGCTGGCAGAGATGCGAGGGAGTTCAGGGGCGGCGGTTGGTGAACCGAAGGAAATGGTGCATCATTATGAGCGAATGAACGAAACGATGATCGCAGGTCAAGCCTGTGACCATAGCAGCTGGGCTCTCTCCGTTGTGGCTAGGCAGCAATTTGCCAGCTTGATGTGACTTGTAATTACGGCGGCACCAGTCGCGAAAGGCAACGGCGTGATCCGGGGGCCAGGGCGGTGAGCTGAGTCGTAAGCACACGCTGTCATCCTGTGAGCCGTCGCTGGCATGGACGCGAAGGACTGAGCGATAGCAACTCACAGTAGTTGAACGACAGAGGAAGAATCTACGACAAGAACAGGTAGCCCTCGGAAAGATCGAGTCTTGACAGACCTGCCAAGAAGCTCCTGTGGGTCGAATCATATTATTAGCACGGGAGCGTCCGCGCGGCGTCCCTAAGCTGAGAAGGGGCGCGCGCCTTGCTGCGCCGCGCTATTACTGCTCTGTGAGCCTTGTCAGCGACTTCGACATCTTACTTTCATTAAATTTCCCGGTTGAGCGTACTGACTTGTAAGAGCACATGGTTTGCCCGCACACCAGCCATGCCTCAGGCTTATTCTAGGCTTCAAGACATTGAGCTGGAGGCCGCTGAGCAGCTCACTCCAAACTCCCCGTCTGAAACCCACGGCGCTGGCGCCTATCATGACAACGAGGAAGATGAGAACGACCCAGTGCAGGAAGCGTCACCAAAATATCACTCTCAATCTAAGTATCATTCGTGGGTAGAGTTTGGTGAACACAATGTGTGGACACTCGTTGCTGCAGCGGTGATGCTCGCGGCCTTGGTCGCGCTTACGGCCGTCGGTATCCATCGCCTGCTCAAAAGAGTGCCAGGAAGAACTTTTCCTTACTGCACGACTTGGCCGGCAGACTACGATGCAAGCTATTCAGCTCTGTCAAAAGAACCTCCACCACTCAATTCCTCGCGCCAAGTGCTTCAGGGCAGGCCCAAGGGCGTCAAAATAATAGGGTTGATATTCTGTACGCTCAATTTCGCCTCGACCTAACCCTTTTGCTGACACTCAACAGACGGCCGGGCAAGATATGTGGACATCCTAGACTGCTACTTGAAACGCAATCTGGCGGTGAATGGGGGCGTGCTTGACGAAGTCCATTTCCTAAAGCACACTGAACGGCAAGACGACCTGGCCTTTCTTCATGACCTTGTCGAGGCCGAACCAGAGCACTACAAGGCCTTCGACACTCCCCGACATTGCGTGGGAGGTGACTATGGCTGCATGTGGGAGGTTGCTGCGGACCGGGATGCACTGTACGTGAAGATTGACGACGACATCATCTTCATCGACGACGATGCCATTACGCACTTGGTGCAAAGCCGCATCGACAACCCCGACCCGTTTGGAATTTCGGCAAACATAGTAAATACGCCGGTAACCACTTACATTCACTATCACAGCGGCGCCATTCAGCCGTACTTACCGGAGCATAGCACCAAACCTGACAGGGATGCTCGGCCTACATGGCGAGCTTCGGAACTATCAATCTACTCAGGGGATCCCGAGATTGACATAACCTCGTCAAAGGTCAACGCTCCCTACAAAGGCCACAGGTGGCTTCCTGTCGATGGATCACGGGTATCGAAACCTGCACGCCTGTTCACGCCCATTGGACAGGCAGTTGCCAAAGAGGAACTGGCAATGGACGAATTCTTTATGAACTGGGCCGTGGCTGCTCAGCAACACTACAGTCTTTTTGCCAACATCGAGAACGACACACTGGCTCGCTACTGGCCCGGCGACGGCAGCGCCTTTTGGGACACACAGTATACGCGATTCAACCTCAACTTCTTCGCCGTGTGGGGCAAAGACATTGCAGAGAACATGCCCATCGCGGCCGACGACGAGAAGGACTTGACGGTTACACTGCCTCGCCGCACGAAACGACCGCATCTCATCGACCTTAAAGCCGTGGTTTCGCATTTTCATTTCATCACGCAAAACAAAATGATACTGCAGACCGATCTGTTGGATCGGTATCGCGCGTACGCAAACGAGATGGTCTGCGAGATTGGGAACAAGAAGGCGCCGGATGCCGAGCGCTGCCCTGGATTTACCTAATCACAATTTTACTCCACAAAAGTTTAATGACACTCCCAAAACAGACTTTGTTGCTGGACCACTCTTGCATGCTCTGATCTGTGCAGCGTCGTGTAGTTGGCATCGAAACGTTCACTTCTTGTCCCTTGTCCTCCGTAATTTAAAATTAGATAGGCGTCTCGTAGTTGAGGTTCGCCCAACGCTCCTCTTATGGAATCAAGCTCCCTTTACGTGTCAGCAGAAGGCGAATTAGCCCAGGTCTTGTACTAGAGGCTGATGGAATAGAGAAAAGTAGACGGATTTAGACGGCGTTTTGCCCCACAGCCCCGCCATTCACCGCGCCGCCAGGCACGCGTCATAAGTTTTTCTACTCTTGCCAGAAAGTAACGGGATTACGATTCATATGGTGTCAAACTATTCACAAAAGCCACGTAACCTTCCTAGTTTCCTACATTGGACAGCGCTCCAGGCCTAGACCGACAAGATGAAGAAATTTGTACCGCTAGGTCAGTGTGCACCGACTCAGGAAGATGCTCATTGGAGCCGTAGCTGATCCACGGGTCAGAGAACAATCCCGAGGTCATGTCGGCACTCATCCACAAGATGGGGATATCTAAGAATGTCTCTTTCCATGATGTCTTCAGCATCGATGAGCCCGAGCTTTTGTCGTTCGTGCCACGCCCCGCACAAGCGCTTCTACTCGTCTTTCCCATCAGCGACACCTACGAGAAGTTTCGACACGACGAGGATGCAAGTCGTCAAGATTATGACGGGAAAGGTGCAGGAGAGCCTGTGATGTGGTACAAACAGACTATTGGTAATGCTTGCGGCATGATCGGCTTGCTGCACGCAGTCAGTAACGGCCCGGCTCGGTCGTTCATTGGTAAGCCAGAACTATTCGGCACTCCAAGAAAGGAATATAGGTGAGACTAATAAACGTATCAACTACAGAGACCGGGAGCGACCTAGAGACCTTGGTGCAACAGGCCGAGCCTCTGGGACCAGTAGACCGGGCGAATCTTCTCTACGAGTCCGACGCGCTCGAGGCAGCACATCAAGGAGCAGCTGCGCAGGGGGATTCAGCAGCCCCAGAAGCCGACGATGCTATTGACCTTCACTACGTCTGTTTCGTCAAGTCCGAGGACAACAAGCTGTGGGAGCTTGATGGCCGGAGAAAGGGCCCCCTGGAGCGCGGTCCGCTGTCGGCTGAGGAGGACGTTCTGAGCGAGAAGGCCCTTAACCTCGGCGTGCATAGCTTCTTAAAGCGAGAGGAACAGGCTGGAGGGGGAGAGTTACGGTTCAGTCTGATTGTGCTTGCGCCTAGCCTGAGTTGAAGAAGCACTAGCGATGGGGCTCTTGGGTTTCCAAGCCGCTGGCCAAGCTGGCACAGAAAGGAATGAGCAGCCGTTCTTAGACCCCGAACTCAGGAGCCGCGCCGTGACTTTTTGAGCCACTCTATCCTCCAGATTTTTTGAGGCATCTTGCGCCACTGTAAGGCCTTTTGAGGCTGAATCTGGAAGGATTGAGGAACAATCGCTCTAAGGCTGCACGCGCTCGGCCCGTCTATGCGGTCAGTGGTGCCCTGTTGGCGGGATTGGCTGCGTATGGCTTCGGGTGGCGCTCTTTTTGGTAGCGTTGCATCATCCGGGCACCACCGGGCGCGGCGCTGCAGATCGGCAATCCTCATGGTGTCTTGGTATAATATTTCCCCTCTTCTCTCCCGCCCTGTAGGAGCCCTCAAGGCTCCACAAGGACGAAGCTGGCTGAGCCATCCGCGAATGTCGCTGAGCGGTCTGCTCTTTAGATTGTGCACCACGTGAGCGCCAGGAGAATTATACCCACTCAACGAAGCATTCCACCAAACCCAGAAGACGGATCCGGCCATTCCGTAACATTTCGAGGTCGCCCCGCCTGTACCGGCCCAAACTGTGCCTTGGAACACCATCGTTTCTCTCCGTGTCTGGCCCACTGCTATTCTTTCCCTCATCCTTCGTGGGGTCCGACGGCGACGAAATATTGCATGCAGCATGAGCACCTCTAAGTCGACAGTCGCATGAAGGCCTTCGAGGAATCAAGTCTACCTAGATTGGATGTTGCTCCCACCCAACTGGCCAGGGGTCACGTCTGGGCCCCCAATTGATCACGCATCTTCAAATCTGTTCTCTTCTAAAATGGCCCGCCTGGCCTCCATCAGCTTCACGCATGAGCCAGTCCAGTCGGCTGCATCCCTGGCAGCACGGGGCTTCAGCAGCTTCATCGACTACAGGAATCGACTGACGCGGGACGAGAAAGTAGCTACACAACTGACCACTTGTGTTCTTTCGGGCTGTAGCTTCCTTGCCTCGGTTATTGCCCTCTACTGGTTCTGGCGCATGAAGAGGCTCTTTCGACACAAGTAAGTTCAAGCGATCATGCTGCTTGGGTTTACGCTAATGAGTACGCTACAGATTGATCATGCTGTTGATCTTTGCTGATATCGGACGCTCTTTCTGGTATTTCATCTTTACATCGGTTGCCCTATCTGGCTATCCTGTCAGCATGTCAAATGGATTCTGTCAAGTCACCGGCTACCTGACACAAACTGCAATAGAAGGCGCTGATGTTGCCGTTCTTATCATTGCGGTACACACAGCCTTACTAGTCTTCAGGCCAAAACCATTCCAGTCGACACCTGGCGGCCTATATCCTTGGCGCTATCTCGTCTTTGCGCTGGCAGTCATCTATCCTATTGTCATGTCATCTCTTGCCTTTATACAAGGACGCCGAGCCTTCATTTATCAAGGTCTACCCGTTTGTAAGTTCTATCGGTCTCATTGAGAGTGCCTAGAAGCATTGCTGATAGATTGTCGCCATAGGTAACCTCCCCCTGCGGCCATTCTGGTATAGACTTGCCATCTCTTGGATCCCCAGATACGTGATCCTCTGCGTCATCGTCGGTATCAACGTTGCCATATACATCCGGGCCGATATTAGTTCCGATATAAACAGATTCTACGAAAGGCGGATTTCGACATTTGGTCGTCGCCCTGAAAAGCCGGTGAGACCTCAGAAACATCAGATGCCATCACTGGTGTTCCTATCGGAGCCTGAGAGTGTATCCTTCCCGAAGGAGTCTCCTGGAAAGCGGGAATCGACGGCTCCTTCCAGCCGCAAGATGTCAGATGGAACCACACTAATTGGCAGCCCTGCATCCGTACGCTGCGATTCAGATGCCTCAACGTTCAACCCAAAATCAAATCGGTGGAACTCCCTAACGACCGATGTGGAACACATGTCACACTCGCGCTTAACGCACGCCATCAATGAGGAGACTCTCCAAGAAGAACCAGGCGAATCACATCCGAAAATCACACGCGAACACGCAGACAAGAAGCTATCAACCCACTCTACACAACGAAAAGGCGTCCGTATCTCGCACGTCTTTCGCTTACTCCACCGCCGGTCCGCGCCCACCAACACCTTAACCTCAACCTCCTCCTACCCCTCACGCTTCGGCTACCGCCCCTCCAACGCCGAACCACTGGGCCTCGCGGAGCTCCGCGCGCGCCGCGACACAGCCCGCCGCCAGCTGCGCCTCATGTTCGTCTACCCGCTCGTCTACTTCTGCATCTGGCTGGTCCCCTTCCTCAACCACCTGACGCAGTACTCGAACGCCTTCGCGCAGCACCCCGTGTTCCCTTTGACGCTCCTGACCTGGATCAGCATCGCCAGCATGGGCATGGTCGACAGTCTCGTCTTCTCGCTGCGCGAGCGGCCCTGGCGCCACATTCCCGGCAGCGACGGCTCCTTCTGGGGCTCCTTCCGCTTCTGGACGCACTGCGAGGGCGGCGTGTCCGCGGCCGAGCGCCGCGAGAGCAGGGTGTCCGAGGACACGGCGGAGCGCGCGGGCTCGCCGTGGGCGTGGCGGAAGCGGCGGTCGCGGCGCGCGGAGGACGAGGAAGAGGAGGAGGAGGGCGGGGTGGCGGCTGGCGAGCACGATGCGTATCGTGGCGCTGGGGTGCAGGGGCCGGCGCGTGGGGTGGCGGCGGAGGGCTCGACGCTGGATGCGATGCATGCGTGGGGGTTTGCGCGCAGGGATAGCGAGCGGCAGGAGGCGTATTGGTTTGACCGGCGGCTTAGTCTGGCGCTGGGGCAGACGGGGATTGAGGAGACGGGGGGTGGGGAGGACTTGCGGGCAAGGGATCGCGAGGGCCGGGGCGTACATGCTGCGGGCAGTCAGCTCGAGGAGGATGATCTGCGCTTGGAAGATGAATGAGGGTTGCGGTTTGCTTGAGGTTAAGACGGCGCTGCGGCTGTTTGAGTGTTTTGGGCATCGCGTTGGCGTTTTCTGACATGTTGTCTTGGAGGCTTGCTGTTGCGGATGGCCGACTCTGGATGGGATGGGATACACATGGTCATGAAACGAACTCTCACGACACATCTAGAAAAGTAGTTAATGGATTAGTTCACGTAAGTTCCAAAGGCGTCGCTTTGCAATCCGCGCAGCATACACAGTTCGTTGGAAGCAGAAATGTCATAACACGTATATTTCAGTTTCTGCGGCGAAAGAAGATCTACCTAGTCTATATGTGCGCCTCGATGCGCGACTCGGCCAACTTTTGTTTCTGCTTGAAGAATGGAAAGACAAACCTCCTCTACTTCTTGCCAGCCTTGACGGCGTCGAGCAGTGCCTGCGGTGGCTGCTGCCTGTAGCCCTGCGGGTTGTTCTCGGTCCACTTCCACAGATCCACGCACGCATCCTCGAGCGTCTTCTCCGTCTTCCAGTTGAGCTCGGTGTTGGCGCGCGTGGCGTTGGCGGTGAGGTTGAGCACATCGCCGGCGCGGCGACCGACGACCTCGTAGGGCAGGTCACGCCCGACGGCCTTGCTGAAGGACTTGATCATCTCGAAGACGGTGCTGCCGCGGCCGGTGCCGAGGTTGAAGGCCCGCACGCCGGGCTTCTTCTCGCGCAGGTGGTTGAGCGCGATGAGGTGGCCCTTGGCAAGGTCGTCGATGTGGATGTAGTCGCGGATGGCGGTGCCGTCGTGCGACTCGTAGTCGTCGCCGAAGACGAGCAGCTTCTCGCGCTTGCCGACTGCGACCTGCGCCAACAGCGGGAGCAGGTTGTACGGCACGCCAGCTGGGTCCTCGCCCATGATGCCGCTAGGGTGCGCACCGGCAGGATTGAAGTAGCGCAGCAGCGCGGCGTTCCACTCCTCGCCGCCCTTGCCGGCCTTCTTGGCGTTAGCGCGCTGCGCGTTGATGTGGTCGGTGATGAGCAGCTCATTGGTGAACTTTGTGTTGCCGTAGGGGTTGGTGGGGCCAAGGGGGCAGTTTTCGGGAATGGGGATCATATTCTCGAAGCGGGTGGCGTCGCCGTAGACGGTGGCGGAGGAGGAGAAGACGATGTTGGTGACATTGTGCTTGGTCATGGAGCGCAGCAGGCAGATGGTGCCGTAGACATTAACGCGGAAGTACTCGAGGGGGATCTCGCCAGATTCGCCGACAGCCTGCAAAAGGAGGGTCAGTTGCAAATCCATACAGAATATGTTGGGGCACCGACCTTCAGGGCGGCAAAGTGGATGACACTGTCAATGTCTGGGTGAGCAGCAAAGACCTTGTCAAAGGCAGCCTCATCGGTGATGTCCATGCTGTGGAAGGCTGGGCGCTTGCCAGTGATGAGCTCGATGCGGTTGATGCACTCCTCGGAGGCATTGTACAGGTTGTCGACAATTGTGACATCGTAGCCGGCCTCGAGCAGTGCAACGACGGTGAAAGAACCAATGTAGCCGCAGCCACTACATTATGGTCAGTCTGGGCGCTCGGTGGGGCATCGTGCAGGAAGCCATTGGGAATTTTCAACAAAGCGAGCGAGCGGGGCCGCAAGACTTTGCGCAGGAGCAAAATGAAGAACCTACCCGGTGACAAGGACAGATCCAACAGCCATGTTTGTTTGCGCGTTTGAGTTCTCAGGAGTGGGGCAGAAAGAAAGCTTCAAGACGGGGAGTATATTAAGCGGTGAGGAGCATTTATCGGTTGGTGCCCCACGTGTGAGCTGCAAGACCCCTGGATTTCCCGCGCAGACTTGGCAGTGACTGTTGGGCCGCCGGGAAAATACGGTCAGATAAGTTCATTCAAGCTCGTATACATAAGACTCCTATCGCTCTAGTCCAGATGGTACAGCTGCTTCTGCGGTGGAAGATCCTTTCTCCTCAATAGGTACTTCTTCGCATAGTAGGGCAGCATACCCCTGTAATGCTTTGCGTGATCTCTCGTGCGCACGCTGAACACCGTGTCCAGCTCCTCGAGGGTGAGCGCCTTCGTCTCTGGCAAGAAGAAATATACTACTGTCCAACCAACAAAATTCCATGCCGCGTACCATGCAAATGCACCTTGCGGGGTGAATGCTGCAACTAGGGCAGGCCATGTCAAGCTCAGAATGAAGTTGAAGCCCCATGTCACTGCGGTGGCAGAAGCCATACCCCACTCGCGCACATACAGAGGGAAGGCCTCAGCCGAGTAGGTGAAGGGCACAGGGCCCTCTCCAGGCGAATAAACGACCATGAAAAGATAAATTCCGGTCGCAATGCATGCCGTGCGGGCATCGAGTGCCGTCTCCTGGTCAATGAAGAAGGAGAAGCCAGTAAAGAGAAGGCAGATACCCATCAGAGGGAATGTGGTTAGAAGCAAGTTGCGGCGTCCAAATGTGTCGATCGTGTAGACTGCCGGCAACGCGAACACCCAATTGATAATACCAGTGCCGAGCGAGAAGAGCAGAGCCTCCGAGTCTGACCTGCCGGCATCCCGGAAAATCTGCGTCGAATAGTATGCGATGACATTGACGCCGCAAAACTGCTGCATGAACATGACGAACCAAGATGACTGGGTTGCTCGCCGATTTCTTGGAACGGTGAAGAGCTCCTTGAACGTGTTCCTGCCCTCTTTCATTTCATTCTCGACTTCGAGCGCTTTGTGGATGTAGTACACATCGCGAGCGGCCTGTAATTTTGAGGGACGGAAACGACAGAGAGCGTCATATGCTTTGGGATATTTGTTTTTCGTCATGTACCAGCGAGGTGATTCGGGTACAAGGTAGACCAGGCAACAAACAATCAGCGGTGGGATTGATGTGCTTCCAAGCATAAGGCGCCAATTGAGGAATTCAATGTTGGGAGCTGAAACTCCATAGAAGGCCACAGACACGATGAAACCCAGCATAATGCCAAATGCCGTCCACATCTGCCACATCATAGTGAGAGCTCCTCGAATGACAGCAGGCGCGCATTCCGCCGCGTACACTGGAGTCGTGGAGGACTTTGCACCCACAGCAAGTCCCAGGCCGAACCGTGCAAGAAGTAAGTTCCACCAACTGTCTGCTACAGCCATCCATATGCCAGTTGCGAAAGAGATGAAGCAGGAGATAAAGATTGTTCCGCGGCGTCCGAAGTAGTAGTTGAGTGGCTTGGTGGTCCAGCAGCCAACCAGAGCCGAACATAGGTATGGAGCTCCATTCAAGAAACCCTGCAACCACGGGTTTTGGATGTCGAATTCGCGAAAATAAAATACTTGGGCTCCATTGACTGCTGACTGGTCCATTCTAATTCTGTATTAGATTCAAAAGAAAGGCATCAAGTCAGAGGAGTGGCTGATAAGGACTTACCCTTGAACGATAGCCGATCCAGCGCAAAGAACTAAACATACGGGTTAGTTAACAACCAGATTGCTGTGTTGGGGTAAACTCACTGGTCATGCAATACATCATCCACGGTTGGCTCCAGCGGTGTGTCTTCTCGCGGCGTAAGATTTCGCGATCCGTCTCATCGAGGCCATCCATGGTCTCGAACAACTTGGGTTTCTGCGCCAACAAGGCACCTTTCTTGAGATCATCAAGAGCAAATACCAGGTCCTTCTCTTTGGCGAATTTCTCGACATCTTCCATAAGTTCTTCACGAGTCATGCCGGCCAAAGGGTTTTCCAGTTTGGCACTCACAACCACAGAGCTTTGTCTTTGTGGACCATCTTGTTCCTTCGAGTCAGGGGAGGAGTATGAGGGAGGAGGAGTGACATATTCCTCTTGCGAAGCACCTGATGCCTCGACATCATCTTGCTTCTTGGGATCCATGATGCGATTGATGCAATCAAGGGAATGATTTGAACCACGAGTGTCGCGCGAACGAATTTTCAGCGAAGGAAACAGCACACCCCATATATACCTCTCGGCGTCATCAACGGGATTCCACTAATTGCCCCAGCTTTTCTTCCAGTGGCCAGTCGCTTGGCAAGCATGACCCCACAAAGCTCCGCATGCTCACACACGGCACACAAAGTAACACTGACGCTTGGCAAATAGGTAACATTTGCCGCGATGCCGCTTGTTCCTTGGGAACACGTGCGGTGGCATACGTCTGTGGTGTTCTCGGCAGCATTGGCATCTTTACGGAAAGGGGTATAAGTGGGTGCGCCATCCAATCAGCAGCTGCGGCTGAGGCGCATCGCCAAGATGCAGTGCTCGGCGCATATGTAGAACAATGTCATCATTTGCCATCCTAAGCTTCTGTCTATGCGATCCGGCACGCGACCGGGTAATCAAGGTTCTGCGAAAAGTGCGCCTCGCGTTCAGCCTGTTCCAAAAGTGTCGCCTCCGTCAGCGAGATACTCTTCCTCCTCCTTGGTGGGCTGACGCCCGAGGGGCCGGTTGCGGTGCGGATACCTCCCAAACTTTTCGATGAGATCTCTGTGTTGTTTCTCAGACTTTAGTGCAAGTTCTGCGTAGTCCTTCCCCTCTTTGTCTCCTACACGGTCCACGCTATCTCGCAGGCCTTGGACGCGGCTGGAGAAGGCATCGTGGTCGGCGATGTCTTCCGAGTGCATTAGTGCCATGTAGAACCACATGCGACGGCAAGGGAAAAGTTGCCATTTTGGGATCAAATCAAGGTCTTTGACAACAAGGGCCTCCGGTGCAGTGCCGCCAGAACCGGGGCCATGGATCATGTTATAAGTCAGTGCTCTGGACAGGCGATCATAGTGTGTGTAGACTTGTTTTTGTCCCGCCATATCGCGAAACACGTTTCGCGGCATCTGGTCCAACAGTAAGGCAAGGCTGAGAGCCACGTCAAAGTTGTCCAAGGGGGTCGAGTCATGTGACGATGCATATTTGATGGCAGATGTCAGAGGAGCCGAGAGGTGTCCGGCGGCTTGCCTATCCTTGTCAAAACTTTCAAAGGGGGGCAGTGGCCACTCTTCTGGGCCAAGTGCCTTCAGCGCATCGATGCAGACCGTGTTGCATGCAGTATCGAAAGACTTCTTTTGATCGGGGTGGCCCATTCCAAACCACTTTTGTGCTGTCGCCTCGTTCGGCGCTGTAGCCGTCGAAGGTAGTCCGTCAAACCATAGTGATAGAATTTTGGTGTAAAGACTGTTGTTAAAGATTGTTTCAGGAAGTCTCCTCGCAGCGGCCGCCATTTTGTTTTGCTCCAGCACGCTTTGGTAGCCGTATCGACTGTCGCAGAAGGAAGCTATTCAATTGTATCAGTAAGTGGGGGCCAGAGAATCGATCTAGATGCGGCGCTTGGCGAGCGCCCATACGGATACCTGAGTTTCTATGACCAGTATCTTATATTCTAGTAATCAAAGTTGTATTGCACATTGATAATATCAGGAGTGGTTTATGGCCATTCGACGTACTGTATCGGCGCAGATCTTTCAGGAAATTATCAATAGCGAACTTAAAGTGGGTTATTTATTCCTTTACGACTTTCTAGGCAACCCCTTCGACTTCAAGGCCAAGTCATTTTGATCGATCCTGGAGACAAGTTCGTTAGATCAGTGTAGACTTTTGAGATACGAGTGACAATTTCATGTTTGTTCATTGTTGTTCATTGTTGAGGCTACGTCTTTCAGGTCAGCCACGTGCTGGTTTGACTGTCTTGATCGCGGTCAATCTACAACGCCTTTCCCATAAACTTCCTTTTACTGAAACTCATCCACCATTTACTCGGTCCCTGCACGTCGGCCTCCGGATAGAGTCTTTCCAGTAGCCGCTGTGCCAGCTCCTGTCGCATCTGTGCAATATAGCCTCTCAGCAATTCTGCTTGCTGGCGATCTTTGGGTGCCTCAAAGGCTTGATTAAGCGGGAAGCCAGCATCACCCGGAATCGCAAAGTTGTTGTCTAGTGCGAGCGTCAAGAACGTCTTTTCTGTATCTCGCTTGGCCGCGCCATTCTTGGTCTGGGAGAGAAGCTGTGCCACGAATAGGATGCCATATATGAGTGTTCGATCTGCAGGGCCGTGGATTTCGAAGTTTCGGAAGAAGGTATTGGCGCGGAAGAGGGCAAGGACTTCGTCTAGTGGATCGTAAGAGGTGTGGGATGCATCAATCGTGAGCGGTGTGTCGGGTGCTTGAAGGGGAGGAAGCGTAGTGGCCGGTCCACGGGTGCGCGTTCGAAGTGGTAGAAGTGCAAAGTTGCCTTTCAACGTTAGTCAGTCCGTCTTTCTTGTCAAGTCGCGTCTTATGCAACATAGCAGCGAACGCGCATGCCCAATGAGCTCCTTGGGTTCCTAGTTATTACCTATATGCTGTTGGTTCGGCTCTTCCAGGAAGACGCTGTGGTAGGCCTGGATCAGACGTTAGTAGCTTTCACTATCCATTTCTGTCTAATTGCACCTACCGGCATTTTGTGGGCTGTTGGCAAGGGTGAGCAAGTTGACCTCGTGCAGTGCCTCACTGATGTTGCCTTGAGGACGGAACGCTTGGCTTTGCCCCGCGTAAATCTAATCCGTCTTATCTGACGCCAATATCTCTGTAATCACTTTACGCGCATCGACGCGTTCACCTGCAGGTCATTGACACATTATCCACAATTCTTTACTCTTCGGTCGGTGGCCGCGTTCTCAGACCGCGATTAGACCGAGATAGCTTTTTTGAGGAAGAGGACTGCAAATATACAGCCGATATGTCTGACGTGGAAGACAATATGGAGGTTGATGGCGGCGATGTCCAAGAAGCGTCTCTGTTCAGTGCACGAAGTACAGAGAAAGGCAAGAGAAGCGCAGCAAATCTTCCCGTTGAGCTAGAAGATAGCTTGCCTTGGTGAGTTTGACTGAGTTTCAAGCAGCATAAGAGCTAATACTATTCCAGGGTTGAGAAATACAGGCCAGTTTCCCTGGAGGATGTCTCTGGCCACCAAGAGATTCTTCAGACGATTAACCGTTTCGTGGAAAAGAATGTAAGTCCTCACCTTGGATTTCTCCTCCTTGAAGAAGGGCGCTAAACATTGAATAAAGCGCCTTCCACATCTCCTCCTGTATGGGCCGCCAGGAACTGGCAAAACATCTACCATCCTTGCTCTCGCCCGCCGTATATACGGCACCAAAAACATGCGCCAGATGGTCCTGGAGCTCAACGCATCAGACGATCGCGGCATTGATGTCGTCCGCGAGCAAATCAAGACCTTCTCCTCGACCAAGCAGATCTTCAACTCCTTCACCCCCAAAGACACCTCCGACTCCGCAGCCTCCGCCAACGCACAACCGCAATCCAGCCTCGCCACGTTCAAGCTCATCATCCTCGACGAGGCCGACGCCATGACCTCAACCGCCCAAATGGCCCTCCGCCGCATCATGGAGAAGTACACGCCCAACACCCGTTTCGCCATCATCGCCAACTACACGCACAAGCTCTCCCCCGCACTCCTCTCGCGCTGCACGCGCTTCCGCTTCTCCCCCCTCCCCGCGCCCGCGATCCGCACGCTCGTCGACAAAGTCATCGCCACCGAACACGTGCACATCGCGCCCGACGCCACCGACGCGCTCGTCACGCTCAGCAAAGGCGACATGCGGCGCGCGCTCAACGTGCTGCAGGCCTGCCACGCGAGCACGCGGCCGCTGGGCGCCGACGGGCAGGCGGTCTCGCTGGCGCAGCTGACGGCCGCGGACGCCGCGCAGGGCGAGGTGATTACGTCGGCGACGATCCACGACTGCATCGCGGCGCCGCACCCCGAGGACGTGGCGCTGATCCGCGACACGCTGCTCGCGACGTCGGACGTGGCGTCGTGTCTGGGCACGCTGGCGCAGCTTAAGGCGCGGCGCGGGCTGGCGCTGGCGGACGTGCTGAGCGCGCTGGCCGAGGAGCTCGCGCTGCTCGAGGTGCCGGCGCAGACGCGTGTCGCGTGGCTGCAGGGGCTGGCGGAGGTGGAGTATCGGTTGGCGGGCGGGGGGAGCGAGACGCTGCAGATGGGGGGGATGGTGGGTGTTGTGCGGCAGGGCGTGGAGCTTATGAATAAGTAGGAGAGGCCGAGGAATACATGCGGTTCATGTAGAGAGAAATACCTATGAGACCACGCTTACGACAAACACACGAGCTTTTTGAGTTTTGATATCGTAACACGTGACATTCATATTATAGAGAATTTGCATCACATGAAGCTCCTGCGTTATGGTCATGAGCGTCCATTCATGTGGCTTTCCCCTTTTCCAACAGATTTACACGTCCCCTCAAGCTTTGGCCGGCCCACTAAGGCTGGAGCCAGGAGAGCTCCTCAAGTCCTTCTTGCGCACGATCCGCAGTCCACCTACGAGGACAATCAGGCCCTCAATGAGCAGGATGACGGCGAGCGTGACCATGGCGCCAATGACACCATTGACGGCCGGGCTGAGGCCGTTGCCATTGCCAGACGACGACGAAGAGGCAGCAGCGGTGGCCGAGAACGGCGCGCAGACGCCGGTGCTGTTCCCGCATGCAGAGCACCAGTGCTCGGTGCTGCCGATGCTGAAAGCCGACATGTTGCCGGCAAAGTCCGCCCAGGACAGGTTCAGGCTCTGCTGGCCGAAGAGCGGGTAGACGGTGGGCGCCTGCGCCACGGTGGTGGTGCCGTTGTTGTACATGAAGCGGACGCGCACGTCGTCGGCGGTGGTGGGGTAGGTGGAGACGTCGGCGTCAGTGTACAGCTCAAAGGTCATGGTGGCGGCGTAGTCGGCGATGCCGTAGAAGTTGTCGCCGTCGGCATGGCCGGCCAGCTGGGACAGACCGAAGAAGGACAGAAAGGTGCCGTAGGCGCCGAACTGGATGCCTAGCTTCTGCTTGCCGGCGCCGGCGATTGTGCCGTTGAGGAAGTCGACAATCTCGGCGGCCAGCTGCATGCCTGCAACGCCGCGGATTGGAGACGACTGGTTGTAGGCAAGGCCAAACTCGTGGGAGTTGGCGAGAGTGAGGAGTTGGTGGAAGGTATCTTCGGAAGCGGTCACGAGGTCATTGGACTGGATGGTGGCGTTGTGAATCTCCGCGACATTGATCAGATCGTAGATGCTGTAGGCGTTCTTGAAGGACATGTCCTTCATGGAAAAGGTTTGGTTGACGACGGGGTACAGGCGCTGGTAGAAGTCCATTGTGGAAGCAAGAAGTGCTTCGTACTCGGCCGAGTAGAAATACTGGTTGGAAGAGGTCTCAGCGTTGGCGCAACCAGTGGCATCCTGCAGCCATGTGGTGTCCTCGGAGCCGGCATTAGATGAGATGGCGGCGATGGGAATAAGCTGGAAACCGTCGAGAGGCGCATCGACGCTGGTACCATTGGCAAGCGTTTGCGCAGAGGCATTGGCGCCGACAGGAGGGTAGAGGCCTTGGAGGAAGGCGCTGGCCGAGTTCTGCAGCACACCGTCGGCGGGGGCAGAAACGGCGAGCTGGCTGAGCTTGACGGTGCTCGAGTTCAGGCCCAGGATGTGGTATTGCGAGTCTGCGGCAACGTATCGGCTGCTATAGTAGTTGCCAGAGTCGTGGACCTGCTGATACCCCAGATTGGTGAGGCCAGTGGGAGGGGTCTTCTTCGCAGTGCGGTCACCGTGGCGGCTGAAGATGTATGCTCCAAGAACCGTTTCGGCGGCGGCAGAGGCGGGCAGAGCCGCGGCAAGGGCAGTGGAAAGGCGAACCATGGCTGGCAGGCGAGTAAGTTGAGACCGTTTGAGGGCGACGCCGATTTGGGGATGTGGATCTTTGTCGGTCCACGATGCTTCGGAAAGAAGCACTTCGCGGACGGGAGGGCAGACAGGCCTCTTATCAACGTAATTATTGAATGGAGCAGGATCTGATGGGATTTGCGCCGGGGTAGCAGTCGGCTGGCCCTTCCCGTGCCTCCACTTCTCCCGCTCGAGTCAACCATCGCTGGACTGGCCCCTCGGCCGGATATCATGCCGTAGCAGCGGGCAGGGCGGCCAATGGACATGTCACGCAAGGGTCCCGCTCTGGCAAGTCCGCGGCCCTGCAACCAGCTTCTAGAATGCTGTCAAATCGCGGCCGTTATCATGACTCTGTCTACATAACTGAACATCCCTCGCGTCGGTCAGCCACGGCCTCGTGTGAGTCCATGTAATATGGCTGGCTCTGCGCTCCCCCTCCCGGCGACGTGGGTCCGACGTCGCTGCCTCGTCCGCGCCGCATCAGTCCTCTGCGCGCCTGAGGCGCCGGCGCAGCCTGAACAGGCATGCCCTGCCGTGGTGCTGCGGCGTGCGCCGGGTGCTCCCGTGGAGGGTGGTAAGCTCTGTCATGGCGCGCCTCCTCATACGTCGGCGGTGCTCCTCCTGCTGTGCCTCCACCAGCATTGCTGGCTTGCCTTGCGGGCGACGTGCTCTGCTGGCTTCTGCGGGGTGGAATGTCAGGGCCTCTGCCGTTTCGATTGGAGGCATCTTGAGACAAGAACTGCTGGGACAGCCGTTCCTCTCGCCGCCTGGCCGCTTGCTCGTTGCGCTGTCGCTCCTCTTCTTCTTCTTGTAGCTGCATTGCTAGCGCGAGGTCGTGGTCCTCCTGCTCACTTGCCGAGAGCGCTGCTGGCGCTCCCTGATCATGATCTCGTCTTGTAGATGCGCCTGCAGAGTCGCCGTCGTTCTCCGCCGCTCGCGTCAACTTACCATCCACAGTCGTCCACCCTTCTTCGCCGCCTGCTCGTGCACGGCCCTGAGAATCGACGTGACTGACGAGCCGAAAGTCGCCGGAGAAGAGTTCGCTTCCACTACCTGTTGTGTCCAGGAGGCTCTCCCACACCACTTCCGCATGCGGGGCATATCCAGCATCCGTGACCAAGGCCATCAGCCGGCCCGAGCTAGGTTCTTTGTAGAGTGTGCTGAAGTGGTCGTTCCTGAAGAGAATTGCAACCTGGCATGACTTGATTGACTCGTGGAGCTTTGAAAGGCCGTGCTCTGTGAGCTGTGTGGGCCAGCGATGAAGGAAGTGCTTGATCGCCGCAAGATCCATGAACGCGGCCTCATCTTCAGCATTTAGCTGGCTTGATTCAAGCGCCCTCTCAAGTTCCTCCTCGCGGAACAGTAGATTTTGCGCATCTTCGTAGCTGGGTGCCGAGCGCGCAAACGCGGTGTAAGCTGGGTCCGAAGTGGAAGGGAGCCATCCATGTAGTAGTGGTAACTCGAACGTGCTGTACAGCTGCATTTCTTTGGTGTCTTCGAAGCCGCCAGCGACATCGTCGTCCCTTGACACAAAGCGTGGGTTGACGTTCATGCCGGTGTGCAGGGCAAGCAAAAATGAATAAAGCTTGTCGACATCCGGAAGCTCTACGGCACTACTGCCTCGCCGATCGGACATGAGTTCATCAAACACCGCGTCAAGCAGGAGGCCGAGGCTGACATTTTCTCTTGCCTTCAATGTGTCTATTAGCGCTGTCACCTCACCTGGAGGTGTCGAAAGGACGAGGCCGTTCACAAGCGCAAGGAGGGGACAAGGTCCATTGGCATTCTGAATCAATATAGGAGATTCGCGAAGTTCTTTTGACGATGTTGGGTCTTTCCACTTGATGTTCCTGATCTGGTACACCTCGTGGCGCGTTCGGCGGACAGATGTCGTCGGACTTTCTGCGCCTGTACTAGGTCCAGCCGTGGCGACATGCGCAAGCGGCTTGTTCAGAGGTGCAGGATCTGACGATGACACTTGGCCAGGCGCTGGTGCCGGCTGCGATGGCGCAGGCTCGGATGGATATACCGCCGATGGTGTGGCCACAGTCTCCGAAGGTATTCCTGCAACGGCGACATCTGGCTGTTCCTTGGTGGGCGAAGCATCTAGAGTGATCAGCGGAGCCCCACCTTCCTGCGCATGTCTCCGGAATGGGTTGGTTGGTGCAAATTCGGCTGGAGGCGTCGGAGCCTGCTCGTTGAAACTTTCCTTCCTGAATGGATTCTTGTTCGACCTACCAGAGGGTGACTGGGGAGGCTGAGCAACACTTTCGAGGCTCAAGCTTTGTGCGTGGATGTGTAGGTGCTTTGCTGATGTAGAGGGCGAGCTTGCTGGCTGCGGAGAGGGTCCATGTGGAAAGGGCGCGGACATCTCAGAGATTGGATCGGTCAATTGAAGTCGATCATCGAAGGTCGGGTTGTGCTGTGCCACGCGCAGGGATGCAGGGAGCACTCTAGGGACTTTGCTGGGGCTGTTGCCTACTTCATCGTCCTCCCGCTCGGAAGCGTCCCAATCCGAATCGCTGTCTTCATTGCGCAGGTTTGGAATCTCAGCTTCAGCTCGGCTATGTTGGGATGTATCGGCAAGTTCGGCCGGAGTACTATGTTGTGAGGTAGCAGGTAAAGGTTCGTGTGGAGGCGTTGGTGTTTGCGGAGGGTGCACAACCGGGTAGATGGCACTGTCAGGTTGCAGCCCGTCGGCACCTGGTCTTCGAAGCACCATATCTTTCTGTGATTGTGCCAGGTGACGCGCTCCCCTGCTGTCTTGGGGATGTTGTGGCGCTGTGGTCATGCGCCTGCAGGCAGCCGTGCGGGGAGCATGCGGAGTGAGATCGCAAGTGGAGAGAGTAAGATGGGTCCCACAAGTCCCGGACTCGTCGTGAGAAAGATTGAGTGGAGATAAAGAAGGGTCTAGGGATGCCGTGTCAATAGCTAGTCTTGGGCAAAGAGTAGATTGCTGCTGCCTACAAGCAACTGGTCTGGGGGCATTGGACGAAGGTGTGGCGCGTGGCCGAGCAATGACGACAGCGGATCGGCGCGCCGCCGAAAGTTTGCGGAGAGCTTCACGAAAAGTTCCAGAATGTCTCCCTGGTCATTCGGCCAGCATCTTCCCTCCAAACGTACGTCAAGTCTTTTGTGAGAAGACGGGGTCATATTCATGGGTCATGGCCGGCTCCAACTTGCGCCCTCATGCTTACGCCGCTCTGCTCATGCCCTCGGGCTTGCACAAAGTCATCAAAGTAACTCCAAACACGTGAGTAGCATCTGCAATGAGCTTCAGCCCTCCCATCATGCCAGGGTCCTTGGCCGAAGCTGAATTTAGTCATCAGACATATCTCTCTCGGCAAATTTGGCACCTTTCCCTCTAATCTTATCATCGGCCGACCCTACCATTTGACCTTTGAGCTTCTCGACGTGGCAGAGGGTCGGTCGCATTCTGACCTGCGCATTGTACCTGCTCAAGAACTGCACGCAGAAACTCTTTCTGAAGAGGATGGAGCCATACAAGATACGCGGAAATCCGATGATGACGATGAGCGATTCGATCTCGTCGGAGAGGACGGTCAATATATCATTCGCAATAACAGGCTCACAGTCGACGATCCCTCTAGGCAAGCGCTTGGAATGGAAGAGATTGAGTTACTGAAGAAGAGCATGAGCACAGCGTCGGGCAAGGACATCATCGCAAAGATCATGCAATCTCACTCGGCTTTGGACGAAAAGACTGCCTTTTCACTGGCCAAATACACGTTGCGCAAGAGCAAGAAGTACCTGAAGCGCTTCACATTGCTACCGCTGGATGTCAATACTCTTACACAGTGGATGCTACAAGAGAAGGAACCTGCCCGCATTATGGAGGCAAGACACGACATACTTGGCCTTATTGCCAGCTGGTCCAATGTCCACTGTGGCGATGGAAACTCTCGAACCATCGCACCACTAGGAATTCCAAATCAACCCCATACAGTCCCAGATGTCGTGGTAGAACGGACCGATGGAAATGGCAGATGGTTAGTTGTAGACGAAACGTGCGGTTTGCTGGTGGCCACTCTGGCAGAGCGCATGGGACTGCTCCACTACGACTCTCTGGACCCTGATAGCTGCGAAAGGGACGAGACAGCCGCCGATATTGCTAGCGAGGACCACGATGAGGACGATGATGGAGCGCATACCAGCGATCAAGAGCCAAACGGGAACCAAAAGCCCAAGCAGGCGCGACGGAAGTTGCTTACAGAACCCATTTCGGCTATGTCAAACACAATTACGCTCCTCCATTCCGCAACTCAACCCAATCTCTCCCTGCTTAGTTACTTTCACTTTGATCCACACATTTCATCTGCACATCCGCTTCATGTCCATTTAAAGACGCTCACGTGGCTGCAGCTCCTTGACCCTATGTCCACACCAAGCTACACTTCAGAACCATCGTTCCTCACGGATGACGTGCTCAAGGCAATGAAGCCCTCCAAAAGAGGCAATTATTACCGCAAGCGCCGCCGATGGCAGCGCACAGTTCGTGTGGTGGATGAGACACGTGCAGGCGGCTTTGATGGGCTGGTAGTTGCTGGCGCCATGGAGCCCGAAAGCGTATTGCACCACCTGGTGCCACTGGTCCGTGGCGGTGGCCAGATCGTTGTATACTCCCCGTCGATCGAGCCATTGACTCATCTGTGCGACTCGTATTCTTCGGCTCGCAAAACAGCGTTTCTCAACCTTCTGAACAACTTTCCTGAGGCCAAGCATGTGCCTAGCGAGGACTTTCCCCTAGATCCGAGACTGCTATTGGCGCCAACGCTGCAGACGGCTCGTGCAAAAGAATGGCAGGTTCTACCTGGGCGAACACATCCCATGATGACAGGGCGAGGTGGTAGTGAAGGTTACATCTTTACGGGAACAAGGGTATTACCGGCAGATGGTAAGGTTGAGGCCAGAGGCGTGTACGTGAAGAAGAGGAAAATAGAAAAGGTTGATGGTGTTGAAGGACAAGGCATTACGAGTTAAGTATTCTGAAGGCGAACTCATGACCTCCCGTCATTCTCCAAATCCAGACGAATGATTCGCAAAGAACATCCAAGGGTATTGAATATCCCTGGCGCAAGAGCGATGTCCGTGCCGAGTAGATGTTGGCCATCGTATGATAGTCCAAGGTAACTCGAATTCGCGACCGTATTGGACGTATGTTTGGTCCACCAGCCACGTGACTAACGCGTCGGGCTGACTTGCCGCAACAAGGCACAGCAGGCAAATACATCTTGGCTGCCCCCCCCCCATCAACCTTGACCGAACTTTCATTCTTTAAATCCTGTCTGACAAGTACTCCTCAGTCCACGATATAAACTATATCACTTTATTCCTTACGTGTTTGATGGTCGTCGATGATGAACTTAGCAGCACCTCAGCCGCCCTCGTATGAAGCATCAATATCGAGACAATGGCTTGCTCAGGTAGGATCTTTCATCCCCACAAGAGATCTTTTGTCTGCTGTGCTTGTTTGCAAAGCGTGGAATCAAATCTTGCTGCCGCATCTCTGGGGTGCTCCTGCTGCTCGGTTTGCAACAGACGTTGAAGCCGCTGCAGCGTCCTTCCTTCGCTTTCGCAGATGTCTTACTCATGCTCGACTGGACACAAGAAAGCTGGTTCACACGCTTCATCTTCCCTGCGCTTTGTCCCGGATGGACTATAGTGCCCATCCAAGCTGGCTCTCGTGTACGCTTCAGAGCGTGCCCGACCTACAGTCACTCATACTACCGAGTGTCCCTTTCCTGGATCATGAGAGTCTCATCTCCCTAAGAGATGAGGATCTTGGCCTTGTCGTTAGGAACCTGCGACTTTTGAGTATCACTGCTGGTCGCAACGTAACAAGTCAAGGATTGTTAGAACTACTGCATCGTGCAAATAGGCTGCTGTACCTGGATCTCAGCAATACTCGCGCAGCCCGACAATCAAAGATTATGACTTCACTCTCGTCCTTTCATGATCTTAAGGTCCTTAAGCTGGCCAACCTGGCTCTAGGAGACAAAGTTGCCACTGATCTCTTCACCGCTATTGGCACGAGAGTCAGATATCTTGATATATCAAACAATGCTTTGACTGATCGTTCTATTGATATCCTGGAAGACTTCTGCCTGAAAGATCCTTTCGATCCTGATCAGCCGCCAGACACCTACGACAAATATGAGCTTGAAGCCGGGCTGGGCGATCATGCACGACTTGACCAAGCGGCATTCAGATTACTTACGGGAGACTTTGCCGCTGCTTCTAGGTTGGAGTATTTTGGCCAAGAAGGCATTCAGATTCTGAACATTGCTTCAAATCCCATCTCAAGTGCTGCAATGATCAGTCTCATCAACAGTGGCCGCCTTCAAGCTCTAGATGGTGCAAACTGCGCGGGTTCGAGTATCGATCTGCCAGATCGTCCTATCAGGGAACCTCAACTCTCCCGATCTACTTACCTACGTGTTCCCCATCAACTTGTCACGGGTCTTATCGATGGCAAAGAGCGTCCACTCAACCAAAGTGACACTCAGTCGTATCTACACACCAAGCTAGACACACTTGCAGACGTGGAAGCGGAGCGCGAGAAACGAGCACACTTATTTCGAGGCGATCTCATCGCCCCAGCCTTACATCCGAAGCTTCGGCATCTAATCCTGTCAGGCGTGCCAAGTCGAACAAGGGATGCACAATTCACACATGCTTTCATACGACTTATCAAAGACTGCGCGCTGGAGTCACGTTTAGCGTCTTTGCAGACTCGACTGGACTATCGTTTGGCTCCAGGTCAGAAAGGAACAGTTGCGCGCCTCAAGCATCAAGCAAAAAAGCTCTTCGCACTCGAGGAAATCATTCTTGAGTTCGAGCCAGAGGAGGCGATCCGTGAGATCAGGTCGTCGAATTGGAACCATGCTTCAAACACCAAATCAGTCACAGGAGATACGGACAGCGAGGCTCTCTGGGATGCAGCTGCATCGGATTTCTCATTCTTCGGCAACGAGCAAACAGAACCATTTCACGATATGGAAAGTAGGCCGTCTATGCCAAGAAAATTGAGCAGCCAGAAAGGACTGCCGTTTGATGTCGCGGCAGACATCTCTGCTTTCCGGCAAACGGTCAGAAAGCAGTTTGAGACTGCAACCGCCCGTGGAGAAGCCATGCCGAGGATAGACGGTTTCTGGGAAGGTAAGATCAAGATCATCCGGTCTTGATCACGGTCCAGGCCAGCCGCAACTCTCCTGCTGTCGTGGCAGATCCGCGCCTTTTCATTCCACTGCATCTGGCTACATGATAGACTGCAGCCACGATGGATCCTTTCAGCTTAGCCAGCTGCGCAGTAGAGCCATAGCGCGAATCCAATCAAGGCGCGGGGTGCCAATCTCGTTGAGTATCTTTGGTCCGCGTGGCAAGTCTCCATTGGCTAGTGCCGGCCACGGGCCTGGTACACCCAAACAGGCGCATTCAAGTATGGAGTTCCGATTATTGCAGCCTGGCGCTCCTCGAAACGCATGGATGCTGCCTTTATGGCCTCAATATGCGCCTACACCCGGGTGTTAGGGAACGAGCTCGTATTGGACACCTTCAACCTTACTTGCGTTGGTGGGCCGCCCGGCGTGCAGATGAGAAAGCCATCGCGACCCTTTGGCAAGGTTAGTGACAGACTCTACTCGTACGCACATCCGCGCCGTCGAGCTGAGCAGACCTGATGAATATAAGTGCGGACTGTGGTCTGCAGCCCTAGAAAGTACTTGATGTCACGCTCTATCACGGGTCGAGAGATGCCGAAACCAGGGACGAAATATTCGTTGAGCGCCATGGAAGGTTGATGACCTTTCCCTATTCGTTTGCTTGGAGCGCAACTGTCAGATTGTTTACGTCGGGCTTACTGGGTTGGCGCAGTGCTTTGGTGAAGGGAAAACCACGAGCTGGAGCAACGAGGAGCAGCAGCAGCATAGCCGCTTCTTATAGACCATGAACGGGCACAAGTCTCAAAGACTGCATCCGATGTGCATTAGCATTGGGTGTGCCACTTCACTGCTTGACTCCAGCGGCTTGTGGAACCCTTGCTGATTGCTCCGGCTGATGCAAGCTCGCCTCACCTCAAACCGGCCAATGATTGCTCCAAGGTCGGCGCCGAGATATCGCACAGGCTGCACGCGCAACTTCTGAGACACCAACTAGAACAGATTCCGATGGATTGGGCCGCAGCGTAGCGGTGTCGGACCGATGTACATGCGAAAGTCCATCTTTGTTGATTGGCCGACGACTTTGCGAGCACTGTGAGCTTCGGTTGCCCAACGCTTCACGAAGGGGTCCGAAGACGGCGTATGCCACCATGGTGTACGCGCAAAGGACGTTAGGCGACTGGAGTTGGGCTTCAAACTACGACCCGCCATGCCCAGGATCTAAGAGAAGTGTCCAACTTGCCGATCATCAACCAGAGAATCTAGCCAACGATCCCTCGTCCCGCTGCAACTCATCCGCGGCAAACCGTTCAAGGATCGCGTGCGCTAAGAGCCCTGTCTGTGCATTCACCACGGACACGTGGAACAGTCCGACCGCATGCTTGTCACAGGCCGCACCTCTCAGCTCACATTATTCTCAGTAGTTCGGATATCAACTCGTCCATTGCATGTTTCAATCATAAATATTCATCTTCGTTTCCAGCATATCAACGAGGGAAGAGAAGCAAGACATAGAGCTCCACCATGGGTATAACGCGCAAAACAATCATTCAACAGCAAGCCCATCCCGATGCCCACAAAAACGCCTCTTTTCTTTTATCCATCCGAGCGATCAGCAGAACGACAGCACATAATCAGGCTCCTCACCGGTTGCGCGATCCTCCATGGGTGGCCACTTGTCGGCCACTGGCATCGACCACGCGTCTCCTTTCCCGTCTGCTTGCCGTCTCTGTCACCGGCTTGGCTTCAATCTTGGTGAATGGATCTCGCATCAACTGCTTGCGATCGGCGTCGTTGATGACTCTCCGCTGCCAAAGGTAGGATAGAAAGGCGTCGTCGGTCTTCTTGTCGCCGAACAAGCTCGGTTGGGCCGAGGTGCCTACGTGATGCGTCCACATATGATCCAGAGCTGATGCCCAATTGTCCTGTGGAGACGCGCGATCGGCAAATTCGACCTTCTGGCAGGCTTGGCAGAGGACCTTGTTCGGCGGTGAAATGTTAAGGTGATCCAGATGATCGGAAATATGTCGTTCCCAGGTCTCGACGGTATTGAAAGTATCAGTACACCCTCCAAAGTGGAAGGGGCACTCCGCAGTCTTGGCTGTTTCTTCGGGGAGCTGAAGATCTGTGCGGGGGTCGAATAGCAAGCGCCCGCCTGCGGTGCCACCTCTGCTGTCCCAGTCGGTCGAAGATTCCGAAGCCATTGAAGAGACACGGGTCATTGATGGCACTGTTGATGACGGGCTTATTGGCTCGAGGTCTTCTGCCTCTGCAGAGGGCGTCGTCTCTCCGTCTGGAGTCGGTTCGGTATCAACCTGGCGACGAGGACCAGACTGGACATTCGCTCGGGTACGGGTCATGTCGCGAGCTACATGAGCGAACCGTGGAGCATCTTCTTGTTGAAGCCTATCTCCTGTGACAGGATCGAAGAGAAGACGAGCGCTTGGATCAGAGAGATTGCGGTTCCAAGCCGTCGAGTCTTCTGAAGGTGCCGAGGAGGCCCAGGACATGGAGGGAGCGACTGTAGACTGGGCTCCGACGGAGGCCGTGTCGCCATAGTCTGATGCCATTGTCTCGTTGCGGGTGGAGGGAGCAACTGCCCGGGTCGAGCTCATGGCCGTAGCCGCGACTGAGGGCACTGCGAAACGAGAAGCACGCTGAGCTTGGATGACCTCCCACGTCTGCTCTGTGGATGCACTGCCCGTGGCCAATCGTGCAAAGCGATTCGGCTCAAAGGTGGTGTTCCATGCTCGAGGCTGATCGGAGCCGTGCCGTGGCGGTGATGATCGCACCACTGGATACGGTCAGCATGAAGACCAGGACGAGTGTGAAGAGGGGACAAACTTGTGCAGCAAGAGATCACCACTAGATCAGCAACTTTTTCGTCGCTGGTGCAGCAGTGACGACCAGGAGTGGTGGTCGTGGTGAGGATCGACTACGAATGACCTTGGACAGTGGGGGGGAAATCGTTTCGCGAGCGAATGGCCCGGCGGCTTTTGCCGATAGTCACAGCCTGCGGGTGGAGACAGAAAAGGGGCAGCAGTAGTGGCCCGCCTCGAGTGCAAGCTGTGAGGAGCAAATCGCGTGTTTAGAGAGAGCGCAGAGGGAATGGGATGCGTACGACTCCAAGTATGGGGAGCTGGCGCACGTATGAGGTGATGGCAGCGGGATTGTCCCCCCCCCCCCCCCCTAAGGCACTGAGGCTCAACCGGGGCACTACGGCGATAACGCACATCCTGACACGACTTGGGCGCATGTACTTTTTTCACATCGGGTGCAGGAGCCGACGGGCTTTGGCGCAGTCAGCTGCCCTTATTGATTGTGTCTCCTCCAGTCGAATGTCCCCGTCCCGCTCACTGCGCTTCCCAACTCGACCCCTGTAGCTGCACCGCGCAACTAACTTTCTCCCAGTTGCGCGCATCCCGATCTTTACACGGCGCATTTATCAAGGATATCCTCGTCTCAGCTCTTTGGGTATTGAACACCATGCTACTCGACTTATCCCCTGAGCTCCAGTGTCTCAGATCAATCTACTTGGCCCTGTCGAGTCTACACTATGATCCTCACCACGTAAGAACCTTCTTAGGTGAGATGGCCAGCGACATAGAAGCGGGCGCATGGGCCCCAATCGCTTTGGCTCGCCCGGCCCGTCTGCCGTGGGCCCGTCAGCCAAACGGGTGCCAGGTGTCTCCCACCCACCCTGTTAAGGCCATCCAGGTTCGGTGCCTCTTAATGTCCGCAACAGTCTAGTTGGTCTCTATACAGCCATGGGAGCGACAACCTCCATCAATTCGCGCATGTCATGCAGGCAGCTCGGCTTTCACCATGCCGCTGGATGGGTCATCGTGCCGAGGGTCCAACGGGCTCTTTCCCCCACACGTTTCTGCCCAAGCGGCTGGCGTGTCGTGGCTGCCCAGCCCAAAGCTATTCCACGCCACCGATCGGTGAACGCCTCGTCCTTCTCGTCCTCGACGCACACTCGCGGCTTCATAGACCCCGAACTTGTGGGTGGAGTGACCACGCGTAGCCCCCGGAGATAACCCAGCAATATGCATTTGCGCGACTTCTTGCAGGATGTCTGAAGTACTGGTACGTGCGTGGCGTCCAAGCTCGTGTCTGCCTTGCAGATCCGCGTCGAGCATGGGATGGCGCCAGCGCGTCGCTTGAGCTTCTCCCATGCTTCTGTGCAGCGCCAAGGCCCACCGAGGCTCTAGCACTGCTCGCTTTCCAACGTTCAATCTAGCACACGAGCAACGGCAGCAGTTTCGCCGCAGGCATGACGCGGGGCTTCAGCGGGGCTCCCAAGAGGCGGCAGAGCCGCAGCAAATGATTTCTCCCCGCCGCCATCCTGCAGCAGTAGCGCATTGAATACCACCTCTCAACAGCACCTTCGCCAGTCCCCCATCTCTGTCCCAAACGATAGGCATAATGGCACTCTCCATCGCAGCACCGCCCCATGACGTAAATTTCCCTCCCTGAGCGCTCTCCCACCTACCACTACTTGCAACCCACTCCTCCCCCCCCCCCCCCCCCTCTTCCCCTACCGCACCCAAGAACCTCCCCACTGACTCACCCCGCCTCCCCCCTCAGCTCCCTGCCATCCTCGCCCTCGAAGACTCCCTCACCCTCCCCACCTTCACCGCCGCCGACGCCTGGTCCCTCGGCACTGCCCTTCGCACCCGCCTTCTCGCCGCCCCCACGCCCTGCGTAATCGACATCGCCCTCGCCGCGCCCCACCACCAGCTCTTCCACTGCGCCGTCCAGCCCGGCACGGCCCCCGACAACGCCGTCTGGGTCGCCCGCAAGCGCGCTACGGTGCTGCGCTGGGGCCACAGCTCGTGGTGGATGCACTGCAAGATGCGCGGCGACGAGGCCGCGTTTGCGCTAAAGTTTGCGCTGGGCGGGCGCGCGGGGGAGTTTGCGATTCATGGCGGGGGCGTGCCGGTGCGGGTTAGGGGCGTGGAGGGGGTTGTGGCGGTGTGTGTCGTCAGTGGGTTGAAGCAGGAGGAGGATCATATGGTTGTGGTGGAGGAGTTGGGGCGGTTGAAGGCGGAGATGGAGGCGAGGGCGTAGGGTGGGTGGTTGAGGGTGATTAGTGTGGTTTAATTTGATGTAGCTACTTGATCAGGGAGAAAAAGTGGGGTTTGACATGGAGGTAGGTGGATGAAGATGAGGATATGTGTATTTTTCTGACCTGCCTATTCACAATCCCTAGATCTAGTCCCTTCTTGTCGTCGTCATCATAGCCTCGTAATACATTAGCCTGGCCTACCCAAACAAGCTTCTTCACTGGCTGACGCTGCCCTCTCGCACGACCCTTCCAAGGTCTGCCACCTGCAGCTGCTCTGTGCACGCTCCGTTCTCGCACACCTGCACGCTCTGCTTGTCCTTGTTCATCGCTCCCACAAGCTTGTTCCTCTCCCGCAGCCACTCCGACTTGGCCGTGCCACCGAGTCGCACGACTGACGTGTTCGGCTTCAGTGCGAGCCGCGACTTTCGGATCGCGTCCTCAACGTCGTCCCCGTCGCCGCAGACCACGACAGATCGCATGCCCAGCCTGTTCGCGACAATGCTGGACATCATCGTCGTGAACAGGAACGAGTGCTCGGTGATCTCGGCGGCAAAGGCCTGCACTGTGTCCCGGGCCTTGGTCGCATAGCTCTCGTCGTCTAGCAAAGCCGACAGCCTGAAGAGGTTCGAGGCGGAGACGCCGTTCGTCGACGGCTCGGCGTTATCCATGCCGTCCTTGAGCCGCATCAGAATGTCAGATTGATTGACCTGGGTGCTGTAGAAGCCGCCGCGCTCGGCGTCCCAGAAAAGCTTCAGCTGTGTCTGCATGAGCGCGTCTGCCCACTGCAGATAGCCGTCGTCGAACGTGGCTTCGTACAGCTCGATCAGGCCCTGGATGAGGAACGCGTAGTCGTCGGCAAAGGCAGGGGTTTCGCCGCGCCCTTCCCGGTACACGCGCGTCATCTGGTGGGTTTCCTCGTTGTACAGCTCGCGCTTCAGGAATGCCGCAGCTTGCACGGCGGCTTCGCGGCATTCCGCCGCTTGCTGGGCGCCTGGAATGGACTCGAGGACAGATGATGCACGAGACAAGGCGCCAATGGCCAGTCCATTCCAGCCCACGACGATCTTGTCGTCCAGCGCGGGCTTTGGACGCTCCTTCTCGCGGTAGGCTCGTAGCTTGGCGCGCGCGTCTTTGAGGATTTTGACCACCTCTTCCTTCGTCAGGCCGTGTGACTTGGCTAGCTCGTCGGGAGACTTGACGATGGCTAGGACGTTCTGGTTGAGCAGCTCGTCGTGCGCATCGTGCTCCGGCTGAACGTTTCCGTTCTCTTGCACGTTGTAGAACTCTCCTACCACGGCAGCGGCTGTATCGTTGGCGAGGATTTCACGAATCTCTCTTGCGGTCCAGACATAGAATGCTCCTTCGCGCTTTTCCTTGTCAGAAGGTCGATGCAGTGAATCAGCATCTTCGGAAGAAAAGAAACCCCCAGTTGGGGCGGCGAGGGGCGGCGTGGTCAGATAGCTTGCGATATCGTAGACTGCGCCGAGCATTTCAACGTCTCCAGTGACCAGGAATGTATCAAGATAAGTGCTCAGGAGCTGACCCTGGTCGTAGAGCATCTTCTCGAAATGGGGGATCGACCAGTCCTGTGTGACGCTGTATCGAGCGAAGCCATGCCCGATTTGATCATGAATGCCCCCACGAGCCATGTTGCGTAAGGTCTTCAACACCATGCCCCGCGCCACATCGCATTCCTCTGTTCCTACTACATCCTTAACTGGGCCGGTGAATTGGCCCAGTAAGATCAAGAACTGGAGGTTGGCGGGGGTAGGAAACTTGGGTGCCTTACCAAAGCCAGCGTGAGCACGGTCGTATCTGCTAGCAAAATACTGGTATGCCTCTTCCAGCAGATCAAGATCCAACTCTTCCATATTGTTTTCCCCCGAGACGTTGGCAGAACCACGACCCAAGTTCCCTTCTTGAGCAAACTCTCTCAACTGGTCTGTTACGCTCTTTGCACTTGTTAAGCACCGCTCCCGCTGCGTTTCCCATAGCGTTTTCACTTTCTCCAAAATGCCCATGAAGCCTGGGTGACCGCCGGCAGAGGCGGCATCACTCGAAGGACCGGGCCAGTATGTACCACCAAAGACGGGCTCGAGGTCAGGTGTAAGAAAGACGTTCAACGGCCATCCGCCATGGCCTATAGTTGCTTGGACATAGTTCATGTAGATACGGTCGATATCAGGGCGCTCTTCGCGATCGATCTTGATTGGAATGAAATGCGCATTGAGGATCGCGGCGACCTCGGAGTTCTCGAAGGATTCTCGCTCCATGACATGACACCCTGCCGAGATCAGTAGAGGTTCAAGAAGCTCAGGGGGCATAATGGACTCACAGTGACAGGCCGCGTACCCAATACTGACAAACAACATCCTTCCACTCTGCTTGGCTAGTTTCAACGCCTCGGGACCCCAAAGCTGCCATGCGACAGGATTATGCATGTGGCTCCGCACATAGGGGCTCCTGCTTTGGTCCAAGACGTTCTTCAGCTGAAGGATATCAGTGGAGCTGGGCGATGCTGAGGTGCCATTCTGAGACGAGCTGCTGCCTACACCTGCTGGCGAGTCTGTTGATGGGTTTGCGAAGGTAGACATTGTGCGATAGCAGTCTAGCGCAAGACGAGACGATATGGCCGGACGGCGTATGGCCGCGGGAACAGAGTAGTAAGGGTAACAATACAGTCCAGTAAATCCTGCTTTTCGGCGGAGATTTCCACAACGAGGAGGCGGTCGCGAATCGAGCAGCGTATGCAAGCAAGGTGGGGCGCTGATATTGGAGATGGTCGGCAGCAAGACCGACTTCAACGGCACATACGCGCAAAAGCGGGTGGCATTGGAGGTAATGCGGCAACTGGCGAAAGCAGACAACGGCAAAGTTTGCATCCCACGTGGACGGTAAATCAACGGGCAAATTCGTAGACTTGGAGGTCGGACGATAAGAGGACCTGGTGGCGCAATGCGGGGAGACATGTCCTGCGCGCTTTTCATGATGCGGCTTATAAGCTCCGACCAAAGCTACGTCGATCACATCCGTACTACTTGACGCTTGCATACCATCTCTCAAGTTCGTGGAGTTTCCAGTCTACAATGCAGGATCCTTCGTGTAAGGACCTTAAGCATCACGTTGGTGCAAGCATGGCGTCACATTCTCGAAGGTCGTCTTCCAGCGCCAGCAACACAATCACTCGTATGCAGGACATTTAGATGCTCGTCAAGTCATTCATAACAATCCGCGTGCGTGAGTGACTAACTAGATGCGCCCCCACCAATCCCCGTCCATCATAACACAGAAGAAGAGGGAGTAGAATAAGAAACACCTCGATATCCTCACGGCGCGGATCGTCACCTGTTTGGGCAAGGACAAAGTTCTCTCCGTCAGATATACATATGCGAAGAGAATAAGAGAGCGCGAGACGCATCTTCCTTCTGGCCAGTGACATTCTCCAACAGTGGTTGAAGAATGTCAAGAAGCACGTGTCGGAGTATGCAGGCGGGCGCTCGCAAAAGAAGCGAAGAAGCGAAGAAAGAAGGCGGTCAAATGAACGCTTGAGAATGATACACAAGTGTGCGCGCGGATGATGACCAACGACATGCTGTGGTGATGTTTCTTTTTGCGACGTGACATGACGTCTGCTGGCCAGCCGCTCCGTCGTAACCCGTCAATCCTCATTCCCAGATGCCCATATCTAACCAGAGTAGGAAGCGTCGATGCTGGGGTGTCCAAGGGGATACCCAATGTTCTCAGCATACGCACCTCCCATATTACCTCCAGTCTTGTAGTTGCAGACTGTGAAGATCGGTGGGATGCCCCCGCCGATGCCTCCAAGGTGCTGAGCAGTGCAGTCCTTCATAACGCAGGCAACGTGAGTGGTGCTCTTCCAGACGACCTGCGAAAAGTGGCCCCAGGTAAGGAATCCGTCCGTGGGATCAGGCTGACCGTAGGCGTTGAAGTTGTTGACCTCGCCATTGTAAAACATGCCCGTAATGACATCCCCGATGTCGCTAGCGCCAGCCGCAATGTTCTGTCCGTAATTACCTCCCAGCATGTCTCTATAAAATAGTGTCAGTCAAATCGTGTAACATTATGCCAGAATGGATACGCACGTGTTGTGCTCGTAGATGCAAGTGTCGGCAACCATTTGAGCGGAGGCCTCTAGGTCGCTGGACCATTCGATAGCAGGAGCCGAGTGGTTGGCACGGTGAGCATTGTGGTGGAGCAGGACCTTGGTGGCGAAGTCGCTGGGGCCCGAGACGTGGGCCGGCGCGGATGGAGCGGAGGAGCTCACGACCTGGGGAGCGGGAGAGTTGACCACCGGGGCCGGGGATGGGGATGGGGATGGGGCCTTGACTGGCGCCTTGAAGACCTTGGGCGACGGGGTGGGAGTCGGGGTAGAGATGGCCAGCGGTTCGATCGGGGCCTGGGAGACAACAGGAGTTGGCTCGGTGTAGCCTTCTGCGACGGTCTTGTAGACGTAGGCAGTGACATAGTCGTATTCGGTCTTGACGACAAGCTCACGCTTGTTATGGTGGTGCATGGGACCGGCGATCGCGCCGGCGGCGAAGAGCGCTGCGAAAACTGTGGCACGCATCCTGGCGGCTTGGAATGTCTTTCCGGGTTGGTGTTGATAATTGAGATTTGCTGGCTTGAATGAACTGCACAACTTGTTGCAGATCGCGGTGATTTTTTGAAGGACTGTCTCTATTGTCAGTACGCATACATAAACACTGTGGTATTGCCGGGTCAAGAGAGCAGCCCGCATATGTAGCATTCCTCGCTCTGAGGAATTCCGGATCACGTACATGTGGTGCTTGTTTCTCTCGGTCGGTGGATGCAAAGGAGCGTGGGGCACGACTAGCGCGCAAAGAGAGAGGATATCCCGAAGGAAAGAAAGACAAGCAAAAGCTGGAGAAGCAAAGAGCGTGAGAGAGCGTAGGCCTGGTGATGATAGTGGCTGGAAGGAGAATAAGAGCAAGACAAGGAGAAGGTTGCTAGGGCCGCGCGGAGGGGGCACGCCAGGGAGATTCGCCGGGGACGGGTCTGCAGTGGCCGCACGCCTCCCAATGGTCCTTGCCGGGGCCCGCTGTTTCGGGGGCCTGTGAGGCCCCTCGTGCCCCTGTTCCCAAAGCTAATCATTCCACCTCCAACGTGCCTGACTACGCTACTCCAGCCTTCACACTCTGGGCACACCGTGGCCAATACGTTCACCGTCTAGCCATGCCGCATCCCGATCAGAGGCCAAGCTCGTGGGCAACTGCAGACCTGCACCGGCCACTCGGCAGCTAGAGCGAACATCATCATTTGGCATCGGAACCAGTCAACTTACAGGACGAGAAATGCCGATCGCGCCTTCGCCGTGCAGGCGCCAGCACAAATTAGGGCAACGTGCCAGGGGCAGTTTCGTACCTTGCAGTCCCAGCCAATCAAGGCCCTGACTTGCTCGGGCGTGGCTTGTTTCATACCTCTCCATATTTTGTGGGGGTCCGTCCAGGCCCCTGCTGTCAAAGCAGCATCTTTGTCGCTCTCCAACACGGTCGTTCCCATCCAAACACTCAACGCGTCTCTTCCCCTCCATCTGACGTGTGATGACGATTCTCGTGTCGTCCTGCACGTCCGCAAGTCTTGCTACGTAGCCACTCCTAGTCAGCTCCTTGCGATCCCAATCCTTCAATGCGCCATGCCAGCGCGTGACCAAATCTGCCGAATAAGCTTCGGCGCTGCTCGAAAACGAAATTTCCCCAAACGCCCTCATACCCTCCGCTTTGGAGTTGAGCCTGATACCGCTTATTTCCCTGTGAACCTAATAATATACCTACAGGTCTAGCTCTGGCTATTCGTGCAACCGTGTTTTGAGTTGCGAGCCGTTAACGACCAGAAGCCAAGCTTCGCGTAACTGCGTCCATGCGTTGCACAGCGAAAACATAGTGCCGTCACCCAACAGGTTCGTTAGAGGTACGTCCATCTGGGGCTTCTCGCACAATGCCTAATCATGTCACAACACCCTAACCTAGGCGACGCCAGTAAAATGAACACCGAACCTTCCTTCTGTTGCCCCCAACAAATCCTACCTCCATGACTCCCACCGTAGGCATGACCCTACAGTATGCCATCAAAGCACCAGTTTGCGCATCTTCTAAGATCCGCTCCCAGCGCCATAGATATCATCGTGCAGCCGTTTTTTGTCCTTGAGCTCTGAGAGTGGTTGATGTAGAGATCGGCAATCATTATTCTCCTGCGGGTACGTCAGGGGGCGTGATGCCGGGAGCATCAAAGTCTCCGAATCAACAAGAGCCGCGTCTTTATTTTCAGTGGCGTGGTGGTGCTCCAAACATACCCAGGGATACTGCTCTCGACTTCTCGACTTCTTCCTACTTAAAAATCTTTGATCGAGTCCTTGAATCGATATATTAGCCGCCTGGCGTGTTTCATGCCCAAGTGCGCGTCTACCATTTAGGTACATCAAGCAAATGTTCTGAATGCCTCAGGAAACATATCACGTGGATGGCTTATATGCGTGTTAACTCCTATTCCCCCGATGTTGTTCTACATCATCCCTCGCGCTCATTGGGCTAACAAATTCTCTCAACATCTATGCTCACTCGAAACAGTCAGAACACGGACTTTAAAATATTACCACCAGTGCTATAAGAAAGCACAAATCGCCTTATAGATGCTGCGAAATAGTTGCACAGCACACGACAGCAAAGAATATTTCGATCATGAACACTCAGCACTCCCAGGCCTGGATTATCACAGGCGCGTCCTCCGGCTTAGGCAAATCAATTGCGCTGGCAGCCCTTCGTGAAGGTCACAGCGTAATAGGGACAACTCGCAATCCCTCCCCTCCAGCCAAAGACGAATTCACCGAGCTGGGAGGCACCTGGTTAACGCTCGATGTAACACACCCCGACACAGCCAATACCGTTGCTCATGTAGCTCAGCAGCACAATATAGATGTCGTTGTAAATTGCGCTGGCTACGCCCAGCTTGGAGCGGTTGAAGATGTCAGTGATACGGAGTTCCATGACCAATTCGAAGCCAATGTGCACGGCCCGCTGCGGATCCTGAGGGGCGTGCTTCCTGTGCTGCGTGCAAAGAGGAGTGGCGTCGTGGTCAACATCTCCAGCGGCGCCGGTTTCACTGGCCGCCCAGGACGTGGTCCGTATTCCGCAAGCAAGTTTGCACTGGAAGGTATATCGGAATCCCTATTTCATGAGCTCCAACCCCTGGGTGTGCGTGTGCTGCTCGTCGAGCCAGGCGCGTTTCGTACACCATTCTCAGATAGTGCACAGATACCTGCAGCATATGCACAAGGTGAGGGCGTCAGTGACGGGTATAAAGGCACCCCAGCTCATGAGATGGTCGGGTTGACCAAAACCATGTCCAGTAGATCAGACCTGGTCAAAGGCGATCCAGACCGCGCCGCCACAGCCATTGTCAATGCTGTTCTCGATCATGATTTCAAGGCACTACGACTTCCCCTAGGAAACGATTGCATTAAAGCGTACGAGGGCAAATTGCAATGGATGAAAGACGACCTTGAATTGACGCGGGCGATTGCCTCGGCAACTGATTATTCTCCATAATCATGTCATGCGATGATGCAGACTTTCTCTATGCATGGCACAAAATCCATTCGCACTCTATTTTGACCTAATCAAGTTTCTACGAGAGCTGTCGCGCTGCGGGGCGCGCAAGCAGCACCCTTGTGTTGCAAAGCCCCCATTAAGGTCTTGGTACTGCGGCGCAGTCATCCGCCCCAGCCAACCATTGACGTCGGTCAAGCGCCGACTCTAAAAGTAACCATGACTTTGACCAACCACGATGATGCCCTTAGCGCCCAAGATCCCATGGGAATGCCCATCTCAAAGACAAAATATTCAATGCGAACCCGCGATGTCTTCTTGCTTCGGTTCTGCTTACCAGCATCGTCTACAGGCACCTGTGAACCAGGATGGCTTCCACGTATTTTGATCGTCAAGATTGGATGACTTTAACATCATATGCTTCTGATCCCCCTCGAGTCCTCACAGTGGGCAAGAATACGACCACAAACGCTGCACTGCTCACCATGCAGGATTACAGCGACGACTTGAGCAAGGACGACCACTGTCTCTTCCAACTAAGTGCGAAGTCTGAAGGCTCGCCAATCATATTCTTCCGGAACAAAGCTATGGGATTGTTTTCTTGCATCAACGTCACACCCTGTGCGGCGTATAGTGATCAAGAATCTCATTGCAATGCAGCAATAATGGGGCCTTGTAACGCTAGCTCAGCATCATGGCGACTTGGGCAAGATGATTCAAGCTCCGTCTTCATCTATAACCTCCTTGACGGTATCGGAAGTCGATTACGCGCACCCACCAACACCGACTTCCCGTCGCTTGGAGCTCCAGGCACAGATGCTGAGTGGACGTTGAACAATATTACCCTCATTTATGAGTATGCATGGCAATCTGTACGAGTTCCATTACCTTCAGCACGAACATGAGACTGACTATTCTCAGGTTCCAGCAGCCATTGTTCCTGCAACTTCTTCAGGGAGTTGGCTACTTGGACCTCCAGTAGCGTTCAGAACAAACTCGCTTGGACAGGCCGTGACAGCTCCGTATATTGCACCTACTACGGGGAGTCTTGCGGATCCACCTAGCGAGACAACAGCTCCTTCGGGTTCAAATAGTGCTGCGACACAAACCCCCACATCGCCGCTGAAAACTGGTACAACCACTTCACAAACTACCACGGCATCCTTCCAGACGCCGACTGCCAATCCAACTGGAGGATCGACGGTAATATCCAGCCGTCCAACCGGAGCAATAGTAGGTGCTGCTGTTGGTGGGGTTGCCGTCCTGGCATTATTAGCCGCTCTCCTGGTCTTCTTCTGCCGTCGACGCAGGTCAAAGAAGGAAGAATCTCCACCTACGCCTCCTGCGAAGATTATTCATCATAGCGACATCTGGAAGGAATTGCCAGCCGTGATTCCTTGCGAGGCTCCAGGCGCACCAATGCATCATGAGGCCGGCGGGGTGACACTCTACGAGTTAGGGACTAGGAGTCCTCGAGAGCTTATGTCGGGTCGTCGATCGAGGCCACGGATGTCCGCACAGCATCTTGGAAACTGGATATAACCCGGTCTGGAAGCTGTACAGAGTCAAGACACCTGGACGCAGTCTCGACTGTGCATTCGTGCTTGGATACGCTCGTTACAGCTTGTATGCACGACAGATCATGGCGCCTTCGTTGCGTGTTCTCTGCTGCAACCAGGGTGGAGTAATGAGTCAAGCTTCTTAGACACAGCTAGCGACACGCTGGACGTCGGGCCCGTGCCCCAACCCGTTGAAATTGGCATAATGAAATTTCTACTCAGCGCACAACAGCCTCCGTATACATGTTCACGATTTGGAAAGCGCATTCGCAGGAAAGCGCATTCGCATTCAGTGTGCGTAGCCCGCACCCTGTGTGCTTGGTGTTGAACTTGGGGGATCGACGCATCTTGAGGTCTTGGTAAAAGCAAAAGAACTAGATGGTTGATCTCAGGTCTGCAGGTGACCCAAACCAGGCCTGCAGATTGTACATATTACGCTCTTACGATATTTGACGACTATTTTCAAAGATGTTTTCGCTCACTTGTTCGCGAATATCAGTAGCAGAACCATTCGCAACTACTTGGTCATGTTCAAGTTCAGCATTCACACCGTTAGTTACCCCGGCGAGCAACAACCGCACCGTTTCGCAATAGAAAGTATAGTATGCAAGTTGCGCCAAGGGCGCAAGATTTATCGTGCCCTCCAGTGTTCTACCGTGCTCGCACAAAAGTAGAAAATATGATAAGCAATTCATTCAACGTGCTCGTAACCAAGCTTCCAGACCATGCTCTCCAACAGTCATTATTTCGTTAAATGCCTCACAATTATAGACTGCGCTTGCTGTCTGCAACAGCACTTCCATTGTCTGGTTCAGCGTCAGGAAGCTCATCATCGCCGAGACCAATGACACCCGCGGACCGAATCTCAAACTCGACGCCCCTCTCGCCAACAGCGTCCGGGGCCCAGCTTGCAAAAGCAACCTTCATCCAACGGCGCCAGCGCGACTGTTCTCCCTCCTTCGGACCGCTCTTCCTGCTGGACTGGACTCTGGCCGCGCGGATCAACGCGATGCGACAGTCAAGCTGATTCGCCCACACCAAACCCAAACTGGGCGTCTTGAGGCCTCCATATGCATATGGCGTGTCGCCCCAGCCAGTGAAGAAGCGCTGCTGATGGTCTAGCGTGAGCGCAGGGTCCGAAGGGTAGCCGTCGTCAGAGTGCATGGAGCCGGGCGGCAAGCCGTCGACTGCAAGATCTGGATGCTGTGGTCGCTCGAACCGATCTGCGACTTGGTTGGCGACCACGACGGCGAGATTGTGACGCCGAGCGAGGCTGCGCAGCAGATGTCCAGTAGCCTGGAGGGACGTGGCGCGGGCGGCCATGGCGGAGGGGCCAGCCCTGCTGGAAGTGTTTTTTCCGCCACCGCGCTCGACTTCGGCGCGGTAGTTGGCCGTCATGCTGTCAATCACCACCAGGCCCACATTGTGCCGTTGGATTGCGACGGGTAGCTGATAGCGAAGGATGTGCTCTTGAGCCTCCAGGTCGGGTACACTAATGCTGAGGACCTTCGCCAGACTAGGTTTCTCGGCTGGTGGAAGTGAGGCGAGGATGGGATGCGTGGAACATATTTGAGAGAGACGGGACGTTGCGAGTGCCGACTCGGTGGAGATATACACGGCTGTTTTGGCAAGGCCACCCTGAGACGCGGGTAGCTGTACGGCCAGTAGAAGAGTGAGCAGGAACTGGGTCTTTGCAGTCGAGGATTCGCCGGTTATTTCCGTGAGGGCGGCTGTGTGGATGCCTCCTGCGAGGGCGGTGTCGAGGCTGGGGGAGAGGAGTGAGATTGTGCGGCCTTGGGCTTGGGCGAGCTCGACGCCCGACGTTTGGAGGATTTGACCACCTTGGGGCTGGATCGAATGACGGTCTCCATCTTCGAGTTGATCTCGCGCTGAAAGGATGCCGAGGTCAGAATGTAGATGGTTGATGATTGCGTCTGTCAGGCGACGGACCTCTTTGGCGGGGAGCTGGGCGCGTTTCGCGACGTCGACGTGGTCAAGGGTGAGGAGGTCTGCGACGGAGATGGCGTGGCGCTCGAGGGAGGGAATGAGATGGGAAAAGGGTGTGGTGGAGAGCGAGGGACATGTTGCGAGAATGTCGGTCATGAATTCATGTCGTCTTTATAGTCGCCAGCAAGGGGGAGAGGCCAACGGGGTTGCTTCGGAGAATCCAGCTCGCGATCCAGGAATTCTGTCTGGAGGCGCAAGGAGAGCGGTGGCTTCCGTCAACAAGACGCGTGCGCACGTGTGTGTGTGTGGCAGCGGCTTGGCTGACGTGGGGCGCTGCTCGTGTGCGCTTTGTCTGCAGGCGCGTGGAAATGCGGGGGACGATCATGTCACTGCCGGCGCGCTGGTTGGAAGGTCGTTGTCGCTGGCCCGAGCAGAGGATTGCTGCAGTTGTTGCTATGCCTTCTCCCATGCGGGTGCATCGTGTCGCATCGCATCGCATCGCAGAGCCTGGCCAGACTCGAGGCACAGACTTCCACGTCTGTCTCGAGCAGGTCAAGGCCCCACTCGCCATCCCCGAGTTCTGGCCGTGAGGGCCGAGCATGAGGCATCACCAGCTCTAAAACGCTCCACGGCAATCGTCATGCGGATCCCTTGACCCGCAGTGCTTCCCTTCCTCCGCCTAATTCATACCAGCCCCCACACTGCCGGCCCCACGTCTATTCCACTCGGCTTCTGCTATCCACATGCACACCCCAAGGCCTAGCCCTCCGCCATAGAGCAAGGTGAGCCAGCCCTGTTCCCTGCCCAGCGCGTGCCTCTTGTCCGCTTTCCCCACGCAAGCCTGGGACCTTTTCCCCTCCCCAAACGCATTCGACGCCCCCTGCTTCCTGCTCTGACGGAGCACATGCAATTGGTGCCTGTGAGGAGAAGCCGCATCATCCAAGATACTGCCGCTGTCTCGCTCCTCGCGAAATATCATATACATTGTGCTCATTCCCCGTCGATGTTCCCTTCTTCCCCCACCATAGCCAATCCTTGAAAGCCAGATGCCGTCCTACTATTTTCAGGACTGCCATTACTTCTATCGCACAGCCCTACGCCAGCTGAGCGTTTCCACTTCCGTTGCACCCTTGTATCTTTGAGGACGTTCGTGACTTGCTTGTGCCCCACAGCCCTAACAATGTCAGGCCGAACTGCAGCAATCACCTGCTCCATTGAACAGCGTCTTGCAATGGCTCCCTCTCCTTCCCACGAACGCTCCGCCGAAGCCGCGGTTGAGGCTGCCTCTCACATGTCCAAAGACGAGAAAGAGCCCCTTGCTGCATCCAAGCCAGACAATGGTAAGGCAGGTATTACCTTTGCTGCACAGGACAGCTTGCCCAAGCTGCCCATCCCGGACCTGGACCAGTCCATGAAGCGCTACCTGGAAGCCCTCGCCCCGCTTCAGGATAGCCGTGAGCATGAGGACACCAAAGCCGCGGTGGAAGAGTTCTTGCATACAGGTGGGCCCGACCTGCAGGAAAGGTTGAAGAAATATTCAACAGGAAAGTCGAGCTACATAGAGCAATTCTGGTATGACTCGTACCTCAACTTCGACAACCCTGTCGTCCTCAACCTAAATCCCTTCTTCTTGATGGAAGATGATCCAACTCCGGCAAGGAACAATCAAGTCACACGCGCTGCGTCTCTAGTCATCTCCTCCTTGTCTTTTGTTCGCGCTGTCCGCAAGGAAGAACTGCCGCCCGATATGATGAGGAGAACGCCTCTGTGCATGTACCAGTATTCACGAATGTTTGGCACTGCACGCATCCCCACAGACAATGGCTGCCAAATTGCCCAGGATCCCGAATCAAAACACATCACTGTCATCTGTCGCGGCCAGTTCTACTGGTTTGATGTGCTCGACGATAATTCGGATCTCATCATGACGGAAAGTGATGTTGCCCACAACCTAGAGGCTATCTGCAACGATGCCGAGCAGATCCCCATCCAAGATGCTGCAAAAAATGCTGTGGGTGTGTTGAGTACTGAGAGCAGAAAAATCTGGTCAGGCTTACGCGATGTCATCTCACGTGACGAAGGCTCAAATAATGCAGACTGCCTGAACATTGTCGACTCCGCCCTGTTCATTCTCTGCTTGGATGATTTCGAGCCCAACACCTCTTCGGAGCTCTGTATGAACATGCTCTGCGGCACCAGCGAGATCGAAAAGGGCGTCCAGATTGGCAGCTGCACGAATCGTTGGTACGACAAGTTGCAGATTATTGTCTGCAAGAATGGCAGTGCTGGTGTCAATTTTGAGCATACTGGCGTCGATGGCCATACAGTTCTTCGATTCGCCAGCGACGTCTACACCGACACCATATTGCGCTTTGCAAAATCCATCAACGGCCAGGCTCCCAGTCTGTGGACCTCGACCAGTCCTGATCCTGCGAAGCGCGATCCCGCAAGCTTCGGTCAAGTCGTTACCACTCCCCACAAACTTGAGTGGGACATGATACCTGAGATGAGTACTGCGTTGCGCTTTGCCGAAACGCGTCTGGCAGATCTAATTCAGCAGAACGAGTTTGCCACTCTCGAATTCGCCCAGTATGGCAAGAACTTCATCACGAGCAATGGCTTCTCACCAGATGCCTTTGTTCAGATGGCGTATCAGGCTGCATATTACGGTATGTATGGTCGTATCGAGTGCTGCTATGAGCCCGCCATGACGAAAGCATACTTCCACGGCCGTACGGAAGCCATCCGACCCGTCACATCTGAAAGTGTTGACTTTGTACGAACCTTTTGGGGCGATAACCCTGCCACCGCCAAGATTGAGACCCTGCGAAAGGCCTGCGCGAAGCACACCGAGATCACCAAGCAGTGTGCACAGGCCCAGGGGCAAGACCGTCATCTATATGCGCTATTCTGCGTTTGGCAGCGTATGCTCGACAATGACTTGCGGTCTAATGGTTCTATGTCACCCACATCTACCACTGATGGCAGCGCCATAGGATCACCCGGAAGCCCCAATAGCATCATGTCTGATGAGTCTGGCGACACTCGGGGCATGGCATCAATGCAGCAGTCACTGCCGTCGATCTTTGCTGATGCTGGTTGGGACAAGATCAACAACACAATTTTGTCGACCTCCAACTGCGGCAATCCTTCCTTACGACACTTTGGGTTCGGACCTACCTCTGGCGATGGATTTGGCATTGGTTATGTCATCAAAGACGGCAGCATCTCCATCTGCGCATCATCCAAGCATCGCCAGACACAGCGATTTGTGGATGCCATCGAGTTGTACTTTCTCGAGATCCGAAAACTCCTCCGCCAGACTCAGAAACGGGGACTCAGCAACGACAAGACTGCCTCGAGAGCGCGGGAAATTGATGAGCTTGCCGGAAAAAATGGCCGTCTTAAGAGTCGAGGTAGAAACATTCTTGGAAGTGGCGGTGCTGACGCGAGGGCCCCAATCCCCGAAAAGGAAGAAGAGGAGGACGAAGAGGACGAGTATGGGGGGTGTAAGTGCTTCAATTACCTCGTGAAGAGCAGCGCTAACAACCACCAACAGATGGGTTCTTCGACGCAGGTATGCTCATGTCAGCCCTCAAGGCCGGACAAGAAAAGGCCGAGAAGCCAAGCGAGCAAATGCAACGGCGGAAGGTGGGCAAGAAGTTGCCGCTCATGGAATACTGAGCACATGTCTGATGAGCCTTGCACGTGTATGATACCCATGTCTGCCAGCCCTTTACGTCAGATAGAAATAAAATAGTGTTCGTCACGCACTTTAGCTGCATCTGGCCCCGTGCCGTGCACTGCGGGCAGGCCCAGTGGTCTAGCTCAGAAACCGAGATCGATCTCATCCCCCACTTGTTCATAAAGTTGTGCCGAGGTCTTCGTATTCTAGGCAGCTGGGCCTTGTCTGCAGCTGATGTAAAGTGTGCTTCATAATCTGCTGCGTGTCCGTCCTGCTGCATCGCAATGGCGTCCTCTAGGAATTCTCATGCGTTCGCGCTGTGCATTTGGCTGATCCCGCTCGTGCTGTTCGGGTATGCAGGGTGGAAGGCGGGCACGCGACCCACCAGTCGAGTCTCCACGCTCTGGCTTTCCTTTTGGCTGATCGTGTACATCGCCCTGCTGAAGAAGATAGTGTATCCATTTTACTTCAGCCCGCTGCGACATCTGCCTCAGCCTGGAGGAGATGTCTTCGGCCTTGGCCATGGTCCCAGTCTGATTGAGCGGCCTCCTGGACGTCGCATCCTTCGCTCCATGCAGAACACGCCCAATGATGGCATGATCCTTGTTCGCGGTTTCTTCCTCATCCGGTCGCTGATCATATTGACGACTCCGGAAGCTCTGGCCGATGTACTGACCGCGAAAGCTTACGACTGGGTCAAGCCGTCAGCTGCGCGATTCTTTCTGGAGCGCATCGTCGGCAATGGTCTGATCATCGTCGAGGGCAAGCAGCACAAGATGCAGCGAAAAGCAGTAACACCTGCATTCCATGGCAAACATATCAACAACCTGGTGCCCGTGTTCTGGCAAAAGGCGCTGGAGTTTGTTGACACCATCGGACGCGAAATGCATGTCGACGCAATCAACGAGAAGACTGGAGGGACTATCGAGATCAGCGCCATTGCTTCGAGAGTAACGCTCGATATCATCGGTGTTGCCAGTCTCGGCAAGGATTTTAATACATTGAAGAACGCCGACGACGAATTGGCTGAAGACTACTCGAAGATCACCGATCCCGCGAATCGTCGTCTGGGCTTGCACGCAGCGACGAACATGATCTTGGGAAAGATGGCTGCTTCAAGGTTGTTACCTAAGACAGATCGTCTGATCCAAGTGACATCAGAGCGTCTGAGGACCACCTGCCGACAGCTCTTGGACGACAAGCGCGCTGAGCTGGAGAAGAACCCGGCCGGGAACGTTGACATTTTATCCACCCTGCTGAACAACGGTTCACTGAATGACGATGAGCTTGTGGATCAGCTCCTGACGTTCTTGGCTGCAGGACACGAGACGACTGCGTCGGCCTTGACGTGGGCGACCTACGAGTTGTGTCGCAATCCAGAGATGCAGGACAAGCTGCGTGCCGAGCTTCGATCCAATCCAATCGTGACTGGCGGTCAGAAGACGCTCTCTGCCGCAGATTTGGACTCCCTACCGTATCTGAACGGAGTCTGCATGGAAACGCTTCGCATTTGGGCAACCGTTCCAGTTACATCGCGAGTCGCTATACGCGATACCTCCATAACGGGCCAGCACATTCCCAAGGGCTCAGAAGTCATCATTGCACCCTGCGCCATCAACAAGCTACCCGCCCTTTGGGGCGACGATGCTGCAAAGTTCAATCCAGACCGCTGGGTGCGCAACGACGGCAACTTGACTGGAGGCAGCAAGAGCCCCTACGGCTTGATCACCTTTCTGCACGGCCCACGCAGCTGCATTGGCCAGGGGTTTGCCAAGGGTGAACTTAAATGCCTGTTGGCGGCACTGATTAGCAAGTACGAGATCAGCCTCGACGACCCGACCCAGAAGGTTATGACTGGCGGCGTGGTTACGATCAAGCCTCGGGATGGTCTTGTGCTTCGCTTGAAAGAGCTCAAAGAAGGTTCTGGAGCTTAAGGAGAAGAGTTCACGGACGAATACCTGAGTAGCGGGAATGAAACCCTGAGTTTCTGTACATACGGTCTTGCAGAAGGTACAGAGTGGAAGACCCAGGAGTTGCGGCGTTGTCGTAGGGTGACTTGTCCACTCATGTTGAATACTAGAATACTGTCAATGAAGTATAGAGTATACAGAACTTAGAACCACAACAAGTGAATACTTTCGTTTCAAGATATGGGAAGCATATCTCCTGGACTAGAGCTGGTTTCAGCTTCATTGTGCTATCCTTGCAATTGAGGTTACAGAAGTTGACAACGTGCCCGTTGCCGGAAATTTGAACCCGTCTGGCTGTGCGTACGATACGTCAAGATTCTAATGGTAGTCCAGGGTGATTGCCTCACAAGAGAGTGCTATACTTCAAGCATGCTACGCAGCTGGATATATGATGGTGATCGATAGGCTCTGTCGGCAAGCTAATATCACGTGACATGGTCTTCTTGCTCAGCCTTGCGATGGACCTGGAGAATGCGAAAACTGAAGAATAGACTGACCTGAACTTGTGAGACATCTTATTGTATATACGCATTTCCACGTACTTCTTGCAAGTGCTTCGCGAGGCAATCCTACCGGCCATGTCTTCCTCCAGAGAGCTTAATTCTCCAACCGGTGAACCAAGTTTCGTCACACGGCGTACATGGTCACGATATCGGCCTGCTGCAGATTACAGACCATCAACTCCGCCTAACTCCCCGCCTATGGATCGTTTCGTTGCGGCCCCCATTGGTACGAAGAACATACATCGCACCTTGTCGTCATCAAGCAAGCGTAAAGCTATTGAGGACAAGCTGCAAATCAGCAAGCAGAACTCCGCATCAAGCCTATCTGTAACAAATGAGAGTGTCGGAGAGCAGTCCCATGCTATCATTGATACACAACCAGCAACACTCGATTCCAATTTCGCTTGGGATTCGCGGTGGATGATTAGCGTGCCTTCGAATGAGGGGATGCAAAGAGATGTGCTTGTATCAGTCGCCAGAACCTTTCTTGAACTTGAAAGCATTCTCATCAATGCTTTCTTAGATTACGAAATTCCGCCTGGGACACACCGAATATGCCCTGTCTTTGAACAGGATCTACGTATCCAGGACCAAATGCGGCAAAGAACGCGAGTGACGTATGAAATCGGTCTGAACGAGTACAAAGAACGCATCAACAAGTGGCTTGAAGACTATGAAAAGATACGATTGAATATTTGTGAAATCCATCAGGATTATCTGTCAAATAGAGACTCTGTGTCTTGGTTTGGTATGGCTGACCTATGGTTCAAAGAGAGACTAGATCTTCTAAATTCTTCACTGGCCGTAATGGAAGAGGATGAGGAAACCAATTTGAGTTACCAACTCAACCAAGTTATTCTGGACGTGAAGGAAAGAGCACAATACTTGCCTCAAGGTTTGGCCGATTTGCAGTTTGCCGGTTTGTTTGACAGCGAAGTGTGGATAGTCACAAGGAAGAAAATGAAGTATCTCGACGCCATCTTTGACTCTTTCGAGAGATCAAACGAGACTTTTGATCGTGAATTGATGACATGGTGAGTTCTATTAGATTTCTGGAAGCTATTGATATTCGTGTTCATGGGCATCTAGGTCGAAAATAGTCAAAAGGTTGCAATCTATTCAACCTGCTCTTGGCAGAGGGACGAAGGTAGAGGCGCCCGAGTCCAAACTTGTGCTAAATTCGGCCAACGCTGCGGTAATTTCATTACATGAAGGCGTCTCATGACTTTAGCATTGACATCGCCACAGATACCGTCCATTATGATGTGGGCTACGTTTGTCGCAACTGTCGTCTGCTCCCTCCCAACTTTTGCTCTCGGCTGGCAGCATTCTACTCACGGGCACGGTACGACTCAGGACTCCGATTTCTGGTTCTTGGTCCAGAGCAGCATTATGCAATTCCTCGGCACGCTCACTGTAGCAATTCCAACGCATTTGGACACGAACCTTTTCGGAACCGCACGTTGGTTCACCTGGATCGCTCTTTGTCTTACAAGCATGTGCAGCATTGTAGCTCCAGTCCTGTATCTGCACCTACCAACTGAGTGGAGCCAGTTGGTCAGCATCATGGGGGGCTCGATACAAGCTTTTGTCACACTACAGCTGGCACTTGCAGTTGGTGAGCGACCAAAGGCACTGGAACACGAGAAGACTGCTTAGTGCATTGTGGGTAGTGAGGTGGTATTTTGAGTAAGTTTGCCGGTGATTTGCATGCGTGTTAATAGAGAGGCGCTGCAACCGAAATTTGTAAAGGAGAATGGACCATGAATGATAGTGATGGTTGTTTCTCGGCGTAGTGGGGTCCGAGTGGGGGCGTTGAGACGAAAAAACGTCACTAACGCCCGACAAACACCCATTGATCAGCGTGTAATCGTTCGCTACTCTTCAACATAGACTTATATACTTGCGCAAGTACTTGTTCTACTTTGCATTCAAAAGACGTCTGTCACTGCTGCACCAATCCCCACAGGACACTCTAATAGCGACCTCCTCCCCAGCCGCCCACCATGACTGTCGATTACAACCTCGTTCCCGCTATGCGGTCAAGCCCCAAGGCCATCTTCTTCACGGACTTTGATGGCACTATTACTCTCAAGGACAGTACGTGAGTCTTCTGCTGTCTGGCCGTCCTTGAGAGTTGAGCTAACAACCTTGTCCAGGCAATGATTTCATGGTACCCCACCACAGCCTTACCCCAGGCGCGCATCAACGAACCTGACCGCCCTCCCAGACAGACAACCTCGGCTTCGGCCAGGAGAAGCGCGTGGCAGGCAACAAAGCCACACTCGAAGGCCGCGTTGACTTCCGTGACTCCTTCCAAGAGATGATGGACAGCGTCACGACACCGTACAATGAGTGTATCGCGGCGCTCGTCAAGAACATCAAGCTCGACCCCGGCTTCCAGGCCTTCTTCGAGTGGTCGCTGCAGCAGAACATCCCCGTCGTCGTCATCTCGGGCGGCATGGTGCCCATCATCGAGGCGCTGCTGGAGCACCTCATTGGGCCGGACTACAAGAAGATCCAGATCGTCGCCAACGACGTCAAGATCAAGCCGGGGCACGCATCGCTCGACGAGGTCGACGGCTGGGACATTGTGTACCACGACGACTCGGGGCACGGGCACGACAAGAGCCTGACGCTCAAGCCGTACGCGCAGCTGCCCGCGGGCGTGCGGCCGACCATGTTCTACGCCGGCGACGGCGTGTCGGACCTGAGCGCGGCCAAGGAGACGGATCTGCTGTTTGCGAAGAAGGGGCACGACCTCATCACGTACTGCGTGCGCGAGAGCATTCCCTTTACGGAGTTTGAGGACTGGACTAGCATCACGCAGACCGTCAAGGATATCGTGGCGGGCAAGACGAACGTCAAGGCGGCGGCCGAAGAGGGCCATGCTGCGTACATGAGAGAGCGAGGCACGCACAGCTTGTAAAGACGCTGCTTTGCTTAGAAGTGCGACTTAGACGATAGAGTGGGTATTCCATACTCCAGGATTGGTATTGGTACAGATCTTTCTCGACGTAGACATATGATACATCTCCATAAACGCCATCGATGCTGCTCCCAAATGCCTTGTAGTTGCGTCTATGATGCCTTTGGCTTCTTCGTCCCGTACTTGCTCCTGCTCGTCATGCGATTCGGCACTCCACCCTGTGTCAATCACGTTAGCTTAAATTCACCGCATTACGACCTGCAGAAGACAAACCAGATCACCAGCTCCTCGGACGCAGTGGTACCTCACACCAGGACAATCTTGCGCCCGACCACCCCTCAGCAGCACGACGCTATGCTGCTGTACATTGTGGCCCTCGCCGGGGATATACGCCGTCACAATCCTGCCGCTGCTCAGCCTAACCCTGGCAATCTTGCGCTCGCCCGAGTTGGGCTTCTTGGGCTTGGTGATGGTGACGCGAAGGCAGACGCCCTGCATCTCGGGCCTATTGACGAGCGCCGGCGATGTCTTTTTGCGGATGGGCTGCGGTTTGCGGCAGCCGCGGAGGACTTGGTTGAATGTGGCGTGTCGAGAGGTAGTGTGGCTGAAGGGGCGGGCATGACGGGTGGGTGTGAGGGAGGTGGTGCGGTTGGGGCAGGGCCGGGGCAGGGCGGCTGTGAGAGGTTTGGTGGATGCTGCGCGGATGGGGAGAGCGAAGGACGGCCGCACGAGGCGGGAGAGCAATGTAATAGGCATGGCGCGGTGTGTTGGGTGGTGTATGCGATGGAAAAGCATTGCGCGGTGGTCAATTGGACCGGATTGGTGATTCAGAAGTTCAGCTGCTCAGAAGAATATTCAGGGCGCGGAGGTTGCGGCGCAGGGGCAAGAGTCAGCGTGCCGTGAAACTTTAATGTCTACCCAATGCTTGACATGGATTCCTGTGGGCGTACTCCATCCATCCCCTAGACATGAATGCATTACAGGGTTGTTGCGAAGGCCGCCGGAATTGAGGCATAATCATGCCCGCTTGATTAGTCTCAGCCGCGGCAGCCACGCATCCTCTTTGCAAGCAGCCGACACCTAATCCATGGAAACATGGCGTGCGTCATGCTTAGAAAGCACGTACTGCGGAGCTCGTGGAGCTCTCCACTCCCGCAGAATCCCATAAAGCTACCTCTTGCCTCTGCTAGCTGCAGAAGTCGTAGCATCTACAAGCGACCCGTCCGAGCCTCATCGTTCCTATACCCCAAGAATCCCATCACCATGTCTAAGCCCTTTGCGGTCGTTTCCGGCGTCGGTGTGTTAACACGCATATACCCCACATCGTGAGCTCCCAACTGACCTCGTGACCCGCTATAAGGCCCTGGAACTGGCGCAGCGATTGCTCGCAAATTCGCTCAAGCCTATCCCGTTGCTCTGCTCGCCCGCAAGCCCGAGAATCTCGACCCACTCGTAGAGGAGATCAACAAGGCTGGCGGCAAGGCCATCGGCATCCCCACCGACGTGTCCGACGCTGCCAGCGTGGAGAAGGCATTTGCAAAGATCAAGCAAGAGTTTGGCGGGGAGTGCGCGGCGGCCGTGTTCAACGCCAGCGGTCCATTTTCGCGGAAGCCATTCCTCGAGACCACAGAGGCGGAGTTCCGGGCTAGCACCAACGTCAGCCTGTATGCCTGGCCTTGATCCTTCCCTCGAAGGAGCACTGCTAACAAGAGACCAGGTTTGGCGCCATCATCTACTCCCAGGCGGCTCTTCCTTTGCTCCTTGCCCACACAAAGTCGTCGCCCGAGTACTCGCCCTCCCTCATCTTCACTGGCGCGACTGCCTCGGTCAAGTCCAACGCCCAGATGTCGTCATTCAGCACCGGCAAGTACGCTCTGCGCGCCCTGTCTCAGTCTCTCGGCAAAGAATTCGGCCCGCAAGGTGTTCATGTGGCCCACGCTGTAAGTTTCCAACTAGTCTTGCTCCACGAAGACAGCCTTTATCGGCGGCAGTGAAGGCAAACCGGATGGTACTGACATTTTCTGTCAGATAATCGACGGCGTTATCGATATCCCCAAGACAAAGGAATGGCTCAAGGACGCCGGGCCAGATGCCAAGATCAGCGCCGCAGGCGTAAGTTACTCTTTACCCAAGTCACAAAACACACCCATGCTGACCAGATCAAACAGATCGCGGACGCGTATTGGCACCTTCACACCCAGCCCCGGTCGACTTTCACAAATGAGATTGATATCCGGCCGCACTGCGAGAAATGGTGAACACTTCTTGATTTCTTGTAAATTTAACAATCACGATAACATAGTAACACATGATGAAAAGGTCCGACGTTGTGAACACAACCGCGACCGTACCCGCAATTGCGCTATCATCAAATGTACTTCCAAGATTGTGAATGAGAATTGAATTCTTTCAAGATAATTCCAGCTGGCTAAAAAAGTGTTTGTAACGTTTCATGTTTCACCCTTTCTTTTGAATCTCGTTCCGGGAACTGTAGTAGATTTATTTTTAAGAATGCGTGGCTTAGAATCAGCTGATCTTTTGTAATCTGCAAGATTTCCGTCAGGAACCATTATGTGTGGCAATGCCAATTGTGTACCATCCTTGGTACTACAGAAGAATAGCCTATAAGGATAGTTTTGAAACGCGGAACAAGATCTGTGGCACAATTTGTGGAGAAACCTCATATCTCATGCAAATTCATCGCCCCATAATTAGATCATTTGTCTCTCTGAAGCCTCTGCCCTTATGTGAACAGTGAGTTATGCCAAGTTGTGTTATTCATGTCGAAGTTATAAGAGGGGGCGTCATAAGACTGAGTCATCCCTGATGCTACTACCTTGCAGAGTTGAGATTGGTGGCGATTCCAAACTAGCCAGATTTCCCATCTTCAACGCATATGTTCATTCCTACAATATCCAGATCTACCCCTGAACGGCACCGGATAGCAACATCACGTGTCCGGCGAAGTGGACCCTTGAACCCCGGCGCCGCTATGAAAGCTGCGTCCTCTTCTTCCTTGTTTCACTTGCATCACCCTGCCCGCATCAACCACTTTCCGCAGACAGTCCACGCCTAAGGTGCACGAAAGTGCCTGAAGAGTAACCGCTGAAGCAGTCTCTAGCTGCAAAATGTCTTTTTCGTAAATTCCTGCCGCAAGTGCGCCCAGTTTGGACCATGATAACGAACCTGGCGCGCCAGTCTTCCAGACAATCTGCACGAACGCTTGCTCAACAACAGCTACCAACAGAGCGTCCCTCCCATTCTTGGCAAGCACATTGCTCGTACCGTCTGCGTAGGAAAAGCGTTGCGCATCTTGAACGAGACCCTCCCCGACTATACTCGCCAGACGCCGTCCACAGCACTCAGCGAATCAGATCTCCGCGCCAAACTCGAATCGGATGACACCCTCACCGAGGCGCAACGCTCCGAGCTCATCGGCCTCCTCAGAGCCCGTCGAGACGCAGAAATTCGTACGCGCATCCTTGCCGCTCGCACGCAGAAGCGCTTCACCGCATTTTTCAATGGTTTGCCCATCGAGATTCGCCAGATGATCCTCGCGCAGATCGTCGATCCCGAGATTCCACGCGTTGAGCGAATCGTAAATGTTGCGAAACTCACGCATGACATGATCGCCGGCACAGGTGTGCTGGAAATGGACAGCCAGGTGGAGTGGGATGTCAAGACAGTAATGCGACTGCACTACAGAAAGTTGAAGATCGAGTACGAATTGTGCCATGCGGAGGTCGTCAAGTGGCACTGGATAGTTGTGGTCAACCAGGTTGGTTTCGTGGAGAGCGATTCGGTCACCAGATGGGTGGCTCAGCATGCAATGGGCGATCGGCAGGAATTCCTCTTGATGTTGCAGGATCTAGGCGATGAGCTACACCAGGACTCTTATCGGGTCACTGGAGAGATCAAGGTCGTGGCTGCGGCATACAAGCTCTTGATTTACCATGTTCACCCGCCGTCACTGCCGGCTGCAGAGGCAAGGATGTGGCACGAGGTGATGGTTGCTCTGACAGGACACGCCGATCCAAACGAAGTGTGTCTGGGGAGGCCAGGACATACGTGGGGACTTGAATTCCAGAGACAACTTTGACGCTTCCATTTCGAGACGTCCAAAGTGACAGGCAGGATAACAGTGTAGGGAATGAAACTCCCTCGTGACCACGCTACGGCGTGATCCAAGTTGAAATAGGTCAATAGACTTTGTCCCCAATATTTCTTGGTGTTAGCGTGACATCGACACCGCTCTGCATGACAAACCACCAGCTCGTCATGGTCCACTCCGTATCGGGTCTGCTCAGTCGCACATCGTATCGTAAGAATAGCATGGGGATGAGCTTGCTCATCTCCATCCATCCGATATTTTTGCCGATGCACATGCGCGCTCCCGCACCAAAAGTGAAAAGATAGCGATGCATATCACTGACCCGAGCCTCATCCGTAGACAACCATCGCTCGGGGTTGAAATCGTCTGCATCTGCGCCATAGACAGCTCTGTCTCTATGGAGAACCCATGGGTTGGTTCCAATAACGGTACCAGCAGGCAGATAACGTCCGCATGCTTCAAAGCCACCAGCAGGAACTGTGCGTGGCAGAGACATGCCAACAGCAGGATGCTTACGCAGACCTTCCCAAATGACAGCCTGCAGGTAAGGTAGCTTATCTGCCTCAGCCATCTTGATGGGGTCACTGATACTCCCGTCCTTCCTCGCAGCATCAATTTCAGAAACAAGTTTCTGCTTGTACTGCGGGTGTTTGAGCAGATAGTAGATGACGGCGCGCATGGAAGTGGCAGTAGTATCGGAACCCGCGAATATATTAGACGTGGCCATGCTCATAACGGCAGTCATGTCGAGTTCTCCCGGTTTCTCTTTGTGCGTGGCAAAGAGCTTGCTGAGAATATCCTCTCGGTCAGAGCCGCGGTCCTTCCGAGCTTCGACCTCGCGGACGGCAAAAGAGCGTAGGCTTCCGTGTCGCGCAGTGATAGCGAGGTGGGAGCCAATGATTGGCGAAAGCCAGTCATGCAGCCAATACAACCACGGCATCTGTCCGACCCAGGAGGCAGAACGGAGAGCACGATTGATTTGCTTGAAGGAACCATCATCCTCGCCGACGTCCATGAAGCCAAAGCGCTTGGAGAACGTGATCTCGCCGATGACGTCGAAGGCAAGCAGCTGAACCCATTTGCCGAGGTCAACTGTGCCTTGGAGGCGCACGTCTTCCATGCGGCGAAAGAAAAAAACAATAGCATCTTCGACATAGGTTTCGAGTTGCTTGAGGGAGTCCATGGAGTAGTGCCTGGCCACAAGACGGCGCTGCTGACTGTGGACAGCTTCGTCCCGCTCCGGAAACAGGTCAAACTTGCGACGTCCCTGCCAGACAGAATACCAGTCACTCTTGCGAAACTTGGTACCTGCGCCATAGATCTTCTTGATATCGGACGGCTCAGCAATTGATAACTCGTTGGGCGCAATGCGAACAAGTTTCCCATGTTTGGCATGCAGATCGACCATGACACGATGGGTGCCGCCGTGCCACGACAGTTTGGTGATCCATATACGAGATACGGATGCCCAGAAGGGGCCTGGAATGCCAGCTAAGGGAGAAAAGAAGCGTTGGTAAACGATATAAGAAAGGACTAAAAGGCAGGCGAGCAGGAGAATGAATGGTGTTATGGCAGCTTGAAGAGGCGGAAGTCCATGAGGAGTCGTGAAGGGAAAGTCATAGACAGCCATTGTGGTGGTGGTGGAGTGAATTGTCAAATGGACGGACCAAGAATGTCGACAGGATTTATACTAGGGTATCCCGCGTCATAATCGTGTCAGCACAGCACCTCATCAGACCTTTGTGCGTGTGTGGTCACCGCGTCGACAGAACTTGTCACGCAGGATCACAGTTGAACTCGAGGAGGTATCAAATGGCTATACGGCCAGTTGAGTATCCTTGGAAGGTGGTTGTTGTTGTAGAAGCACCAAAATGTGGTATTCCACGAGTCGATTAAGAGGAGTGTGCGAGTGAGCAATTTATGGACCTTGATGAAAGCTAACGGTGGCGAGTGTATACGTCCATGAAGACAAATTCACGGAATAGGCATGAACAAGGATAGCCTACTCACATGGCAAGCGTACCGCTCGCACATTGTCTTTGCCGTGGCCGAGAGGACTGAGGTGCCATGCGCAATGCACATCGAGCGGAGAAAACCTTAATTCAGGCTTTCCCCACACTCGCGACTCGGGCTGCAGATGCCGTGGTGGCTGCCGTGACGGGCGGGGTGGGAGTATGCGTCACGTGACCGCCTCCTCGCGCCTTCAGACGTCTGCCGATGCGACGGCCCGTTTCGCCTCTCGCCCCAACTCCGCGCTGCACTGGTCGGCATTAAGGGCGTGCATTCCGTAGAAGTCAATACTAAACCTTATGAGTTCTTCTCTCTCTTGTCCAGTTCCGCCCATTGATAGACCCTTTCCCCCAGTCGGTTGCTGTGCTGTATAGCCTCACCTTGTGCATCGTCATTCTCTCGCCTTGCCTGTTGTCTGGCTCCTCGGAGATCTATTTCAGCATTTCCGGCCACTTACTCTGACCCATTCCGCAGCAAACACGGAATTGCAAATATGGTGCCGCAGGAGAAGTATGATATTGTGATAGTAGGTGCTGGTCCAGTTGGTCTTCTTCTCTCCACATGTCTTGCTCGCTGGGGTTACAAGATCAAGCACATTGACAATCGTGTCGAACCCACCAAGACTGGACGTGCCGATGGAATCCAGCCACGCTCCCTGGATCTGCTGAGGAACATGGGTTTGAAGAGTCAAATCATGGCCCACAAGCCTGCCCGTGTGTTTGAAGTTGCCTTTTGGGATCCTTCGTCAAGGGGCGGCATCGCTCGCTCTGGCACCTGGCCCAGCTGCCCCAAGTTCATCGACGCAAGATACCCCTTCACGACACTACTACACCAAGGTCTGATTGAGCGTGTCTTCATTGCCGACATGGAGAAGAACGGTGCCAAGGTTCAGCGGCCTTGGACCATTACCGACTTCAAGAACGATGGCGCAGACCCAGAGTACCCAGTCGAGGTCAAGCTGGCAAGCGTCGACGCAACAGACGAGACCGAGGTTGTCAGGGCAAAGTACCTTTTCAGCGGTGAGGGCGGTCGGAGCTTCATCCGTGAGAAGCTCGGCATACCTGTGCGGTACAAAGACCCCATCGCCTACGTGTGGGGTGTCATGGATGGCGTTGTGAAGACGGACTTTCCCGATATCAAGGTATGCTATGCCATCTTTTCTCTCCGAATCCACGACTCATGTCCGACTCTAGATGAAATGCACAATCCACTCAGATGCAGGTTCCATCATGGTTATCCCCCGCGAGGATAACATGGTGCGTCTGTACATTCAAATAGCCTCGTCAGAAGACAAGGACTTCAACCCAAGGAAAAAGGCCACGGCAGAGGAGGTTCAGGAGCATGCGAAGAACATATTCAAGCCCTACTCCATCGAGTGGGAGTCGATAGCCTGGTATTCTGTCTATCCAATCGGCCAGGGCATTTCAGAACGCTACACCCTTGACGAGCGAGTACTCATGGGTGGAGACGCGTGCCACACCCACAGCGTACGTTGCCCTCACCCATTCTTGCCGCAGTAAGTACTAACTGGGAACAGCCCAAGGCCGGTCAAGGCATGAACACGGCCTTCCTCGACGCGCAGAACCTAGCCTGGAAGATCCACCACGTCGAGTCGGGTTTCGCCCCGCGCTCAATCCTCAAGTCCTACGAGTCCGAGCGCAAGCACATCGCCGAGAACCTGCTCGACTTCGACTCGCGCTACGCCAAGCTCTTCTCGCAGAAGCAGCCCGCCGCCGACGACATCTCCAAGGTCAACAAGTCCGGCGGCGCCTCCTCGCACCAGGAGGAAAACGCCTTCATCAAGACCTTCAAGGAGTCCTGCGAGTTCACCTCCGGCTACGGCGTCGCCTACCAACCCAACATCTTCAACTGGTCCCCCGCCCACCCCGCCCGCTCCCCCCTCTTCCTCTCCTACCCCGACCAAACCACCCAGCGCCCCGGCCGCATCCTCACCCCAGCCACCGTCACCCGCGTCGCCGACGCCAACACCGTCCACCTCGAGCAGGAACTCCCCCTCAACGGCGCCTGGCGCATCTACCTGTTCGCCGGCGCGCCCGCCTCGCGCACCGCCCCGCCGCGCCGCCTCGCCGCCTTCGCCGAGCACAGCCTACGCCCCGCCTCCTACCTCACCGCCCACTGGCGTGCCGACGCCCCTCGCGTCTCCCACCACGAGCAGCACAACCCCCACTCGCGCTTCGTCTCCTTCTGCACTGTCTTCGCCGCGCCCCGCGCCCACATCGAGGTCGACGCTGTGCTGCCGCCGCTGCTCGCCCGCTATCGCCAGCATGTGTACGCGGATGACTTGCAGGACTTGCGCGTGCTGGAGGCGCCTGCGGCCGCGCATGCGAAGATGGGGCTGAGCCCGGAGACGGGTGGTGTGGTCGTCGTGCGGCCGGATGGGTATGTGGGGTGTGTGCTGCGGCTGAGCGAGGATGGGGCGACGGTGGATGCGCTGAATGCGTACTTTGGCGCATTCACGACGCAGCGGTTGGGCGGTGGACTTCAGGTCAGCAGTCAGTTATGAGACATGATATTTTATGGGGGTTTGTAATGTCAAAGTGCACTGGGTTTTGGTGGATGGTCTTGACGCCGAGTTCAGGCAGTAAGAGATAGATGCCATTATGTACACATGCGTTCTCTACCAAAACCACGAGAGACTTTGATTCTTGCTTGCACAAGGGGGTATCGAATTTTCCCAATTCCAAAATGCGTACGAGTCTAGCTGCCCCAGACCCAAGCCAACGCAACGCCCGCGCACACCCACCAGCAGCAGAATGCCCAAACGACTGCCTAAGCCATCCAACTCGCCTCTTCGTCCATGGGCATCGGCGTGCGGATCGTCAGCTCGCCGTAGACATCGCCCTCGTGATCGTCCTCCGATCCAAGCGACGGCCGCCGCGACCGGAATCCTCCAGACGGTGTCGAAGCTGCTGTGCTCCCCTGGGAATCGGCCGCAGGTTCAGCTTCCGCCTGCTCGTCCGCCGACTCGGGCGGCGTGTCGTCCAGGGGAAACGCGGCCAGCGCCTCTGCCCTCGCTTTGCCTTTGCCTTTGCGCAGCGCATCGCGCGCCCGTATGGCTTCAAGCTCGCGCTCAACAGCCTCCCCACGGCGTCGGATGACGTCTTCGCGTCGGACAACACGTCGCAAACCTTCACTCGCGCGGATTAGGCCGTCGATGCTGATTGCATGGTCCGTCATGTGCTGGCTGATGTAGGCGTAAACCTCGGCCGGCCCAGGGCTCGCGAGCAGCTGCTTCTCGTTCAGTTTCAGCAATGCGAGGGCAACTTGAAAGAGAAAGGTCGCGCCATCGTTAATGCAGAGGACGACATCCCAGACTCGGAACAGCGCTTCGGCCGAAAGACAGTCTGTGAAGACACTGAGGAACCACTGAAACGTAAAAGCTTCAAGATCAATGTTGAGCGACTCTAGATGTGCCGACAGCAAAGGAAGTAACTCCGAAACATATCCGCGGAGCACAACTTGATCCGCTCGACTGGTCAGCAGCGAGTTGTCAAAGTACTTTGCCGGCAGGATGGATTCTATCATGGAGCAGAGCACCCAGAACGCATCTTCCGCTGCGGGCATGATGAGCAATAGGTTCGCAGCAATCAGGTTCATGCCTTGACAGTATCCAACTTCTGGGTTGCGACGTGCGTATGCAAGAAGAACCTCATTTAGTTTTGCCACGCCTTGCCCTGCACGGAAGAAGATATTGTCCGTCAACGTGCGATGAATGTCCATCTGAATCTGCTGCGCCACGCTCGGATCGTGTTTGTCTGCGCTGTTGACGAGCTCTTCGTAGTACCCAGGTTGACGAAGCTCCGAGGCACCGCTGCATTCAGCCCAGATCTTTGCACGAAAGGCGACCGGAATGCCAGCAAGCACGAGAGCCCTAAACTCGTTCCACTTCGCGCGTCCGACCTTGCCTTTGTTGCCGAGGCCAGCCACACCAATAATTTCACCGTCGCCGAGAAAGGTCTCGGGCATGGTTGCGATGCTCTTTGCACGGCGATCACGGCCAGCGGAGACATCGCCGGTACGGCTACGCTCTGCACGAACGCGACGCAGAAAATCGTTCCATTTGCCAGTCCGTTCGCGCTGAAGTTTGTCGTGAACGTCAGTGAGTTGAGACAGAAGAGCTTGGACGGGGTCCGGCTGTGGCTCTTTTGGGACATCGAGTTGACTGGCGATAGACGGAAGAGCCATCTCAGCATTTCCAGATACAACATGATTCGTTGCAGGTGCTGTGATACTGCTCATACCTGTTTCCGATCCACGTTTTGGTAGCATCAGAGTCGGTAATTTGCTGATCCCACTGTCAAGATCATCATCGCCAGTGGTGATGCTGGTAATTGGTGCCGCTGCAGGAGTATGTGAGAGAAGCTCTCCCTTCGTACTAAAAATATTGAGGTAGTCTGACCAGCCTTTCTGGCCATCTGCATCATTTGCCGAAACCGGGCTGTCAGGGCGAGAGGGAAAAGAGATCTCGCTCGCTTTGCTGTTGATGCTTATGGCATCATCAACGTCCGGGAGGACGTTGAGTGACCTTGCGGCGCTATCGAGAGTCTCAACGTTCATGCTTCCGTGCCTTTGCCTGACAACTGCAGCTGCCTCGTTCTGGCGTTTGCGTCGACGCTGATCATAGATGAAGCCAAACCGATCTGTCAAGTAGCCAGATGCGGCTGGATTTTCAGCTAAGGTGGGAGGGCGGATATCATCAGGTAAAATGGTCTCCATCTCGACCGGCCCAAGGTTCGATATGCCTGTGTCATCTGCGTCCGGCGGGCTATTTGGAAACGGAAGGCTTGCTGCAGCGGTATTCCTCAACTGTGTGGCAAAGGAACCACCCCTCACATGGTTCCCTGCTCCCTTGTTGCTTGTATCGGGTGTATCATTGCGACTCTTCGTTCTGGGTATCACCTCTGCAATGGTGTTGTCAGTCTTGCGAGTGTCTCCACTGATGGACGCGGCCTTTGCACGTGCATTATGCGACTTCACAACTTCCACTTGACCTACGGGTCGACCGCCAACCAATTTCATCGCCCACGACGCTACAGAGCTGGAAGACTTGATGGAAGCACTGTCGGCACCGTCTTCGGCCTGCTTTATCGACGTTCGAAGGTGATCCTGCAGGCTTGCCGTTGCGCTTGGGGTCCTATCTCCAGGTGTGGGCCGCATACCATCGCCTCTACCTCTCACTGTCCCTGAAGTATCTCCAGCGGAAGCGTCTGTCCTTCTTCTGACGGTGCCAGATTCGCCTGGCTTTGCAATAGTTCCCCTGACAGTTCCACCGTTGGAACCATACTTGAAATAGCTCTTCCATCCTCCCTTGACGGTACTCGCTCCCCTTTTTGCGTCACCATTGCCGTTGACGGATGTGTGACCTGACTGTACAGAGCCCCTCCGGGTTCCTGCCCGACTTTCGGTATCATAGCCGGAGCCAATGTCGTTCTCCAAAGCTTCGACCATCTGATCGCTTACCACGTCATTCAGCTTTTGTTCCCTATCTGCGGCGTGGACATCCAAGGGGCCCGAGGACTCATCTCTGGCCTTTCTCTCCCTCTCTCCCTCCCTCAGGCGCTCCTCGATATCCAAATTGCTAACCTCACAATCCCGCAACATTTTCCGCAGCAGCCTTTCTCTGTCTTCAGCTCGCCGCTGCACCATGGTGATTTGCGCATCTCGCTGAGCCAAATCCTCGCTCAACTGCTTCACCAGCTGCACCGCGCCGACTCTGGCTATGAGATGTTCGATGTGGGCGGTGCCTTGGTGATGAAGCGTGCCGGGTACATTGCGTGCGTGCTTCGGAGTCTGATCGTCGAACAGTGCGTCACGACGCGTCTGCTCGTCCGAGCCCGAAGGTTCAAAGAGACCCTCCAGGGCAGCAGGAACGGGTCGCGCAGCTGCAGGTGGAGTGGTTTCACGACTAAGCTTGGAAGATGCGGTCTTCAGGGTAGGAGAAGCGAAAGGCGCCCCGCCTAGAGTAGGTATACTCCGTGGCGCAGGAGCGCCACGTGGGGAGTTTTCGGCGGAGGGAGGAAGTGGAGGGAATGATGTGAGGGTGCCGTCCTTGACGTCGGGGTCGACGGAGGGCGAGATGGATTTTGCGGATGAGGTAGAGGAGGGCGAGGTGAGGGTGGTGTCGGAGGCGCGCTTGAAAGTGTGCGGTTTTGCGGCGCGTATGGTACTGCGCTGGCGTGACACTGCAGGGGCAATGTCGGCCTCGGAAAGGCTTGGTTTTAAGGCGGCATTGTTGGTTGCATTGCCATCCATGGAGGAGGATGGCTGCAGCCGCGTAGTGGGGCAGTAGGATGCTTTGGACACGTGTAGAGGAGACAAGGCGTCGTGGTTGTGACTGCGGGTGGACAGAAGTGCAAAGGGCAAGATCCGGCGCTGCGTCATTCCACGCCGCCGAACCCAATCGAGCCATTAGTCCCAGGCTCCCTGTCTTATACCTTGATCTGAGCATTAGACACGCGTCGGATAGGAAACAAAGCTGCAGCTTTCATTAGACTCTCCATTCTACTTACACAGGGCAAAGATACAAATGTTCAAGAAGTATAATATATCAACGCATCAGACATTCCGGTCACGTAACTACAGGGACATGGCAGCATTTCGCAACTCAAGAATCATGATAATTTCATTCTCATTTATACAGGACGTTAATCTTGACACAATTCCAAGGGCGCTCAACCGAAGAGGGCACCATTCAGACGGATGGACACGGTCTTGTCTTGTGTGTAGTTCGCAAGAGCAGCCTCGCCAAGCTCACGACCAATGCCAGACTCCTTGAAGCCGCCGAATCTGGAAGACTAGTCAGTACTGCTTTGATTGTGAAGAGGACCTTTGGAGTGGGAACATACGGTAGCTGGTGGTGCAGAGTGTTGTAGGTGTTGACCCAGACTGTGCCTGCGCGCAGGGCGTTTGAAACTTCGATGGCACTAACAAGGTTAATTAGTAATTTCCTCGACGCAATATTTGGTAAGAGCACGTACGTGTTGAGGTTGGTTGTGTGGACAGCTGCGGCCAGGCCGTAGGTGGTGCTGTTGCCGAGGCGGATAGCGTCCTCCTTGGTCTTGAACTTAGCGATGGAGCAGACAGGGCCGAAGATCTCTTCCTGCATGATCTTCATGTCCTCAGACACGTTGGAGAAAATTGTGGGCTCGATGAAGTAGCCGACGTCTCCCTGACGCTTGCCGCCAGTCTCGACCTTGGCACCGGCGTCGGTTCCAGCCTTGATGTAAGCCATGATGCGGTCAAACTGGAGCTGGGAGACCTGAGGGCCCTGGAAGGTGTCCTTTCCGAATGGGTCTCCGACGACGTTCTTGGCGGCACGCTCCTTGAAGCGCGCCACGAAGTCGTCGTAGATCTCCTCCTGTACGTAGACACGGGAGCCGGCGCAGCAGCACTGACCGTGGTTGAAGAAGATGCCAAAGTTGACCCATGAAATGGCGTCATCAATGTTGGCATCCTTGAAGACAATGTTGGGGGACTTGCCACCAAGCTCGAGGGTGACCTTCTTCAGGTTGGAGGAGGCCGCTGCCTTCATGATGGTGCGGCCGACGACGGTGGAGCCGGTGAAGGCAACCTTGTCGACGTCCATGTGGGAGGAGAGAGCAGCACCGGCAACCTTGCCGAAGCCGGAGATGACGTTGATGACACCCGGGGGGAAACCAGCCTCCTTGACGAGGGTGGCAGCGAAGAGGCCAGAGAGAGGGGTCTGCTCGGCGGTCTTGATGACGACGGTGTTGCCGGTGGCGATGGCGGGACCAATCTTCCACGCCCACATGAGCAGGGGGAAGTTCCAGGGGATGATCTGAGCGCAGACGCCGATGGGCTCCTTCTTGACGTAGTTGAAGGTGTCGGTGCCGGTGTCGACGACCTTGCCCTCGACCTTGTCGGCCCAGCCACCGTAGTAGCGCAAGCAGCCAGCGGCCATGCCGACATCGACGTGGGCCATGCTGAAGGCCTTGCCGTTATCGAGAGACTCGATGGCGGCGACGATTTCAGTGTCGCGCTCTAGCAGGTCTGCCAGCTTGGTCAACATCCGACCGCGGTCGCCAGGTGAGACCTGCTTCCATTCGCCCTCAAAGGCCTTGCGGGCGGCTGCGACAGCGATGTCGACATCCTGTTATTTTGTCAGTAAATTTGTGTGCGATAGGGGGAGCGGGTGGCGAGTGGAGCTGACCTTCTCGGTGGCTTCCTGGACGGCGCAGATGGGCTTTTCGGTGGAGGGGTTGATGGTCTCGAAAGTCTTGCCGTCAACGGCCTTGATGAACTCGTTGTTAATGAACCTGGGCCGATGTCAGTCTCGCACAGTTCAAATTTCGCGCCCGTGTATACGCGATTGGACAAAAACACCGATGATGTCAGCGGGGTAGGAGAGGACGCACAGGCCGGTGGGCTGCTGGTACTTGCCAGCGCCGGGGGTATCAAGCTCAACTGCGGACATTGTTGCAAATGTGGGTATCAAAAAGTGTAAGGGGTATTGAGTGGATGACAAAAAGCAAATGAGGGGCAGGCAGCAAATATAAATGGCTGCAGCATTACTAAGGGCGGGCGGATCATGGGCAATGAGGGTGTTGCCAGGGAGGGGCAAGTTGTTCCCCGCATCAACCGCCTGTCCTCAGGCCCGGCCGCCAATCCGCGCTTCGCTGGGCCGAATGCCATGGCCAGATCGCTGGACGGAGGCTCTCTGCTCGCCGCCGCCGCGCTTGGGTGCTTAGGACGCGTTCCCATTTGGGAGGCCCCGGGTGGCCGGCTGCATCCAATTGCTGGCCGCGGGTCCGCAGGAGCGGGGCAGCTCCGTCTTCTCCTCCAGTCCGAAGTCTGCGCGAGCCCTCCATCTCTCGCACCATGCACCACAGTGTGTCCCGTCTTGGGCAGGTCCAATTTGAGTTTCTGTTTAGTTTGTCCGCCCAACCCCTGCTGCCCGGGTTGCTGAGGGTCACGTCTCAATCGCGCGCCACCAGGTTTGATCTCGCCACAGCTCTCATTGGGCTAGGTCGGGTCAAATACGAGCGAGTGGGGAAAGCTGTCGTTAAAGTGTGACTCCGAGACTTTTCCGGTCGCGGTCATCCCAAGGCTCTCCAGCTTGACGCTCAGCAGCGGCAGTTGCATAGTTCGATTTGCATTGCACCTCCCAGAGTACCATGAGGTGCGCCACGCATTCAGAGCTAGTCGAGCAAAGTACCTGCGTACCTTGTGGGGTTTCTATCGCATCCGGCTTTAGCGCCGAATGCCCTTGGTCTTGTTCACCCTCGCGTCCATTCTGAACCGTTGAAGGGACATTGTAGTTGTGCCCTGCAGCAGCTTTTCCCGCAATGGCCCGCACTTGCATATCGCTGCTCTACTCCCAGCTGGACTGTGCGGTGGCAAATCGCTTCGCACTGACCTTTTAAGATTCTGACTGACTGCTGTCGATCAACGTCATAGCTTGAAGATCGCAAGTCCCTTTTTTTCTGCGCCCAGCTGTACTCCGTGTTGTCAATGAAACGAATCGATTTCAGCACAACAGGGATTGTCAAGACTGTTGGACGAAAACCATGATGGGTAGGAGCACTCTGCCTTGTGCCTCAAACTTTGAAGCTTGCCGCGTACTGTTCTGGCCTTCGAAGGTTATAAGCATTCCTGCATATAATCTTAGGCCCAGAGACTTGTCTGCTTTAGATACTTCCAAGTGATAGATTGTGGATCATTCATATTCCTCTGACGCGATGGCAAGCTCCTGTCGTCGTCGCCTCTGCCATTCAGGCCTGTGACGCTCTGGCCCGGGACTGTCCCAGAAGGCATCCCAAAAATCCTTTTGGTACTCATGCTGCAGAATGAGATCCGCAGCTGCTGAAGCTTTCACATATTCCCGAATGTAAGACAAGTGTGTCATTACGTGTCCGCGGAAACTGGCACAGGCTGTCTCTATCCAAGTGTCGATATTAGATTGAACAACCGCCGAAAGCGGTGGATACATGGTCTTGATTCCCAGCCGGCCGAGTTTATTGATTGGAAAATTCCATTCGCTCGCTGGCAAAAGCACTACAGCAAGGGAGTCATAGTTGTCCTCATCACCGTCTAGCTCTGGGTGGAGCGAAAGCCGAATCGAATTTTTCGTCAAGTCCGGCACGAACCGATAGCGGTAATTAGAAGGAATGCGGTGATAGCTTGCGGATTCTAGTGCTTCTGCTGCTGTTCGTGGCTGCGAGACAAGAAGGAAGACATCAAAGGCGACTGTAGGCACACCGAAGTATCACAACAAATCCTCGGCCCACAGAGTGCATGGAACATTCTTGGAACCCAAAACTGTAACTGCAGCGTGACGCCTACTTATGGTATTTGCCATGCCAACTAATTGTAAACATAATGTGCATTTTATGCTTCTAAGCTAGGCACCAGATTATACTGGCATGCTTAGTCAGTACAGCAAGTCGCCCAGGAACCCTTGATTAGAACTTTGGTGCTTTGATTCTAAATTCTTCAGCAACTACCGTGCCGTCTGCAAGATTTCTGGAACGTTTCTGACCCTGCATTTTCGTCAATATCACGTTCCTCTTTTCCCGATTGGCATTGTGCAGAATGAAATATAAATCGTCGAGCAGCGGAGAAATTTGAGCCAAAAATTGTAGGTATATATATTCCTATTCCTTCGCTGACTAATCGGCTGTAATGGTCATAAAGTTGGAAGGCGGCCGTCAGAGGCAGTCCTGAACCCGCACAATGCTCAGCCGGCCGTGTCCGTGCGAGCGCCATGGTGTCCCTCCACTCGCTCAGGCAACTAGCGATCTGCTGCGCAGGGACTTGAGTAATGAACGTGAATCCTCAGTGAAGCAATTCAGCAAGGGCACGCTCGCCATGGCGCGGCGTCTGCGGAGTGCACCCGACGGGTGGGTTCAGGTTATCTCACTTGGTTGTCGACCTTTTTTGGTCTTTTTGCCCCTCGTTGTATCTACTTCTCCAACTCGAACAGTCGCTTTGAGTAGCTTTTTGTCTTGGAGTTTTATGGTTGGTGGTGGCATTCGAACGGGGGTGCCCCAACGGGCTACGTCAGGCGTGTAGCAGCAGCAGCGGAAAGCTAATTAATTATACAATTCGAATATAGAGCTGTGCAGCGCTATCTAAGAGGGCGATTTAAGACGTCTACACGATCGTGATTGTCATCCAAGTATGTTTGCCTTCAGCATTACTGCCTGGGCTCCCCATACCGATTCTCCCCATACCGGCTCTGTCCAAATCCTTGTGGTCTCACAGCTTCAGCCTCGCGCTGTCTATCTCGCTCCTGCTGTTCGAACGTCGCTCGATCGCCGAACCTGGGTGGCGCAGCATACTCGGAGTGCTGCGCTGGAGGCGCCTGTGGCGGGTAGCCCGACCCGGCGCCGTAGGACCCCGCCTGTTGATTGCTCGGCGTGCCGTAGTGCTGAGGAGCTGAAGACGTAGCCGGTGGAGCATACGCCGATGCGTAGCTTGGCTGTGGCGTTTGCGACGTCGAATGTGGAGCTCCATATTGAATGCGTTCGCCGTACTGACTACCACGTTCAGGTGCAGTGTACTGCGCTGCCGCCGATGGGTATGAGGACTGCTGCGGCCTTGAGAAAGAAGAGTCGCGGGAATGCCCGGGTTTTGGCGTGCGTACACCGGAGCTGCTGCCAAAGCCAAATTGCTGTGGCGGAGGCGATGGATTGCTACGATGAGCTTGCAGCGATGGCAACGATCCTGCGCTGCTTCGATGCAGATAGGAAGACGACAGAGGCCCACGATCGTAAGTGGAGGACGAACCAGACTGAGCAATCTGCGGTTGCATCCATTCAGGCCTCTGCTCATGCTGACGTATCGGCTCGCGTCCAGAGATTGGCGGTGAACCGTACGTGGGTTGGCCAAGTGGTGAAGGCTGGTACGATGTGGACGCAGGTCTAGGCAACTCACCATATAAGTCTCTCCTCTCGACCACTGAGGGCGGCCGCGGAGGCGCGGTAAGCGGTGCGAATTGAGGCGGTGTTCCCGTCCGTGCGGACAGCGTAGGAGCTGAACGTGACGGCTTAGGATCGTCAGAATCGTTCAACACAGAGAAAATGTTGGACTTCCTCTGCGGTGGCTCCGTTCGTACAGGCTGGGGCGGCACGGCGCCAGATGTTGGGCTTGCTTGCTGCAGCCTGCTCTCTTCCTCTACTCGGGGCGCATGTCGCCGCAATGGATCGAAATGACCAGTGGTCGAGCTGGACCTCACATGTGTGCTCTCGAGCCCATAGGAAGTAGACTGTTGACTTGATCTCACAGGCGGTTCGGGCATCCGCGCGGCTGGCTCGTACCGGGAGTCCGCTTGAATTCGAGCCGGAGCAAAAGTTGGCGTTTGGTTGGGCGAAAAGGCAGAAGCAGTTGACCTGTAAGGAGCTGGGCCGCTGTCTCGGTGGAATTGAGAGAGTGGTTGGTTCACACTTGCACCACGATCTGCAGGTAATCCCTGGAATGCATCCCGGGTAGAGGTCTCTCTCTTGTCCTGCCAGGTGGAACGCTCTGGTGGTGCGATGTATTGCGATTGCTCGTGCAATTGCCGCTGGCTAGTCTCGTGAAGCGACGGACCCGGAGGATACATCGATCGGCCATAGTACTCTGGATTATCCCTTGTTGGTCCTTGCAGATAACGGCTTCTATGCTCGGCACTGAACCTTCTCCTCTCATCCTCAGAAAGGCGGATCCGGTCTTCAACGACGGAGTCTCCATAAGACGGACCAGCTTGTGACAGTGGTCGCTGTCTGTATGTATCGTCAAGCGTGGCTGGCTGCCCTTGGGTGGCCCATGCCCTCGAGCTTGCATGCTGGCTTCCTATGTTGGTTCCCTGAACCCAGTCAACGGGTCCTGGTTCAGCCCGATGGCCAGAACTGATATTGCGGGTGTGTCTGCGCTCGGAAAGCATATTACCGCCGGCCTGCGGACTGCCGTTCCAGGTTGGGTAACGACTCGTAGGTTCGGTTGCAGGCTGGGAATGTGGGTGAGCGGTAGCTTCTTCAACTTGAACCACGTTGTCCGATCCAACGCTGGGAGCGATTGTTCGTGGATGAAGCGAAGGGGTTTGCAGCTCCCCGCGCGCGCGCCTCGGAGGCACTGTAGTTTCAGCGTAAGAGGCTCCGGCTTCACCACTCTGGTTCCTTGAAGCGTCGGTTGCGGCTGCAACTTCTTCCAAGTCCGTTCGGCCTTGCGAGACAAGGCGATGGAAGTAGTTCTTGCACTGCGTTGACGACATAGTGTATTAGTACAGGCACAAAGAAGCACAAGGAGAAATTCTGATGAGGACTCACCATCGTAGCCGACTTCCCGCCGCCCATGTGTGTGGATATTGCATTCCAGTCCGTGCCGTAGCGTTTCAGATAATCCGGGAAATTATCCGCCTCACGCACAGCCCAGTAACTCGAAGGTGGAACTTTTGGGGTCGCTTGGCCAAGACCCTTGAGAGGATCGAATGAACCAGGCATAGTCGAGGGTGCAGAGTATAGATCCTGGACCGTTGTCATGTCGCCTGCTCTTTGATGCGGCAGCAGCGAGCGATTGGTCTCAGTATGTGGTGGATTCTGCATCGCCCGCGAAAAGTAGTCTTCCCGTGCTGACATGTCAGGGTACCCGCCCCTTATATCTGCCGCGTGTGGTGCTCTCGTTTCGGGCGTGGGATCAACCTTTTGTGGTGATGCTGATCTCTTCAGCGCACTCGGCTGACCACGGGGGCGCCTCTGCGCAACACCCCGGGCGCCTGTTTTTTGCTTCCGTGCCACTTTCTCAGCAGTTGCTTCCGTGGACAATACTGGACGACTGCCCTTCTTCCCTGGTGTCTGGGCTGTGTCGTCGTTCTTGTTGTCACCAAAACTAGGCGCCGCAGCCCGACGAGGTCGTCCCCTTTCAGTGACCGATGCCACTGGTGCATTGGTCTCATCGCCGCCGTAGAGGTCAGGCTCCGCACCGCCGAGATTCGAAATAAGTGCGTTTGTCCTTCCTCGACCCCCTGCTCTTCCGCCACGCACGTTCTTCTTGCGACTACCCTTGACGGTGCGCAGCTTGAATTCCTTGTTCCACTTGGTGGCGTAGTAATGATTGATGCAGTCTTTGTAGTCGCGGTCGACGAGGCCTTGCGTGAGCTTACCCCACTTCTTGGGATAGTCCCTGAAGTTTTCTACCATAATGCGGTGTTCTTCAAGCGTGAAGTTGTCCACGGGTGGCCGGAGTTGGTAGAAGACGACGGCATTGTCGGGATCACGGAGACAGCTCGTGTCTTTGAACATCCGTAGGCGGGCTTCAGAATCGCTGATCATCTCGGGAATTTCAGCTTCCCTAGTCCGATCCGGCCCAAGAGCCTCCAAGGCATCCTTCCGGCGCGCCGCTTCTTCTTCCTCGTGCGTTCGCCGGGATTCGTCCTCTATTTTCTTGAGGTCATACTCAGTCTGATAGATCCTTGAACGGCGGGTTCCCTCGGTGGGAGTTGGCAACGGAGGCGCAATCTCTGGGCCTTCCGGCGCAACGCTTTTCTCCGCAGATCTTTGGCGATCAATGTGCTCTATCGCTGCACGTTCGTCAAGTTCTTTGATATGGAGCTTCCAGGATCTGTAGAACAACGCGTACTCGTTGCCCATCTCGTCCTCGAACTGCGACTGTGCTCCTAGCTCTCTGAGCACTTGAAGTTTGGCAGGCTCCTTTTGAGACTCATATTTCGCTACATTCCAGGAGAATGTGTCAAGCTCTGACAGAGGTGTCAAAGGTTCGCGATTGAGGAATGGTAGCGACTGAAGCTCAGGGGTTCGGATGGGTGGAGGGGACTGCGAGGGAGGACTGTCGTACTCTGGGGTAGGACTTCTAGGCTGCAATTGCTGGTCATCCAGACTTCCACCCTGGCCCCGGCCATGCTGTGCTTTCTCTTCCAATTTTGGCGTAGGCATTTCGCTGCTGCCGGCGCCTTGTTCATCGGAATCTCGCATTGTTACATTTCCGTTCGCGACATTCAGCACCTCCAAAGGATGCCTGTTTCGCGACGCCAGAATGACCATGAGATCTTGCTGACCAACAGCTCCGAGCAGGCCCAGCTGCTCAAGGGGTGTCGCACCTCGCAGGTGCCTTGTGTCGAGATCGTATTTCTTCGCCTCCAGACGTCTCTTTTCTTCTTCAAACCTAGCTTCATTTTCATTGAAGTCGGTTTCATCGAGATCCATGTCGTCTTCCTCCACATCATCATCATCATCATCTTCTTCTTCTTCTTCAATGCCCTGAATAGGCAGCCGCTCATCTGTAGCTGGGTGTTTGACGGTGGTTGGGGCGTTCGCGTGACTGGAGTCATTTTCAGGGTCGGCTCCCTGCGGTTGACGTACATGGGCTCCCGCGGTGGTATCCGTCTTTTGCTCACCATTCGAGCCCCTCTTCGCGGGTACAAGCGGTACCGAACTTGAGGGCTGTTGAGGTGGTTGTGACCGGTTGTACTGCCAGCCCATGTTCATGCTGGGTCGAGTATTCATATTACGGGGTCCTGTAGGGATGCCAGTGGTCGCTGCGGTTGGCGGCCCTGGGGGATAAGACGATCGGGGTCCGGGGGGGGGCGCAGGATGTAATGGAGAAATAGGCGGGCTCTTGACTGTTGGACTTGCGAGTGGTGCTTGCAAATCAGATCTAATGCTAGGCCTTCGGGCAGCAGGGAGCACGGCACCCCGCGGCCCTGTCGGCGGGGACCTCATCATTGATGGTGCGCTCGGTGTTTGTGTACTCGGCCCACGAGGGGCTCCCGGTACCGGAGACGCCTTTTTTGGAAGTGGCCGTGCTGGTGAGGCCTGTGATGCCAGCGGGTTCGCTGAAGGATACGCTGAAGGAAGGTCCTTTTGTGTAGACTGAACATTCGGAAGAGGAGTTCTCTCCGCGCGAGGCGCCGTCGGCGGAAGCCTGGTCGTGTCCTGCCGGGGAGTGCCCGCGGATGCCTTCAGCATCTGGGCTGGAGCTCTAGGCGGCTCTGCCTGTGTGGGTGCTTTCCACACGTTCCAGCCTTCAGCCATGGGGGCAGATTGGGACGATCCGAATGCAGGGACTTCCGGGGCGCGCGGAGGCGACGAGGGACGTGGTGTTTGCTGAGTTGTCTGCGTCGGTACACGAGAAGAAGGACCGTCTGCTCTCCAACCCGCGCTTCTTGCGGCCTCAGGCACATTGACGGTGGAAGTTCGCCGCAGATTGGTATTGGTCGCAATTGACAAAGTAGCAGAAGGGAGACTTGACCGTCTTCCAACAGGCTCATCGGGCTGTGGCTGCGGAGGATCCCGAAATCGTTCGGTGTCTCTCGGTCGCTCTTCGCGCACCGGAGGCCAAACATCGTCGCGCCGAGCTGGTGGTGGTCGTTCGTCTACGTCTCGGCGGCGGTCACGGGGGGATCGGCTACGGTGCGGAAACAGTTCACGGTCGTCCGGATAGCCGCGGCCACGACCACGGAAGCCTCCTTCCCAGTCGCCTCTGCCACGGCCTCTGGTAAGACCGCGGCCAAATCCACGAGAGGCAGGGGTAGGCCCAGAGGCTCGAGAGTCAGGATAACTGGAAGCAGGGATAGCTCTGTCAGGTGAAGGTCTGCGAGCTCGCCCGAAGTCATTGTCACGGCGGTCGCCATCTCGGAAGTCGCGGACTTCACGGCTTCTGGGGGGACTTCTCGTTCGACTTGAGTCTCGCGGACGCCAGGTACGATCGCGGTCGTTCACAGGCCAAGAAGGGGGGGACTCTCTGCGATCGCGGGCTGAGAATTCACGATCTCGATAATCTCCACGATAGTCCGAGCGAGTTGATGAGAAGCCACGACCACGGGATGGGTAGGGCGGCACGGGGCCTCTCTGTGCATCTTCAAAAGGGCGTGGCGGTGCGGTGGGGGCATCGCGATTGTGAGTGAAGGAGGGCTGTCTGCTGGGGTGGACGGCGGGACCATTGGCATCACCTGGGGTGAATCGGTCGCTGTGGCGCAGTGGGGACCGGTCGCGGCTGGGGCCATTTCTATTGTAAGACCTAGCCCGAGACATGGGTGGCGTAGTCGCTCACGTGACCAGTGAGCAATTGAAATGCGGCGGCGGAAGTCAACATTGCGCATCAACTGGGCGCAATGGAGCTGTCAGGCGCGGGGCAGCGAATGCGTCTCCTCACGCTCCGGCGTCGATGCGCCAGGCGGGTGGATGTTTAGCGGCGGCGTCGAGTGTGTGCGGTCATGCGTTAATTTCCACGGGCAACAGCTGTGGTGCAGCACAACAGCGTGCAGAGATAGCTACCGTCACAACCTGAGAAAAGGTCGCAGGCAGTGGCGTGAAAGCGTCTGAGGCTCGCAGGACGGGATGTGTTGGCGCGAAGGCCCACAAATTGAAAGTCGAGGACAGGCAGATGGCGTCCGTCTGGAGAGGCTCAAAGCGGCAGGAGCCTAGGAGGGGCCGGCGGAGAGAGCAGTGCGCGTTGTCGAGGGCACGGCGAGACAAGGAGATGTGCCAGATGTGCGAGTCGAGGTCCGCGCGCAAAGATGGGACGATGCGCAGAACGGCGCGGTTGGCGAGTGTTGGAAAAGGACTGGATCCTGGCTCGTGAAACTGAGGAGACTCTGGAACTTGGCGATCGGCACGCGGCGCCAGAGGCTGCAAGCGCGCTGCCGCGTTGGGCCCCGGCATCTCGAGAAAAAAAAGGTTCCGTGGCGCGTGGGGCTAAGCTACGTCTGTCATGCGGCCTCCCCACCCCCTCCTCCCGGGAGAGCCCAGGAACACACACGTGGCATTGCGCTGCGGCTGCCTTACATGCAGCAGACTCGGCCAACGAGCCGACTCGTGGAAGGCATGGAACATAATTACATCCACTGGCGAGCACTGTGGAGCAGCCGCCCAATTCGGCGGGGTTCGCCAGCGCTACGGACGCCGCCCAGCAGCGGCAGGAACGCGGCGGGCGGGGGCGCATAGTGTGTCATGCGTCCGGGACGTTTTGGGGGTGCTTGGCGCTGATTATTTGCGCGAAAAGCAGCACATCCCGGCTGGCAGTCCCTGTCCTGGTGCGCCTCCTTGCCCTGACGACCCTGGATCACATGTTTGCGCCTCACCACATCATATTTACATATCGAATCACATTTGGATCCCCATTCACCACCAAAATACCTTTGAGTATTATTTTGGAAACGACTCGTGCGTGAAAAACAAGAAAGAAGAAAATCATCTCGGCATCAGTGAGAGAGAGAGAGCGGCCGACCTCCTGTGCAGCTTGCCATTGCGTGCACACAGAAAAACGGGAAAAAGTCAGACAAGGCCCGCGTGCAGACGTCCAGCACCAACGGTCGACACTGTGTGCGTGCAGCAATGTCTGCCGCAGAGTCGCGGGCAGAGTCGCGGCCTGTTGCTGCTGAGCAGAGCATGAAGCCGCACGATGCCCCCAACACCGCCGCCTCTGCAGTGCTCAAGCCGTCTGCCCCAGTGCCCGATACTGCTACCGAGATCCACGGCCTGGACTTCAACTCCTTCACCCCCGACCAGGCCACCCTCAATGCCATCATATCCTCCATGGCCACGACAGGCTTCCAGGCCACCGCCGTCGCCGAAGCAATCCGCATCATCAACCGCATGATCGCCTGGCGCGACCCCGCCAACCCTGCTTCGCGCACGACCATCTTCCTCGGCTACACATCCAATCTGGTTTCCTCCGGCCTGCGCGAGATCCTGCGCTACCTTGTCGAGCACCGTCACGTCTCCTGCATTGTCACCACCGCCGGCGGCGTCGAAGAGGACCTCATCAAGTGCCTCGGCCCCACCTACCTCGGAGACTTCGCCGCCGCCGGCGCCGCCCTGCGCGACCAGGGCATCAACCGCATCGGCAACCTCTTCGTGCCCAACGACAACTACTGCAAGTTCGAGGACTGGGTTGTGCCCATCTTCGACCGCATGCTGGCCGAGCAGGACACCCTGCGTGCCGCCTCGCGGGCCGCCAACGCGAAGCTCCCCGACGGCGGCGCCGGAGACGCCGCCTACGAGGAGGACTTCCACTGGACCCCGAGCAAGATGATCGCCCGTCTGGGCAAGGAGCTCGACGATGACCGCAGCATCTACACCTGGGCGGCGCGCAACGACATCCCCGTCTTCTGCCCCGCGCTGACGGACGGCAGCCTCGGCGACATGCTCTTCTTCCACTCGTACCGCTCGAGCCCGCGTCGGCTGCACGTCGACATCAACGAGGACATTCGCGCCATCAACGACATTGCGCTCAAGGCTGCCAACTCGGGCATCGTCATCCTGGGCGGTGGCATCGTCAAGCACCACATTGCCAATGCGAATCTGATGCGCAACGGTGCTGAGCACGCAGTATTTGTGAACACCGCGAATGAGTTTGATGGTAGCGATGCGGGCGCCAGGCCTGACGAGGCGGTCAGCTGGGGCAAAGTGAAGGGCGCTGCCGATGGCGGCGAGAACGTCAAGGTGTACGCCGAGGCGACGGTGGTGTGGCCGCTGATTGTCGCTTCGACGTTCAAGCGGGAGGACATGGAACGGGGTGGCAAGTGCTGGCGAGACGAAGACGCTGGCCAGGCTGTCCCGGTAGAGGGCAGGCCTGAGGACGGAGCCGAGAGAAGAAAACCTGGACCGGTAAAATGTTGATGGATCAACGAGATCTAACAAATACGAGAGACGAATGTGATATCACAAGCATGGCGTAGCGCATAGGAACAGGCAGAAATGCATGGACATCATTACATTAAACTGGGTGTGTTCTATCAGAGCTCGTCGTCATCACTCTCTCCGTCTCTGCCAACTCCATACAAGACCTCACATGCGCCGCCGATAGGAATGTCAAGCACACCATCCGTGCCCTCGTTCCACAGCGTCCGCCAGTCTAGTTCTGCAGCCGACTCCCTGGCCGACTCATTCTTCTTCTTCTTCGGCGTCTGGCCCTGGACCTGCCCCACCTTCTTACTCTTCATCCGGCTGGTGCGCACAATCTTGCCCTCTGCATCGACGATGGCCACGTCGCTAGCTTCGTCGACAAGACACTCGAGGTTACTCATCTCGAGCGTCAAATGCCCCGTGTTGTATCCTGCGAGCGCGACATAGATCCAGATGAGGCCCATTACAATCCAGCTCGGGATGGCGAGTGACCACCACCGGTCGGGGTAGTAGTAGATGCCGATTTTGTGGAGGAAGGGTGTGGGCAGGTAGCTCCACAGCAGGTACATCAGGAAAGCGAGTGAGGAGCCCAAATAAAGCACAAAGCCGTAGTACTCGTACGTGGGTACTTTCGGAGAGGCTCGGGGAACGGTAGGGGCATTGCGGGCAGATGCTGTGATTGTCGCTGCCGTGGAGCTAGGGTTGGTGATGCCTGTGGCCTCGGTGTCGGAGGAGTCGGGCGTGGTTGGGCGAGATGTGTGGGCGCTAAAAGGGGGGCGGAGAAGCGACGTGAGTGAAGGCGAGGGCGGAAGAGGTGTAGGCGGACGATTGTAGAAGGGAGGTGCAAAGGCAGCGGCGCCTAGGTGGGATTGCGATCGGGAGGCGTGGGAATAAAGAGGGCGCTGGGCGGAGGTCTGTGTTGCGGAGCGCACAGCTGGAGGACGATGTCGAGCTGTAGACACTGAAGAGACTTGAGCACCTGCAGAGGCATCTGACTCGCTTTCATCATCTGCGGATGGTGGCGACAAAAAGTCACGTTCGAAGGACGAATGCGAGGCGGTCTCATCGTCGAGCGTCCTTGAATCGTCTGATTCCTTGTCGATGGCGTGAGCCTCTGTTGAAGGTCGCAGCAGGTCTGCCGCTTGGAAGTTCGGGACAGATCTAGAGTGTGAGCCCAGCTTGACCTTTCCTCTGCTTTGTGGAGGCATGGCAATGCCTGTTATTGTCTGCTGAAAGTTGCACTACTAGGTAGGTAGGCGGCGCGAGCAGTCGCGTCTGAGCCGAGCGGGCGTCATTGGTACTTGGCAGCCCTTAAAGACCATGGAACAGTGCCCAGTTTCTCTCACAGTAGCAGGACGACCATCTTTCCAAAACCAAAAAAGGCAGTCAAGCCCATTCAAAGTAATTGCATAATATATAAATGGACTTCTACCTATCGCTGCTGTTATGGCGTCGATTTGCAGGTCTCCCGACTCCCCTGAAGCTAGACTAGGATCAAGTGATCAGGGGCTAAGCTTCATGCCTAGGTCTTGGAATACATTGGCCATATACAGTGTGACGTATGCCACTCAATGACCTTCCCTCGCTTACAACTTTTTATCTGCTGAAAAGGTCCAGCTGCCACCTATTGCTTTTGCAAAAGCTGCTAAAAGCCCCGGCGTCCCAGTCCACTCGGCTGCAGTGATGATATGACCGTCAACAACCGTGTCCATCAGGTTGGTTGGTTCCCAAGTCGCGCCGCTCATCACGGCTTGAGGCTTGCAGCACGGGTGCCCTGTACAGATCTTGCCGCGTAAGACTCCTGCCGTAGCGAGCATCTGAATGCCATGGCAGATACTACCAATGGGCTTGCCGGCTTTCGAATGCCGCTGTATCCACTCGATGACCTGGTCGTCCATCTGCAGAAACTCGGGTGCTCGTCCACCGGGACAGAAGATGCCGTCGTAGTCCTCGATGTTGACCTTGTCAAAGTCCTTGGTGATCAAGATTGCGTGACCGTAACGCTCGCTGGGAAGCTGGAACTGCATGTGGCGTTTCTCAGCAGATATTCCGAGTGCATTCGCAAACGCTAAATCAGTGGCTCCGTCAATGTGGCCTCGTTCAAAGTCGTGGATGCATGACAACACTAGCTGCCCTCTTTTCTTGTCTGGACCGACAACATCGACTTGTATACCCAGCATCTGGAGGCCTTGAGTGGGGATCATAGCTTCATAATCTTCGACCCAGTCTCCGACGAAAAGCAGGACCTTTGTCGTTGAGGTTCTCGACATGTTGATGTGCTTCACAATTCCTCTCTGGAGCTTTGGTTGACTTGGTGTGTAGTACTGTATCTTGCAAATCGTTGGTGCAAGCGAGATACTCGAACCCAATATATATAGTCCTCTGTCTCGTATGCTTGTACACCCATGACAGTACTCTATATCAGCTTCCTGTACAAGCGCGTCATCGCTGGCTATACGATATCAGAACTTACTCCGAAATATTCTCTGACACTCGGAGAAAGTACAACAGCATCAGCTGAGTGCTGATGATCCCCTAGCAGTGGACTCCACTACGCCACGCGAGGACAGCGCTGCTGCGCTTCACTGAATGCAAGCATCCTAGGACCAAGTGCGCTCTTCAGGAAGTCGACTCTACTTGCGTTTTTGCTAGTCATTATACATTTATCCTCGTCGTGGATTGAGGTTCTTGCTTTGACGTAAGCGGCGGCACTTTACTGAGAGTATCTCGATAGGCCGAAATCTTTCCGAAAAGTGACCGGAAGGATTACAGACAACGTCACAAGGCAAGCGTACGAAAGTACGTTCACAGTACAAAGTACCACTACGTATTTTTGGTCACTCTATTGATAAACCGTTCCTAGGCTTATCACTCTAATAGGAAATTAGTAATACTTACAGCTCCTTGAAAAAGTGGCAATATATAGTAAGTAGTTCAGTGAAGCTCAATGATCCACAGAAGCTAGCCGAGTACGAGCAAGTACGAACAGGTTGAGCATCATGCAATATGATTACCAATATCTGACTCAGCTTGTTATAAAACGCACTTTCCCTTGATGGGTGCTCGCCAATAGTGAAATATATCACGAAACCATCTGAACTGGTTGCATCCAACCAAGGCGAGTTTCTCATCCGCGTATCAGCCCTTCTCAGCCATGGTCGCAACTTGGGATTCGGAAAGAAAAGTCACGGCTGACCACATCCTGCCGTATGTGGATGCCGACAACGAAGAAACACCAGAGGGAGTCAGGACGGCTCTGCACACGCTACCGTTCGAGAGGAACATCTTCAAGCTTCTCGCCAATTCCCCAACGTTCATGCCCAAATTCATGCAGCTGCTTGGCGCCTGCTTCTCTCCTGAGAAGAGCATCCCACCTGCAGACTGGCAGTTAGCTGTCCTCCTAACCAGTCGCATTCTGGATGCACCTTATGAATGGGATGTCAATTGGCCCGTTGCTGCCATACTGCCCTCGTTCCAACCAGTCGACACGATCAAGCCACTCATCCTTGCGAGAGATCTGAGCAATACCGCGCTCTTCACCGACCGCCAGCGACTCATTGCTGATTTCTGCGAGCAGGTTCATGGGCCGCAGAACCGTGTCAGTGAGAAGACAATGCTAGCTATGCGGGATGGCGGTATCGATGCTAGCCAGATAACCGAGCTCTTCCTTATCACAGGCATCTATGGAACTCTGGCAAGATTCATGACGAGTGCAAATATCGACTTTGATGAACCAATCCCCGGGCTTGAAGACATGTTGCGGAAGACGTTCCAGAAGGACATCGAACGAGATGAACATAGTCGGGCTGAGAAGCATTAGCATGGTTTCTTACGGGTTTTGCAAACCCTGAACCAGTCGCTGTTCTATTACAGTACAGTACTTGCCACCCAACTCAAATCAAGGTGCCTTTCTACCATTTACCTGAGTCACCTCGAACATGGATTATAGATGCAAGTTGTCTTGAAATGTGGCCTAATGGTTTCTCACTAGCACGAGCAATAATTATTCGAATGAGAAAGAGACAAGTTCAAAAGATGACTTGAAGCCATGGCGCGCCCGCCCACGAGTGCAAGCATATGCATTCCTTGTGTATCCAATTCTCTCCAGAGATTCAGAGCCAAACGGGCTAGTCTAGTCTGGTATCTTCGTTCCTCGCCATGCGTCCCCACCAAGCTCTTTCTCGCTCCCTAGAAAGAAACTTGCTCTTCCTCGCTGTCCCACGCGGCCGGTTCCACCTTGACCTTCTTGATTGGACTCTCGACAGCCGAATCGCTCTCATCTGCATTGTAACCATTGAGTTCGATGTCGGCCTTTCTCTTTTTGACCGCTTTGTCCATCGTCTTTGTCCCACGGGCATTCTTCTTGCCCGACATTGGAGATGCGGGTTTGGGAGAGCTATCGGGGCCGACAGTCTTTTTCAGGGGAGACCCAGTTTTCTTTTCGGCAGCCTGCTTCATGCGCATGATTTTGTTGGCGAGTGCCTTTTCGTTCAAACCTGGCCAAAATTAGGATCACTTCTGACCGATCATGCATGGGGAAAATCGCTCACTAGGATCGATCTCGACCTGGCAGACGTCAAGTAAAGCTTTCTTGTCGATCTTTTGCGTCTGGAAGATAGCAAGCAGCAGCTATTGCAAGAGCTTTTGTCAGCCATCATGTCTTGAGCTTAGGTTTTTGAGCTTACTAACTTTGCCCTCATTCTCTGGGGTCCAGTTCACCATGTTGAAGGTCTCGGATTCGTATCACAAGCTGAGGAGAATCTCGATATTTGTAGATGTGCCCAATATGCGTACGATTAGCAGACGAGTAGAAGAGTAAGAAAGAACAAGTGCAAAGATATGAGCAGTAAAGCAGAGCTTGTGTTGTCGGCAGGACAGTGAGGGACAAACCGGTAGTGAAGTGAGCAAAGACTTTCACCTGAAGGACAAGCTTCCCGCCGCCACAGCAACGCGCGTGATCTCATGAAGATTCCGTCGCCGCTCAACTGTTTGCTTTTTGCCGATTCACTCTCTCCCATTTCACCACATCCAGTTTCTACCGACTTCCACAAGCAAACATGGTTGCAAGCGCAGATGGAAAAGGGACAGAGGCGACTCCGACCTTCATCGCTCCTTATCCTGACTCAGGAGCACAAGCTAGAATCCAAGCGCAGAATGTTGGTCATGATGGCATCGGTATTGTAGATGTCTCACATATCGACAAGGATATACAAGGTCTCGCTCTTCTAGCAAAAGGCAAGCAGGGCAAATTAACGCATGTAGCCAATCTAACCGTAGTCAGGTACCTTCCGTGCCCTAATCAGTGTTCATCCTTGCCGCGCATCGTACACCAACCTTGATGTCAGCATTAGAGCATTTCTCAACAACGGCATTGTATTTTACTCCGCCTGCGTCTATCAATGTGGCCCTAGTGGATTTCCCGACGAACACTCCATGTGGTGCGAAGGGTCGGGCTACAACAGAAGTCATGTTCAAGCCATGCACGATTTGGTTTGCAAGCTCGAATGCAAGCCCCAGATGAACATTTTCAATCCAGCAATGGAACTCTAGAGCTGGGACAGCGATGGCTATCAGTCTACGCAATCTTCTTTGGATCCTGGGTGTCAATAGAAATAGCAGTTGTGTGCAAATGACTCTCTGGATAGTCGTTAGCATGACGTAGAGTAATTTTCCACTTCAAAGCTCCAGAGTGTGTCCGCCTCCTTGCTCGAATGATCCCTGCCTCCCAATCCCCTATCACCCACTCTCTATTGCTGTAACAGACCCAATTTCCACCAGAAATGTCTTCCTACGGCCTCTCATATTGGTTCAATAAGGTTGAAAAAAGCGCTCCATCCCAAGATATTTCGGGTTTGAGCTCTCTCATCAAAGGTGATCTCTACAAATACTCTTTATATTAGACTACCAACAAAACCAGGATCATTCCGTCCCCTTGTACCCAACAATCATGGAGTGAAACTCGACCAGATTGGAGTTCAGATTCGAATCAACAGCCACGGTCGGTACATCGCACGCGTCTACAATTATGACGCCGAAGGTGGAACAAACACGAAGAACTTTGGGGTAAATGGTGAATCAAGCTTCACCGTTTCAGACGCCCTGGTGAATCTCCTACACACTGTTGCAAAGCTCAATGGCGATGTAGAGGCAGGAGCATCACGATATTGTGACCGCGACGTTCCATCATCTCGCGACACAGCGGCTCCAGGGTTATTCAACAGAGACAACAGACTCTGCTGAGTCTTTATACAAACGGATTACGCCTTCAGACTGAAACGTGCAGATTTCAGCCCGTGTGCATCGACAAACAGAAATCAGCAACTAGGCGACAAATACAATGACTATCTCAGCGTGAGAATGGAACAATCTGGGTTGCCTGTCTTCACATTCAAGTCGGAGCGTTGCGGCTCCTCTCCTGTACGCAATTTTAGCAAGTAGGGATCAGGAATAGCCAAAGTTTGATTGATTCCGTATATCTTTGCAATATTTATATGCAATTCTAAGGGTATCAGGGATTACTTCGGCACACTACAAGTACGGTCTCACCCACGTCACACAATCCCGCATCGTCACCCCATCGTAGGCCGGCCTTCTCGCAGCTATCTCGCCACCGCTGGGGAGGTTCAGTCACATCCTCATATTGATTGCTGATGCCGCCGCGGAAGGTTCCGTAGTGCATGCCAATACTCTTCTTCGACCGGATGTCCTGGTGGACGCAAACGCTGTCTTCCGGCGCACAGTGCACAGAGGACATGAAGTTCCGCGGTAGATACAATCCGATCGGCAGTAGCGCTAGATCAAAAGGACCCAGCTTCTCTCCTATCTCTTTAAAAGCTGGACAGCGAGGGGCGTCTCTCTCCTCCTCTGCGGTCGGATTGGCTGAAGAGACTGCGCGGTAGCCGGTATCCCCAGCAAAGAACAGCCTTTGCTCTATGTTTCCCATGCTGTGGTCGTTAGAGAATTCACCAAGATATTTGATCTCTACCAACTTTTCCGAGCTTACTACCTTGGTTTCTTTTCGCACCCCTAGTATCGACCACGAGGCCCAGAGCGTCCTGTCTCGGTCGAAGGGTGTTCGAGCGCTCGTATGCTGCGAGGGAGTACAAACCAGCTCAACTTCACAACCATCCTGGTTGGTGACTTGCACAGAATTCCACCAATCCAGCTCAGAGACACGGTCCGCAGGGATGCCAGAGCCAATAAACCATGCCTTATTCCCCAGCGGACACACAAAATGCGTGTGAGTCGACTTTGCACGCACGGCCATGATTGTGTCATAGTCAAGGTGGTCGTAGTGGTTGTGCGATATAATTACCACATCAACGGGTGGCAAATCAGCTATCGCGCATGGCAGAGGCGTGTACCGCTTAGGACCTAGCCATTTGAAGGGACTCGTGCGTTCCGAGAACACTGGATCCAGCAGGATTGTAAGACCTGGTCTTGATTGCGCTTCATCTTCTGAGCCCGGACTAGGCATCTCAATCAACCAGCTCGCGTGCCCCAGCCAGGTAGCCTTGAGTTTTGGTCCATTTGCCGCATGGTCATGGCCCCAAGTTGGTTTCTGCACGACAACCAGGCCTTTGCGATCCTCAGGGACCGGAACAAAATTCCTGTTGGAGCCGAAGCGTGTGCGGAGTACATCTAGGCCTGAATATTGCTGGAATGACGACCATGGGTTGCGGAAGTGGGTGGGCGGACTACCGATGTGATGATCTTTGTTCGGAGTCGCCATTTGGTGTTCCAACGCCGGTGGACTCGGGATACCCAGCGGACTCGGGATGCTTGCTGAAGTTGACACGACTGGCGTAGTCTGTGCTCTTTTAGAAGGAAGAGCGAGAACGCGATGGGTTCAAGTTTGGGCGTCAACGGTTCGGGTCCGGAACTTCTGCGCGGACCCGGTCCGTTGCTGTGCCGCCGAAGCGTCAACCACGGCTCCATGACTTCTCCCCGCCACCTACGTCGCCAAACATCGATCTGCAAGCTAGCACAGAGCGTACCAACATGGGCGACATGATATGTGAGCCTCTGACACTGCGCCACGACTTCAGGCGTTCGAGTGTTGTCCTTGTACCTCCCACGACTGGAGCAGATCACGGTTAACGGCCAGGCTTCCGATGCCAGCTCAGAGGCATGGTTGAAATCAGCACCATGAGACCCTTCCCCTCAACAGAAAGCCACTGTAGAGACGAAGATGTGGAGATGGAAAGCGCTTCATCAGGAGCATCTCCCAAAACTTGTCACCAATGTGTTGAGGTGTATGATGACAAAGTATAATATATCGGCTGGTACCGCTATCAGTTACGGGATGGTGCTGGGAAAGTCACACGTGTTGAATTCCTGACTACAATATTGCGTACGCAGTTTATCTGTCTTGAGGGGATTTCTCACTTTAAAAGCCGGAGGATCTCTCATTGCTTTCCAATGTATCGCTTAACTCTTCTGACTTCAGTATTCTCACTTTGCTCGATCTTACAACCATCCAATTATCCAACATCTTGCGACGGTTGAGCTGATCTGCATCATCATTCTTCTCCGAATCACACGTTCATATACAAAGAAAGTCAGAACAGAGTATGTCATTGAATTTCTACCTTGTGATTCCCACATTCTGATTATATAAAGATGTCTTCTTCTTCCGCGTCTTCTTCTTCTTCTTCTTCTTCTTCCGCACCTTCTTCTTCTTGGTCTACCGCCTCTGCGCCGGTATATCAGCCTCCCCACAGGCGCGAGCAATTCAGGCGGGGACCACCCTCAAATCGATCCAGGGGTGCCGGACGGACCCCTGCTGTATCATCCGGCCAAAGACCGTCACGGCGGCCGAATGCCTCATCTTTCTCCTCATCCCCCAGGACCACCACCTCGACCGCCTCCCCCCATCCCTCCGAAGGCCTCACAACACGCCGCGGCGACCTCCGCTTCCTCCCATCGAAGGAAGAAATCCCGGCCTCCTCGGTCCTCTTCGACTCGCTCGAAGGCAACCGCGGCAACCCCTTCAGCCACCCGTGCCTCGTCACCGACACGTACGGGGCATTCGTGGAGATCCTCATCATCACGTCGCTGAAGCCGAGCCGCGGCAACGGCACCCTCGTGCAGGAGTGGACCCCCGAGCTGCAGCCCGGGTACTGCCACTTCGCGCACGCGGATCGCAGCAGGGACTGGGCTGCGCACAGCGCCGGCTTCCGCCCGCTGCAGCTGCAGCGCAGCCGCGACTTCCTCAACCCCGCCACGTATCTCAACATGCGCGTGCCGTACCTCGTCGAGGCCGCGCTGCTGAAGCCGCTGCATCGCATGGCGCGCGCGCGCCTCTCGATCCAGAGTATGGAATTCGTCGACCAGATGTGCTACTATGTGCTGGATCCGCCGCCGTCGGGAGGCGACAAGCCATACTGCGACATGCCGGGTGACTGGGCGTATTGGAAGACTACGTACCTCGGGCTGGAGTGGCAGAGCACCTTCACTCCGGCGGTGCATTCGTGGTCTACGGGAGATTTGGATCTTCTCATCGATTTCTTGCTGCTGGAGGGCGACGAGCAGCGGAACAGGGAGATTCAGAGGGTGCCGCGCAAGGTATATGAGGCGGGACTTGACCATCCCATGGAGATTGAAGCCGACCTCTCAAGACCCCGAGGAAGCTTAGGTTCAGGGAGACTGATTCCAAGGAGCGGATTCTACTAACCTTTGCGAGTCGTACTTGATAATGATATGCTTCGTCATTGTAGTTGAGATTCCTGCTGATTGACTTCGTATATTCTCTCCAGTCTACATCGAGATTCCGCTTGGATGAAACTGAGACAGTTGCGATTGCAAAATGTATTTTGATTCATTTCCCCTGGTACTAACTCACCGTGCGCTACCAGCTGTTTCGCGGGAGAAATCGTCTTTAAAAGAAAAATGGACCGCATCACCATAGAGGCTCATATGACTCTCACGAGACTCAATCTCCTCATCTAGAGAGATTAGTGTTTGACATCAATCCATGCAGGCAGCCAGCACGCGGACGCCGATATGCCACTGTACATCTTGTGAAAGCAGAAAGCACGTCTTGACTACTTCCACCGTTGTACGAAGTCTCGAAGAATGTGCCTCCATTAAGGCATAGGCTGAAAAGCTTGATGAAAAGGATGAAATGTCCTTGGGACCTAAAGCTCTGGTATTGGATTGAATTCGCCGCCAATGATACCTGTGAGCTTGAAACCTGTGCTGATCATGTAGATCCATAGTGCCAGGTGGTACAAATCTTTCTCTTTTTACTTCGTTGTGCTGGTCCAGAATCGCAGGCAGTCCTCAAGATATGGCTCCGAGGGAGAGAATCAAGTCCTACTCTACATGCGATGAACGTAGGCTTCAGAAGATTTGAAAATTCCGAATGTGATAGCAATGCACACCCCATCATCCATGGACATATCACCAGGAGCAGTCCCCGTAAACCGTAGCTAGGTCCAAATGTCCAGCACCCTCACCTCATCTCTTCCGCCGGCGCTCCTCGCGAAACTCCTTCTCCCGCGTCTTGGTGTCAAAGACCTCCATAATCTGCTCATTCTGCCGCTTCCACTCCAGATCCTTGCCCAGCCGATCCTTCTCAAACGTCAACCTATGCGCCATCCACCCCTCGCCCTCATCATCATCCCCCTCATCCTCCTCCTCGCGCTCCCACCGCCGGCACGACTGACAATTCGGCACGAAGTGCAGCTCACACACCGCGACCTCCTCGTCCTCGTCCGCCTCGGCCCCCGCTCTGGTATCGTCATCCTGAACAGAGTGCGCCCGTCCATTAGCGGCCTTTTTCTCAGGCTTCACGTCAGCGTCTTTGGTCGATGCGGCTTCGAGCCGCTGCTGGAAGCGCCGGAACTCGTCGAGGGCGCGCTGCTCGTCGCGCGACACGCCGCCACCGCCTCCGGGCGCTTTTCGCTTCCGCCCGCGTGTTGCACCCTCGGGGATCATAGCCTCGAGAGCTGACTTCTTCTTGGGCGCGTCTTTCGGTGCCTGGGTGACGTTGCGGCGCAGAGACTGCTTGAGCTCTGCGATCTGAGCGTTGGCCTTGGAGAGGAGGATGTCGTGCTTGGCGTGTTCGGGTTCCGGAGAGGGCGAGGGGGATGGTGATGACGAGGGAGAGCGAGTTGAGCGTTTGGGAGGCTGTGTAGGGGCGGCTTTGGCCACGGGTGGAGGAGGAGATCTTCTTTGTCGTGGCGGGCTGCGCGCGGCTTTGCGATCTGATGTGGAGTTCTTGCCGGGCGGTGCACCGGTGTCAAGGAGCTTTGGGTTGGCTAGGCCCTTGACGACGGGAGTAGCATCCTCGTCGCCTTCGTCGCCGCCACCGAAGCTCAGGAGTTGCTTGGCTTTTGTCTTCTTCACCTTCTTCTTCGGGGGGCCGGCCAGCGCTGCCTCAGCTGGCGTTATCCTGGCTCTCTTGACCATGTTCTCGAATGGATTCACCAGAACGTCCGAACCTGTGATCTTTGTAGGGTACATGGGACGGTCGCTGCCCTCAGCTTCCGTCAGCTCTGTCTCGCCCATCTTGACCAAGTTGTAGATAGTGTCGCTTGCTTGGATGCGGCCGAACATGGTGTGCTTCCCATTCAGCTCATCCGCCTTGCCGAGTGTAACAAAGAACTGGCTGCCATTGTCGTCCTTTGCACCACCATTGGCCATGCCCAGCAGTCCACGTCTGTTGAACTTGAGTCTCGGATTGAACTCATCCGCAAAGGGCTGCCCGCCATCGAGGCCGGACTCGCCGCCGCTGCCGGTGCCGGTAGGGTCGCCTCCTTGTATGATGAAACCTGGCACGACACGGTGGAAGGCTGTGCCGTCGTAGTAGCCGTCGAGGCAGTGCTGGATGAAAGACCGCGCCGCGAGTGGGCATTGCGCCGCAAAGAGCTCGAACTCCAGGTCGCCAGAGGTGGTGTGAAGGACGCATTTTCCCGTTGGCAGCGGCTCGAGGTTGTAGAGGGTGGACATGCTCGCCGACGCGTAAGAAGCCAGCCGGCGAACACCAGGCTTAGACTATACCACGGCGAATGACGCGGGGTGAGGTGAAGGTGTGAACTTTTGGAAGGAGCGTGATCATCTGCAGGGTCCAAACATCTCCACGCCTCCACCACAATTTTTGTTTGCTTCACCGAGCAGCAGCACTATCACAACTTTCACACTTGCTTGACAGATGCAACGTCTCTTGTCATTACACTGAGTACTATATGTATGGCCGCACAGGCTGCAACCAAATAGTAATCTCTACAAACTTACTACTTCTGCCCTCTTGGCTCGTCCATTTACACCAGCAACCTTCTTGGCTCCCACTGCTTTCTTGCCCAAGGGTTTTCCTTCTGCTTGTTTCTTCGCCACAGGTTTATTTTGAGCTTGGCCTTGTAACTCCCGCGGTTCCTTCGATGTGCTTGTAGGAACAGTCTCGCTCACGATCTTCGTCGCCTTCGTCGCCTTCTTTGGGTCTGATTTCGGGTTCAGTCCCTTCTTCTTCATGCTCTTCCGTCTGGCCTTCTCAATGGCCTCCTGATCGACATCTTCGTCCTCCCAACCGCCAAAATCATCCTGCACATCCTCAGCGTCTGTCTTGCTGGCTGTTGCCTCACTTGCCGAGCCGTTGACAGCCTCTTTCTCCGCCACCACTTCCAGAGCAGCAGCCTCGTCTGCAGAGGGGCCGCCGCGGCGAGCGTCACCACCAACAGCGGCAGTAGATGGCGTTGGGCCAGTCTTTTTGAACTTGCTGACAAAAAAACCGTCCACGTTGTACGAGTGAGGGTAGTAGCGGCGCGTCATCTTCATGCTTTTGTCAAATGTCTTGCCCATGTACGTCGTGAAGCCCTCCTTTCCGAATGATCCGAGGCCAGTCTCGACAAGCTTGACATTGGGTCGCTTGTTCAGTGCATACTGCACCACTGCTTCATCTTCTTCCACAGTGACACTGCAGGTGGAGTAGACAATGTAGCCACCCGTCTTGCTCGCATGGTCGACGGAGTCAATGGCTGCCAATAGCAGTTGCTTCTGAAGATGAGGCAGGCGTAAAAAGTCAGCAGGTGTTTTGTTGGTCTTGACGCTGGCATCTTTGGCGATGACGCCTGTTCCAGAGCAGGGAGCATCCAGCAGCACGCGGTCAAAGCCGCCCATGACCTTGGGAAATTCGAGGGCATTGTAGTTGCAAACGACGGCATTCTTTACCCCAAGGCGGTGGATGTTACCAATCAGTGCTTTAGCGCGATCTTTGTTGCTATCGTTTGCGAAGATGGTACCCGTATTCTTCATAAGCGCAGCAATGTGGGTCGTTTTGCCGCCGGGAGCGGAAGCCATGTCAAGAACTCTCTCATTTTCTTGCGGTGCCAGAGCCATGACGGGGAGGAAAGAAGACGCGGCTTGCATGATGTAATGACCCGCAAGATATTCGGGTGTGGCACCAATGGGTACGTTGCTTTCAAATATCTGGAGACCAACCTTGGACCATTTACCAACCGGTTCTAGCGTGACGCCGCGATTGATCAAAGTCTGTGCCAGCTCTCTCCGATGCGTGCGAAGAGTGTTTGTGCGGATGACTATGGGCCGGGGTGTTTCGTTAGCCTCGAAAAATGCGAAGGCCTCTCGAGGTGTGAAGAGGTTGAAGAGTTTCTCCGCGAGGAAGGACGAGTACCCATAATATGCGCAGATATCCTTGAGTAGTTGTTGGACATAAGTCGCGCGAGTTGGTCCCTCGCTCGGCTTCGCTTTGAGGCCCTTCTTTTTCCGCTCTTTCTCCTGCTGCTCAGTCTCTTTCTCAGAGTATTTGGAGAAGTCGTCGAGTACGCGAACTGTGTCTGTGATGCGGGTTCGCAGCAGCTGAAGGTCAGGAGCTAATCTTGTCCTCAGGCCTGGCTCGTCCTCTTCATCATCGTCCATCTCGGGTAGGTCGCCAGCGATGTTGGTTTGCATGGCAACAGCCTCTTCAATTTCAGCTTGTGCCGCTGCGGCCTCTTGTGCCGCCTGCTTGTCCAAATGCCTCGACATACTCTCAATATTCGCTTCATCCAGCTCTTCTTCGTCCTCATCGTCCGACCACATGCTGAACCCTTTCTTGTCCTCTTCATCCGACTGCATCACATCATCGTCTTCCGACTCGTCCGAGTCTTCGTCATCCTCTGCCTCCAAATCTGCACGATCCAAGCCTTCGATGTCAAATTCGTCTCCCTCCATGACATCGGGGTCATCGATGCCATCTGTATCATTGGATAATTCATCGTCGTCCATGGGGAGAGGTGCTTTCTTGGACGTTGCGACTAGGACAGACGTCCTTGTGGTCTTGCCGTTAAGCACCTTAGGTGGAACCCCATTGCCATTCTGTTTCGCCCTCTTCGAAACCGAATCTGAAGACTGAGATGGCCTTGAAGGAGCTTCAGCACGAGGGCCTCGTCTCCGCTTCTTCTTGTCTGGCTCGGGAGCCGCTGATATGTTCTTGCGCTTGCGCGACACCAGGGCCTCGTCAAATTTGTCGGGCATACCCTGGTGCTTCTTGGCTTTGCTATTTCCCATTTTGGCAGACACTCGCAAAGTATCCGAGGTTTATGGAGGTCGGTGGAGAGTCTGTCGAGTGGGACAGCGTCTCATCACAAATGTTTCCCGGAATTTTCTACCAAAAAGTTTCTGCCGGCGTTGACCGCCTTGCGGAGAACCGTTGCCAAGACCTCTCCTTTTCCGCGAGCATATGTATTGAGATCCAAATTGCAACCTGCAACAATTGAAAGGGTTGATGTGCTGAGAGTTGCACTAGGCCATTGCAGATGTATTCGTATGTATCATAAGCATTTGAGCGTCCGTTCCCGCCTTTCCTAGCTTATGCTTGCTAATCCAATCCCCGGCTCCATGGGCACAAGACGATCCAAGCTCTCGAGTATTCTTATACCACATCGTCGTCACCGTCATCACCGCTGCTGTATCGACCTAACAAAACGCTGTGGCCTCCATGCAAGTCCTTGCTGAGACTTCCATTATTCCTGTTCGGCGAACCTCCACAGACATCATGCTCTTGTCGCGCTTTCTTGGTCGGACTCTCGTCATTTACGTGCAAGGTCGATAGAGCTCGAGAATTCACAAAACCAGAAGTCATATCATCAACTCTGCCCGGAAACCTTGACATGACACGCGAAGGGGTCCGTATAGCACTGTTGAACGCCGTTCCATCCTCGACCACCTCAAAGCCATCAGTTTCGATTGACTCAACCTTGATATTTGTGATGGCCTCAAGCTTGCGCTTGGGGGGGCTTGACATTTCCATGTTTTCGTCGTCATCTTCTGCGCTTCCGAAAGTGCTTGCGCGAATTCCATTGGCGAAGGCGCTAGACGTTGCGATGGGTCGTGGTTTGCGTGGAGTGCCGGTTTTGCCGGTCGAAGACTTGGCTTGCGATGAAGATATGCCAAAGTGACCAGCACCATTAACACGAGCCACTTGACGAATTTTCACTAGTCTTTCTGTTATTGCCCGTGCTGTGGGAATCTCGCCCTTTTCTGCTGCTGGGTCAAGTCAGTTCAATACGTGCTCTGCTTTGAGTGAAAAGACTTACGCCATGCTGCCGATATCTTCTTCGCATCGACACTTATGTCATGTGTCTCCAAAATTTTAAGGAGAAGCTGTAGCAATGTTAGTTGCGGAGCAGTTGGATACGAGACTATGCATGGGCATCTTACCAGTTGGTCATTATCAGGGGTCCACTTGACAGGCATCTTTCCTCCTTCAACGTCGAAGCTGTGATGTTACCTACAAGTAATTGCTTCCAACAATGCCGAGTAGGTGTTCACCCGAGCCAAACCTCTCCACAGACTCGTTTACCGAATATGCGGAGGCGGGCGGTTGATCGGCAAATGAACAAATGCAAGTGATGCGTGCAATGGGTGACCAGCGTGCTTCCAGTCTGTCTTCAAGTGGTTTCCGATCGCCGAATGTTCGAAGGGGTTTCTATTCCTGAAAATTGTCTGGCTGAGCTGTTTGTAGAGTGCAGGCGGTGATAAACTTGGCTCCGGCTTGCATGCCCAATGCAAGTTGACGCAGCCGAACGCAACCACTGTAGAGCAATGAAAAAGTAGGCAGTCGCAAATAGATCGAAGTGGATCAGGAAAGCGACGCAAATCAAAGGCCTGTTTCCTGTCGTGGCTACACGTGCACGACGTCGCACAGTGTCTACGACTATGGACAGGGATCGGAAGGCAGGGCAGTCTCTTGATCTGCGCGCGAGTGGAACTGGCGCACTTACCTTTTCACTCTGAGTTGGACAGCATCTCACGCAAATGCGTGAAAAACAGCTGCGCATCCCACAGTCGGCTCACGCACGCGCGTGCGACAGCGGATGCAGAAAAGGGGGAGGCTGGTCGCGGAAGCCTGGACGGAGAGCCGGCGCACAGACCACCGACTTTCAAGGTCTGGCCCATGCCCCCATCACCAGGCCGCATTATTGCGATTGTTGCCCAGCGCATTGCACTCCTAGACCAAGTGAAATCATACATTTCTCAATGTGCGGTATCGTCACTAGTGTCTTTGCTTGCTCTAGCAGAATAGAATGCGACTCTCCCGCCCGGGTTCTGCCTTTACTAAATCAATCCTTTTCCATGTCCATTGCCCATTGCTCACTCCTAACGCCAATTGATCTTGTCTCTAATTTTGGCCTGCTAAGCGACCGAGTCATCGTTCCATCCACCCATCATGAATTGATCCGCGCTTGTAAGATCGAAGGATAGGGTGACCGAGGGGTCATAGCTCGCAAAAGAGTCGTTCATGTAACCTCCATTTTCACTGACGGGGAACGAGGGCGCATCTCCATTAGCTGATGATGATGTGGATGATTCGTATAGCTCCTTTTTCATCTGCGCAGCCGTTCGCTTCTTCGTGGGTGTGCTGTTGGCAGACTTGGCTATGCGACCAGTCAACACTCCTAGCGAGCTGTATTAGTCCATTGTCGCCGCATGGCTAGTCTTTGATCAACTCACCATCTCCACTCTGGGGATGTGCCTTTCTAGGGCTAACAGTCTTGCCCCGGGCAGGAGCCTCGGGCCTTGTGCCATTCTCGATCTCTTCCTTCAGTTTTGCGGCCTCTTTCTTGATGATGCGAAAGCGACCTTCAATGGAGTCATAAGTCGCGCCTTCTCCGTACATGTCGGCAATTTTCTTGTAGTTGAGCTAGGTGATATGTCAGCCATACTGCTCACATGAAACTGATATCAATTGTATTCTTGCTGCAAGAAGGTGCAGCGATGGAAGTGCACGTTGGAATTAGGTATACCTTCATGTCTTGAGCCGCTACCATTGCTGCGAGCAGGCGAGTGTAAGAGTCAGGGGACTTCCAGTCAATAGTTCCACGAGGCATGATGAGTGGCGAGGAAGCTGTAGAGCAGAAGACAAGAAGATTGGTTGGCAAGCTCCTCTGACGAGAGACGGGTTGAAGGGCGAGCACAAGACTTGAAGAGTGGGAAACAGATGTTAGGAAGAGAAGTGTCGTAGAGTTGCGTGGAAATCTGTGAACACAGACCAGTCCAGGTAGAGTCTCAGCACGCCAAACCGTCTACAGTTGCGAGTCTCGCATTCGAAAGAACATTCAAGATATGAACAGCACCGTACTCAAAGCTTGCGGAAACTTCTACCAGGAGACCAGATTGTTTCAAGGTGGAGAAGAGTAAGATCATGAGGTTGTTCGAGCGACAGCATAGGCCACAGCGTGGTGTGGCGTTCCAGTGCTCTACGCTCTTGCCCTCGAGCGTCCGCCAGCCACTTCACGGTACTTAGCGCTATCTCGCGTTAGCGATCGCGGCGGTCACAAGCGATGATTGGTCAGAAGCAGCCCCTTGGAGGTGCATGTCGCTTCCTATTTGACACACCAATCTGTGCCGAGTCATGCAATGTCCGGTCTCCACTTTCCTTTTACATCATGGCGCATTGCATATGCGAGACAGATCAATGCGCTGCTTGGTCTAGGCAGCAGTGTGGGTGCGGACCACTATTGGATGGTCTTGAGAGAAAAAGAAATGGGGAGGCTGGGGTGGCAAGCTGGATCCTCCTCCGTTAGCGCGAAGCACTCAACTTCGCGTCTCTCTGCGATTCATCGCTCTACCATACGGATATTGTCTCTCGCAATAGATTCACAACTTGGTGTTTGACATTTGTGAAAATCACTAAGAATCATTTGCATTGTTCAACGTCAAATGTGTCCTTGTGCTTCCAACTGCAACACAAAATGCGCCGTGCAAAATATCACGAGAATGCCGAGATCCGGAGTAGACACAGTTGTCGGGGCGTGGACTCACAGAAGATGAAATGAGTGGAAGATACTATGGTGCCAGAGCTCGCGCAGGTTTGATGAAAGTATAGTGCTGTAGTGATTACAAGAACTTTGTTGAAGTGAAACCAAACGCAGCTCACTCGTCAAGAAGAGCCTAGACAACTCGCCCGCATTCCGAGCAGGCTTTCACCGACGCTGAACTAAGCTTTGCGGCCTTGTTTGTCCTTTTCCTCTACTTTCCATAAGATCAATACCCACCAAGACCTGTTCAAGCCATCACAACACACAACACAAATCAGCTGCCCAGCTTCCAACACGCCCAAAATGCCCAGTGGTAGTTTCAGTATTGCAAAAGAGGTCTTGAACGATGCGGACTTGAAGCGCATGGCTTGCTGCTTCTTGCACTGCGACAGGGGCAAGGTTAGAGATCTACACTTCTCACCAACGCCTTAGCAGCTAACATGGTTGTAGATTGACTACAATGCGGCTGCCGCTGACTTTGGTTCTGCCAGCGCCGCTTCGTTCCGTGTCATGCTGTCTTCTGCTCTGAAGAAGATCGAGACAGGTGGCGGCGATGTCAAGGGCCGTGCCAGCTCATCTGCTCCAACTACCCCATCCAAGAAGCGCGCATCTCCGACCAAGAAGTCTGGTGGACGCAAGCGCACCAAGCCCAATTTGACTCAAGAAGCTGATGATGAGGAATTGCCAGCCAAGAAAGAAGATTACGACAGTGACGAGGCGCCTACCATGCCTGAATGGCAGGAGGGTGATGTCAATCCTTTCACCAAGGAACTCGATGAGTCCGACTAGCTTTGCATCTATTTGGCAAGGGATCTTTCCTTCCAAGAGCTTCTGTCATTGTGCACGACAAAGTGGGGCCGTTCAACACGATTATGCTGTTCTTTTAGCTACATTCAGATGATAGGGACGCGGACATATGAGGGGCACGAGAGAACCGCGAATTCAACTAGGGTAGCTAGGCAGTTGACCAATACTCACATCTAGAGATTCTCGAGTGTGAAAAGTCGCATCAGAGGTGAGAGTGCTTCAACACGATGTCGTCATTGCGCAAACTCCGCTCATCTAGATTAATTGCGTGAGTTGTTTGTATTTTCTTGCCTGCCCCTTTATTCCACACACACCCCGACAAACTTGAAACTACTCCACGCGCAGCCAAAGCCCCCAAGTCCATCATTCATCCTCGTTTATTCTCCGAGCCTTACGGTGTTTTTGGTCATTCCGCTTCTCTTACCTTGCCTTGCACGACGTGCACAAACCGGGGTCGACATGGCTCCAAAGGGATCCGGCACAAACCTTTCGGCCTCTGAGCTCAAGTTATTCTGCGCCATCATGCAACATACAACCGCGGACCCTGTGGTAAGACGATTTCATTCCGTTATACACATTTTTGTTTCCACTGCTCGCTAAAACTTCTCTTAAGTGCGACTGGAACCTCGTTGCTGAAGAGGCAGGCTACAAAGATGCGAGTAATGCAAAGACCATGTACCGTCGTTTCAAGCAGAACATCCTCAAACGTAGCGGAAACGAGAATGGGGAAGGGCCAGGTACCCCTGCCACTACTCCAAAACCCACGCCAAATAAGGGGAAGGGGAAGCGTGTGTCTTCCAATGATTTATTGGACAGTCCACCACCAAAGCGTACCCAGACTGCACGCAAGAAAAGCCAGAAGGCCTACAAAGAGGAGGACACCGAAGATGAAGAAGTGCGCGGTAGCGATTCTGAGGAGGGATCCGTGCAAAAGTCGGCAAATCGTTCAATCAAGATTTCTCGCAAGCATCAAGCTGCGCCCAGGGTTACCACTGATCATTCATGCAATGTTCCTTCCGCAAATTCGCACGAACCGCTCCTCAGAGGAACCTCCATCGATGCCCCGAGCTTCAATATCCCGTCTTCGAAATCCCCTAGGGGAGAGTCAGTTCGACCTCCAATGGAGTCTGTCAAGGCAGAGTCTGATGGTGTTGCCTGAGTCATAGTCAATGCAGACACCCTAGCTATGACTTTCAGTCACGAGATTTGAGAAACAGGAGCATAATTTGGGGGGCCTGGACAAATCGATTTGGGTTTCTGCAAATAATGCTGGTGGTTCAGGAGACTTTGCAGCAGCCAAGCGTGAAGTCAAAATTGCTTATATATTTAAATCTATTGAAATCTTGAGTCGGGAGCTTACCTATCTCCCATATGCATTCCATGGTCTCTGCGCGGTGAAGGAGATCTTCGGACTATGCTCCTTTACCAAAGACTCATGTTCTCAGATGACCCTGGGTTTTTTAATACTCATCTTCCGGCAAATTAGGCGGCGCTCTCAAAACCTGGACCCTTCCAGCCACATGCATTTCACCAGCACGCGTCACTTCCCTAAATTACATCTCTGGCACCTCATGGTTTGTCCATATTTCATTTCTCCCAGCTTCCTCTGCCAATTCACACGGAGCCACGACCTCGCGAACTTTTTTGCGAAGAAGCACGCTTTGCCAGACATTGCCTGAACCAAGATTCAGCACCTAATTATTCTGTTCAAGATGCCTGGCATGACATGGAATGGTAAGCTCTTTCCGAAAACGCACCCGGATCTATGGCTGACCTCTATTTTTTCAGCGGAGGCTGACCAGAAGCTCTTGCTCTTCATCCTCTTCAGTAATCCAACCACGACCCTGAATTACACTGCCGCAGCTAGTATGCTTTCTCAAGGAGATGCAACGTGCACTGAGGAAGCTATTCGGCAGCACATCAAGAAGCTCAAGAAGATGGCCAAAGACGACAAGTCTGTGAACACCTTCCGTTTGACCTTGGCTATCAGTCTTACTTTGATGATTAACATAAACCCACAGGGGACTGCAAGGTGTTATTGATGCATCCTCAAACGGTAGTCTTCAAGTGGCCAAAGGTACCCCACGCTCAGGCAAGAAGAAGAACGCGCGTGTTGTCGATGATGACGACGACGACCAATCTGGAAGGCCTTCCAAAAAGCGCAAGATCACCAAGAAGCCTACTACACAGCTGGACACTGATGACGGTGATGAGGAGGAAGACATTAAAGATGACGAAGAGTTCAAGGTCATGTTTGGGCCCAACAAGGTGGCAGCCAAAGTCGAGTTGAAGGACGATAATGTCTAAAGTTTAGTACTTGGGAAGCACTTCCTGAGCTACAGTCACCGCGTTTGATCTCGAAAGTCGATCAACTTGGATTCTCGCCGTTTTTTTCGGTGGCATTCATCATGCAGTTCTTGAGATAGTTACTTTCGGCCCTCAAGGGCCAATTTCCAAGCTTGCCAGCACATAACGTGAAGGCTCCGCTACCTCCCCATCGCTCATACAACCACGCTACTGATTTTCGCTCAAGCTCCTATGCTTTTAATCATTGTCCAATGGCATGTTTCGTTTATCTATGTTAGCGATCAGTTGCTACCCAAGATTGACCAGACGACATCCAATATTTCCCCCATCAACAAGTTGCGATTTCAACGACTCACAATAAAAGCCCAAAAGAGAAAATTCTTCATTGATATAGGATGTCGTCTTTAACTAATTATTGTCAGTCGTAATGTAATGATCGTAAAAATCAACACGATTGTCTTATGCGTTGAATCTAGACAAAGGCAACTTTAGTCCCAAGATTTCACCTCTGTTCTTTTGAGTGATTAGAACTAGACGCGCCTCTGCAGATCTCCCGCTGCACGATTGGCACTAGCGCAGTATTGATCATCAAATTGTCTGAAGGGGCGGCATCACTCCCAGTGCCGCGTATCCTCCATGCCAGCCGTCGCCCTCTCACTCCGTCCTTATAAATGGGCAATCCCCCTTTTGTAGGCTTCCTCACTTCATCGGCCACTTTCAATTTTTCTTTTGGACCTGCCCAAATATTTGTGCTCTCCTTTCGTTTGATCTTCTGGGGTCTGCGACAATCCACCTTCCACTTCACCTACTTCCGAACTGAAGAGAGTCTGTTTGCCAGTTGCCAGCGATGGAGACTGATAGCGACGACTACTACTCGCCTGGTACTCAGAAACGTCACAATGAAGAGAGGCGCTACAATAAGACGCGCCATCTCATTCGTTGGAATCGTAAGTCTTTGTTTCTTCTTTGCGCTGCTCGGTCTGCTAATATGTCATCACAGCACTCCTAGAAGAACGGTCAGTTTTGCACCGCAAGATCCTCCTTCTGATATTTTCTAATTTGAAGCAGTCTCATCGTCGCAATTGACACGGCCACGAAGAATGCTGGTATCAAAATTCCTTATGACGAGGTTGCTAAGCATATTGACGACCGCTCCTCTGGTGGTGCCATTGAACAGCATATTGCGAAGCTGCGCAAGAAGAGTCACTTGAGTGGACCTCGCATTCCGCTTCCCCCTCGCATTAGCAAGCGTGCGCAACGAGACGTGAACGACCACATGACCAAGTCTAAATCGACCCCACGCAAGAACCGCCCGCACAAAAATCTCTTCGTCATGCCTGATAGTCCAGAAGATCCGAGCGATGATAGCGACTGGGAAGGTGCCATGCAATCGAAGAATAGCCGAGATGATCACGAATCCTCGCAGATGACCTTCGGTAGGAAGTACGCCGAGCCGGTCTTGTATCCTCCTCATTCAGCTCCTGCAGTTTCCAATGGCTGGATGCTGGCCCCCGACTTGCCCGACTTCCAGACAGTTGTGACTGATCAAGACCATCACGATATGCAGAACCAGTCCACCAAGACCGAGGTCGTCCCAGATCCTCAATCCCCCCTTGCGTCTCGCTCAAGCCGAGTAAGTTGATTTCCAACGTTGATGAAAAGTCGCAGAAATAGTTCAGAAGCTAACAGACTCCAGGTTGACAAGATTCGTAGAGATGGACGCAACAAGAACCGCATGATGGGATACTCTTACGATCTTGGGTCGTACGCATCCAAGGGTCAACCCCACTGGTACCAAGATCAGATCCCGGGTCCAATGCCAGATGCGGTTGGCCTCGCGAACGGGTCCACCAGCAATCGTACGTTGCCTCCACCAATCAACACCGAGCATCAGGTCTATTGGCAACCATATTCATCACATGGATATGCTGTTCATGGTCATCACATGTCGAAGTCGGACGAGTCTAACGGTCAAAACACCTACAACTCTGGGCTCGCGACATCTGCCATGGGCGCGATTCCAGGCGCTGACCTTTATGACAGTAACCCTAGCTCTTCCTTCCCCAGTAGCGGAGGTAGCTCATTCAGCACCATGAATCATTTCAATACATCTTTCGACGGGTCCACGGCCGGCCAGATCAACGAGTCCCCTTTGGAATACCACAACGGGCAGCACTACTTGGATGGCGCTTGGGGCTCATATCCTGGGCACGGGTCTGCTGGTCTTGGACTTCAGTATGGCAATTTCCTACTTCCTGAGGAGAAGTAGGCTATCTTTCGGTTGACATCTATCGTTGCAAGAGCGACCGCGGACAATTTTGCTTACAAATTCTGGAATTGGTGCATTCCTGGGGGGGAGATAGGCCACATCTGTGGCGTCCGAGGAATGCGAAAAGTTTAGGCTATCACACGAGAGTACATAATTAAGCAGCCATGAAATGTTTCTGCATCACTCTTCATGACAGGGTCATTCATTAATCAGAATCGTAGCGGCGGCGAGACCCTTGACGACGCCTCGAACAATTTCGGGACTAGCGCGCATTCGAGCATCTTCTCTCCAAAATTGCGGAAGTCTTTCAGCGGTCGTCCTTTTTTTCCCAGCGACCATCGAATCTCTGCGGAAGTTCGTTGAATTTGAAGCGGCATCCCCATTTCCCTCTCCATCGAACGCATCAAGATGCAGCGTGCAATCACATCTCGGGGCGCCTCTGCGCTGTCCTCGCGGACACGGATGGTTTCTCCAAGAATCAACCTTCAGCAGATGCGTTTTGCGCACAAGGTATATTCCTCCCGTCCTGCACTGACAGGGCTTGTCTACTAACCATCCATCAGGAGCTCAAGTTTGGCGTCGAAGGTCGTGCGGCACTGCTCAATGGCGTCGAGACCCTCGCCAAAGCTGTTGCTACTACTCTTGGTCCCAAAGGCCGCAACGTGCTGATTGAGTCCAGCTATGGCTCGCCAAAGATCACAAAGGGTGGGTGCACTTGCTGCAGTTCATACGATGCTTAGACTGACTGATGGAAACAGACGGTGTCACCGTTGCAAGGGCAATACAGCTAAAGGACAAGTTTGAGAACCTCGGAGCTCGCCTCATCCAGGACGTCGCCGCGAAGACCAACGAGGTTGCTGGCGATGGCACCACAACTGCTACCGTTCTCGCTCGCGCCATCTTCTCCGAGACTGTCAAGAATGTTGCAGCCGGCTGCAACCCCATGGACCTCCGCCGAGGAACCACTGCTGCCGTCGAGGCTGTTGTGGAGTACCTCCAGAAGAACAAGCGCGACATCACCACCAGCGAGGAGATCTCTCAGGTCGCGACGATCTCTGCGAATGGCGACACACACATCGGCAACCTTTTATCAAAAGCCATGGAGAAGGTGGGCAAGGAGGGCGTCATCACGGTCAAGGAAGGCAAGACCATCGAGGACGAGCTCGAGGTCACCGAGGGCATGAAGTTCGATCGAGGCTTCATCTCCCCCTACTTCATCACCGACGCCAAGGCACAGAAGGTCGAGTTTGAGAAGCCTCTGATCCTTCTGTCTGAGAAGAAGATTTCAGCCGTGCAGGACATCATTCCCGCGCTTGAGGCCTCGCAGGCTCAGCGCCGACCTCTGGTCATCATTGCCGAGGACATTGACGGCGAGGCCCTTGCAGTCTGCATCCTGAATAAGCTCCGTGGTCAGCTCCAGGTTGCCGCTGTGAAGGCTCCTGGCTTCGGCGACAACCGCAAGTCCATCCTCGGCGACATCGGCATCCTCACCAGCGGCACCGTTTTCACCGATGAACTTGACATCAAGCTCGAGAAGGCCACTCCTGAGATGCTTGGGTCTACCGGATCCATCACGATCACCAAGGAGGATACAGTCATCCTGAACGGCGAGGGCAGCAAGGATGCTGTTGCCCAGCGATGCGAGCAGATTCGCGGCGTTATGGCCGACCCCACAACATCCGAGTACGAGAAGGAGAAGCTGCAGGAGCGTCTGGCTAAGCTCTCCGGTGGTGTCGCCGTCATCAAGGTCGGCGGCAACTCAGAGGTCGAGGTTGGTGAGAAGAAGGACCGCATGGTCGACGCTCTGAACGCCACCCGCGCCGCCGTTGAGCAGGGCATCCTGCCCGGCGGTGGCACTGGCCTGCTCAAGGCAGCTGCCAACGCGCTCAACGACGTCAAGACTGCCAACTTTGACCAGCAGCTTGGCGTGAACATTGTCAAGAGTGCCATAACGCGCCCTGCACGCATGATTGTCGAGAATGCTGGCTCAGAGGGCAGCGTCATCGTCGGCAAGGTGATGGACGAGTTCAAGGGTGACTTCAACAAAGGCTACGACAGCTCAAAGGGCGAGTACGTTGATATGGTCTCTGCCGGCATCCTGGATCCGTTCAAGGTCGTCAAGACAGCCCTCACCGATGCCAGCGGCGTAGCCTCGCTGCTGGGCACAACCGAGGTTTCCATTGTCGAGGCTCCGGAGCCAGCACCTGCTGGACCTCCGGGCGGCGGCATGGGCGGCGGTATGGGTGGAATGGGTGGAATGGGCGGCGGCATGTTTTAAGTTGCCAGCATCATCCTCCTTCTCTCCCTCACTCCGTCCTCCCTTGTAACAAAAGCCTCTTGCTTCTAGCGTGTACTATTCAAGATATACTTCGATCACTCCACTCTACCCCAGGCATCTGAGCGAAACATCCATGTAAAATACATACCCTACAGTCGGTCGAGGCAGAATGAAAAGCGTTCATATGAAATTTGCATTGTTCTATCAGGGCCTGTCCCGCTGAGTCTCATGGTCTATTTTGGCCTTTCCATCGTCAACACCGATCAGACTATCTGCGAACAGAAGACCAGATGTTACGTGCTTCTTGGAGGCTGTTCCCAACAGGGCATACACTCCGTCCTACCCCAGGTACAATACATATCAAGCGAAGGCGCCCTCCGTAAAATTACAGAAAGGAGTATTTCAGTGTCGTCATGTGTCTGTTGCCTGAATCATGGGTATTTGGTTGGCGAACTCTTCTCACCAGTGTTGCGCGTCCCCTCAGGCAGCGACATTCTCAGCTTCTCGTCATGGGCGTGGCGGACGAAGATTGGGACGTGCGGTCGCCGAGCAACGGGCGCTGGCCGCCCCCACCCTGCGCCATAGTCACCATCGCCCCTCTCACACCTTGCAGCACTGCGCTCCTCTACCTCCACCTCAGAAATTCAAGGCTACCTCTCGCGACCCACCGCGCACACCAGTCCATACCTTGTGAGTTCAGTTTCCTGCAAAGAGACACTACCCTCATAGTGGAAGATCACTGCCCTCGACTAACACCTCCACGATAGCCACCTAACTTCGAACGCTCTCGAATTTTTTGCGCTTGTGATCCACAATCATGGTATGTCACGCGATAAGTAACCCATGGGCAGTAGCAGGGCACTGACAATGGTTTCCTAGGCTCAATCAGGGTATGTCTATATCTTACAGCAAATATTGCAACCATTGCGGTTCCCATCATGTCCACTACTGTGGTATTCTTGACTTGATCGCAGACGACTTATGGAACGACGGATTAAATTGTAAACATACAGCTAACATTGGCGACTGACAGAGTCTCCGTCTTGCCCGACTGCATCACCAAATTCAATGAGCTGAAGCTCGGCAAGAGCCTGAAATACATCATTTACAAGATCAGCGACAATGGAAAGGAAATCGAGGTAGAGGACACTTCATCCGACGGCGATTACGAGACTTTTCGCAACGCCCTTGTCAAGGCAAAAGATGCGTCTGGTAAACCTTTGCCACGCTACGCCGTATACGATTTCGCATGGGAGGCCGAGGGCGGTGGTGGCAAGAGGTGCGTTCTATTCCTTTGACAGCCTACCTGCCTCATTTAGCATCTCCTATTAAACAGGGAAGGGATATTAACATGCCGATATAGGAGCAAGATCACCTTCATCGCATGGTCCCCAGACACGGCTGGCATCAAGCCGAAGATGGTGTACTCGTCATCCAAAGATGCGCTGAAGCGCGCTCTGAACGGCATCGGAATGGAGCACCAGGCCAACGACGAGGACGAGATCGAATACGAGACTCTCCTAGCAAAGGCTGTGAAGACGACCCGCTGAAGTAACGATACGCCTTTTGCCCTCTGTCGTCCTAGTGGACTTTGTCGTTACGAAGTCGACAAGACTGCGCACGGACACGACGCACGACCAACAAAAGGGGGACCGTCTGGATGTGTAGCACTATAGACTTTCTAGTGGATCCGATGCCTTCCACAGGGTATTTTTGCTGTGTCATACAACCGCGTGCCTATGGCCCCCGCGCTGCCCAAGCCTTTTTCCACACCTCCACCGCGTCTTTGCCAACCGCTTCATCCCGTACTCTTTGCAGCATCCAACCTTCCAAGTCGCGCCAGAATTGCGGTGTCTTCAAGACATCTGCACCGCTCTGCCCCTGTGCGACGGGCGTTTCGTCCTTGGCTGCATCTGCGGCTGGAGCTTCCGAGCCTGAGCCTGAACCTGCCACTCCTGGAGTCGCAGTCGGCTGCCCCACGAACATGACTCCCAGCTCCACCTCCGTCTTGCCTTGCGCAGCATCACCCAGTACTTCGCCCAGAGTCTTGGAGTCTGCGACCGGCCTGCGCTCCCACAGAATTTTGATCTTATCCGGTGCGTAACCCGTCTGCTTGCCACACAATGCTTTTAGGTCGTAGATGGAGGCCGTGGAAGCAGATACCGGAGGAAGCGTCGTCGGAGCCCCGCGCAGGGGTTTCAGCGTGACTGTGATGTCCGGTGTGGAAGATGCGCCTGATGGTGCTGCCGCGGCTTGAGTGGAGGATGCAGCGGCGTGGGATGGCGCAGGAAAGGGGACGGAGGGCTTGGGGAGAGAATACTGGGGTTTGTGTCAGCAGGTGGTCACAGACCGCAAAACATTCCAGTGCATCACGTACTATTGGTTGTGCGGGGAGCTGGCGAGCATCGGTGACCCAGTCGCTTGACAGCTTCGAGGGCCGCGAGTCTAGCTGAGCGAGGAACTGCTTTGCGAAGGTGACTTCCGCCATGGCCGGGACTGCTCGGGACAAAGATGGATCAAGGTCGGCGAGGACTACGTACGGCAAGCCTGTCAATGAACTCGCATGCCCTCGTCGTCGTCGTCACCCGGGGAAGGGGCCATCAGTAGCTGGGGCATGATCTGCCCGCAACAGATCACACGTTATAGCGCTTCGGGACAAGTGCTGCCACGGCTTTCCTGTGCCGTCAAGCAACGGCGCGTCATCAAGGGGAATTAGGGGGATTATTGGCGACTTTCGCTGCCGACTCTCGCTGCTGTGCACTCCTCGCTGAGGTCTGCGGCCCTGCCCGTGCCCGTCGTCACCGACTGCTCGCCAGACTGAGCGTCGACGGGGGGCCCCGTATGCGTCTGCAAGCCCGCAAGACCCAGGCCAAGGTAGTGGCCGCCTCATGTGGACCCTGCTGCGGGCCCAAGCTTGTGCTATCGATGCCTAGTTGCATGATGGTCAAGCACAAACCAGTCCGCCTCACCCACTGACTCCTGTCGTTGTGGATGCCCGTGCGCGCGGCCACCGTTGGACGCTGCATCTGCCTGCCTCTGTGATTCACCGTGCCGCGTTTCTGCCTGACTCACCCGGCTCCGGGGAGACCTTGTTCGCTGCTACTCTCCACCCTCACCCTCACCCGCAAACTCTCAGAGCACTTAGCATCTCGTATGCTGCCCCAACTTGCGTTGATGTCAGGGCATTATCGCTTGGCAACTCATGCGGTACTCGACAACGCGAGTATCACGCGAAAACCATGAGTGAGATTGCCGCGGACTCGCGTCCTGCCGCCCACCCACCTGGCTTAGATGCCCTGAACCACTATCCTCTTCCACCCGCCACCGTGCTACCGGCTGCCGACACCACCATGTCAGACTCGCTGGACGACGGTGTTTTTGCTTCTCTCCACGGCACCATGGTCGATCAGGAAGCCGCAAACGACTTGTTCATGACAAATGTTCCAGATGCTCCGGACGCTGAGACGATGCCACTTGTTTTCCACGAGCAGCCGCCTCAGGTGCTGCCCGCGTCCGGCCTTGACGTTCTCGCCGCCGCGTCTGCTACGGCACTGCCTAATGCAATTCCTTCCGCTGCAGATGCCGTGATCAACCGCTCAGAGTCTGAAGCTGATTCCGACGAAGGTGCCGTGCCCCCACCACCACCTCCTCCGCCTCCGCCACCTCCCCCAGAATCTTTCATGTGGTTACCTATTCCAGAGGATACCACTGAACCAATGTTAGATGAGTTGGAGGACATGGATGATTACGGGATCAGCGCTCAAGCACGAGAGCATTGGAAGTCGCTCACTTTCACAGAGCTCGACGACCCTGAATACGTCCCTGAGGACGAGGCTGCATTTGATTGGGAAATCGAAAATTTTAACGGCACGGAGGAAGCTCCTAATACTGATCTCGTCATGAACGGTCCCGTGTTCAAGCTGGCAGGAGCCTGCTGGCGCATCAAGTTGTACCCCAAGGGCAACGAGACTGGTTACATCTCTGTCTACTTGGAGTGTTGCAGCCTGCAGAGCAACGACGGAGACGAAGCTAACGCCTTTGAAGACGAAGGGGATGCAGAGTTTGCCCCACAGCCCATGAAGCCCATTCTACCCATTCTCTCAGTTGGGCCCACAGGCCAACTACCAGCTCCTGGCCTGGTTTGCAGGCGAAGGACCCTGCCTGTCCAGTTCTCCATTCTCATGTACAATCCCACTTACCCTGCCGTCAATTTTCATCGCGCGACTTCGCACCTCTACACCAACAGATCTCCTGATGCGGGTTTCTCAAGGTTCGGCCCCTGTTCTGTCTGGGATCTCGGTCGCCGGCGACGCGGTGATTGTGCGCCACTCTTGCAGTCTGACAAACTTGCTTTCTCCGTGTACGCCCGTGTCCTCAAAGACCCTACAGGACTGCTGTTTTGGGATTACGACAGGACTCAACCATTGCCTAGCCAGTTCTCAACCGTCGGCTTCCAGGAATTTGAGCATGCTCCTAGTGATTCAACAAGCGTGTTTGTGGCAGTCATGGTACTTTCTCTCCTGGCACCAGTGCGCAAAATCCTTTACTCTGCAGGTCGCACCGCGCCTGGCCTCTCTGCTACCGATGCCCCCCGGTTTGTCGTTCGCCCCTTGGTAACCGCTTTGCAGGATTTTCTGGAAGATATTCGTGACCCCAAAAGCGATATCAACTCTGTCGTTTACGACGTCTTGGATGCGTTTTCGAGGCACAGCCATATCGTTGAAGATGCAGCCGATGTTGTCATGATACTAGACAAATTGCGCATGGTACTTGACCACGAGCTGATTGGGACTTCGCTATCAATCAAGCAGCTTTTCCTGCCTTGTGGGCTTCGGTGCAAGCTCCCGCTAGAGAAGACCAGCAGTGTTCGAGCAGGAATGAAGGCTTTGATGGAGTTAGACTTCTTTCCAGACAACGATTTCCCTGCGTTGATGATGGTTGAACTTCCCCGCTGGACGTTTGATCACCAAAAGCACGATTGGAAGCACAATTCCAAAGCTATTTCTGTGAATGAGACGCTGCGGTTGACGAAAAATGCTAGCGGCACCTACAAACTCTATGCAATGGTCCTGCACCGCGGTAATTATAAATCTGCTATCTTTACGTCTCTCATTCGGCCAGACTTGAAGACATGGTACCGATTCGACAATACTGGACATCCTTTGCAAGTGACCCCGTTGACATCCAAGCAGGCCTTTAGCGAGGGACAAAAGCATGCATACCTTGCAGTCTACGTCAGAGACGATGTTGCCAAGCGCGAGATGAATGATGACTCCAGGTCATTCCAGGGTTATCCTGAAGCAGATTGGACGACCCAGAAAACCCTAAAGGCCGAAGCGATCACTTCCCGTCCGCCCGAGTTGGACAGGTTGCACCCGCTAGTGTGGTTCGCTGGCATACCTAGTTTTGATGAAGATACCGACATGACAGGTGAATGGCCGACAATGCCAGCATGGACATCGACTGTTCAAATTAACGTCAAGTTTTTTGATCCGTTCAGACAGATCATCGAAGATCGAGGTGTACGAAACATCCCTTTGATCCTGGCGCCATCGCAGAGGCCGAATCAGACTGAGTCAGTCGAGGACTATGTGTACGAATTCTTGGATGATCTGCCGCCAGACAGGGAGATGAAGGTCGTACTATGTTCGGGTATTGGTGATATGAGCCAAGGCGAGCTGACACCCGACGAACTCGCCAAATGCGAATCAACCTTCCCGTTCGATCGTTGCTGGGACCTGCTAATGCGCACAGAGACATTCATAGTCCAACCCAGGCTCTCAGACTCAGAGTGGAGTCAAATCAACAGGAGCGGAGGGTTACCAGATGCGGATCAATTTATCAGACACATGATTAAGAAGCGTGACGCGGGGCCAGACATGTTCTGGCCGGACGGTTCCGCCAATCTACAGGACCATCTCGGCCAAGAGTATCACCGTGGATCGTCTTCTCGAGGTTCGTGGCATGGTCAAGGCTACCACATCTACTACAACGGAGATGTCTATGAAGGCCAGTTCAGCATGGGTGACCGCCACGGAACAGGCTTTCAGACGTTCCAGAATGGCGACACATATTATGGTGAATGGGAGGACGACAAGATGCATGGCAAGGGCACGTTCACTCAGGCAAAAACTGGCAACACGTATCGCGGCAACTTTAAGCATGGCCAGCAGCATGCGCCTGGTACAACGATGTGGCGCGTACCCGAATCCAAGATGAATATCTGTCAGGTGTGCTACGAAGGGGATCAGGATGCAATCTTCCTGAACTGTGGGCACGTGTGTGCATGTGAGGGGTGCGCGCTGAAGGTCAAGGTCTGTCCTATCTGCCGCCAATCAGTGCTGAAGGTGGTAAAGCTCTTCTTTACAACATGACGAAGCAAGGCGTCCCGAGCAGGAACTTTCACAACTTCCGGCGTCTAGTCTGCGGTTGGATAGAGCTTCATGTACGATATTAGCGACCATGTGGCGCAAAGTGCTCTAGGAATCAAAGGAACAGGACATGTCCCACACGGAACACGTCTCTCCCTCCCTCTCTGTACTCCTGCCTCCCGCCTTCTGCGATAAGTGTTGTTTTGTGGCGTAGAGTGATCAGACTAATGCTCGTTACCGTTTACGTGGAGTGGCTTCCCGCGCGGCAGCGCAGCCGCCGCCGCCGCCCGCCCGCAAATGACCAACCCTCATCTTTTAACTAGCTAGCTGACCCAAGGCCTCGTCCACCTCACTGCCGCAGCTCGCGCCATGGGCGAATGATCACCATCTGTACATATTCGGCACCGTCATCATACCCACATCCGGCAGCCACAGTCCGCACCGGTCGGACGTTCGTAGCGGTTGCCGCCCGCTCCTTTTCAAGCTTGACCTCCTCGTGCCTTACAACGACTCTTCAATTGCCCTCGTGCGCGGCCTTTAGCCCACGTCGACAACATTCTTCGGGAGGACGCCGTTTCTTGTCACTCAGACTAGACTTTCCGTCTCTCGCCGAGTCTGTTTGGCTACCTCAATATCTCTCGTTCTTGCGCAGCCGCGGCGCGCGCAGCGCCTCCCTCGGCCACCATTTGGCGCCGCCAACATGGCAGAACAGCAGCAGGGAACCGAGTATACCCTCCAAGGTATGGCGTATTGACGCTTCGGTTTCTGCCTCTGAGACTACGAAGCTGACGTTGTTGCAGGTGTTATGCGATTCCTGCAGATCGAATGGCACAACCACGAGAGAGCTCGGAATGGATGGGACATTGAGCGCGCCGAGATGAAGGCCAAGATAGCCAAGCAAGAAGGCGACAATCGCAGCGCAAAGAAACTCAACGAGTCGCTTACAAAGCAGATTCGAATGCTTGAGAGGGCTCTCAAGCATGAGCGGGCAAAGAACAAGGCCATCGCTGCGGGAGAGGAGCCGCCCACAGAAGAGGAAGTCAAAAAGGAATGGAATGGCAAGATCGGCATCAAGTCTGCTAGTCCAAATGGTATGTCCCGTTCAATCCATCATGGCAAAACGTGCAACCGCTGACAACCCCTTAGGTGCGGCAAAAACGCAAGCTACAGACTCGTCTGAGCAAGACTTTGACGACTCGAACAAGTCACGAGACATCTACCGCGATAAATCGAAACAGTTCCTGCAGAAATGTGTCGAGGAGCTAACGTATTTATTGACTCCTCCTGCCCATCCTCCTCCACCGCAGACAGACACCTCAAGCCAGGGCGATTATCCGAATGCGCAAGACCTCCCCCCCGCCGTTCTACAAGCATACTATCAGCAGACGCAGCACCAAGTTGCGCAACAGCAGCAGCACGCGCAGCAGCAGCAGAAGCGATCTCTTTCACAGGCCTCGCATCTGCCAGCCTTACCGAACCACTACCCTCCGCCTCCTGCGCGACCCATGCCCGAGTACCAGCCCGATGGCCAGCAACAAGCAGGACCGTGGCCAGGGCGATCGCTGCCAGGACCTCCACTCCCACCACCGACTGCTGCCGAGCCAATCGTTCAAGAAGGTGTATCCCAATATCAGGAGACAGACGATGCAGTCGAAAAGGTCCAGCACAGCTATGATGCCCAAGGCCGGCCCACGCAGCAGACGACTCACGAGCGAGACACGGCAAGATCGGGACTTAACGACGATAATGAGCCATGGAATTTTGATGATAGTAATACATTGGTGGAGAGCGTTCCAGAGATTGGTCGTCAGCCAGAGACAGACGCGTTTCCCTCTGCGACCAGCATTCCTGCCAAATCACCGCCTAAGGCAGAGGTGGGCCACCGACGAAGGAGCTCAGGTTCTTCGGGGATGGCAAGGCGTCGAAGTAGCGAATCCAACGACATCGCGTCTTCAAAGCCTGATAGTACCCAGTTCAAGGTGCGTTTTGCCCTTCGCGGCCACCTTGACGTCGTGAGGTCTGTCATCTTCACGGGAGGTGGCAGTCCGTCGGAGCCCGAGATTTGCACAACTGGTGACGACGGCACGATCAAAAGGTGGTACATCCCCGCCAGCTACGGATACGGAAACAACCAAAGGCCGCCGGACGATCTTGACGTTCAGAGCTACTTCACCCATCGCGGGCATGAAGGCACAGTCACGAGCTTGGCTGCTTGCCCAGCCTTTCCGTCTTTCTCGACGGGCGGACGTACGTCAGGCGATGGATGGATCTTTTCTGGCGGTCAAGACGCATCCATTCGCGTCTGGGAGCGGGGTCGAGTCGACCCCAAGGCCACATTGATTGGTCACAAAGACACAGTATGGACGGTATGTGTACTGCCTGCCAACAGTGCCTCAATCTTTGGCCAGGATGCCGCAAATGTGGCCGGCGGTGGTGACCGTATCCTCATTGCTACCGGATCGGCAGACCACACAATCAAGATATGGGCCGTCAGCGCGCCTCCACAGCTGAGCTCCCCGCAGAATGCGCCTAGCGGCAACCGACGCGGTGTTGGCGGGAGCAGGCGACACAGTGTTACGAGTGGCAGCAATTTCCCCAGCTCTCCGCAGCCGAGCATTGCATCCGATACTCCGTTCCACTACTCACTAGTGCACTCGATAGAGTGGCCTAGGGGTGCGGCAGCAAGCCCGACGTGCATCAGCCCCTTGGGACCTCTGGGCGAGACGTTTGTGGTAAGCTACAATGATAGTAGCATCATCATCTTTGACACGAGAACTGGAGACGAAGTGGTCGGTATGGCCAGCGGAGAAACGTACGATGGAAGCCCAGCGACAGGCATCAACAGCGTCGTGGTTACGAGCACGATGGAATCGAGTGGTGGCACCAACAACCTCAGTCTAGACACAGTACGGAACGCAGAGGAGGAAGGGACCGTGCATGGCGCAACTGGCAGCACCAAGGATGGCGGCGTAGAAGGAGTGATCATAAGTGGGCACGAAGACAAGTTTGTGCGCTTCTTCGATGCCAACAGCGGTTCGTACCCTTTCTCTCCAGCAGCTTTAACCTAGATACTGACATGACCGCAAAGGGCAATGCACGTACAGCATGCTTGCTCATCCTTCGTCTATTGCCAGCCTCTCGCTGTCACCCGACGGGCGCGAGCTCGTATCGGCAGGTCACGATGCATCACTACGCTTCTGGTCGCTTGAGAAGCGCTCTTGCACCCAGGAGATCACTTCACACCGTCTTATGCGGGGCGAGGGAGTCTGCAGTGTTGTGTGGAGCCAGGACGGACGCTTCGTCGTGTCTGGCGGTGGTGACGGTACTGTCAAGGTCTTTGCTCGATGACGGACATGATGCAGAGCAACACCTTGTTTATGATCTCAACAGGGGAGGGTATATGCGGAGCGAATACAGGTGCTAATGCTAGATGGGACCATGAGGTGGGCGAATGGCGCTCCTGTTCACGACGCAGATGCAGTAGGGCGGGCATTAGGCCGCATGGTGATGATTGAATGGATGTGACAAGATAGCATCGCGACGACGTAGGACTGCTACAATACTGTAATCTGACAGATGAGGCTGTGTGCTGGTTTTGAGATGTGACTTGGCCTGTTGCTGTCAGAATGTGCTGGTGTAGTTTCTCCTCACGTGCCCACGCGTTTTTAACCTCTACCATCTCTCCACCATCCACGAGGACGCGCCAACACCATTCCTGGAGAGGGTTTCGCAACCAAACCGATGCTCCCGCTATATTTGCGTGTCAGAACCAGGAATATAATTTAAAAAGAGACTGTGCGGGACCGGAGATCAGCAACCACCCAACAGCAGCAAAAAGAAAAGAAGAACACCAGCCCATGAACAACCACCATGGTCCGCATCAAGAACCGCTACCTCCTCGTCCAAATCCTCTACCCCACCCACACACATCCCGCCCCACCTTCCACCTCCCTCGGCCCCATCACGGACCCTCCCTCCGCCGCCTCCGACGCCCGCCAACAGTACCTCCTCGCCCTGCACGCGCCCACGCCAGACGCCATCACGCCGCCGCTGCTGCTGCGCCACCTGCGTGCCGCGCTCGTGCAGCTGTTCGGCGACGCTGGCGCGGGGCTTGCCGGCGCAGGCCTGCTCGTCAAGTACTGGAGCGGCGCGACGAGCACGTTTGTGCTGCGCTGCCGGCGCGAGGTCGTGCGCTGGGTGTGGGCGGCGTGTTGCTTTGTGCGCGTGCTGCCTGTGGCGGGGGGGAGGGGGAGGGGAGGGGGGAGTGCTGGGACGGGGCAGGGGCAGGGGCAGGGGCACGGAAATGGGCAGAAGCGTGGTGGGAGTGGGGAGTGTGTGATGAGGGTTGTGCGGGTGAGTGGGACGATGAGGAAGTGTCAGGAGGAGGTTGTGCGGCGGGCGAGGGGGTTGCTGGGGAGGGTGCGGGGGGTGGAGGAGGTGCTGCGGAGTGGGATGTTTGAGGGGTTGGAGGAAGGGGAGGAAGAAGAGGAGGAGGGTGGGGTGGTGGTTGGGGAAGGGAAGGGGAAGGGGAAGGAGAGGGTTGCGGGGCGGGATGAGGATCTTGGGGAAGTGGTGAGTGCGCTGGATGAGAGTGAACATGACGACGAAGACATGGCTGGTTGATTGTCCTACTTCTTTCTGGACTATGCTTGTCTGGAACCAGCAAGCGGGACATTCAAGCCGCAACGCCCCCAAGTTGGCCCATCAGCAGCGCCTCTACCTTTTCGCCTTTCGCGATCGTCCCCCCACCGGCGGGCAACCTCAACAGGGCATTTGCGCCCTTGAAGCTCCCGATGCGGCTACTTCGCTGGCCACCGGTGCTCACGGCCCAAAGTCCATCCTCCTTTGCAACACACGCCACTCGATGGTACTCCTCTCTGGCCTTGTCACAGCGCACCTCTGTCTCCAACTTCACCATCACCCGCGGTAGCCCCGTGGGTTCGACTCCTGACATTCGATGCAGTGCTGGAAGCACAAAGAGCATATAAGTGACGACCGCGCTTGCAGGATTTCCTGGTAACGAGAAGATGACCTTTTCGGCCCAGCTACCAGAGCCTCCGTCACGAACACCTGTAGCTGGATCCTTGATGTTGCTCAGAGGCACAGTTGCAAATGTTGTTGGCTTTCCTGGCTTCATACTCACCCTGCCAAAGTGGATGGTGCCTCCCAATGCTCTCTCAATGGTTGGCTTCAAAAGGTCCAATTCGCCCATGCTCACCCCACCGCTGGTGATCAGAACATCCACCTTGCTCAGAGCTGCGCGCAACGTGCTCTCGAGTGCACCTGCCTTGTCGCTCGCTATCCCCAAATCCACAGTCTCGAATCCTGTTCCCCGCAGCGCTGTCAATAGCGTTGGTCGATTCGTATCCCTGACCTCGCCGAGCTTCAGGCTACCAGTTCGATCATGAGGCACAATCTCGTCGCCAGTTGAGAGTACTCCGACGACAGGCTTCTTGTACACATTGACCGTCTGTGTGCCCACGCTAGCGAGCAGACCGAACTCGCCGCCGACGGCCGTGATGCCCTCACCCGCGCGCATCACCACGTCGCCAGCACGCACATCGCTGCCAACTTCCCGCACATTCTCGTTCTTCTTCACTTCATCGGTCAGGATCTCAACTTCCTCCTCCTCGGTGCCGTCAGGTGTCAGTGATTTGACCACCGTGTCTTCGACCATGACCACAGCGTCTGCTCCTGGCGGCAGTGGCGCGCCCGTCGTGATACGCGCAATTTCGCCGTCTTTGAGCTCAGGTATGCCAGTCTCGCTGCCGGCTTTGGCGTGCGATGCAAACGCGACGCGGAAGACGCTCTTCCTGTTTGTTTCGTTTGAGGAGTTGCAGCGGACTGCGTAGCCGTCGACGATACTGGCGCGGAATGCTGGGACGGATTCTGCGGCGGCAACGTCGGAGGCGAGGACTGAGCCGATAAGCGACTCGTTGACGGCGACTGTGGTTGAGTGGGGAGCTGGGATGGTTGAAGAAATCAAGGAGAGAGCATCAGGGACTGTGAGCATTGGGTATGGTGACTCGCGGGCGCGGAGTGCAGGACCTGCGAGGAGATCATTGGATTGAGGCTTAGGTCGTGAAGCGGGCGTCGTGTGAGCTTTGGGACCGTGGTGATGACCGTGTCCGTGGCCGTGTCCGTGGCCGTGCGAATGACTGTGGGTGTGATTTTGATCATGGCTACACAGGGAGTCAGTTCGCAGAGTTATCATTCTTCAGGGAGAAGCGTGCAAGCATACCCGTGGCCAGCGGTGCTGACACCAGCATCCTTTTCCAGCTGTGGAACGCCTCCCGCATGTAGTACCCTAGAGTCTGCCCCCTTTGCCTGTGTGCAAGCATGTGGCAGGAGCCTAATGATACACTCTAGATTCTCTTTGGCACCCTTGGGACTGCCGGGCAGCGTAATCACAAGCGTCTCATGCCGAACACCAGCCACGGGCCGCGCCATCATTGCGAAAGGTGTCACCTTCAAGCTCGCGCTGAGCATACCATGCACGAGTCCTGGCGCTAGCCTGTGCAAAAGTGGTGTAATGGCTTCTGGGGTGGAGTCTTTGACGGCAAAGCCAGTGCCACCAGATGTCACGATCAGGTTGAGCGCATCCGGGCCATCTGTCCATTGGGTGAGAGCCTTTTGAACTGAGGAGATGCCATCGGGAATGATCTTCTTGGCGATTTCAGCGTCCCATTCACTCTTTGGATCGTTCTCTTGGAAGACTGATATCAGGCTTGGGATGCACTTGTCAGTGGTGGGGTCACGAGAGGCTGTGTCTGAGACGATGAGGATCCCGGCGCGAAGTTTGCACGCAGCAGATGCCATGATGCTTTTTCGTTTGTAACCTGATATGGAGATTGAGTATTCGTCGGGCCTGTTTAGCACATCTCGCACTAAGACTTATAGGCATCAAATAGCTTGCAGTCTTTAGCGCTGAAGTAACAAAGTCGTGGACCCCGCAAGATATATGCCGAACATAGTCACACCGGATGCCACTGGTATTATGGTCACATCTTTACTCATCGCTCGCAATAAACTTCCAAGCACAGTCCAAATTTCTCTGTTGGTGTTTACCTAGTCTACATATGCATGTCTCGGATATACACACGGACTCACAGTCCGCTTTGATGCGCCTAACGCCTTCCCACTCGCTACACATGCACAATGTAGGACTACCAGCTTGCAAAAGTCCTTCGCTCAACCCGAAGAGAAGTCTCCGGCTTTTCCAGACATCAAAAGACCAATGATGAGACCAAACAAGCCCAGGACAGAGCTGAAGATCTCGATGACCAGAATCTTAACGAACCTGCGGGTTTATTAGTCGATCTGCCACCAATACACTGTACAGATTACTGACAAGTTGGGGTCTGCAGCATCTGCCAACGCAGCGCTGCTGCCATTGATGCCGACTGACACGCCGCAAATCAAATTGCACATGCCCACGGTCAGACCTGCCCAGAATACCGCGTATCCGACGTAGTAGTTTGCGCCATTGTAGCTCTCGGGACCGGTGACAAGCGAGAGCTTCGAGGAGAAGATAATCGACATGATGACGCCGTAGATGGCCACAACTTCGCAGAAGATGATCGAGATCAAGTTTTTTGTTCTTATCCTCGGTGCTTGAACACCACCACCCAGAATCGATGAACCGGTGATAAAGATACCCCTGCCGCACTGTCAGACATAATCGAACCACTCCCGGTGCATGATTCATACCATGCTGCTCCCACTACAGAGAGGCCAATGCAAAGGCCTACGCCCAAAGAGGCCCATGTGTATGGAGAGACCTCCTCCAGAAATTGTCCGACCTGATCGATATTGGTGAGTGTAATGTTAAGGGGGAATGAAGACCGCTCGTACGTTGAATGCTTCGCCTTCTCCATTGAAGAGCATATCTATGCGGTGTTAGCTTCATTGGGTTCAAAGGAGTCAGTGCAAACTTACAAAGCCCAACGACGGTCAGGGCTGTAGTTGCACCTCCGACGAGATACGTATTCGCCATGGCTGCGGATGGTCCTGTGAAGAACTTGCTGTGATATGCTGCTGCTACTTGGGGAGCTCATGGGAGGCCTGGCGGCGGCACCACTTCCAGTCGCGCTTAGTAACGCGCCTTGGCAACCGCCTTCATGAGTGCTCCCCACCTTTTCGAGAGGATTGCTCATCACTCTCTTCTACTACTTCGTACCGACAAAGCAAGACGAGGGCCGCAAACTGAGTGCATCACACAAGCAACCACATAATACTTGGAAGATCTACAGCCGCCACAATGTCTTCCGCCGCAGTGAGCAACTACGAGCTCTACCGTAACAGCAGCATTGGCACCGCTCTGACCGACACTCTGGACGATCTCATCAGCGACAACTTGATTGAACCCCAGCTTGCTATGCGCATCGTTGCCAACTTTGACAAGGCCTTTACTGAGAACATTTCCGAGAAGGTCAAGTCGCGTCTGACCTTCAAGGGCCACCTCGCAACCTACCGTTTCTGCGACGACGTTTGGACGTTTCTTATCAAGGATGTAAATTTCAAACTGGACAATCAGGCACCGCTGAAGGCCGAGAAAGTCAAGATTGTCAGCTGCACGAACAAGAAGGCGGGAGAGGCATGACGAAATCCTCGGGACAGGTCTGACCTCTGGTCGTCCTGAAAGCGCCAATAGAAAATCCATTTGATCGTCGTCAACCGCGCAAATAATGGGTCACCCCTCCTGGACTACGCTTGCGATTATATCGGATATGGTGAGCGTGGATATTCAATCGACATCGCCACGACGCTATTGCATGTGAAGGATAAGATACGCAACTTTTGCAGTCCGCTTGTTGAGAACAACAAAACCCATCTTTCTGCATAAACCTCATGAAGCTCGAGAGGACCGGAAGTGACTCACAAGCACAAGGTCGTTCGTGTGGTGGCCAAGACTGCTCGTTCCGGCCGGGCCTGGGAAAAGATTACACTCCAAGACATGAGCTTCAACGGGGACTGCAAGGCCTTGTGTTTCTCTCAAATCCAAAAGATTCACGCCGACCTAGATATCATGATTCGCTTCGAGTGGAGGCGAACATCATGAGGCATCAATGCGAAAGCAAACATGAACGTAAGAATCGGTCGTGGATAATAATAAACAAGAAATCTTTAAAGTGATATGTGAAATATTGCAGTCATCACATTGTTTACAAGTCTTTGCAAAGCCATAGAACCATTGCTACCATATCTTTCCTTACGCTTTCCGTCGTCGCGACCGATTGCTCGAAGCCTTCTTCCGTCCACCTTTGCACGTCAGGGCTTAGATCCAAAAAAGCGTAACCCAACCTTATATTATGCATTTGTCGTTACTTACTGGTCACGCCCGGCCCATCCAAAACCCCATGCTCGTCATCCTCCTCATCCCTGTACCGCCCCTGCGCAACCATGTTCTCCACAACCCCACCCGCGCCCGCCGCCACAGCCGCGTCATCCGCAGCCGTGGTATTCGTCTCGTCAAGCCGCACGGCGCCTTCGGTACCGTCCTCGCCAGAAGCCCGGGGCTGCTCCTTCTCCTCACGCGCGCCGATAACAACGCTACCAGCGACGAGGAAGGCGGCGCCGAACCACCACTGCAGCGGCAGGGACTCGGAGAAGACGAGCAGCCCGAGCATGGCGGTGACCATGAAGTTGGCGGAGGTGTTGAGGATGGCGACGCGCGTGGTCGAGGTCGCGGCGGTGAGGGCGCGGGTGAAGAGGATCCACATGATGGCGTTGGAGAGGAGGTTGAGGCCGAAGAAGATCTGCGGGGGGGTGGTGCTGGTTAGGAAGCGTGGTCGGTCGTTGCTGGGGAGGAGGTCTCTGGGGGCTCACGGCGCGCAGGATGACTTCGACAAAGGTGTTGGCCTCGTGGAAGCCGAAGAGGCGGGAGACCCATGCTGCTAGGTCATGCGTGTGGGTGGCGGTAGTCCTTGGTCAAGTTAATGGGGTGTGATGCTGTTGCGGGGGGGAGCATTGGGGCGTACAGCTTCGCAAAGACTCCGTTCGTGGCTGCAAAGGCGCCGCTGCCAATGGCTAGTGTCAGCCATTGTGGAGTATTCTTCAAGCTGAATCGCGGCGCAGGCTGGGCTTGATCTGCCATAGCAGCTTGCTGTGGTAGTGAAGAGAGTGGTCCAGTCAATGGCCAGCGACATTATTGGGAGTTTCTTGGCGCGTCAGCGCATTGTTATTTACATTGACGATCTACCTTCCTCGACCTTTTGTGTACTTGATGCCCCTGGTGCTATAATCAAATTTTTAAGGCAGAACAATTTGTGAAAGTATGGCGGACACCGATGCAGCTGCTGTCAAAGCAGCTGCTGAAGCTTTGGTTCCCAAATTCCAGTTTGAGCGACTGCTTAATCAAGGTGGGCTTCACTGCAGCCAAAATTAATCGTCAAATACTCATGTACTGGCAGACCAAGCTGGACGACGAATATCACTTCTTGGGAAAATCAACGAAGAGCCTGCTATCCTGTCGGTTGAGCGTGCTGCATTCTCTGTAGAGACACCAGTGCTTGCATCTCTTGCGCAGACCGTCACCAATGTCAGCAACCTGGGTGCGAATGACATTTACAACTGGTTCATGGCCTCTACTGGCATTGCCAAATCTACTCCTTCAAATTTGAAGCTCAACTTAATCTATCCCTGCACAGCCAAGCACATCAAGAAGTACTCATCGCAAGGAGCGCGCACAGTGACTGAGACACCTGAAATCTACCGTGACCAGGTTCGCCCGTATATGCAGAAGCAGCGCGAAGCCGGGCATCTAGACTGGGTCTTCAATATCATCGAGGGCCGTACCGAGCAAGAAGATGTAATTTATCGCGAACACAGTGGCAAGGAAGACGAGGGTTTCTTGCTCTTACCTGACCTCAACTGGGACCGCAAAACAATCACTTCTCTCCACTTGCTCGGGATTGTTGAGCGTCGCGACATCTGGTCTGTGCGTGACCTGACGAAAGGCCATGTGCAGTGGTTGAAGCATATGAAGGACAAGCTTCTTGAGGCGACAACTATGCTATATCCGCAGATTGAAGAGGACCAGATTAAGCTCTACGTTCACTATCAACCAACGTACTACCACTTTCATATCCATGTGGTTCATGTGATGCTCGAAGCTGGTGGTACTCAAGCGGTGGGGAAAGCACTAAGTCTCGACAATATCATCTCCCAGCTGGAGACTATGGATGCAGACGATGCTGGCATGAAGGATGTAAGCTTGACTTATGGTCTAGGCGAAGCCAGTGATCTTTGGATCGACATCTTTGAACCCCTCAAGAGCGAAAGGCTGAAGAGGAAGCGAGGTTAGTAGAGACGGCAACGTGGCTGCATCCCATTGGAAAGATGAACAGAGTGTTTCGTTGCCACCACTCCGGCAACATCGAATCTTTGGTAGGAAGCACTAGAAACAGTGTATCGCGAAGACTCACTGTAGGCGGCAGAGCCGATGGGCGGCTGTCGAGGAGCCCGCCGGCCCGCCCATGTGGGGTGACGTGGAGCTACCAAGCCACCGGCGAACCACAACCTCTTCACAACACTGCCTGCGACCATTTCTAAATCTAATTGTGCGTTTTGTTGGTCATGGCATCTGCGGAAGACTATCGTAGCATAGCTGCGACGGCACAAGCTCGGCGGGCTGCAGCAATCCCAACGGACTTTCTCCTTCCTGCTTCATCAATTGCATCACTACCAAAAGATGTGACGACTGTAGCCACCGACTCCAGACATTTCACTCCAGAAGAAGTCGTGATCCTCCATGCAGACGCAGAGACGATCCTCGCCAATATTGCATCTCGTAAATGGACGTCGCTCGCCGTCACAGAGGCCTTCTGCAAGTCTGCTGTAGTTGCTAACCAGCTTACCAACTGCTTGACCGAAATCCTATTTCAGGAGGCCTTCGCCCGCGCTGTTTCTCTTGACGAACACATGGCATCTACCGGCAAGGTCATCGGACCCCTTCATGGCCTGCCCATGTCAATCAAAGACAACTTCATCACTCCTCCTCACCCATCTTCTATTGGCATGGCTTGCTTTGCCAACGTGCCCACTACACCAGCCGAAGAGTCTGTATTAATCAAGATGCTCCATTCTCTTGGGGCCGTCATCTACGTCAAGACTAATGTCCCCACCGCAATGATGATGATGGAAACCATCAACAACGTCTGGGGTGAAACTCGCAATCCACATCATACTGGCTGCTCATCCGGTGGATCTTCAGGCGGCGAAGCAGCTCTTATCGCTATGCACGGCTCGCCACTAGGGATTGGTACCGACATTGGCGGCTCCATTCGATTACCGGCTGCTTTCTGTGGCCTCTACGGCCTCAAGCCTTCATATGGTCGCTACCCGCAGTGGGCTGGCCGCAGCGGCATTCCGGGTCAGGAATTTATTCTCGCCATCAACGGTCCAATCTCGAATTCGCTCTGCACTCTACAGCTGTACTCTTCTGCTGTGCTCTCATCCGCTGCTGCACCATGGCGCTTCGACCCGAAGGCCTTGCCTATCCCTTGGCGAGCAGGCCCACATGTAACTCCTACCAACCGGCCACTGCGCCTTGCGATCCTCCCCCCTGCTGCCGACGGCCTCGTCACTGCACACCCACCCATCGAGCGCGCCCTGCGGCTTACCCGTGCCGCCCTCGAGGCCGCAGGTCATACTGTCGTTGACTGGGATACGACCGACCATCCAGAGATTGTAAAAATGCTTCAGGCGGCTTTCTTCGACTTCGGCTCCGATCCCATCATCAACCCCATGCAGGCGCACGGCGAGCCCATCTTCGGCTCAATGGCTGGCTACGCAACTGCTGCCGCCGTCGGTGAAATCTCGGCCGGCTTCACACCAAGCAAGATGCGCGAAATGAACGCTGCGCGGAATTTATTGCAGAAGCGCGCCCTGGACCAGTGGCAGCGACTGGCGGCGGACAACGGGAGCGGCCTGGATGGTATCGTCGCGCCGGTGAGCCCGTGGGCGGCGCCTCGGCTGGGCGTGACGAACAGCGACAAGCAGGGCCGTATGCTGCAGGTGGGCTTCACGGCGATTTTCAACCTGCTCGACTACCCGTCGTGCACGTTTCCGGTGACGCGCGTGGACGCGGCGGTGGACAAGGTGCGGACGACGGGCGAGTGGACACCGCTGAATGACGTCGACAGAGACTTGCAGGCAGATTACGACCCGGCGTTCTATCATGGTGCGCCTGTGTCGCTGCAGCTAGTGGGCGAGCGGCTGAGCGAGGAGAAGGTGCTTGAAGTGACGGGCATTGTCAAGGCGTGCTTGGATGGCGCCGGAGTCAAGTAGACATCGCGCTACTTGTTCGAGCTGAGAGTACTGTAGGTGCCCATCACATTTACTTTTGAATTGTGCATGGGGTATTTGCGCGTGGTTGTCACGTTTGACAGCCGTTGGCGTTCGTACACATATCCAGCTATGCTCAATGATATATCGACTGCCCACTTCTTTCATGTTGCTTATGATGAGGTATGCAATTATACCGTACATGCACACTTGTCACACTGAGAGCCGGACTTGTTACTTCCAAGAAGTGGGTCACTTCCAAGCAGTGACTACTGAGTCAGAGCTAGGCCATTAGTGGTCGATAGTGATGCCCCGCATGTAAGACATAACGTTATGCTCTCCCAAGCTATGCCGCATTCGGACCATTTAAGCGACTAACGATTGGTGTTTTCCATCACATATTCACAGCCATGATGTTGCTAGCAGATATTTTCGCTGATGTCCTTGATTTGCTGTCCTATATATGCTTCGAGGAAGCCACCATGAACACAGGATCATTCATCACAGAAAATCTTCGCCGAACTAGACCGCCATCCCAGACCACACCGAGCTACAACTCTGCCAACAATGGAGCCTCACTCATCCTTTTACGCCATCCCTGCTGCCTACGCGTTGGGGCTCGTACCACATGCGTACTACCTCACGCGCATGATGGCTGCGTCGAGCTTCCAGTGGACCAACGTCACGTCCGTTCAACCTCCTTTCTTACAGCCCTTTGCAGGGCATCGTGATACACCCCTAACATGCAACGTCTAGTCCTCGCCAGAACTGGGAGCTGCTGAAGAGCAAAGTCCCCGCAGAGGTCTACAACCGCTGCTTGCGTGCCCGCGGAGCACACCTCAATGCACTGGAGGGATTCCCAATCTTTGCTGCTGCCGTGGTATGTCACTGGCAACCCATGCTTCTATTCTTCTTGGAATACTGCGCTTTCTGTAACATTGGGTTGGATCAGCTGACAGTGCGCAGATTGCCACCAATGTGGCCAAGCTTCCCGAAGATGACATCAAGAGCATGGCCTACCAGTACCTGTGCGCTCGAGCGCTGTACACCGTCGCATATGTCGGCATCAAAAACGAGGCGCTAAGCTATGTGCGCACGGGTTTGTGGGGATGGAGTCTTGCTGTTCCTGTGCTGGCGCTGCTGCGCAGTGCGAATGCGGGTAGAGCATGATGACCGGGCTGCTCGTCCGAAGCTTCATTGGTTGGTTACTACATGACGCCTGCTATAGCTTTTCTCAGTCATTCAGTTGAAGTATCTCATTCTCCCTCCTTCACACACACGACTATCCCATCGCACGTAAATCTCACCAGACTCGCGCCACCTAGGCCAAGCAAACTCAACACACCCCTACCCCTCCACCCCCACCGCCCCCCTCGCCGTACTCCCCATCAACTCATCCACTACACTAACCTGCACCAGCGCCCCCCTGCCCTCCTCCCGCAGCAGCACAGCCAACACCTCGACCGGCGGCGCCAGCCCTAGCCCCCACGCGCGCCGCCAGCGCTGCTCGCGCGTAATCCCAATGCTCGGCCCGAAGCGCGCCGCCACGTCCCACTCGCGCAGCACCTTGTCGTGAGTGCTCAGCGCCGCCTGGTGCACGCGTGGGGCGCGGCGCGCGCGCTCTTTGGCTGCCCAGTAGCGCGTGATGGTGGCGGTGGGGAGGGCGCGTGCGGCGGCGTACTGTGCGGCGAGGGCGGGGTCGGTGGTGGTGGCGTCGTCGTCGTCGTCGTCTGAGGAGATGGCAGCGGTGGCTGGGTCGTCTGGGGAGAGGGCGGTGGGGGCGTCGTCTTTGGGGGTGGGGGCGTGGGGTACTTTTGCTTTGGTGGGGGCTGTGAGGGCGGCGTCAGAGTCTGGTTTGGGTTCGGTGGTTTCGAGGTCGGTGGTGGCGGCCGGGTCGGAGAGGCGGGGTTTCTTGGTGGGTGGGTCGATGGATGTGGATTTGAGGGCGTCTTTGCCGGGGGCGGTTGTGGTGGCCTTTGTGGAGCGGAAGGAGAGCTGGGATTGCTGCGCGGCGGGCTTCGTGGAACGGGTTGTGCGGCGAGGAGGCGCCATCTTTGATTGATTTGTCTTGTGGTGCACGGCTTGTATGCAATGAAAAGCAGTTGCTGGCTGGAAAGGATGCCTGAGTGACTAGACGGTGCTCTGGCGGCAGGTGTGGGTTGGGTTGCTCTTTGATCGCTTGGGCCAATAGTCTGAGTTCCGATTGAGGATAAAGGAGTATCAAATAAAAGCAAGCTGCTCCGGGGTTCGTGTAACAGATCAATGAACGGCGCAGGAGGGTGGACAAGTGGGATGATGCGCACTGGTGCGGAGGCTTGGCACATGACGTTCCTATGGCGACGCCAGATTAACGCGAAGTCACGCGGCACGCGTAGAGTGCCCTTTTCATCTGCCTCGACAAAGTTGTAACAACGGAAAAGAACCTGCAAAGAGAACAGTAAAATTCAGATCCATTGCGTGCCGCACAGATAATGGTACATCCCAGGTGATTTTGTGGTGGAGCCACTTTCCCCCTGAATCCGCCAGATCATTGCATGATCGTTGAGAAAGATGTGCAACCATACATACTAGAAAACAGGTCGACCATGACGTTTCCTTGGGGGTCCTTGAATTGCCTTGCCCCATCCCTCTCCCGCCCATATCCCAGAAAAAAGAAAAATCGTTCGTGAAAAGTGGTATTCCATGCATGTCGTCAAGTCGTCGTTATCCGTAAGTTCTCCTCATTGAGACACCTTGGCCCTCCCCAAAATGGCTCATCATGATCGGCAATATGGTTTGTTGATCAGTGCAATCTCTCGGCATATCGTTGCCCACTCTAGATCTCGCTTCAGCGGCTCCTTTCGCTTTTCCAGCTGCAGCTCTTCCCACTTTAGCAACTCGTACATGAACCGCAAATGCGGCTGGATGATGACGTTCAACCGCCGTGCGCGGACAAAGCAATATGCTCGCGGTAGAGACAAGCCGCAGTCTTTCATGACCTCGGCGATGCAGATTGTCGCAGATCTCGAAACGCCGACGCGGCAATGAACAAGGGTTGCGTGGTTCTCAGCTTTTGCTTGGTCTGAGTAATCGTTAGCACAGAGTTGACTCTAGACAGAAGGTAAAGAAAAAAGAAGACATACCGATAAACTCAAGGCACTTTTCAAACTCCGATGTAAGTGGATCGACGCCGTTATCCTGCACTCTGTCGATATATAAGAAATTGTCCTCGCCCCAGGCTTCAATGTCATCTTCATCCCATGATATGGGCTCGCCCACACTCAGCAGGCGAGTAATGCCAAGTGCACGAAGCATTTCCGGGTTCTGCGCGTGGTGCAGGTTGCCCAGGTAGAGGTATGGCAAGATGCGGCTTGGCAGACTGCCGTCCATTTTCTCTGAGTATTCACAAGGTTCAAAGTCCTTGGATTTTCCTTCCAAGGCTGGTGACTGCAGCAGAATCTTCCGCTCTATATGCTCGAGCAAGCTTTTGTCTGATGAGTACGCAAAAAAGTCGCGTTTCCGTTCGTTGTGCATGCGAATCCAGGCCTCGTGTGCAGGGACTCCTTCGGTATACATGAAGTAAGCGAGAGCCAACATTGACGTTTCCGTATACCCGTCGGCGCAGTGGATGAGAACGCGGGCAGGCTTCGCGCTGGTCGTAGTCTGATGAAGCCAGCGACAAAAAGAGATGAGATCATTAATGTCAACCTCGCTGGTGTTCTGGATGGCCATGCTGCCAGAGGATGGAAACTCCATGCTGAGCTGAGTGGCGTCTGTGGTGCCCTTTGCGAGAAGAGCAGAGATGGCATCGAGATTGAGCTTCTTCGGCATCCTGGCGAAATCGGTCGTCTCGATCAAAATGTGAAAGTGCGGCTCGTCGTCGGTGATTGCGTCTGTGTCGTACAACGTGGGGTCAGGCGTGGGGCCCAGCCACACGTTTGGGGCGATTTCAGAAGCCTTGGAAAGGGAGCACATCTCGAAGCGTTCCTGGAATGAAAATTCGATGACTTCACCCGTCAAGCAGCCCTCCGGGTCTATGGCAACAATCTCTGGATGGTGCTCGGTGAACATGCCAAAATCATCGGTGACCATGAAGGTGTTGAACCTATCAGGCGTATTTGTCTCGCGGTAGTGGAGACGCTGCGCACGGGAGATCAGGGCTGCCACACGCTCGACCTCGCCGCGGGGGGTGGAGTCGTCGCCGTACACGACAATGTCGGAGATGGTAGCGACCTTGGCGGCCTGGATCTGAAAGTTGCGGACGCTGAAGCCATGACGTGGGTCAATATCCTTGAAGCGGGGCGCAGTGGCCCCGCGACTAACAACAAGATCGCCAGCAAGAAGCTCGTCGGGCGCAATGGCTCCCTTGAGTTTCGAGGTGGTCATGTCGCCGCCGGCTTTGACAATGGTAAGGGCACGTAGACACGCAGGCGGAGGCGGAATCTGCCGGCGGCGAGCATTGAAGAAGGCCAGCTGCATCTGGTTGTCGGGATGCAGACCGTGCATCCAGGGGAAGACCAGCTTAGGGTCGGGCAGGGGTTGCTTGGCCGCATGCTCAACAGCATCGGCCAGCACAGCGGCAGTCAGGCCGTACACTGGCGGAGAGTCGTTCAGTTTGGAATGCCGGTCGGGCGGGTAGAGCAGCGAAGAGGTCTGGGAGTCCTTCGATGGCGGTGATGCGGGTGGCGAGGGAAGCTGAGAGTCATACGAGGGGACAGGGCCTGGCGAACTGTACGGAATGTGTTTGTTTGGGACGGCGGTAGGGATACCCTGGTAGGTTGTGTTGAGAGTCAGATGGGGTGGAAGCGGGAGGACTGGAGTGGTCGAGCGAGAGGGAACGTCCTGGGGACGGGCGAGAAGGGTAGCCATTGGCGCGTGCAGAGTGAAGCAGAGCGGAAGTGGTGGTGAATTAGAAAAGATGTAGTAACAAAGGCGGCTATCGTCAAAGAGGAGGGGCAATTAGATGGTCATTGGGCCGAATGGCGATGTGTCGCGGTGGGGCAGCGTGGAAGAAGCAAAGGCCGTGTTGAAACGAGGCCCTTGTCCAGCCGAGAGTGAAGGAGGAGTTGAGGATGGAGGGCCAGGCGCTGCAGTGATATGCGCGGGCGGCCTCTCTGCGTCTGGTTAAGTCGGAATGGCGGGGTGATGGCGATAACGCGGCACGCACGGGCCAGCTGCGGGTGTGCCAGGTGGGGCTGCTGCGGCGGCGCCTCTCCACGTGTCTCACGCTTTGCTGCGAACGGCGGGCTTGTCGGGCTTGCTGCTTCCGGTCGACGAGTTGCACAGAGCGGCGGATGAGGAGCGGGCAACGTGGACTCTAGTGGAATTCGGAGAGGGGGGCGTAGCACGCGGATCAGCGCAGTGTTTGGCGCTGTGATGGTGTGCCAGTGAGGGCGCCCAGCCCAGCAATCGAGTCCAGAAGCCCCGCTCTCCGCCTTAAACCTCCCCGATTGGCCAGCAGCTCGCCTTGTCCGCCCGCATGGCGCCAGGAATAGGATCCGGGCTGCAATCGAATATGCGCCGCATGCCTTTGCGCAGCAGCGATCATCAGCATCCTCTTTCCTCTTGCAGGTGAGCCTTGTGTCCGGCTGCAGGCTGGCATTGCATGCTACGGGCTCTCGCGTCGCTCTCTCTGCAGCACACCGTGGCCATCAGCAACCATCTCTCCTAGCAAGAAACCGTCATCCCGCCCACGTTGTAGCCCTTCACCTCGATGCTGACTGCCGCCGACCTCCCAGTCCAGCTCCCGGCCAATGTCGTCTTCTCTCCTGGCCAGAGCGTCATGTAATTGTCCTGCCATTGCACGGGCAGCACCTGCTCGCCGCTCTTTGCGTCCACAGCCATCAGCCTGACAAACACGGCCGGCACGTCCTTGCTCTCATTGTGCAGCTCGATGGTCGTGTGCTTCTTTCCGTCGGCCCCATTCGCCACCTTGTTGACCACCTTTGCACTCACCTTGGCCGGTTTCAGGTGCTGCATCGCCTGGAAATCCGCAAATTCCGTCACCGGCGTGTAGTACCACGTCGACTTGCTCCAGTCCAGCTTGTCAACCGTCGGCGCCAGCCAGTAAACGTTCCTGCTCAGTTCTGCGCCGTGCTGGTCTTTCAACGACAGCTTGAGGAGCGCCGTCTTTTTCAGACTCTTAGCTTCCGAGAACTTGCCAATCGACTTGGACTGGTTCGGCACCGTGTTGGCCCGCAGCGTCTTCTTCGCCAGCCTCTCTCCATCTAGGCTCAGAAGCTCCGCGTCGACGGTCCGCGGTCCCTGTGCGCCGAGCTTCTGGTTAATTAGCCAGACACCGCCGTCGTAATCGTAAGCAACGTGCTCTGGCCGCGCGCCTGCCTTGGCACCATAGTAGCTGCCTGCTGGCGCCAGGTAGTAATCAAACAGGTTCCAATGCAGCGATGGCCACGCGTTGTTCAACATCCAGTAGATCACTCCCGTCGCCGGTCGTTTCGCATTCTTCTTAGCCGCGTACCCTTCGTACTCGGACTTGGTGGCCTCGTAATCACTCATCTGCGCTTTCCATAGGTAATCTTCGAGCGAGGTCGGTGTGCCGTAGCGCGCATACAATGCCTTGTTGTAAATCTTGCGGTCGAAGAATTGCGATACGTTGGTAGACATGTGATACAATCCCTTGTTCTTCGTTGCAGGCCTCCACAGATCTTCGAGGTCCTGCTTGGACAGGAATTTCTTGAGCGACGGTAACTCGGGTGTGCCCACACCTGCACCTAGCTCACTGCCAAAGCCAAATGCCGCCCCGAGTTGGTCACCGTACCAGTAATTTGGAGGTACCCAATCGTATGGTCCGTCCATCTTCATACCCGAAGGCCCCAAAAGCTCTGGGTACCCACGCTTCGCCGCCGACGCGACAATGGGATTGCCAAAGTCGAGTTCGTTGAGGGCATCGACGTAGACTTTCGTTGCGCGGTCATTAGGCCAGTAGTCGCTGCCAACGAGGAATCCTAGAATGCTAGCATGTCCCTGCAGCATCCGAGCCTCGTGCCTGACCTGCCAATCCGCTACCGTGTAATCGACATCGGTCCACTTGACGCCGTCTGCCTCGTCATTGTACTCCCATCCTTCCCACTTGTCGCAGCACTCCCAGCCAGGCAGCACCATCAACCCGATGCGATCTGCTAGATCGAAAAGATAGGGATGCTCTTCCTTACCCTCCAGGCGTACTGTGTTCATACTCATGTCCAGCATGTACTCGAACTGCGTGCGCAGCTTGCCCTCATCCAGTCGCAGAAACATATCAGACGAGTAACCAGCGCCTATAACCTGGAAATTCTGGCCATTGATCGTAAAGGCAGTGTCGTTATGACTATTGACGGCCGAGGTGATGTGTCGAATGCCAAAGGTGCGTGTCGCGGCAGTGTCAGAAACAGCTTTACCTGCAAAAGCTGACACGTCGATAGTATACAACGGTTGAGCTCCCCAAAGACGAGGCCACCAGATCTTAGGGTCTTTGATAGTAGTGCTCACTACGACAGTCTTGGCTTCATTGGCTTTGAGCGAAAAGCTTTTTGAAACAGGCAGCTTGGTGGACGGCTTTCCCTCTTCTTGAACATGGCCTGCAACCTGCCCAGTCACGGGTTTGGGGCTGTTGTTCTTCAGGTCGACCTTGACCGTAACGACGACAGCTTTTGCGCTGACCTCTTTAAAGTCTGTGACTGCGCGCGGTTCCTTTATGGAGACTGGCCCAGTTTGCGACACCTGGATCTCACGCCAGACCCCAGTGCCATTGTCGGGCGGGTAAGGATTCCAATCCACGAAGCCGAGTGCAAAGTCGCGAAGGTAATTAGTCGGATAGGCCTGCACAAGAACAGCATTGGAACCAGACTGAATGAACCTGGTGATGTCTACCTTCTTGCCGCCATACGCTCCCACGAGGGTGCTCTTGTCCGCAACGAGATGGCCATTGATATACAGATCGGCACGAGATGTAATGCCATTGGTCTCCAGGAAGTAGTGTTGGTCCGGGCTCGGTTGCATTTGAAACTCTTCTCTGTACAGCCAGGGAACCTGAAAGTCGGAATAATCAATGGACTTCTGGAGGTTGTCCGAGAAGAAGAGTTGCCTGTCGTCGTAAACACCAGCTTGAAGCAGCCCATCCATGACAGTGCCCATTGGTCCCATACGGTGCCAGGAAGACACATCGGCGCCAGGCTTAGAGAGCTTCTTCAAATCGGTAGGAGCCTGCTTTGTTGACTGGAGTGACCAAGCCGGGATCGTGCTGGTCTGCCCAGCCACAGAGACGAGTGGCTTTGCCCCATACTCAGGTCCCGGTGCAGCAGCAACAGTTGCTGCGAAGCTCGCCCAGAACACGGTCAAATACTTCATCGCTGCTAGGGTCGATTGCAGTTGCGTGATGCATGAAGGACCGCGTATGGGGAGCCATCCTAATATTGGCGTACTTCACCCCGCACGCCGATTCAACTAGTGACCAACAGATTACAACGTCGCAATGTCGGCGCCGCAAGTTTCGTATTGATGTGCCCCTTAGAGGATTGCGACGTGGGGATTTAGGGAGCCGCAAGGTCGCATCGAAGCCACCTTAGCCAGGGTCTCATGCCGGAACCAGCTTGTAGACAATTGGTTGCCACTTCGTATTCGATTCAGGTAGCGAAAGGGCGTTCAAGGCCAACTTTGTTGCCGCAATTGAGTTCTTGATGATAAGGGCAAGTAATATTAATGTACGATCTGGTAAGTTCTACGATGCATTCCGTTTAGTCTGACCGAAAACCCCGTGAGGTCACGCTTTCAGGTCAGCCGTTCTGACTTTGACAGTGCCGTCGCTCATGCCAAAGTAAGCAGCTATTGGCTTCTGCCCTCCCTGGCCTTCTTGGGCCTGTGCTTCGGGTCCGTTGACTCCGGTAAAGATGCCTACATCAAGCACGCCAGGAATCGATTTGATGGCCGATGCGAGCTGGCTGACTTCCCACAATTTTCCAGTAAGACCTTCGGTGGTTTTGCCTTCGGTACCTGCCGCTGATGCGTCCTTAGAAGTCAACAGTGGTGGGAATGGAGCCATAACAATCCAAAAGTTCTGATCGGTCTTCATTGGCGACGGACCGACGTTTCCTGGGCTTTGTGTGCCGGTGTTCATTAACCGCACTTGAGGATCCGGTGAGCCCAGAGCTTTCAGCGCTGCAATGACATAAGAGGATGCCATTGGGCAGACTTCAATTGGAATGTATGGCCAGGTTGTGAGAAGCTGCTGCGAGTCCTTGCGAAAGTCTGCTTTGTGTCAGCTTCGATCCAATATTTGCTGTTGAAGTATCATTCTGGTCTTACCCGCCACGCAGATGAATGTTTTTGCTTTAATTGCAACAAGCTTTTCTTGGAACAAGCACAGGCCTCCGCCTTTCACAAGGTTGAAATCCGCGTCACACTCATCGGCCCCGTCGAAAGCGACATCAAGCATCTGCTGCTCACCTATACTCTCGTATTGGATGGCTGTGAGTCCGGCTGCCAATATGAGGCCCCGCGATTGTGATCCTGTAGGTACGAAGACGCAGGAATTGCTGCCGGCTTCCTGCATGGCTGCTGCTATGGCTTCGACAACGTATGCCACGGTACTGCCAGAGCCAATGCCGACATGAGTCATGCTGGGCGTGAAGTGATTCTTTACAGCTTCAAACGCGGCTGCACGCTTGGCTGATTCGACCAATGCCGCCGGTGACGGCTCACCACTTGAAGGAGTAGCCATTGGTGTAGATCGATATAGAGAACGGGAGATTGGCAGGGGTCTTAAAATGGAACGAGGTGGATGACTCGAAGAACAAGTAAAGGGTGACCAAACGCCTGGACGGTATGTCCTCTTGCAGCGATGGAAAGTTGCGTAGAGAGAGGGGGCAGTGCGATTGATGGTGCGTATGGTGGGGCTCTCGAGCATCTAAGCCCTGTCAGGAGCAAGAACGGGAGGGCTCGGATCCTGCAGACAGAGTGGGAGTATGACGATGCTACTGTCTATGCACGCTGCAGTGACACTGAACAATGTGAAGAATTTGGAGGTGTTGTCAGGTCGAACGTGGAAAGCCAATGGTGGGGTCGTCCAGTGAAGCAGCAGAGCAAATAGTGATGGAGGAGACGAGTGCCGCCTGTGTCGGACACTGCACGGTGAACTAGAGACACTATAGAGAACTTGGTGATACTGATACTCTATGTGATACTCCACCTTCCAAGCCATTCAACATGAAAGGACCAGCATCTTAATTTGGTCATTCTATTCCTGACAGAAACCCTCACGGAGATCCTCGCCCTTGACTTGTAGAGCAGTGACATACAAACAACAACCATGGCCCCCGCGGGCAAAGCTGGGACCGTAGACTCGAGCAAATCATGGGATCCTAAAAAGTTTATACTGGAATGGGAGAAAGACTCAGGAGCTATCGTCAAGCCTCTTGGGGACAACGACCTCGAAACGAGCATTAAAAAGGCCTTCGCTCTGAAATGGAGCGATTCCTATGTCTACCATGCCACAGCCAGTGTGACCTTGCATCAAGTCCAGATAGCCATCAACGCAGGAGACAAACACGGCATGCACGCCTGGTATGTCGACGATGAAGGCAAACAAGCACGTGATCCCTCATGTCTCTTGTTCCACGAGGACTAACAGAAGGCAAAGATGCCGCCACCCCCAGCAGCAGACATAGAAGCTTACACCGCCATCTTCGCCTCCACAACCTCGACTGCGGCAGCTCTGACTGCCCTCACTTCTAATGCTAAAAAGGATTCTCTCCGTGCCTCTATTGCCGCGAATCTCATTCCTCAACGCCTCTTCCTCCCCAACATTAAGATCCCCAAGCGCAAGCCCGTAACGGCCCACCAAAACCCCTATCTCGACTACTGGGCCTGGTCCTGCCGCTGCCTCGAGTGGGCCGGCCCCAACGCCGCCACCGTCCGCGTGCGCATCAGCCACCACATCCTTCCCATCCTGTACCACCACTTTGGCTGCGTCTGCCCCTCATTCGAAGCGCTCGAGATCATACGCCAGCTCGCACACAGGTGGGGCGTGCTCGAGCTCGGCAGCGGCAACGGCTACTGGGCCTTCATGCTGCGCCAGCTCGGGGTCAGCGTGACCGCCGTCGACAACGGCGATTCGCTCTGGCGCACCATGTGGATCGACGACACGGTCAGAGAGGATGGCGTGCGCTACCTTGGGCTGAGCGGGGGTCGGCACGCTGTCTTGCTGCTCGTGTACCCGCAGACGACGACGGCGTTTACGAAGAGCGTGCTGGCCAATTATAGGGGGGACACGATTTGCGTCGCGGGCACGCAGAATAAGAACGGCTTCACGGCGTTTAGTGATCGTACCATCGACGAGTATATGCGAGAGGAGCACCCTGAGTTCAAGATGGTCATACAGACGCCACTTCCGAGCTTTGCGGGCAAAGATGAAGCGTTTTTCGTGTTTGAGCGGCTAGAACGGAGAGTTGGCGATAGAGGTTCCCTAGTTGGAGAATATGCTAGCTACTCGCCGTAGGCTATCTGTATAGCTGCTATTAAGTTCTGGCTTAATTTGCAGATGCCCAGAAAAGAAGGTGTTTACGAGTTTCCAGCTTGCTATGGATCTAGTGTAATACAACATGGTGAAGTACCAATACGTTGGTCATCCTTCAATCATCAAGTAGGTGCCACCTTGATTCGCTCGAAGCTATCTGCAGACAAGTATGGTCCTTCTACCTTCCAAGAACTGTACCATGAAGCTGAAGAGAGAGACGAGTGGCACACTTTGGGTGATACTTAATCTAACACATCCCGGTGTTAAATAGTATGCCGAAACCTTGGAGGACCGACTGCGGATAGGATTGAGCATGATGCGCAGACTGGTCGACTGGAAGCTGCAAATGTTGTATGACTCACCGAGGAGAGGATAATATTGATATGGTTTGCCAGTCCATGCTAGTCAATGTCGGTGTGAACAGTTTCTGGGGTCTTATGATCCCATCTATTTCTTTCGAACCGGTGCTGCAGCGGCTCCTGTAATGCTTGAAATGTCAAACACAAGAACAGCCCCATACTGAGCGTGAATTTGGCAATAAACCACGACGCAGTGTCTCGGGCGGACGGCTCGACGGATACGTATGAGTAAAGCATAACTCGCATAAGCAAGTAGACAAGAATAGCTTGGATGTACAGAAATGTAGTGGGGTGCCAACGCGATGGATTGAGAATTGCAAGCGTGCTCATTGTGGATGCTTTGAGTTCAAAGCACAGACTTCACGCATCGTGTTAGAGTTGGAAAAGTACTATACAGGAAGCGATTGAAGTGAGGAGTAACGAAGTCCGCAAAGTTTGCTGAGCCTCGCTTACCGATGATCTTTGCCGCATTGCTCTAGATTGATCCTTTGTGCAAACTCTATATAGAGATCACAAGGCGACTTTTGCTGAAAATTCATGAGAATCAATAACAGATACTTACCACACCATTCGGAATGATCTATTAGACAGAAAACACCCAATATTGGGCAGACTATAGTCTAGAAATGTGTCCAAATCCTCCCAGATCAGGTCGTAGGAGTGCACAGCAATGCATTAGAGACCAGCGGTGAGTGACTGCGCCGTATTTCAGCACTGACTTCCATGGATTCATGAGTAGCATACTTTGAGATACCTGAGCACTGTTCAAAAAGATTCGGGCAATCACCTACTAAACTACATTTGTGGCGTTGCAAGTGCTACGTTGCCGATTTGGATGATCAAATGCTATGTTGGCGACTTTACCCTCGATTGCAACGCTCGATCCTCAAAAACCGACTTTGTATCCCAAGAATGTGCGCCGGTTCCGAACACGCTGTTAGTCTTGCTAGAGAAAGACGAAACATGCTCCAGGTTGCTGATGAACCTGCATGACTAGCAGCTACGTGAGTGTACTACGCCTAGAATGTCCCATATTATCAGTAGATGCTTCATAAACCCAATGATCCTCTCAGCATGAGCTTCGTCTGGGCAATCATCTCCAAGACTTGGCACACCTCCCTCGCGTAAAATCATTAACCAACAGCTCGGCGACATCGTCTGCTTGAAGATTATAGTAACAACTAGATATGCGCTGTTCACAGTAAGCAGCACGTGAATCGCCGTAGTCATTGTACGAGCATATCCACGAAGATATCTTCCTGCACTTCAATCCAGAAGTTCAAACAAGCTTCTTCCTGCAAAGGAATGCAGTAGTACATCTTCTCCAGATATGCCCGCATATCTGGCCAGTTTGTGGCCTTCGTTCTTATCACCACCTTCTTGACGAGTTCCATCACAAGTTTTTGTAACGTGCTAGCGGGATCCAGAAAGGGTACTCCGACAAAAAGTGCCCAACACAACGCCTCCGTGCTTCTGATGTATGTGTCTTTCTGCAGAAGATGGAGTAGAAGTGACTGCACAGCATGATCTAGATCAGATCCGGTTGGTTCAACGCCACTACCATACATGATGGATTTGAATCTTTGAAGGAGTACTATGGCAGACAACTTTATCAATTCGTAAGTATCCTTGTGATTGCGTCGGTCCAGATCGCTGAAAATGGTCGGAAAGAGGGCATTCGCCCGTCCTGACAAGGCCTCGATTCGCTTCTCCATCATTTGAACTGCTTTAATTGCAAATTCAGGAGAGATGTTTGACGGTGAATTTGGAGGGGATCCCGATACAGCGCTTGCAAGCCTGTGCAGTTCTGCTAATGAGACAAATATAACTTCGACTGGACTTGCGTATGTCATCATTAGATGACTCGTTAGACGGAATTTGGAGAGATTAGAATGAGTGGGTTGAAGCGCTAAACGCAGATCATGAATTCCATCCGCAATATCGGTGCCGGCCGTGCGTGGCGGCACGAGTCGTGGCGCATTGCGAAGGTATGAGTGCATCCCGTCGGTGAAGCGAATCATGTTGGACATGGTGTAGTCTACTTGAGACATCTTAGCCATCCCACCGAACCGATTCAGCAGGATCCGCAGACCCTGGAGGTGGGCAGTACTTGCAGCATGGTTGTCGTAGAGCATGTCGTAGATAGCCAGTGCGTTCACTTCACTCAGAATAGAGATTGAAGAAGATTGCTCGGGACTGCTGAGTGCTTCATTCAGGCTGCGGAGAAACCAGCCTTTGATGTGCATCAGTTGATTAGAGTATGGCTCCAGACGCGCGCCTTCGGCAATCATGATCTGTACGGTGAAGCTCCGCATAGAGCCTCGAAAGAGGTCCATGTGCGAATCTGGATAGCGTGAGCCCTGGTCATAGAGACCCAGACCGGTATATTCAGGGGTGTTATAAGTGTAGTACTGAGCTGCCTCAGGCCAGACCAAGGCCCATGGGACAGGGTGCGCCGGCTGAACAACGTAGCCAAACGACATGGGACGGCCGAAAGAATCTCGAGCCAGCGATCGGACTCGAGACACCTGCAAATATTGACGTGGATGTTGCAGGTCACCAATAGTGTTGGTACTTGTTACCTGGCCCGCATCGTTGCGGTGTGGCCTTCTCCGCCGTCTTCTCTGGATCACTGTAGGGTCTTCCTCAATGTCGCTGTCGACCGATGCTATGGCTGGTTCCGTCATCATCCAATGTTTGTCCTCACGAAACCTTCGTCCTGATTCTTGTGATGAGTTACACTGACAGGCAATGAGAATGTTGTGCTAGATTTTTCGTCTGATTGCTTCTCCATTTCCATCTTCGCTTCAGTGATATCATTCTACTGGGACTGTCGGACCCTAATTCTAGGGTATATCGAGCATGGGAACAGATCCAGCCCAGCTGAAAGTATCACGCAGCCGAAACGGCGCGTGCCGATTAGGTTTCCCATGGACAAATAGCATGTTGAGCATGGGGCCGATGGCCAATTTTGCACTTAATCCGAAGCGGATCGCCAGGCCTGGATCTCCGAAGCAACGGGTAAATCGACAGAAGGATGTCCTACTAATCAGGATCGCAGTCACTCCGGACTTCAAACACTTTGTACGAAGGAAAGGCAAGCAGAGATAGGCAGAGAAGATCGTGGCGTCACGCTACATGTAGCGATCTTCGGTTCTTTCTGTGAGAGTTCAGCTGCCACGCGTTTGCGGCTCGGCACTTGGTCGGCCTCTCGTCTCGTAAATCACCAGGTTTCTGAGGGGGAGAGCGCAGCGCAGCCAGATCAAGTGCACCAGACCCTGGATGGAGCGATTGCCTGCTTCTTTCTCCTCCTTTTCCCTCCTTGTTGGAAAGAAAAAGTCCATCTCTGCCATGTAGTTTGGGGTGGACTAGCCGGCAGGCGTATTGCGACGTTCTCCAGCAGCTGACTGGCGTGCAATGACCAATTTTGGGGATCTGAGATAGTACAGAAGTACAGTGGGGAAGTAGTATATTAGGAATCGTGGTCATTATTAATATTGTCAGACTGGTCTACTTATGCGGCGTTTAATGCAGTCTAAACTTTTAAGAATTAAGCATCGGATGTTTCAACCAAGAGCTCATAAAATGACGTCGCGGTGCGGACCGCACGTCTCATCTTCAAGTCAGTTTCAACAGAACATTACTGCTACCACAACATAGACTTGTGCGCGTGCGCCTCAATCATGGCTGACGTAACACCTCCACCGTTGCAAGGCCCTACGGCTAAAGAGAAGAAATATGATCGCCAGCTCCGCCTCTGGGCTGCCAACGGACAAGCGGCACTTGAGAACGCCAACGTCTTGCTGGTCAACTCTGGCCCGGGCGTGTCTGGAGTTGAGGCTCTTAAGAACCTCGTGTTACCGGGTATTGGTCGATTCACGATCCTCGACTCTAGCGTTGTGACGGAGGCCGATCTTGGTGTAAATTTCTTTCTTGAAGAGGGCGACGTGGGCAAGTCAAGGGCTGAGAGCTGCACGAGACTGTTGCAAGAGCTGAACCCCGATGTCGAGGGTCACTCTATCACGGAGGTTTGTAGAGCACAGGTGCTGCTTGAGCAATACTGAGCATTAACCTCGTCCTCCAGCCCATCGAGAGCTTCATCGCTCGTCCAGATGCGCTCGCACCCTACAACTTCATCCTAGTCGCCCTACCCCTCCCGCCTGCAGTCGCCGAAACCATCTCTGCACATGCCACATCGACGGCTGTCCCCGTCTTTTACTACCACTGCATTGGCTTCTACTCTCACTTCAGTGTTCAGCTCCCGCCAGCGTTCCCTATCGTCGATACCCACCCCGACCCAGCCTCCACACAAGACCTGCGTTTGCTTGAACCATGGCCAGAGCTATCGGCTCTCGTGGCGGAGAAGACGCAAGGCATTGATCAAATGGATGAAGAATCACACGGCCACATTCCATGGGTTGTTATCTTACTACACTTTTTAGCAACCTGGCGCGATACTCATGACGGTAAGGTGCCGCAGAACTACAAGGAGAAGAGTGAGTTCAGGGAACTGGTGCGTGGCGCGATGCGGACAAACACGGCCGAAGGCAGCGAAGAGAACTTTGAAGAGGCTACAGGGGCAGTTCTCAAGAGCCTCAACCCACACACACCTAGCAGTGCCGTCAAGGAAGTCTTTGCTGCCGAAGAATGTCGCAACCTCATCGCAGAATCCGCCGACTTTTGGATCATCGCGCACGCCGTCAGCAGATTTTACGAGAAAAACGGAGTCCTGCCGCTATCGGGTTCGTTGCCAGACATGAAGGCAAAGTCTGCAGATTACATCCAGCTTCAAGGCCTGTACAAGGGAAAAGCACGTGATGATGTAGCAGAAGTTCTGCAGGAGGTGGGACTGTTGACAGAGAAGTTGGGCAAGAATCACATGGCGGAGCCGAGGGATGTCGAAGCGTTCTGCAAAAGCGCCGGCTTCATCAAACTTGTTCGCGGGCGTCCACCTCACATTGCAAATCCGCAAGCATCGATCCAGTGGGCAGACCGATCTCGCTTTGCATTGAATGCACTGTCACTTCCAGACTCTCTGATCCTCATCTACATCGCGTTTCTGGCGTACGACTCGTATATAGCACTGCATGGCACTACGGAGGAGGTGGCGCAGACACAAGCAGAAAAGGTGGCAAGCATTGCTCAGACCTTAATCGAGGATCTTATCAAGCAAGGAGGCACGCGACCAGATGAATCTGACTACACGGAGATGATAGAAGGCGTGGAGAGGATTGTTCAAGAGCTGATCCGTGCAGGCGGTGGCGAGATGCACAATGTTGCAGCGGTGACTGGAGGCATGTTGGCGCAAGAAGCCATCAAGGTCATCACGAAACAGTACGTGCCGGTTGACAACACGTGCGTCTTTGATGGCATTCTGAGCAAGACATCTGTGTTGCGGCTTTAGGAATGGAAGGGAACGGTACGACTGAAAGAATCTCTGCAGGGCATTCTAAACCAAGCCTACGCATAAATGTTAGAACAAGCAAAAGCATAGATAGCCAGCCATATAAAGACAATCCCCACACGGCACATGATGGTTGAGGGTCTGGGCGGGTCTCGGAAATAGTAAGGTGTCGCTTTCCACCCGCGGCGCCCAGTAGGGATGCGCGATAGAAGGGGGCGACCCGGCGCCCGTTGAACGGCCTCATTGATCATCCACGCCGCTGAGTCCACGAGGTTTGATTGTATTGCAGTCCTCTTGCACACCTATCCTCCAACATTCCCTGGGCAGGGCATTCCACACGCCCAGCCAACGACATTGCGCCTCGAGCAGCTACCGCCGGCGCGCAAGTCTCCTCGACCAACGGTGCGCTCGTGCGAGCATTCAATCGAACGCCCCCTCGTTAACATTTGCCCACCTATGCGGGCCCAATGGGCAGAGGTAAGCCTTATCTTGGACGCCTCGCGATTGCAGTAGCTAACACGACCGTGCAGACAAGTACGGCGTTGTTCTCGATGCCGGTTCCTCCGTAAGTCGGCTCCCCTTTGCGCACCATCGAGGCCGTCGCTGACCATTCTATCCTAGGGCACTCGAGTACACATCTACAAATGGGACAACCCTTTGATCGCGCGCGAGAAGGCGTCCGAGAAAGAACTTCATGCGCTCCCCGAGATTAGCACCCACAAGAGGTGGACAAAGAAAGTGAAGCCAGGCATTTCCACGTTTGCCGACCATCCCTCCTCCGTCGGCCCAGATCACTTGAAGGCTCTCTTCGATCACGCTCTCGAGTACATTCCTGAGCAAGATGTGCCCGACACACCCATATTCCTGTTGGCCACTGCGGGCATGCGCCTCCTTCCAGACATGCAGCGCAACGAAATCCTCAGGCAGGTCTGTGATTACGCTACGAGAACCACAAAGTTTCAGTTACCAGACTGCGAGCTCCATGTTCAAGTCATCCCTGGGGACACTGAAGGCCTCTACGGGTGGATAGCCGCCAACTACTTGCTCAACGGCTTCGATAATCCGGAGGAGCATCAGCACGGCAATGGCCACCACACATATGGCTTCCTGGACATGGGTGGTGCCTCTGCCCAGATTGCATTTGCGCCAAATGCAACCGAAGCAGAGAAGCATGCAAACGATTTGAAGCTCTTGAGAATGCGTACCCTTGACGGCAACCCGCTGGAATTTAGACTATTCACGACTACTTGGCTCGGCTTTGGCGTAAATGAGGCTCGGAGACGCTATATCAAGGCATTGATAGACGGTGCTGGCGCTGGAAAGGAGTTGCCCGACCCCTGCCTACCAAGCGGGCTCGAGGTCGCGCAGAGTGACAGTCACATCATTCAGTCCAGTCGTTTCATACCCTCAGAGCCACACCTCCTGGGAACGGGAAAGTTCACAGAATGCTTGTCGGCAACATACCCTCTCTTGGAGAAGGATGTTGCGTGTGAAGACGAGCCATGCCTATTTGCGGGCAGCCACGTACCGGCCATTGACTTTGAGATCAACCACTTTGTTGGCATTTCTGAATACTGGCACACGACCCACGAGATCTTCGAGATGGGCCATGCTGATGCCGCCTACGACTTTCAGACCTACCAGGCGCGTGTGACAGAGTTTTGCAGCAAGCCTTGGAAGGATTTACAGCACAGCATTAGCCTCAAAAAGTATGGCCGAAAGGTCGACGAGGCTACCGCCGCAGAGGTCTGCTTTAAAGCATCGTGGCTGATAAACATGCTACACGAGGGTATTGGCATCCCGCGTGTAGGTATTGAGGCCAGCAAGCACGTCGCCGATAGCCAGAACGCCACCAAGGAGATACTGGACAGCGCGAAGCAGCAAGGCTACCTGGCTCCTTTCCAAGCCGTCAACAAGATCGACAAGACCGAAGTCTCCTGGACTTTGGGCAAGATGGTATTGTATGCGTCTGCACAGGTCCCCCCGGCGCGCCTTGACGTTCTCGCCGTGGGCTTCGGCCGCAACACCGACGGCGGCATCCCCAAAGGCTTCCAATTCTCAGGCGCCGAGGCCGAGACGCCTCCTCCCGGCACCGACTTCTCCTCCGGCTTCACCAACTCTGCCGGACCAGACCGCGTGCCTGCATCGGGCGAGAAGGAGTTGCTCGATAGCCCGCTCGATGACCCCCTCGGCCAGGACACCGACCTTGAGGAGGGTGCCGACGAAGATTGGCAAGACCGCCTACTCAACGGCTCCTCCCTGCCCCGCCGCACGCCCGGCTTCCTCCTCTTCCTGCTCATCCTCGTCGTCGCCGCGCTCCTCCTCTGCGGCCGCGACCGCCGCGCAAACCTCTGGCGCAAGCTCACCGGCTTGTGCGGCCTCGGCAGCGCCGCCTCCTCCCCCTCCGGCCGCAAGTCGCGCGGCCTCGCCGCCAAGCTACCCGCGTTCATGGGCGGCACGCCCGCGCAGGCCAAATACGAGCGCGTGCTCGAGGAGGGCCGGGCGCCGCCGACGCTGGACTTCGAGCTGGGCGCGCTGTCGTCCAACAGCGATGACGACGACGACGTCAGCGGTGGCTCCTCGTCCTCGGACAGCCGGCCGCGGGCGTCGGCGCGCACGCGCAGCGTCAACCGCCTGGGCGGCGCGATGAGTCCGCGCTTCTCGCGCACCACGACGCACAGCCCGCGCACGCCGGGGCTGGGGCTGTCGGCGGGCGGGAGCTACTTTGAGGGGCTGCGCAGTGGCGGCGGAGGGCAGGGCGAGACGACGGGCAGTCGCAGTCGGGCGAGTAGTCCGACGCGGCTGCGGACGCCGGGGTTGGGCGGCAAGGAGAGCGTTGACTGAATGAATTGGATGAGGATGGTTTGGATGTCATGCTGGGTGGCGGCGGCGCTGGTCTTGGATTCATGTGGCCATTCATACACAAGGTCTTGCGCTGGGGGCTTCTTTCTCTATACATCTCTGTAGACGGCCGGACGGCGGAGAGAAGAAGCATACCACGGCGCTTTATTTCTGGGTCGGTTCTCTCCGATGCAGCTATTCATACCCAGTGGGAAACTCGTATGCAATGTCATTATATGGTCTGTCTACGTGCGACGCGCCACGGCTTCACTCTTCGTTCAGCTTCTCCTCGAGCTGCCGCACGTCGTCCTCGTCCTCCACCTCAATCATGCGCCCCGCCTCGCTCTCGCTGCGCATGAGCTCGCGCGCGCCGGCGTACAGCATGCGCGCATCGCTGCTGCTCGTCGTCGGCATGTAGCTCAGCAGGACGTAGGGCACCTTGACGCGGCCGTCGGCGGTTGTGGTCGGGTAGGAGACGAGGATGAAGCGCGGCGAGTTGTCGGGCAGGTCTTCGGCGAGGTCGTCGAGCGAGGTGTATGTGTCGCTGGCCTTTTGGCGCTGGACGTGCAGCGTCTTCTTGTCGACCTCATCTGGCGTGGCGGTGCCGTGTCAGCCGGGGCCTCTCAGCAGGGGACTGATATTCGTAGAGGAGAGGGAACGCACATATTCTTGCCTGGGGCGTGCTTGATCGTGAAGTGCCCAAGCGAAACTTGCGGAGCTCGTCTTTCAAGTCTGGTGTGAAGGTGTAGAGCCGTTGTTCTGAAGCCTAGATGAAGGGACGTGTCAGGGCAGCCCTCGGGGCAGAGTGAGGGTGGTAGCTCCAGCACGTACCATGGCTGACTTTGTGCATCAATCGTCAATGGACACAATCTATAGGAAATGCGACAGGCGGAGTGCCAGTGAAGAAGCGCACGTCACTATGCGCGGGGTCCTGGCATTCACTCCGCCGGCGGGAAACCCTGAGCACTCCGGCCTTCTAGATCATTGCTCCATTCTCAGCGGTTTACGTCGCGCACCGTGCATAAAGCCTCAAAGCGCCGCACCTCCTCATGTTCTCTCGCATCAATCAGGTAGCAAGACATCTCTCGCGCCCACTTCCCAACTACGCCCACGTTGCAGCTGCCGGTAGAGCACCCAGGAGCAGCAGTGCTTTAGTCATGACATCACACGCTGCAGCCGCCGCGGACGAGCGCAACAAGCGCATGATTCATACGGCTGGATGCATCATTATTGGGGACGAGGTGCTAGGTGGCAAGACCGTCGACACTAATAGCGCCTTTTACGCCAAATTCTGCTTCAATCTGGGCATCAACCTAAAGAGGATAGAGGTCATTGGAGACGATGAGGGCGAGATCGTCGAAGCTGTCCGACGCATGTCGGCAAACTACGACATGGTCGTCACCTCGGGTGGCATTGGACCAACGTAAAGACTCCCTTCTCGACCCATCTATGGGAAGTTCGCTAATGAGTGTGCAGGCACGACGACATCACCTATCAGTCCATCGCAAAGGCATTCGACCTACCGCTAGTTGAGCATGAAGGTGCTTTTCAGAAGATGAAGAAGCTGTCGCGACCCCATCCATCACAGCCGAATTTCTCGTGGGACAAGCCGTCGCCGGCACTGGACGCGAAGAAGCGGATGATCATCCTGCCCATTGACCAGAGCCGCGCGACAGAGGACCAAGTTGTGTTTGTGGACGAGGAGCTCTGGGTGCCCATCAGCGTGGTCAATGGCAACGTGCACATCCTGCCGGGAGTGCCGCGCCTGTTTGAGCGTCTGCTGTCTGGCTTGAAGCCCACCATCCTGCCACGACTAACAGATCCAGAGGGCAAGGGTGTGTATCGCATCATGTTCGCGACACCGCTGGCAGAGAGCGAGGTTGCCGGCTACCTCACCGAATTGGCGGGCAGAGCAGGGCCAAAGGGCATCAAGGTCGGCAGCTACCCGCGCTGGGGCAAGGCCAAGAACACCGTCACGCTCGTTGGGCGCGACAAGGAGTACATGGAGTCTCTGGTGGCCGAGGTCGAAGGCAACGTCAAGGGACGACGGGTGTCACGCGAGGACGAGGATGACGCGCCAGGTGGCAGCGACAAGGATGCTTAGCCGTGACGGGCGGCGGGGGCGCGAGAGACATGTGCCAGCCAATGTCGCACGGCGAACCCCTCACGGGCCGGGACGTTGGGACTGCGAGAGTCGTGTGCGTGTGGTGGGTGGACGGGCACGCAGCAGGGCAGGCCGCAGCTCATTCGCCCAGGCCGATTGGGAGGCCGTTTTGGCGGCCCATCCTAAACGCGTGGGCCTGACAGGCGTCTGCCGGCTCTTTGGGTCGGGGTGTCGTCAGTGTGCATGCAGCGTCGGTCCAGTGACCAGCCATCAAGCACCGATGCAGAGGCCTCCAGCGGGCGTGCGAATCTTCACAATGCACCTCTCTGTTTGCACGAGTGCCTAATGATCCATCTAGCCGTCGCCAACGCCTTCGACGCACGTTCTGGCGGCGCCGGGCCGCGGCTGGCAGCCTCCGAGCGACACGAGAATGGCTGAGCCTCCTCCTACTCCTGACTCGGGATTGCCCCCAATGGCCATGTCGTGCTCTTTCCAATTGGGGGGCTGCTGCACCGGCTGTGCCTGTCCTCGGGCCCTCGCGCGGTAGGTACCTGTCTCTTTCTCTCTCGCCTCGTGTCGTTATCTTGATGATCCTGCGCCGCGTGGCGACCACCGCCGCGCCGTGGCCGAGGGATCATCTCTTTCTGTGTCCTCAGGCGGGGACCGGCCTCGTCGAAGCTAGCAGCAGGCCGGGCAACCGCCTGGGGGAGCGGCGCCCGCGGGCTGAGACCCCGCCAGGAGTAAGCTGAAGGATGGGGAGCATCGAGCTTCCAGAATGCGGCGATTCATGGCCTCATGAGTGCACAGGCGCAGAGCAATGCGGCGTGGCTAGCGCCCTAGCTTGCTCCCGGCATTAGCACGCCCGGCTTTCTCCCTCTCGTCGCATCTCTGCTCTCTGCCTCCCAGCGTTCGTTCGTCACCTGCATCATCCTTCGTGTCTCACTCGCTCCCTCCATTGCTTAGCCTTTTTATTTTCCGGCAGACCCCCTGCGCCTGCCATCCGCCGCCCACGCCCGTCCTTGTCCAGTCTCCGTGCAAGCGAAGCGCGACAGACGCTACCCCTTCGCACCTTCCTTCCTTCGTCCACCTCGCGCGGTAACGCCCGCGACCGCGCCGCCTTCTGCTCTGCCGTCGCCCTTCCATCGTCTGCCATCGTCCGCAGTCCCCGAGGCCGCACGATCTCACGCAGCTCCCCTGTAGTCCCAACCGACGGCACACATGGCTTCCAAGGTGAGAGCTCCTCCGCATCGCAGCGGCCGCGCCCTGCGTCTCGATTTCGGGTGACCGCATTTTGCTAACTCCCGCCTCTCTCCTTCTGCAGCATCAGTTTCTGCGAGAATACAAGCTCGTCGTGGTCGGCGGCGGTGGTGTCGGCAAGTCTTGCCTGACCATACAACTCATACAAAGTCACTTTGTCGACGAATACGATCCGACGATTGAAGGTGCGACTGCTCCCTGCAGCCAGCACAACCGCCAATACTGACCGCACGGCCTCCAGACTCGTACCGCCAACAGTGCAACATCGACGATGAGACCGCTCTGCTCGATGTCCTCGACACCGCGGGCCAGGAGGAGTACTCGGCCATGCGCGAGCAATACATGAGGACCGGCGAAGGCTTTCTTCTGGTGTACTCCATCACATCCCGCCAATCATTCGATGAGATCATGACATTTCAGCAACAAATACTGCGCGTGAAGGACAAGGACTACTTCCCGATGATCGTCGTCGGCAACAAGTGTGATCTAGAGGGTGAGCGTGAGGTATCGAGAGAAGGTATGCTGCCCCGACCGTACATTTCACCGCACCCCGCTAACACCACCTCCAGAGGGAGAAGCGTTGGCACGGGAATTCAAATGCAAGTTTATCGAAACTTCGGCAAAGTCACGAATCAATGTGGAGAACGCCTTCTACGACACCGTCCGCGAGATCAGGAGATACAACAAGGAGATGTCAGGCTACACGTCGGGTGTCTCTGGCGCCAATGGTCAGATGGGCACGATGGATCTGCACGACCAGAACAAGTCTCCCGGCTGCTGCTCAAAATGCGTCGTCATGTAGGAGAAACAGCTACACTACCACAAGGCTCGGCGTCAATTGTTTCATTCAAGCTCTATTCTCGGATGGTATTGCTGGGGTAGTCGCAGGTCTCGCAGTCGATCATGGCCCCTCTGCTGCGGACCGGCATCTCTCATCACAGGTTACGATGGAAGCCCCGTCGCTTTCGTGCCTTGTGCACCGGAAGCACCTACGTCTTGTCCTTCTTGAACCCTCATCTTCTACATTGTCGTGTGCTGTCGATGGCCTTGGTCGATCAAGATCATCTCCTCGCTGCCCGACGGCACATTCCCAACAGCTGATTCCCTTGCATTCCAACAGCATCCGAACATTATCCAATTCGGCATTCTACTTCACGCACCAAGCCTGTTACATTTTCTTCCATTCTGTTTTGTTTTCCCAAGATCGATCTAGGCGCGTCCGTTGGCGCGCGCGGAAATTCATATACCCCCGATGCAGGAGAGGAAGCGTGTTCCGGGACAATATCCCGTCGCCCTTTTTTCGATGTTATCCGCACCTGTCTCTTTTTTTTTTCCACGTGCGGCTTGGTTTGGCGCGCCAGGGGGGACTATGCACAGGCTACAGGCAGGCAAGGGTGGGCGCTTTTCTCACACCAAAAAAAAAGGCTCCGGATGGGTGCGGACACATTGGGATAGGGCATGGCATAGCATTCTCCCGTACTTTCACTTATTTCCGCACTATGATGCTCTTCCTTATGTGGCTTTCGATGCATCTTAATGGGCAAGGAGATATGCACGTGGAGCGACGATTCTGCGTTTTCCTTGCTGCCTCTAGCTGCTCACGACGTAACACACAACGCATCCACCACGCGCTTCGTCAGAGATCGACCAGAAATTCTGCCCTTGGCCCTATCGCTCTTCCACCCCTGCGCACCTTCGTCACCCCGCATAACCCATGTGGTGCACGCAGGTAAATAAGCTTCCACGCTATGCCTCGGTTCCGGACGCCCTGCCTGCTGATCACCCGCCCGCGCTCCCCAATTCCATCCACGGAAATCATCGCCAAGCGCTCAATTATAGCCCAATTCCTCTCGCGCTCTGCCTAATCGTCCGCGCCCTTCTCGGAGCCGCGCCAAACTCTCGCGGGCAGTGATAGACGCTAGACGGCCCCTAAGTCGCTCGGTTAGGCCTTGGTCCTATTGCGCGTGTGTGTGTGCACGTTGATCTCGCGGGAATGCGCGCCAGGGAACAAGGGGGTAGGCCAGCTGCAGGGCATGAATTGATCGCGGTCCGAGGCCCCCTTTGCCCCCCCTCTCCTCTGCGCCACGCCATTGGCCGCTCGCAACAAATGCCTGAATTCTTTCTGCCCTTTTGCGCGTGCCATTTTCGACGTGCAGCGTCGCCGCGCCTGTGTCATCGTGCAGTGGTGCACCTGCTGAGGGACCCGCTTGCTGTGCGTGCCGAGACGTCGTGACGCGATGTGGGGACTGGCTGGCCATGTGCGGCGGGGGCGGACGCGACGGCGTGAGGTGATGCTGCTTTGGCGCGCGAGATGGGGCCTTGGGGCGGGTGCTCATTGGCGGGTAATGTCTCCGAGGGGGAGGCTCGCGTCAACCTTCTTTCGAGGTGTGGGGTGCGTCTTCACGCGCGCTGAGGGCTTCTTCGGGCACGTCGGAGAGCTTTCTGCTGCTGGCGAGGTCGCGTCGGCGGTCTGTGTCGGGAGGGACGTTGGCGAGGCGTGCGCTGAAGGGGGTCAGTCGGGCGACTGGTGAGTTGGGTGGGTCTCGCCGGGAGGCTGAGGATTGTCCGGAGCGGTGGCTGCTACGGTTAGAGGTGGACGCGGATGTGTCAGTGCTGTGAGGGCTGGCCGGATGATCTAGTGAGTATGCGTTCGAGAGGCCGAGTCTGGACAGCATGACTGTCGCGGGGAATGCCTCGTTCTCGTTCTCGGATGGGTCCCATGGTTGCAGCAGATCAGCTTCGAGCAGGGTGCGAGCGCTGGGAAAGTTCCTCGGCAGCAGTGCAAATGGCTGTCTTGTTAGTCGAGCATGTTTGTCCAAAGGAAGTTCGGGGTCGACTGCTGTGCTAAACATACCGCCCTCTTCCGCGAGATGCTTATTTCTCTCAGCAGTACCCGGCGAAGAAAGTCTTGTCGAATCAGATGCAGTCTCGGAAAGCAGGTCATATGTATCTGAAGACACGGACTGGTGATCCTTGCGTTGAACGTCTTCGGTATCGACCAAGGTCGCTTGCAACGAAACATCTGGCTCAGACTCTGGTCGAAGATCTGCTGCAACGTCCACCTCGGAAGCCAGCAGACCGTCTTCCAACGGCTCATGATCATAGTCTTGCAGATCAGTCATTGCAGCTGCTGCACTCCATCCAATAGGATGTACACCGAAGGCCTCCCAGGCTCTGACCTGTGCTGCTTCTCGAGAGGCTTCGGGATGTCGTATGTCTGTCGAAGATGATTCCAAGCTACTCGACGCCGACCGGTCCTCGTTGGAGCTCCACGCTCCCCTGTCACTCTCAAACTCACTCGCTCTAGATGATACAGAAGCGAACAAGGACTCATCGAGGGCAGCAAGGTTCTCACCTTGAAACCGGGAGGTAAGTTCGGTGCCACCTGTCATTCGATATGTTCTCTGCATCCAGTAGTCGATATCTTTGCTCTCGGCATATACATCGAGATACGGCCTTGCAGCCTCGAACGCAGCAGCCGCTTCAGTGTAGGAGCGCAATTTGAAGTGTGCTCGTCCAAGCCAATATTGACATCTACTCAACAACCAAGGATTGACTGGGGACCGTTTCGCAAACTGAAAGGCTTCGTGAGCCCTCTGCTCGGCCTTCGAGAAGTCGCGTGTCCAGTTGAGGGCAACCCTTGCCATCATCAGAAGGAGTGTCACGATTTGCTCCCGATGAATATCATCAGGATGGTCGAAGAGCGTGTACCTATATTCGCTTGGAGGAACCCCGCCTGGAATATCTGGATCATATCTTGGAGGTCGGGGGTCATAGACCTCAATATTCCTTTCTTGGTTGACATTTCCGCGGTGCGTGATGAGCTCTACCAAGTCTTTAATGGTTTTATTAGCGGCAATGACTTTGTCCTTCCATGCTCCACTATCTTTGTTGGCATTTGCCAGCTGCTGATAGCAATTTTCCATTTCGCTTTCCATGCGTTCAATGTGCTGCTTCTTCTGCCACACTTCCCCTTTATATTTCTCGGCTTCCTCGCTGGATAGCTTGATGTTCAAGTCCTTACCCTGGTCTTTGTCCACGTGCTTCTTCGCAAGATCTTCAGCAGCTGATGCCGCAAGACGCTCATGAAGCTCTGCAATCTTGCCTACGGAGTCTTCAATTTCAAGTGCCATGCTATCGATCTTCTCTTTCAAGGACAAAATCTGCCTTCTTGCGTCTTCCTTTTCTTTATCCAGCAACCTTTGGAGAGACTCTGCAAGGACCTGTGCGCGATCCAGTTGCTCTTTGGTGGACAGCTCTCCCTTCTCCTCAATTTCTTTGGTAATAGATTTCACATTGACGCTGCTGATATCATATGAAACAGGCCGGCTACGTACAGAATCCGACTTGATGGTTGTTGCAAGTGGCAGGCGGGACTTTGGAGGTCTTTTGTGACCTGGTACAGAGGTTGCTTGATTCTGGTTGGACAGTATAGGGTTCGAAGCAGAACTTAGACTTCTAGATCTACGTCGTCCTACCTGGGGAGAATCCGCCATTTTTGCTGGGTCGTGCGACGAAAGTGGCCGAATCTGTTGCGGTGACTGTGTCATCTGCTTCATTGCGCACAGACTGTGAGCTACTCGTCCTAGATCTTGTCCGAAAGGTCCACAAACACCTTGCTCCTGATCGCGAAATTCTGGGAGGTTTGATAACCTGACGTTACCGTGTATCAAAAGGCTGTGGCTGGTCTAGTAGGATTGTACGTAGGTGATGAAGTACGGAATCTTCATCACCACTGACATGATATTCTTTATGGTCCAACATCACCGCATCTGGCTCAATATATTTCTTTGTAGTCTACCTGGCTGTATCACTTCATACAACATTATTGGTGACAAAGAGTGATTACAAAGACAGGTAAAATCAAAGCGGAGACAGTGGAATGCACACAATGGTCAACCCTTAACCAGTGATACGACCAGGTCAAGTCACATCACATTGAGTCAGTTGATTTTCAGGTTCAAGACTTGATCTTGCATCTCTACAAGTCTGGCTGACGGTGAATATGTGAGCAATGCAAGCAGTATCACAAGGCTGAAGTCGGCTTCCTGGCCGGAAATGGCGGAAACCAGAACGAGATTAACCACATTGTCCCGGGATCACGTCAGAACAAATCCCCCAAGAGATGAAACCACCGTCATAAAGCATGAGGCTGTTATTGTCTGCGAGATACGAGACTACATTCTAGCATTCTGTGAAGCTGATCGCAGTCTCCACCGCCTTCTGATGCGTGCCTCGACCATCATGCTTGTCTTTCTCTGCTTGTCTGCCGTACGCGAGAGCATTTGTGCCAGCCAGTTGCGATAAGGAAAGAAAGAAGCCCAGAAAGCAGGAAAAAGGACTCCGAACCGTGTCCAACGCCATCTGTGAGCATCACCATGTCGAGTCGTTCAGGTCGTACATCGGTCGTGGCTGATGACCGCCCTGATGTGCTCAGCATGACTCACCGAAGGTGTTCTCGCCGGAGTATCTGTCAAGGTGTTAGCAGTGGGTTTCGTCCGGATTCGGGGTCGACGACGGACGTGATGTAGAGGAAGCCATCCTCATCCTTGTGTTCCTCATAGATGGAGCTCATGAGCGCGGCGGTGGGTGGTAGGACCTCGTCGACGAAGATGAAGATAGCCTTCTCGGGCGAGAGCTTGATTCGCTTGCGGATAACATAGACGAACTGGCCGACCGTAAGATCTGCAGGAACAAGATACTTCTTCTTGTCGATGGTGGCGATGTCTGACTTCTCGACCTTCTCGCAGATGACCTGAGAGGTGTTCATGTCAGCTTGCTGCCTAGCGGCGTAACGCGAGCATGGAAGGCAAGGAAACGTCGGATGAAGGAACACATGGGGCACATACTGGGATACGGTCGGAGTACTTCTGTCGGATACGCTCGGCCTCAGCCTTGCGCTTCTCAAATGGGTGCTCGTCCTTGAACTTGGAGCGCATCGTAGCTTAGGCGACGGTAGTTGCGGGGTAAAGTGGTGGTAGCTGCTGGGCTTGCAGTGGAGGTGCTGGCTTCCGATGAGTTGAGAGAGAATCAGGCACAGGAAGCTCTAGTGCCAGGAGCAGATGTGTAGGGTGAGGATATCAAGAAGAGGGAGAGAGGTGGAAACGGATGAGTCGGTCAACTGGTGGAAGAGGCGGCGGCGGCGGCGGCGGGGCTGGTGATGCGCGCGGCTGCAAGCAGGCAGCTCACATGCGCGTTAGTCACTCCAGCCTAGAGCCTAACTAAACGCGGCGCCCCTCGACCAATCTGGATCACCGGCTTTCGGCTTATGTGGAGTTTGTCCTCTTTGACACTTTTAGTCAACCTGCATCAACTACCGTGTGACTCTTCTTTGTCTCTGCTTTCAATCTGGACGCGCAAAGAAGAAACCCCCCTCACGTGTCTGCCAAGACCTTCCGCGCCATAGGGCTGAGGCATTAGCTCGGTTGATTTCCATGACGAGGATCGCCATTAGCAATAGTACTGCTTGCTTCTTCCACGACAGCGAGTATGGCGAGATAGAGTTCGTGACTTCGGTGTTCTCTTCATCATGCGTGCAAATACCTCTCTCCTCGCTCGGGCTGCACCCCTCCTGAGGAGACCAGCGACAACCACTTCAATTCCCACATACTCCACCGCGGTCGGCCACGCTCGGCGTTGCATATCCCACACCGCCCGCCGTTGCGCAACCCAAGATCCTAAGGAGCCTCGTCTTCTGTCCGAAGTTGACTACAAGGGGCGTCCGCTCAAGCGTTACGACCCTCGTAAAGCACGCCGCAGATCATGGCTCCTGCTCGCCTTCGGCACTATCTTTGTGGGCACACTGGCCTACGACATGGCCACAAACTCACTTGAGCCCTCGAACCCGTCCTCCTCAGAGTCACTCGAGCCCCCCACAATCGCCGAACGCGATGCCCTCGCCAAGCGCGAGTCCGGTGTCAGCCCTACCTCGTCGATGCGCCTTCGCATGGAGTCGTTCATCAAGGAACAGCAGAAACAGATCATCGCCGAGCTCGAGAAGATTGACGGCTCGAAATTCCGCATCGACACCTGGGACCGACCCGAAGGCGGCGGCGGCATCTCTTGCGTGCTGCAAGAGGGCAACGTCTTCGAAAAGGCGGGCGTCAACACGTCCATCGTCTACGGCTCGCTGCCGCGCCCCGCCATCCAGCGCATGCGCGCCAACCACAAGGCCCTCGACCCGGACGTCGAGAGCCTCGAGTTCTTCGCCGCGGGCATCAGCATGGTCCTGCACCCGCACAATCCCATGGCGCCGACGGTGCACCTCAACTACCGCTACTTCGAGACGGCCAACGCCGACGGCAGCCCCAACGCCTGGTGGTTCGGCGGCGGCACCGACCTCACGCCCAACTACCTGTTCGACGAGGACGCGATTCACTTCCACCGCACCATCAAGGAGGCGTGTGACGCGCACGATAAGGGCTACTACCCGCGCTTCAAGGAGTGGTGTGACTCGTACTTCTCCGTCAAGCACCGCGGCGAGTCGCGAGGCTTGGGCGGGATTTTCTTCGACGACCTGGACGAGACGGAGAAGGACCAGGAGAATCTGTTCTCCTTCGTTCAAGACTGCTGCAAAAGCTTCCTGCCGAGTTACATCCCGATCCTGCTCAAGCGCAAGGATATGCCGTACACCGAGGCGGAGAAAGACTGGCAGCAGGTTAGACGAGGTCGCTATGTAGAATTCAACCTGGTGCATGACCGTGGTACGAGTTTCGGCTTGAACACCCCCGGTGCGAGAATTGAAAGCATTCTTATGAGTCTGCCTCTGACGGCGAGATGGAAGTACATGCACACGCCAGAGCCGGGCAGCAGAGAGGAACGACTAGTCAGCGTACTTAAAAAGCCTGTCGAATGGGTATGAAGTGTTGGATTGGCACTGTACGCTCGTCACGTTGACCATTGTATATAAGACCAGTTGAATTCATTGCAGCTATCTATAATTTGGCTTCTTTCTGGCGAGCTTTTCTTTGATTCCTGCAAGCTGTTTTCTTATTTCTTTTGGGGTTTTGTTTTTCAAATCGTACAGATGAACAAAGGAAATCTCCCAGGCAGCCAGGACGTTGCGAGGCGGGCAGATCACATTCAGATCGTCAGGCCATATATGGACTTTTCCGGGAGGTTCAAGCGAATCCTGAATTGTCGCAGAAGTCCCCATATGTGACCAGTTCCCTTGAGCCATGACTCTTTGCATGTATTCTTCAGGCTCTGGTGATGTATGGCAAGCGCAGAGATCTCGTCGAATAACCTTCCACAGCCTGGGCATACCAAAGGGTGTGCGTTGTTCGAAGAACGACAAGGACCACCGCAATCTAAAACGATTTGTTTGGGAAACTGACGACCTCGGTAGATACAGTACGACAAGTGCTGTAGCATTCCAGTAGGGGTCCTGAATTGTCTCAAACAGTTCCAGCAGTTGACTCTATCTGTAGCACGAGGTCTCTGTTGATGTTCCGGATAGTAATCGATTCTAGGCGTTATTGTTAGTCCAGTGACTGGAAAGTCGGGTAATAGGATCTTGGTTCCTTCCAATTGGCGACGTTGTATCGCTAGCGGAGAAGCCACGCGTGCTGGCGGAGGATGAAGCGTATCGTGAGTGAGCAAGTCCTTGGCCACGGCCCGTCCCACTAGGCTTTTGATCTACTCCTTTTTAGCTTCCGAATCATTGCGAGCATTTTGGGAATACTTACTGGCTGTCTTTACCAAGAACTCCGCTTGGTCGGCAGTGTATGTGTCGGCGTCGGTAGGCTTGACAGTAGAGCCGTGCTGTGGTGCACTAGAAGCAGAATCTTTTATGGTAAGCAACATCTTGCTCAATGACTGAACCTCGTTCTTCAGAACTTCAATTTCGTCATGAAGAAGCGACATCTCAGGATTGGCATCCGTGGCACCTTCAGAACTCATGTTCTCCCTTGCAACCTGAACATTATTGTGTAAGTCTTCGCAATTTTGAGGGGTTGGAGGTAGATATGATTTAGGGGTGAACGGTACTGCGTCTGGACGTAAGGCTTGCTTCGTAGAGTCCGAAGAACCAGGACTATGCAAATCTCCACTAATGGAAGATCTGCTCGTTGCAGACAACGAAGCAAAAGGTGACGGAGAGGTAAGATGGCCGTGAATGAAATGCTGAGATCCCGAGTATTTACCGTGCAACACGATGGCATTTTCGTTCTTGTGTAAGTCGTTGCTCTTATCGGCCAAGTCAATTCCAAGATAGGCAGACTGTTTGACGACATCTTTGCTCGTGGGCGATGGCTCGGTTATCCGAAACGAGGACATTGTGCTAGCTTCCTGCGGCAGATTCACCATTTCCGTTTCAAGGCCACTAGTCTTTGTTCCTAAGCATTCTCCAGGTTGTTGATTTGGGATTTGAAGCTGAGATGCTGGGATCAAGTTGGTAGCCGTATCTTTATACTTATCCTCCGCTGTATAACGAGATAAAAATTGCCCCTCGGAATCGGTAGATGGAGGCTGTGTCAGTGTAGAGCTGAAGTCATGCGATAGCTTGCTCGGCTGCAGATGTTGAGCTTCTTCAGGGAAAGAAGGGGGAAATTTGTTGCGTTGTTCCAAGTCCTGATCTCCCGAGGTTGGAAAAGATGGCTCGGGATTGACGCTTTGTGCAGAGGTAGTCACCACCTTGGACTGTTTCGCCCAGCTTTTGATAGCATTGGCAAGCGGATTTACTTTCCGAGGCTTCGGGATCGTGGGAATTTCTGAGACCCCCTTAGGTGTCGGTTCTGATTTACATTCGAGATTGTCAGGAGCTTCTTCATCTGGAATCGGCTCAGTAGGCGTCTTCATTGATGGTTCCTGTGCCACGGTTTCTGAAGAAGAAGGAATTGATTCTGAGCTCGTTTTGGAAGTGTCATTTTGTCGATCCGTTTCGTATTGAAGAAAGTGTAACCTTCTCTCCGTACGACGGTCCCATTGTCCACCGATATCCTCTTTTGACTGGAGGTTTCCTGGCTCAGAAATATGCGCCGGGAGTGCCTTGGGTGGCGTTTTTGAGCCTTCTGGAGACCCTTGGCGCAGAGACCAGGTCTTCAAGATGTTTACCAGAGGAAAGCGAACAGCAGCACTCGTGGAGCGGCTGTTGATATGCTCTTCGTGCTGAGTCTCCGCCGTCTTTCCATGGGCATCGCCGGAAACTGGTTTCTCATTCAAGAATCCTGCTGTGGAATGTGGCTCCTTGGAGTTAACGCCTGATCCTTCAAGTGCTATTGCTTTGATTTCGCAGGGCACATCTCCCTCGTTGGAAACAGACTCCGCGTCAGATACTGACAGCACTGGGGTATCTGTGATCACAACCTTCTCATCTGTGAAAATCTCTTCTTCCTGCGAACAAGGAACAGCGACAGCATTGCGATACTTGGCGAAATTTTTCGTTGCATCTGCGATGGAAAAAATGGGTACTGCCGTTGGCGCTGTTGGCCTTGGTCTGTGAATCCCATACTTGACTTTCGGTCTTGGCTTATGCTGGGGTCCGATTAACCTTTCTGTCATCTGAGAGACACCAGGCTGCGAAGCTTGTTCTTCCAGTGCAATTTTCTCGCGCACAGTATCTTTGAAAAGAGGTTTATTGACCTCAGCAGCTGAAGTATTGCCTAGGTTCCTACGTGAACGAAGAATCGTTGTCTCCTGCATCTGCTGAGTATGGTGCTGTGCTTTCGCACCCAGATGGATGGTTTCGGAGAAGGTTTTGGTAGCGTTCGGAATCGATTCTCCGTATTGATGATCTTTCTGTAAAGATTGAGACTGATTAGTGCGATTTTGAATTTCAGCAAGTGGCCATGAACGTTCTCCAGGTTGCTGCAACTCTCCAGGAAGCGGTAAGCTAAGGTGCGAACCTGAAGTTCGGGGGCTAGAATGTTTGGTTTTGTGGCCAGATTGGATTTGTTTGGGAAGAGTGCTTCGTTTAACATCTGTGTCGCGTGCCAGGCGAACGTTGAGTACAACTCCGGGGTGAAACGTAAGTGGTTGCGCTTGGCGAAGCTCAAAAGGATCCTCAATTTCCAACGACGACTCGGTGAAATAGTCGAGAGCCTTCGTTGCATGAATGACACTTGGATAAACAAGATTTGCGGAAGTGTCATCGAGCCATTCAATGTCTGTGAGGGCTAGAGATGGGTCATGTTCAGCCGCAAAGTCTTCAACATCGTCTGTGACGAGGTTATCAAGGCCACGGAGGTGAACTTTGCCAGGCGGAACACCTGGATAAACCCGCCTTAGCACAGCATTTTCAGAGTTGGACCAATTGCGGACCGCGTCAACTGCTGGCCATTTTGACCCTGATATTGTGGGTCTGGCATCATGAATCTCGTTGAATTGGGCAGGACCAGCAACTGGCGCTGTGGGGGAAGAGAAAGGAGGATCGAGGGGTTTTTCGGGCTGTTTCATCGTGTTTGTAATGCCCGAGTGCGCAAGCTGGCTAGGTCGCAGTGATGTTCGATTGTCAAGGGCTCCTGGAGAGATGTCGACTTCACAAATAGCGTCTCGAAGAGCCTTTAGGTCGAAGCTATCGGTGTTTGTCTGGCCTAGGAGATCATGAGACTTGTCTAGCTCCTGGACGGAAACATCAGGTGAACGTGTCCCGGTCGAAGAAGGCTGATTTGGTTCAGCTGCTGGGGGGCCTCTATTCTTGCTCCAAGCATTGATAGTTTTGGACAGCGGCTTCACCCTCATGCTACCGAAAGCTTCGCCGGAGCTTCAAGAGCGTTTCGGAAACCAAAACTTATGATGTGATGGAACAACTGAGCAAATAATATTAGTGTGTGACTTTCATGCACTGATTCCCACCTTGACTCACCGTTAACGAGAGGAAAAGGCAAGACGAAGAGAGTCTTTGATTGTGGAGAGCGAACAAGTAAATCTGAGATTCGGACTGAGGTCTGAATTCGTCGTTGACAGGACAGATGTTTTGTGGAGAAAAGGCGAGGAAGAGGGAAATGAAAGGGGAGGGGGCGCGGCTGATGTCAGAACAACACAACACGTACGTCCGAAACTGGCGCGAGCTTCCACAGCAACCCCAGCTCACAGTATCCCTATTTCGGAGCATGGTGAGACTGATTATGTGCACTGTTCGTTTGAATCACATTGCAGTTATCCACCCCTTCACGGGCTTCACCAGGAATATTTGCAGCACAACGAGATAAGAAGTGAGGTCTACATCCATGGTGCTTTGCCTGTCGCCTTGTTTCGAAGTTCAAGATATCGAATGTGCTAGAGAGCGGAGTCGCTGTGCAAGCTTGCAAGCAAACAGGATGAGGTGGCAGCGCCTTCCTTCTACAGCAATCTCGTCCATTCTCATGTTGGGTGCACTTGCTTACGAAAAAGGAAAGCTTACGGTGCTTACAACAATTTCACGGTTTCTATTCGAACACACGACAGGGAAGCATCAAACGCGAGAAGACTGCCAGCCAGTCGCGCACATCAAAGTAGGCTCTGATAAGCATATTATTGAATTAGCTTGAGAATGTTGCAAACTGTAAACAGTGTGACTAACCAGAGAGAAGAAGTGCTGTTATCGTAGGCTGTGCCTTGAGATCCGTATCTCATAGTCATTTCGGTAGCAATTTGCATCGTGCAACGAGTCGTAGAGATTTTTCTCTGGCCTGGTTCTTGAGAGCGATGCTAGTAGCGATAACGTGTGGAGTAGTCTGGCTAAAGATCAGTGAACTCCTCATAGTTCGTAGCATTTGGCAACAAACCTTTGGGGCTGACGACCAGACCGCGTCCCTTCTTGGCTCCACGATAAATGGTCTCCAGAATGTCTATGAGTTCTTGTTTGTCTTCAAGCAGCCAGTTGAGCTTGTTATTGTTGCCTGTGCCGAAATCGCACATCATGTGTTTGTTGCGGAAGAAGAACATAATCGTCAAGGGGTCGTAAAGCTCGTACATCTGGTTAAAGTCGGGGACCTCATCCAGGTCGCAAAGATAGACGACGGCGAAGTTTTTGACGCGTTCTGCAATGCCTATAAAGTGTTAGTGAATAGACTTTAGTACCGGCTAAGTTAAGAGACCCACGATAAAGAACCTCATCTTGCTTCATGCAATCTGGCTCATGCGCTCTACCGAAACGGATGACGACCAGGCGCTCCTCTTCTGACATGATAGCTTGATCGACATGCCACCCGGTGCGCAGATGAGGGAGGACCACGGAGCCCATGATCAAAGTCAATGAAAAAGGCGGACACAAAGATTAGGGTTGACTCTGTATTAGGTGAAGCTTCCGAAGTGAAAAGCGCCGCGGAAAGTAGTAACAACTATTTGACAGACATGTCATCGGCGCGCCAAGGAAAGAAGTCCGGATTGATTAGATAAGACACCAAAATCAAGAATTTGGTTCCTCTCCTCGTAGACATTCCTGCACTTTGCACACATATAGACATGGCTCCTTCAGCGGTCGTCGAGACGTCAATTAGTTCTGATGGAGGTGTAGACGAGATTGCGCAGCTCCGTTCTGTGCTAATTTCCGAATCCTCGCCGCTTGCGAGACGTTTTCGCGCCCTCTTCTCTCTCAAGCACTACGCTGCCCTCCACCCACCAACAAAAGACACCATTCCAGCGATCGAGGCCATCTCCGCTGCATTCGGCTCTCCTTCGGCGCTTTTAAAACATGAGTTGGCATACTGCCTAGGACAGTCGCGGAATTCTGCATCAGTCGTGCCGCTGCGCAATGTGCTAGAGGACAAGCAGGAAGACTCCATGTGCAGGCACGAGGCTGCGGAGGCTCTGGGAGCTCTTGGTGATGAGGGCAGCCTCACTCTGCTCAAGCAGCTAAGGGACGATGAGAATGAGCCAGAGGTTGTTCGAGAGACCTGTGACATTGCAATTGATCGCATTGAATGGGAGCACTCCAAGACTAGTGCTACGGAGCAACTGAAACAGAGGTATACACAAGTGCTGTTATAAATCTTGTTCCAATGGGAGGCTCACGCAGTATAGTGACTTCTCGTCAATCGATCCTGCTCCTCCGCTTGCACAAACAGACGAGAAGCCTTCCATTCCCGACCTCCAGACGACTCTCTTAGACACAAAACTTCCCTTGTTTCAGCGCTATCGGGCTATGTTCGCCTTGCGAGATCTTTCATCGCCTCCGGATCTCCCGACGGCCGTGCCGGCAGTCCAGGCTTTGGCGAGCGGTTTCACCGATCCTTCAGCGCTTTTCCGCCACGAGATTGCATTTGTATTCGGGCAGTTGTCACATCCTGCCTCTATCCCTAGCCTCATCGAGGTGCTGAGCAGGACAAGTGAGCAGAGCATGGTACGCCATGAGGCTGCAGAAGCGCTTGGTAGTCTGGGTGATGAAGAAGGCGTTGAAGAAGTCTTGAAAAGGTTCATTAACGACCCAGAGCAAGTCGTGCGAGACAGCATCGTGGTAGCGCTTGACATGGCGGAGTTTGAAAAGAACGGCGAGCGAGAATACGCTACCGTATGACCAAATGAATGATCTGAAATACGCGTCCTTCTAGTTGTTTTGTGACCATGAGTTCTTGCATCGAGGGCAGTCATAGAATATGGTAGAGCCTTCATCTGCGCCGCGCAACTGCCGCTCTAGGTACTGCACTTCTTCCGCGCCGCATCTCGAACATGTTTCGCGGATTGTAGCTTTGGTTTGCAAGTCCTCTTCACTCGGAGCTTGCACTTGCGCATGCTTCTCGCGAAGCGTCGAAGGGAAGTCTGTAGGCTTGGATTTGGTGACGATAACTTTTGCAGATGTATCTAGCACTGTCAGCGCTGGTAGATAGTTTCCTTGGTCCAACAGACGCACCTTTGCACACCGACCCGCAGACGTCGCATTTCAATGTTGTCTTCTTGTGAGTAGTGCTCGAGTCTAGCAAGTTGCCGCAATCGTTACAGAACACTAGGGAGCCGATTGCAGTCATGATGAAATGATGTGGGCTCCAAACTTTGCATGTCACGCAGGAATGTTTGAAGGATTCTGCGTATAAGATGGATGGCGATGTGACAGCGCACCCATGTCGAATTATTCATTCTGCACTAAACCTTCTGGCGCGGCTCTCGTGCGGCACAACTAGCGCCTGCGGCCACCGTTCCCTTCAAAGCCTCCGCAAAGCCCACAAGTGTGTTCGCTCCATGTCACTCTCAGGTGTTCTGCTCTCGCTCCGGCATCGAGCCGTTCCACTAGTTTGCAGCTATTGTTGGATGCCGTGCGCTCTGGTGCCCGCCATCATGGCTTGAGTCGGCTCCGATGTCAGCTTGTCACTCCAGCTCCAGCTCCCTCTTCCGCTTGTCACGATGAATGGCAGTTCAAAGAATGGCAGACGGCCGCGCCATTTACCCTCGGTGGACGATGCTCTTCAATTGATGCCTTTCACTTCGATAGTGCCTTTTGATGCTGGTGGGTGAAGCTCCACCCCGCATGACTGTCAAGCTCTTCACCTGACATCTGAGCCGCAGAAATGATCCCTTCACCTTCTGCTTTACCTCCCAGTTTACAAAGCAGCGTCCTTAGTCAACAAGAATCCCAAGCGATAAATGACGCTCTCTTCCGCATGAATGCAGACTCGCACGAATCCAAACGCACTTCAGCGCAACTTGCACAAGCCTTACAAGACACAAGGGACATTTTGAATTCAACTGAGCTCACGCAGTACAAATTTCGGGCTCTGCCGTTCATCCCGTCACAACATGTACATGACGATCCGTCATCTACAAATGGGGACAAGCCGCGCGTAGGTGCCGGGCTTAGCTCGTTCGCCAACATGGTACTTAACGAAACTGAGGTATCATATCGATACCGGGCATCAGCATCCCCAAGACACCATCCTCATTCGAACGGCTTCAGCAAGGGACGTGCTCCAGCTAGTAGTAACACAAAATCTGTTCAAGCGAACAGTTCTCTGTCGAAGCCAGATCTGGTTAATACTGGCTTCCCTTTGTCCACTCCTGAAGCTCGGAAAAGCATGGCGATACAAGTACCTACACCCTCTGGTCATCCTAGTTCTCATGTCAATCCGAACGACAACCTAGACGAATTGAGGATACAGCACAGTCAAGCTCCACTGTTAACATCACAAGATAACAGCCGAACGCGCACAGATCAGCAGGAACGTGCTGACTCCGCATTCAGTGCTCTGAATGACATACTGCATGGTCTTTTCCAAGCGGAAGATTGCCTAGAGCCGGACACGTCTGGCGCCATACCTACTGATTCACAGCAACACTTCATGACGGCAAGTGTGGACGGGCAAACGGCCTATCAAATCTTGCCCGAGATCCAAACCCGATTATTAAACGCGCTCGCCAAACTCATCAATCTCGGCAAATTTCACCAAGTACCAATCGAAGATTTGGTCCATCTACAGCGGCTTTGTCAAGATGTGCAGATGGCGATGCGCGGCCTAAATCTGGATGTTCCTGAAGCTTCTGATGACGAGAGTGTACTATCGTGGTCAGAGAATGTCACAGTCGCGGATAATAGCCTTCGGGCTTCTCGCACTTTGATAAAGATGATGATGGGCGGACGCGAAGAGAAACAACTTTATTCTGAAGATGTCTTGTTATTATTGCTGGACAATCTCAAGAGTATATTTGAGAGTTGCCTGATTCCAATTGTTGAGACCCGTCAAATAGGGAAATCGGAGTCTTCTTCAAAATTTGCGATATTTTCTGGAGACTCGAAACTACGCAATGCAGTGGTCGCTCTATTACGGCGTGCAGGCGGCCTTTTCAAAGCTCTAGGCGATCTTGTCATGAAGGTGGACCTTTCAGAGCAGTCTGTCGCAACAATCGAGATGCTCGCGGTGCAACTCCTATTCGTGGAGAACTCCTCGTCCGAGAAAGACTCGATACTGGGCCTTGGAAATTTTGAAGACACTCGTCGCCATGGCATGGAAACATTAGCGAAAGTTTTCATGCAGCACCCAGAACCAAGTCACCGTCGTTCAATCTTGAATGAGATTCTTGCGTCCTTGGAGAAGCTACCTGTTGGACGTCAGAGTGCTCGGCAATACAAGGTCGTCAACGGAAAACCCATTCAGGTTGTATCTGCTCTGGTCATGCTGCTCATTCAGATCAGCGCGACCAAGTCATTTAATCCCACCAAGGACTCAAAGCAGTCAGGGAACAACCATGCTGAAGGAAACGGTGACGATTCATTGTCCGATGACGACTTGACGAACGGGACATCTCCATCAACGGAAACGTGGCACAAAGGAAACGGCCGGGGTTTACAAACACCTCAGAATCGCAATGATGGTTCTGCCACCATTTTCTTCGAGAGCGCCAGAAATAATGCCAACTATATCATCAGCTTCCTTCTCTCACGTGCTCAGAAAGTCTCGAAATCTTCTGACGAGCCCTATCGGAATCTTCTGGACATATTCACCGAGGATCTGGTTAGCGTACTGGGCCACAGCGACTGGCCTGCAGCAGAGATTCTGCTTCACCATCTCTTCGCATACCTTGTTCGCTTGCTGACAGACGAGAAAAGCATAGCGCCAATCAAAGTCATGGCTCTCGAGCTGCTTGGTTCTCTTGGGTCCGGCATTGCGGACCTTCAAGCATATGTATTGAGGTCAACCAAAAGCATTGAGACTGACAACAGCGCATTAGATGCTTCTCTCAGTCGTATCGGACAAGATTTCCTCAACACGGGATTCATCGCTATCGATGATGATGGTTTTGAAGATGTCCAGCGTGCTGTTCTGCAGTTCATGATCTTGCGCGACACTGAAAACCTCTTACTACGAAGTGCTCAAGGTTTCTTGCTGGCGTCCAGAACAGTGGCTCTGCAAACCATGCTCAATAAGAGTGGTTCTGGAGTCGATGGCGACAGCTCAAAATCTTTGCTCAAGAGCCAGCGTTTCGCGAAGTGGTTATCGGAAGCCATTCGGCAACCTTCCCTTTGTGAAACTGACAGCGAATTTGAGACTATTACAACTACTCAAGGCAATTTCGCTTATGCTCTGGTGATCTTGGCTTCACCTTTTTGCAAGGCATTCCCAAATATCATCAATGCGTTCGTCAGTTCTCTTCGCAGTACTCACGCCACTGTCAAGAGTCGTGCCCTCAAAAGTGTAGTACAACTTCTAGAGAAGAATCCTCAGATTCTTGATACATCCAGCGGCATGGTTGACACCGCACTAGCTGCTGCTGCAGACACATCACCATCAGTGAGAGACTCTGCGCTGACACTATTGGGCAAATGCGTATCATTGAAGCCCGCGCTTGACTTAGAGATATGCAAGCATATGCTTGATAATGTTAGCGATCCTTCAACGGCTGTCCGCAAAAAGCAACTTAGATTGTTCACCGAAATCTACTTGCGAAATGAACATAAAGCTATGAGGGCTGCGATTGCAAGTGCCATTCTAACTTGCGTCGGAGATAACGAGAGTTCCATCAGTGAATTGGCGAAGGCAACCATGGAAGATATATGGATAGCTCCCTTTCAACACGCGGTTTCTGAAACAGAACTGTCGCCACGAAATAGACAACGCGTTCGAATACATGCGGCACATATCATTGATACCGCAAATTCAGGATTGAACATGCCTGCAGTATTGGAGGCACTGATGCGCGAACTCCTGGGTGTCGCAAACAAAAAATCAACGTCCAACAGGCTAGTTTGCAAAACCATTCTAGCAACCATGTTCGACGGGGTAATCGACAACGACGGTTCTACAGACTTTCCTGGTCAATCAGCAACACTTCGGGCTCTCACGGTATTCGCGAAAGCATGTCCGACCTTATTTGATAGTGCTGAAATGGTGACCTTAAGACCTTATATCGAGAATCTTTCCAGCGAAGACGACCGTCTGGTCTATCGTTCAGTGGTCATCATTTACCGATGTGTTTTGCCCGTGCTGCCACCCCTCGAGCATAAGTTTTTAGAGGGTGTACAGCAGACTCTACTTCAGAGTGTAAGCAAACTGGGGAAAGCAGAGCTTAGCGAGGTCGCCCCTTGCCTCTGGATGGTCAACAACGTCCTTAACAATACAGCCCGTCTTGCTCAGTTCACTCTTTCAATATTCAGGGGCATTGACAATGCAAAGAACGAAAATTTAGGCACTGATGCCAAAGATTCACAGGCGATCAAGAGCAGGACTCAACGTTACATTAGGATCGCGGGACCCATGGGCAAAGCTTTTGACCTCAGCGGCCAGCAGATGAAGTTCAAAGAGCATTTCAAAGCTTGGGAAGGCAACGATATCCCAACTCTTATGATTGACATTCTCAGCCCATTCTTGTCCAAGAAGCAACCATACGAAATTCGCTCAGAGGCCCTAGAGGCCGTTAGTCTGATATGTCAAGCATGGCCCTATGCATTCATCAAACCGCAGATCGTGAAAGCATTTGAGATAGTCTTCAAAGATCAAGATGCGAAGGCTGAGCAAATTGTTCTGGATGGTATCCTAGCATTCTACGAAAAGGAGGAGGCACGATCAAAAACTGGATCAGACATTCCCGTGGGCAACGGCGCATCGAGCGGCGCAGAGCGACTGGGCAAGTCTCTCGGTATCGCTGCACATGATAGCGCTGCAACCTCCCTGGCCGGACGCTTCCTTGACGATACTTTGCGCATCTCGCGGGCTAGTCTTGATCACTTGGCCTTGACTGCGACACTCGTAATTGCAAGCATTAATAGGCAAGGACTCGTTCACCCAAAGCAGTGCGGCTCGGCACTCGTTGTGTTGGAAACTAGCCCAAACATGTTGATTGCCAAAGCAGCGAAGGAACAGCACAAAGATCTTCATATGAAGCACGAAAGCATGCTTGGCAAAGAGTATGTTCAGGCAATTGCTCAAGTTTTTGCGTACCAATTGAACACTGTGGGAGACACTCTTGCCGTGAATGCGGAAGGTGCTCCAAAATTGAAGCCATTCTTCGACGTGGTCAGAGCTGGGAGTGTTGCCTCACGGAAGAAACTATACACGGACATTGTCAAGAAGCTTGATTTCAACCCCAACAAATCAGTTGATGGGCTCGAGGATCAATTGCCTTATATACGCTTCGTTCTCGAAAACTTTGCATTGGCAGATTTCGCTCGACTTGACGAAGTCATTCATTTGCATGCTGCTCTTGAAAAGATGTTCACTGATACCGGGAATGCGCTGGCTCAGCTGCTCGAGGGTATGTTAGAGTCTGCAAGTCTTGAAGGCAACGGCGTCTTGCCAGAACACCCATCAGTTGCTTCGCGTCAACTCAGATCGCTCAGTGCTGCAGCGATTGTGCTTACTATGGTTTGGGAAGCACGGTCTTACCTACGTAAGACTTGGTGTTTACCAATGCTTGGTTCTAGCAAATCTAAACTTCAAGCCAAAGACGCCAGCAAAGCGCCGTCCAAGTCTGCCAGCGCATCTCCCGAACTCTTTCTCAAGCGGATTGGCGAGGCTATGTATAGCCTCAGAGATGACGGTGCCATGATGACTCAATGCAAGTCCTTCCTCGAGACACTCTCCATCGATAACGAATACAAAGTAGCGTCTGATGAGAGTCCAAGTCCTGGGGCGCTTGAACGAATGGAGACTCCGACCGGTGATGCACTCGACTCACCCGGACACAAGAAACGGAAAATGAGCGCGTCAACTACCCCAGCAGGACGCCTGGAGAAGAAGCAGAGGCCTTCATTGACAAGAAAGAAGAGCAGTAAAGCGGCAAGCTATGCTGAGTCTGACCAGGAGGAAGATAACCGTGGGGGCGATTGGGAGTAGAGCGCCCGTTCGACGTCTGATCGGTCTTCAGCAAGGCCAGCAAGGAGAAGAAGTGCACGGTTCCGTACCTGAACCTCATGTGAAGAGGATTTTCCAGATACGCACTGCCAAATTACAACAGCATTGCGATATGTGCATGATTACTTCCTAAATACAGGGAAGGCCAACTCTGCCGGACACAGGGAGCATGATACCACGAAAACAGGAGCATATATACGCATATGGATGCGCGGAAGCATCTTCATAATGTACTATAGCTACATGGCACCTTGAAGGTGACCACTGCATTAAATTCACAGCATGATACCCAAGACTACATACTTGACTTCCGATGCTTGTCTACACCACGTGACCGTCAACCGCCCTCGACCAACCCTTAGGTGTTTCATCCCGTGAAGATTCCAATATATCACCCCACCACAACACAAGGAATAGTGTATTAACGGAGACGTCACACCGATCACCCCGGTCAACCAGGCAAAAGCTATTGAATCCCACTCCCAAAGTCGCAGTGCGCCACGAAGAAAGCGCACCACCAAAACGCACCCCATCCAGTCCCCCAAAAAAAAAACTCAAAATGCCCCCACCCAAGCGCCTCCTACACGCCGCGGCACTGCAAACATCCTCACCGCCCGACGCGCTGCCCGCACACCACGCCATCGCGCAAGTCGTCCGCGGCGCCGGCAACAACCTCTTCGAGGCACGCTTCGCCTCGGCCCCTGCGCCCGGGGCCGACGAGCCGGCGACGACGCGCCTCGTGGAGATGCCGGCGCGCTTCCGCCGCGCGATATGGGTGCGCAATGGCGGGTACGTCGTTGTCGACACGGCGGCGCTGAACGGGGCGCGGGAGAACAAGCTGGCGGGCGAGATTGTCAATGTTGTGCGTGGGGTGGAGGGGTGGCGGCGGATGGGCTACTGGTAGGTTTTTGCGCTTCGTTTCACTTCTATGTGCGTGATGGAAGGGTTTTATGGGTGTTGGGGAATGAGTGCTAGTAGTGTACATGGGGTTTTTTTTTTATATTGGGGACAGCATTGCTGACTACAGATGCGTGTGCACAGGCCCAAGGAGTTTTCCAAGCAGATGGACGAGTATGACAGTGATTCGGGCGAGGATGGAGAAAGTAGTGACGGAGAGGTAGGCGTGGGGCGCGGTGGACAGGGGAAGAATGTTGGCGAGATGCCACCGAGTGAGTCGGAGGGTGAGGAGGAGAATGACAGCTGGCGTGCGCGCGGCGCACGGCCGGAGGTGGTGTACAAGGTGGCCGAGGAAGCGGCCAAGGGAGGCAAGAAATGAGGCAGCATCCTCTCTGAGGAAATAAATGTTGCGACTGGCAGATCAAGAGCGCTTCTTGTTGGCCTCGCGGGCGGCGCGCTCCTCGGCGATGCTGTGCTCCTTGATCTTGCGGAAGACCTCTTTGGGGTCAATGGCGTCGTCAGTGCCGGTCCACGCATATACCACAATGACGGCCAGCACGCCAACAACAATCTTGCTGCTGAGCTCGTTGGCAGGGAACTGGTTCCAAGCCAGCTCCTGGCCACTCCACAAGAAGTACTGGATCACAGGGTGCAGCTTCGATTTGAACAACAGCCAAGGTGCGGCCCACGCAATCCACGAGAAGAACTGGTAGTGCAGGCTCCGAGCAAACAGAGTGCCAATCAAGTTCGCAGTCATCATGCTGGTGAGCACAAAGTCGGGCGTGATAGCTGTTTGTAGCAGCGCCTGTCTTTGCGCACTCACACTGTCAGCCAAGTACTGGGCGAGATTGGTCTTCGCGTAGCGCAACGGACGCAGCCAGCGGGTGAAGACGAAGAGAAGAAGGACCGAAGCATGCGCAACGAGTAGTGCGATGGCAAACTCGCGAGACAGAAAAGTCTCCTCTGAGACGAAGCGCCAGTTGACAGTCCACTGGTATTTGAAAGCGCGCGACAGGTCGAAGGCGCGCGATAGGTACTTCTTCGCAGGCTCGAGGCCACGAGCAAAGGGAAAGGCAATGACGAACTAGCAGATACAAGTTAGTTTGTTTATGCACGGCAAAGCGGAAATAGAAGCGCCATACCTGAACTTGCGCAATCATCGACAAGTGTGTGAACAAGCTGCCAGGGCCTAGTGCCTGAAGCAGAATGCAGACAACCGCGGGCAAGACGAGCAGAAGGTTCATCTTGACACCCAGACCCAAGGCAAACGCGAGGGTTCCTGGAGTCCACTGCTTCCTCTGGTAGAAGTAGACGGCCAAAAACAGACCGGTCATAGCCCAGCAGTCGTTGAAGCATCGGAGCACATAGATGCTGTGCAGACGCTTGGAGAGAACGAGCATAGGGTAAATGTAGGGCGGCGCTTCGGCGGCGTAGTAGCACATCATGACGACGCCGAGGTTGAAGACGTAAAGAACAGAGAACCAGACCTGAGCCAGGACGATGTTGGTGCCGCCCTGGGTCACGGCGTACAGGCCACGATAGATGTAAACATGCAGAGCTGGATACACGAGGGGGCCTGTGTCACCTTTGATCATGGTGTAGTCGCGCTCGCCTGCAATGTATTGCTCGACCTGCTGCATATATGCACGCCAGTCTATCTCGGTGTCTGCAGGGTCATCAGCATCCGCGTGTCTCCAATGGTCTTCTTTCGAGTGTTGCACAGATGAAGTCCATTCTCATGCTCGTCGGAAGTCACGGGAACGCGCGCCAGACTTACAGCCAACGGTGCGGATGATGAGGGCGCACAGGACAGCCTCGCAGAGCAGTAGAAACGGCGCGACATATTTCGAATACTTTGGGTTTTGCACCGCACCCAGGGCGAACTCCACGGCTTGGTCCATCTCTATCTTTCTTGCTCGACGGAATTGAAGGACGCAAAGGAGTGATGGGCCGAGATGAAGTTCGGCGCCGAGAAATAAAATACTAAATATTTAAATGTCGCGGACGCTGACGGAACATCATCATAACGCGTCAACAACCGTGGATTCCGGCCGGCGGCATAACCTGGCCAGGTTTAATACGTGTGTTTTGCGTATTATGGCATTGGTATACTGTTCCATTCCTGCAAATCGCTCACTGGCATCTAGTCCCAAGATATGCGGTGGTGGATGCTTCTTCTATTACAGCTGCGGGTGGCCCGGCAGTGCTTCTATAATACATCTTGTCCTAGTCATACAATTACCTGAACACGTCCGAGAGGTCAATCGGAACGGTAACGAACAGAAGCAGCATGCACGTCGCCCCAATGGCCCATGCCTCAGCCACGGCGGTCGTGAGGTCAACCCTGCTGATGATGATGTGATGCTCCTCGCTGAGCATGAAGTTGGCCCACTCCCAAGCATCCTGGAACCAGGAGTTGACGGTCCCCAAGATTCTGTCTCTAAATCTCCGTGGTGTTCCCTCACCATCTGCCTCTGTCTGTATCGCGTCGACATCAGTACTTAATGCAATTTCCCCTCCTTTGGTGGCATGCGCAGCGACTACCTCCTTGAGAACCTCATCTGTGGAGGGCTCGGCCTGACTCAGCTCTTGGTCTGTTTCTCCCATGGCCTCACCACCAACAGCTACAGCGGTGTTCGCTGCAAACGTCTTTTCGTCCAGGGCCGTGCGAATCTCCTTGACCATACGTTTCCTCCTCCACGGCTCGATCATGACCAGATTCACAATCAGCAGCAGTATGTTCAGCCCCATGAGCCCAAACGTCACCCACGTGCTGTTCCTCCGGATTGTGTCACTCCAGATCTGCTCTTCATGGTATTGCTTCCGCTCCGCCTGCTCCACCTTCTGCCTGGCCACCTCGAGAGTCGCCTCGCACCGCTCCAGCTCCTCACGCGCCGCTGATACGCCCTGTTCATTGATGTGCTCGGAGCGAATCAATGACATGTAACGCTCCAGGTCGGCGGCGGACCAGCTCTGCTTGCGCTCGAGCAGCTGCACCACCTCTTTCTGGCTAGCTGCTTGTGTCGCGACTGCTGCGTCGTGCGTCGTGCGTGCTTTGCTGAGAGCAGCGTGTCCTCCCTTGACATCGCTCTCTTGCTGAGCGATGGACTCGCGCAGTGCAGCAATGGCAGAATAATCCGTGCCGGTCAGCGTGTTGACACGATGGCTTGCGAGTGTGAATGCTGTCATGAGGCGATCGGTCAAGCGCTGGAGGCGCACGGTGAGGTCATTGCGGCGTGAAAGGGATTCGGAAGGGAGCTCGGCGGTGGACGAGGGCGGGTCGGGTTGATTGTGTAGTGTTCGCTTTGTGGGGGGGCCATGTGTTGGGCTTCCTTCTGAGAGTGTGTTCTTCTGGGGAGTCTTGCTAGTGTCCTGCTGCTGATCGTTGCCACTACTAATTTGATCTGCCACACCACGCGCCCCCGGATTTTCACGATCTCGCCATAATGTTGAGGCCGGCGTAAACCCTCGTCGCTGCTCCCGCACTACTTTACAACACAAATGTGAAGGCCAAGTTGTCGCGTAGCTAGGCACTTGGAACGTAGCAAAGGGTGAAGGTGCGGGAGCGGTAAAGGTACTACATCGCCTCAAGGTGCGCGATGTCGAGACCAGCGCCTTCAACGACCTCATCGTCTGAGGATGTCCATGGAAACAGAAGCTATTGGCAATTAAAATGGCCTAAGCTTCGAGATATCTTTTGCAGCCGAACTTCCCGGGGTAATTGGCTGTGTTCAGCTTGTCATAAGTGGAAATATCACGCCTCAAGATCCTAACGCCACCAAGAAGTTTGCATTATATTATTTCTGTACTCCATTCCATACATATATCTTTTGAACATGAGGGAACATTTAAAAATTGCAATACTCATGTGCGATACGCCGCTGGAAGGGACCCAGAAACATTATGGCGGTGGCTACGACAAGGTCTTCACCGACCTACTCTATCGCGGCGCCGACAGGCTGGGCATACCACAGAAAAATCTAGAATTATCTTCCTGGGATGTTGTGACAGCAATGGAATATCCCAATCTTGAAGATATAGACGCCATACTCATCACTGGCAGCAGTGAGTCTCCCTTTCTTCCACTCAGCCCCTTTATCAATCGTCCCATCCAAGCCCCATCAATGGAACCAGCGCGAAAGATCACAATACTCTCACTACCACTTTCTCCCCCGTCAATCATAGCAAGACCACCCACCCAAGCAGAATCACCACCCCACCAACACCCTCCACCTGCCCTCCTCCCCAAACCCACCAGACTAACCCACCCCACCCCCACCCCCCAGAACACGACTCCTTCAGCACCAACCCCTGGACCGAGAAACTCGTCTCCTTCACGCAGACCGTCCTCGCCCAGCCGCGCGTACGCATCATCGGCGTCTGCTACGGGCACCAGATCGTCGCGCGCGCCCTGGGCACCCAGCCCGCGCGCAACACCGCCGGCGGCTGGGAAGTCGCAGTCACGCCGATCCCGCTGTCGCCGCGCGGCGCCGCGCTCTTCGGCGCCCCGACGCTGCGCCTGCATCAGATGCACCAGGATGCGGTGCCGGCGCACCCGGCGGGCGTGGAGCCGCTGGGTGCGACGCAGCGCTGTGCCGTGCAGGGCATGTTTGTGCCGCGGCGGCTGGTCACGGTGCAGGGGCATCCTGAGTTTACGGGGGCGATTGTGCGCGAGTTGCTGGAGGCAAGGCATGCGAGTGGGGTGCTGACGGATGCGGTCTTTGAGGATGGCATGGCGAGGGTGGATGACGAGCATGATGGGGTCAAGGTAGCGGCGGCGTTTTTGGACTTTTTGCGCGAGGAGGGGGAGTTTGAGGACGTGGAGCCGAATTAGAGATTTTTTGTTTGCGGGCATGGTTAGATGGACTTGATAAATGGTCTATATCCTAACGAAGGAAATATTTAGTGTTTGCTATCTTGCCTCATGGTACGTCCTCGCGATCTTTGGGAGTCTAGACCCCCGAGGAGCTTATACGATGTTACTCGCATGAACAGGCAAGACTGCCCGGAAGTCTACAAGTCGTCCTTGTCTCCTTGGCTGACAGTCTTGGACAGCGGGCCCTTCTTGACCATCAGACTCATGACCTCAAACAGGACGTCTGCAGCGGCCATGGTCGTGTGCTCGGCGTTGGTGTCGTACATGGGCGCGACCTCAACCAAATCAGCCGCAACCAAGTTTACGCCCTCGAGTCCACGGATGATTGTACGTAGCTCACGAGTTGTCCAACCACCCGTCTCAGGGGTTCCGGTGGCTGGCGCAAACGCAGGATCCAATGTGTCGATATCGATGGAGAGGTAGACCGGATTCTTAGTGCCAACACGCGCCTTGATGCGCTCGATAATGCCGGCCATGCCACCGATGTAGGTTTCGTTTGCAGCATAATCGATCTCGCGCGCCTCAATGATCTGGAAGCCGCAGTAACCGTCATTGTCATAGTCAGACAGACCAGACAATGTCGTGCGAATGCCTGCGTGGATGTTGGTGTGGTTGGCCAACAAGCCTTCCTCATGGGCGTGGTAGAAGTAAGTGCCGTGATTAATGGAAGCCTGCTCCGAGGGCGCACCGCCAAAGACCTTGGGCCGCCAAGTGTCGAGATGAGAGTCGAAATGGATAACGCTGATGGGACCGTATTCCTTGTTCATGGACCGCAGCAGTGGAAGAGTGATGGTATGATCGCCACCAAGAGTGATGATGCGGGGAAGAGTCTTGCCATGCTTGGAGGGCCCCACAGCCTTGGAGTCGGTCTGGACATCACATTAGACGTGAACAACCAAGTAAAAAAAAGAAACTCACGTGAGGTGCGCGGGAAAGGAGGGCGTTGTGACCTTCTTCAATCTGCTTGAGAGCATATGCGTTATCGTAACTTTGATTGTCAGCCCTCCAGACATCTACCAAATTGAGAAACGGCTGGACTTACGAAGTCACGGGGATGTCGCCGCAGTCAATGACCTTTGCCCAGCTGTTGAACGGGTTGGTGTCCATGGGGACGTTGTACCCGCCACTGAAGCGAACCTTGCGTGAGCCTTTGCAGACAGAGTAAGCATGAATATGCGCTTACTATAAATTGAGACGGCGAGAACCTTGACGAATTCCGCTGGGTCCAAAGCGTGCACCTGGGCGGTAGGAGGTGCCGGTATCAAAGGGAGCACCTGACACGTGTGAGTGTTTGTCCATGAAAAGAGAGCAAGCAGGAGCTACCAATGAAAGCAATGTCGTATCTCAAGCGTTCGTCAGCGAGACAAGGTTGATATGGAAGGCGCCCAAAGGTTGAGATGCCAGAGTACACCGCATCAGCCTGACCATGTTAGAAGGCACCGTCGATGCTTACGAACCTCAGGCGAGCTCACCTGAGTGCCACCGTCACCGGGCAACGTGTTGTACCACAGACCTTGGTGAGGTCCCTCAATCGGGGTCTGATCATGGTCCTCATGGGCAGCAACAGCAGCATAAATAGCTGCAAGGGCAGTAATGGATTTGAGCATGATGATGTTTCTGCACGAACTGGACACTGGACAAAGTCAAGCAAGAGAGCACAACGACAATATATACTACTGCAACACTGATCTTCCCAACAAGGAAGCCCAGCAACAAGTCTTCGCGGCGGGGAAGACTAGCCATTTATCTTCCCAAGTCGGGTAGTGCCAGTCGGGCACTTGGGCAAAGCTGATGCTGAGCTGCGGCGGCGTGACGCACTGCATCAGGACTAAGCGCAGATTCCACGAGAATCCACAGCGGGTAGATAGACGACCAGCATGGCCGATGCTGTTTCCCTGACATTTGATACGGTGCTTTGGGTGGGCGCTGGGCGGGGCGTGAGTAAGGTGAAGCAGCTCGATGCTCCAGGGCGCCGACATTAGGTAACGGGAAGTGCAGTGCAGCCTATCGGCGCCCTCGCCATGACTAACAGCGGCGCAGACGTGAGTGAGAGTGCAAGGAAGTTGCGTGTCGCGAGCAGCAGGGCGCGTTGGCCAGGTCTAGTAGGGGTAGGCATTGAGATATCAAAAGGTTTGAAGTTGCAGCGCACACATGCAGCGCTGCAAAACAAAGCCCGAGGCTCCCACGTGGCGTGAGCACCGGGATGGATCAAAACGCCCCTTAGCGCCATGCGGCTCAAACGGAGGGGAAGCACGCGCCCTGGACAGTCGTCCTGGCAAGGATGGTCATGGACGGAGGGAAGTGGGGCATGCTGTAAGACCAAAATCATTTCTTATCATGCCAGGTAGAGCCATGCTATGCAACTAATGCGATAGACTGAACCTGCCCCCTCCCGAACGCCCAGACGCATCGTCTACCCCAGGACGCCTGAGCAGAGGAAACAATGACGTGAACTCGTGACTACATGAACGCTTTTTGTGGTTGAGACCAGACTCTGCTTGCAGAAGACCGTCACCCGTGCTACCGACCCCTGGCCGACTTCGACGGCGTCTGTTGAAGTGCGGCGCCCTGGTTCTGATGGTCGTCGCCGTCGTGCACCAGCGTGACACTGTTGAAATCGCCAAAAGGATCGTTGATCTCACCAGCAGGTGTGGCAAGCCCAGAGTCCAGGGGTACTCCCTTGAATTTGGATGCCGTGATGTCAATACTGTGGCTCTCTTTGACGTTGCGGAAGTTGGGCGTATCGACGCCACGCGCCGCCGACGGCACCATCGGCGGCTTTGCGTGCCGGAGCAGTGCCCACGATGTCTCCTTGAAGAAGGCGTGGCCCTTCACGTCCGACGCGCCCGCACGAGAGCCCAGCCTTCGTAGCTCGTCCTTGGTCAGTAGCTTTCGGATCAAGTGCTTGCAGTTGTTCGTCACCTGCGGCGCGCCTGGCACATCGGGAAAGGGAACATCGTCTCTCAGGATGTTTGCAAAGGTGGCGTTTCGGTTCTTGCCTTTGAATGGCGTGGTGCCGAACAGCATTTCGTAGACCAGAATACCAAGAGTCCACCAGTCCACGGCACTTGTGTGTCCGCAGCCTCGGATGACTTCGGGTGCAATGTATTCTTCGGTGCCCACGAACGAGTTGGTGCGGAAGTTGGCCAGACTTGATTTGGTGTCGATGACAGGCCCGCCACCGTTGGCTCCGGTGCCTGTCCGCATCTGCATTGTCGGCGCGCCTCCTGCGTCCGACTGCTTCGAGAGATCAAAATCTGAAAGCATTATATGTCCAGACTGGTGTAATAGGATATTCTCAGGCTTCAAGTCTCGGTAAATGAAGCCCATCAGATGCAGATATTCCAGGGCAGCTGTCACTTCTGCAGCATAGAACCTGGCCGCATGCTCGTCGACGCACTTGTTGGGCCGTGTTTGAAGAGCTCGGAAAAATTCACCCCCGCTGCAGTATTCCATGCAAAGATAGAGATGCTCGTCTGATTGGAAGGAGTGATACAGTGTCACGATGAAAGGGTGGTTGCTGGTGGCGAGAATTTCTTGCTCTGCAAGCGCACGCTTGATCTTGTTGCGTTTGATCATCTCCTTCTTGCTCAGCACTGTTGTCAGATAGTCAGCATGCAACCTGCACAAAGCAGGAACGTGGACCCACCCTTCATGGCGTATAACCGCTGAGATTTGTACTCTTTGACAAGATAGACCTTGCCAACATCTCCCTTACCGATAAGCTTGATCTTCTCGAAGCTGCCAGGTCCGACCTCGACGTCCCTAACCTTGATCGAGTTGGAGCTATAAGTTCTCCGGTAGGCAATCGAATTGCGGATCTGTCCGGGCGTTGGGATGCTGTTGCCATTGACGGGAAGCAAGTGGCCAGTCGAGTCGGTCTCGACAACGCTCAGCGCAGACTGATTGGCTTGAGACGTGAGTTTGTCCTGTTTCGACGAGCTGCCACTGTCTGGCCGGCCATCTTTCTTACCCATGTTGAACAGTCCTTGGGCATTAGGTGCGGAGGCGACGCGACGGAGTTTGCGGGCGAGTTCTTTCTTGTCTGCTGCAGCCTTTTCGTCATTGACAGGCTCGAGTCTGTTAGAGCCAGCGGTGCCGGGTGGCGACGGAGGCACGCTGCCTTCATTATGATGCCGTATGGCAGGAGGGCCCTGATGCACAAAGTACGGATTCGACTGGACGGTGGGGCTCATATGCGTGTCATCTAAGGGATGGCCCTCGCTAGCCACGGTGGTTGACCTGTTGCGGTTGGCACCGAACGGGATCAGGCGAGAAGCACGACTGGCCGGCTTGGTGGGTGCAGTGGCGTCGCCCTTCGGAGTGGACCGTCCATCCACGCTGCGGGACTGCTTCTGGCCAGCGTCATCCTTGCTGCTGTTGATCCTGAAGAAGTTCTTGACCTTTGTGCCGAATTGGCTGTTGGGGCTGTCGGTGCGTCGGTTTGTGGATACGGATTGGCCGGAGAAGGTGCGACGGTCGGGCTGGTTCTTCTCTTGGGGCTTTTCCGACGCCAAGGTCGAAGTGGAAGAGTTCACTATATTTGCCATTTTGCTGTTTGGAGCTCGTGGCAGGATCGGAGCGAGAGATGGCGAGTCGTGTAGCGGCTCAGAAAGGTCCTTTGAGACAAGGGCAGAACGAGTGTACCGTAGGCCGGACTAGAGGCGCTGGACCATGGTTGGGACGGACGAGGGAGGGTTTGCGGGTGATGCACGATGGGTCCAACGATCGAGGAGTGGGGAATGCAATGCGTGTCCCGGGTGCCTAGAGCTGCAAGATGGAGGCCAGCTCTGTCTTTGCGAGTTGGAGGGTGGGCAGGAAGCAGGTGCATCGAGGGGAAAAGTGGTGGTGTCCCGGCGCTTGTCCCCAATGAGCTTGCGTGTGCTCCGCGTGCCGGACTCCATGTAACGTCATATCTACTCCACGTCTTTTTGTTGGATGCTTACAGTATCAGATCTGCACAAACTACGCCGGGCTAAAAGCGCGCTTGAAGGATTGCACACCACTATCTATCATTTCTCTTCGCTGCAAGTTCGAGCTTCACCCGCCTTGCCCTCCGGACACACCCAATGCCCCGGTTGTCGGGTGGTCTTCATGCCGGGAGACGCGGACACACCATGGACGCTTTGGGACGACACCGCTTGGCCAGATCCCATAGATCGCGGCCATGTTCTTGCCAGCCGTAGCGTTGTGGAAGTGTGCAATGACATTTACGCAGGTTCTGCAACTTGCTGCGTCTTCGTCCATGCAATCATACTACATTGTTTTGCTCTTGTCTAGCTATCACTGCTCCTCATGTGCTCCCCGGTCCGCCAAGCAAGGCGAATCTTCGGACAACACTAGGCCCATACTCATCCCACTCTGCTTTGGTATGGCAGTAGCTCTTGAACTCGGGCGTCGATGCCAACAAGCTGCCACCAAACCACGGCCCGTGCCTCTGCCTCTTGTGCGAGATGACTGAAACATCTAGACCGCCACTCTTTGCCCCGCCACTCCGTGCTTCTGATGCAGCTATCCGCGTGTTGACGAGTGTCCTGATGTCCCTCTGCAGCCGCCTACCAAAGTCTTTATACAGCGTCGAGCCACCGGACAGGACAATGTTGTGGTACAAGCCCCGCCTTACGTCGATGGGGGACGACTGGATTACTGTGTCGACAATGTTCGGTAGTGGTGTTAGAAAGTCGGATGAGTATATCTCGGGATTGAAGAAGATTTCGGGTGCCAGGAAACGCTCGTATCCCACGTCCACCGTCACCGACTTGCCATTGGGATAGGTGATAGGGTGCTTGGCAAACCGGTCAGGCTCGCGGTCGAAGCGTGCGTACTCCTTCACAATGTCCGATGACACGTAGCAGTACTCCTCCTTGATTCGCTCAGCCGTTTTCAGGCTGCTGTCCGGTTCGCCACGGTCGCGGAGGAGAGACTGGACAAAGTAGGTAATGTCACGACCGGCAATGGGGATGCTCTTGATCGAAGATCCGATCACGTAGCCTTCGGCAACAGGGATGACGTGCGTGACACCTTCACCAGAGTCGATGACTGTTCCGGTGAGGGAGCGATCCGTGACATTTTTCGACGTCCATGAAGCCGCGAGGGCAAGCACAGCCTGCACAGCAATGTAGAGGCCGGCGCAATTGAATGACTCAAACATGATTTCAGCCGTGTTTTCGCGATTCTCTGGAGGATTCAAAGGCTTGAATCAAGTCAGCGGGCATAATTGTCTTCTCGTTGCAAGAGTCATCGTACCGGCTCCGTGAGCAGAAAGTGGTGGTCTTCGGGCTCGACTCTCAGGTACTTGAATATCGAGTTCGACCAAAAACGTTCCATTTGATCCTAAAAGCATATGAGCATTGACGTCTTTGACGGGAGACTATGGTGTTGCTCACCCAATTCTCGATCTGGCCGTGACGGATGGGGTAGTGGATGCCATATCCTATGCTGGATTAGTTCTCTGAAGTTGAGCTTAGGGAAACATAATTACCTGGCCCTGCGGAAGCAGCCAGCGCCTCGTCGCCAATGAAGAAGTCGAGATCTTCGGTGCCCCGCTTGGCGGACAGGTTGCCACCTCCAGCACCACCTGTGAGGAACGACGGCTTGTTCGCGACTGCTGGGCGACCTGATCCAGAGCCTCCAGTTGTCGAGGCACCCCCTTTTGTGGCGATTGCGGTAGGGAAAACGAATGAAGGCGAGTCATTGCCTGCGAAGCCTGCGGGGTGTGGGGTTAGCCATGGATTAGACTATCATGAGAGATCGCCTACCGAGCTTCGAGTACCCCGTTCCGCTGAGAAGACACAATGTCAGTAAAGCTGTACGACATCTGAGTTTGGCCGCAAAAGCATGTGCGACACGTACTTGTCCATGACAACGGCCGGGGTTTGATTCGCCATGATGGTGGGGTGGAGAGAGTGGTAGCACTAGGGTGATATAGTGGTTACGCGGAAGCTGAATAGAGCCTGTAGCTAGTCCTACTCGTTTGCATGAGGATTCAGGAATTTGGGGAGGCAGAGCACAAGCTGAAGTACGTGTGTAGGCATCTGCATGCGGGCGCAGTACAGGTGGGATTGGCGGGCCCACGTCAGCGCCAGAGCCAATCCCACTGACGCGGTTCCTGCCGCAAGCGCCACCAGCGTGCTCTCGTACCGTTTGACCTGAAATCTCAACCGCAAATATGCGTTACTTGTTATTAAATAGTGCCCAGGGCTATCTATAACTCTGCCTGGCTGACGAATGTTACACTATCATGGATGAATGGTGTTCCATGGCGCAGAAATAGCATGGAAACCGGTGTGCACTTGCTCTGCTGGGTGCTTGCAAAACGGTAGTGAAAGGGCAAGAGTGACGGCGGGATCTGATGTGGTCATAAAGACAAGCGCACTTGAAAAGCACTCCGCTGTCTACTGTGACACATCTTCGGGCTTGTGGCAGCGGTCTATCCTGCATTCTTTCGTTCTGTCATTTGCTGCTCGTTTTCACTCGCTCGCCTTCTCTCTCGTCTCCCTCTGAACCTGGGTGTCCCAGCTGCACCTCTCCCTCTTGCCATGCTGTAGCGGATGCCATCTTTGGACTCTTCGACGCCACGACAGTACGTTTCATCATCCTCCGCAGTTCGACGCTGTCAATACGTCCGTTACCTCACGCATTCTCTAAAAACAGAGATCTTGTTCTCGAAACAGACCCTCCCGTTACGACACTTTTCCTCTCCTCAATTTCTGTCTTTATCGGCTTTGGCTTTCCGGTTTGCTGTAACTGGACAGACGAATCTGGTCAGACGCAGCGGACTGGCTCAGAATTGAGCAATGTCATCTGTTTTCCACCGAAGAGGAACAGGCATAAGGAAGGCCGGAGACTGTGCAGCCATTTTTGTCCATGCTGGCGCTGGCTACCATAGTGTTCAGAACGAGGCAATTCATCTCCAGGCGTGCAATGAGTAAGTGTTCACAATCCCCCCCCAGCTCGATCCACAACAAATTCGTTTTCGTACTTGACTGACTTGTTGCTATAGTGCAGCGGCTGCATCCATGGCGCTTCTTCGCGCTGGTGGTACCGCGGTTGATGCCGTAGAGCTCGCGATAAAGATTCTTGAAGATCGCGAAATCACCAACGCTGGCTATGGAAGCAACCTTTCTATCAACGGCACAGTCGAAGGAGATGCCGTAGTTGTAGACCATCACGGACGCAGCGGTGCCTGTGGGGCAGTTCCAAGTGATTATAGCCCCATTATTTCGCGTGTTCCTTGCTGACATCCTCCCTCAGACATTAAAAATCCAATTTCGCTCGCTCGAACCATTCTTGATCTGTCCACTCAAGAGTTGTCTTTGAGACGAGTTCCACCCAACCTTTTGACTGGTGAAGGTGCTAGAGACTTTGCATATGAGAACGGCATACCTGTCATACCGAACGACGCACTTGCCTCTCCATCTGCGAAAGAACGGTGGATGCGTTGGAAGGCAGATCTGAAAGCGGCTGAGAAGAAGGCGCGACACAATCAGCAAGGCGCAAGAGGAACGAGCACAACAGCCGTACCTTCGGATCCGCCACCAGACTATGATGAGCATGTGCGAAGCCAGCTAAGGCGTGATCATACAAAGGCAGTGAAAGCCGCAGTCTGGAACGAAGGCCAGCCAACATCCCCAATATCATCAGCAATTGACGCGAGACCGTCAAAGCGTGAGGACGCTGGAGCATCTTCGACCTCCTCTATGAGCTCCAGACTTTCCAATGCAACACCTGCAACCACGACAAGCCCCACTCCACTTGACGAGGACGCAGCTCTAGACACCCAGCCTTTGACGGCTGAGAATCTTGCCCGGAATGCTCGTCTCCGAGACCCGACGTTGCGTACGGCTGCTTCCGGCCAAGGTCGTGCAAACGCTGCTCAGGACGCCGCCCTCGACTCGCGTGAATACAGTAGTGACAGCGTAAGTGGCATGGATCTCCCTACAGCTGATATGGACGAGGTAGATGAAGATTTTGAGATGACCGTTGCAGATTGGGAAGGTCGTAATTATCCCCAAAATGCGTGGCAAGATGGCCAACCCATGTCTGAAGACGAAGAATCTACAACAAGTACATTACGGCTCCCATCGCTAACACCCAGCCCTCCAGTCAGCTCAGCTCCTAGATTGGGAGATGAATCTGAGGTTATTGTCCTGGAAAAGCCGATCACAAGTCAGACAGATGAAGAAAGTCGTTCGAATCAGACAAAGCAACACCTCCCCAATGAGAAGCCAAGCTTCAGCGGCAGATACGGTCAGGATCCAGAGGATATGATTACGGACACAGTAGGTGCCATCGCAATCGATAGCGAGGGTCATATTGCCTGCGGAGCATCCTCGGGAGGAATTGGCATGAAGTTCCGCGGCCGCACTGGCCCAGCTGCGCTTGTTGGGGTGGGTGCTGCAGTTGTCCCAGTCGAGGCTCAAGACAAACATCGAATGACGACAGCCGTTGTCACCAGTGGGACTGGCGAACATATGGCTACTACGTTGGCTGCAAATGTCTGTGCAGAGAGGCTGTATCACAACCTACGACGCCGAAAGGGTGGGCCCGGCTTTGAGGAGGTAGAAGACGATCTCGCTGTTCGTTCCATGATTGAGGACGACTTCATGGGCCATCCCAGTGTCAAAGGAAGTCATTCCTCGGGAGCCATTGGCGTTTTGGCCGTCAAGAGAACTGCGCATGGAGCGTATCTCTACTTTGCTCACAATACCGACTCTTTCGCGCTTGCGTCAATGTCAGCGGATGAGCCAAAGCCGACATGCACCATGTCGCGTAGCCACGGCAATGGGATGCTAGCCCAAGGGGGCCGATCCATACGCTACAAGCGACGTTGGTGAATCAGCTCAACAAGGCACTTCAAGATGGACCGAGCGGAGGATGGCATTCTGCCTGAAGCCCCACAAACACCCACGTAATTGCATATGATGGGCGGAGATGGACGGAGAGAGAGAACACCTGAATCGTGCACAGTCATCTCCTAGAGCCTATTTACTTCCCCTTGGCTCACTACCGGTTTACAATCAGCAGCATAGATAAATCCTTCAATGACCCATACCACCCACTCGTGCCTCTGTGCAACTAAAGAAACTGCTAGATACCTTCACACTTCAATGACAATGTGACATGCGGTATGGCATCTAGATCTCGTTCGCTACTGATCCTATGAAAAGATATCCTGAAGCATGATACGCGCGCACAGACGAGCTTTTCTATATGTTCAAGGCCGCCAAGAAGAAATTTCGTCCGGAAAAGGAATCTGTGAGTTTATCATACACAACAGGACCACAGGTAAGCTCACCCAGGCCCACTCTCCTGCGCCGGTGTGCCATTCCCGGACTCCTTGTCCCGATCCCGGTCCTTCTTCTTCTTCTTCTTTTTCTTCTCCTTCTCGCCGCCATCCTGGCCCGTGGTCGCGCCGCGCAGCACCAGCCGCGTACCGCAAGTTAAGCATTCCACGCCGCCCTCAGGCCAGTCGCGGCCCTCGAAGCCGAGTTCCTTCTTCAGGTCCTCGCAGAAGATTGACAGGCAGATAGAGCAGACGTAGCCAATGTCGACGACACGGCGGTGGCAGAAGCACGCGGCGCGGAAATCGACATTGGGTGATGTTGGCGGGAGTAGGTGCGCACGGGCTGTGGCGTCGGGCAGGAAAGCTTGGAAGAGGTACTGTAGTAGGCCTTGCGGATTGGGTGTGACAGGAGTGGAAGTGGCATCGTTTTGGTTCACAGAGGGTAGCGTTGCGGGGACGGCGGGAGAGAGAAAGATGCCGCCGGTGGTGAAGGAGGCTTGCTGAAGTAGGACGGAGTCGCCCACGAGCTTGAGGATGTCGATGGCGATGCGCACGTGTTGGGCACCAAACATGGCATTCATCAAAGGAATGTATTGCGCCGCGAGATCGCCGGAAGCGCTGACGACAAGAATACGGGAAGTGAGAGCAGTGTTGGAGGCGCGCGACTGCTGTGTTGCTTGATCGGCGGCGGATGCGGATGTGGTCGAGGTGAGGGTGAGAGATGTCTTGTTGATGTATGAGAGGGCAAGTGTGAGAGCGCCGGCTATCTGGGTGGTGGGTAAAGCGGCAGCGTCTGCATCTGTGGTCTTGAGGAGCTGGGCAAGGTTTCTCTGAACCGCGGCTTCAACTTGGGCGAAGGGGAGGTATTTGTTTGCGTTTGGTGTTGGATGATTGGGATGTTTCTGCTTTGACGGGAGGGTGGCTGAGCCGGAAGGAGGAGGTGGCTGAGGTGTGGAGGGGGTAGGATAAAGCCATACTGTGCGTTGGCAGTGTGAGGCGATTACGGCGACGCGGTTCTCATGGGAGAAAGCAAGATGAGCGTTGATGAAGACGAGCAAGGTTGCTACAGCGCGAGATAGTGGGAGTGTGGAGGAGAGGTGGGCCCACGCGCGAGGGTTGGTGTCGAGGACGAGAACAAGTAGGGAGGGAGGTGGGCCTGAAGATGTTAGTCTGCGAAGGGCGGCGTTAGAGATATATGAAACATACTCTCGGTTTCATGCTGTCTTTCTGTCGTGCCATCGATGGCGTCCATGACGGCGGAAATTAGTGTATCGCGTGGTGATCTTGCATGCTTGGATTGTTCTCCGAGCTGTCACTCTGATGCGACTGCGCCTTTAGGAATAGATCCTCGCTCTGGATCGGCAGGCACACCCATCAGCGCGTGGCAAAGCGAAGGAAGACAAGAGGCAGGCGTCAAGTGGGAGCATTTCAGCCCTGTGGACCCCGGATTTGCATCCTGATCGCCATGGAGGGGTGACGTTTTCGGGGACCGGCGGGGGGAGCCCCAGCAATAAATAACATTCAGCCCATCAGCTCCGGTCTCTCGCTGTCCATCCGTGCATCTCGCCATGTGATCAACGCCATCTACATCTGTAGCCATGACAGATGTGGCTCGAAAGGAGAAGGTCGACGACCTCGTGGGCAGGTTCAAGAGCCTGTGGGCCGGCGGCAAGCTGTCTGATGCTACGGAAGCTCTGCGGGAGGCATCCTCGCTGGATCCAGACAATGCAGACGTGCAAGCCGGTTGGGAATCGTTGAACGCATCCGCAGCCAAGGGAGACGTGCTCGACCTTGTCAAAGCCTACCTCGATGCGCCTGATGAGGACCGTGGTCTACGCGCTCTCGGCGCGGTGGCCCAGGCGGACAGCCTCGCGCCAAAGGATGGCCGCCGCATCCTCACGCTTTGCCTGGACGCCGACGACAAACTCCCTTTCAAACGGCGCCTAGTGGCTGCTTTATTCACTTTACCTGCGACCTCCAAGTCGCTAACTGAGACAATCCTGGAGCGACCTACCGAGATCTTCAAAGCTGTTTGGGCATCTGGCTCAGATGCGCTCAGAGCGCTCACCAACACCACGCTTGCGCCCACCGCATGGGTCAGCGAGAAGGACAGACACAAGGCTGAACGAGACATTTTCATGCTACTGCTGGCCAAGCTACTCGAACCGGGCCTTGACAACCCTGAGCTGGCCATGGGCGCCATCGCCAGAATGCTCTCTGGAGACGTGGGGAGATTCAAGGACATCATCGACAGCGACAGCTTTGACATTATGCTCTCCGCGCTCTCTATCGATAATGATGTTGTCCTTCGCAGCCAAGCGACATTGGCGGTCGCAAAGATCCTCGAAGCGGATCCACCTGGTGGCCAAAAGTTACTGACTGAGGGTGTTATCCAACGTGTCACCTTACAAGGCACGGAAGATCTCATAATTGCTTTTTCTGCCGCAGCCGCTATCTTCCCAGTTGTACCTGCCATCGCAGCCGCTCTGTTTCTCACTGAAGGTTTCTTGAGCGACCTCAACCGTCTTGGTGCCAATGCAGGAAGTCTCACTCTCAGACGGGCGGCGCTAGAGCTACTCAGTGCCGCCTGTGTCGACAAGGCCTGTCGACAGGCCATTAGTGAACAATCATCAGAATGGCTTGAAAGCCAGGCAAAGGGTCGTTCGGGCCGCCTATCCACACTTGCCGCCCTGATCCTGGCCAAGACGTCTGCGTCCCCCGAGAACCCTAAACGCAGGCCTTCTCTCACTCCTTCTGAAGAAGGTGGCGATGGGCTTGTTGCAATCTTCAAAGACACGCTCACTGACTCTGATGCTACTGTTGCCGAAACGGCCATCGAGGGCTTGGCATACCGTTCAACCTCTCCCATCGTCAAGGAGGAACTTGCCAACGATTCCTCGTTCCTCGCTCGTCTTGTGCAGACACTCAATGCCACAGCTGCTAGCACCTCACCAGTTGTCTTTGGAGGTCTCACGATCCTCTCCAACCTTACGGAGTACCCGCCTGTCCTGTCAGCCGAGCAGAAACGCATGGCTCAGCTCAAAGCCTACGCCAATCAGTCCAAACCCGCAGGTCTTGATCCTCTCGAAGAGGATGCACGCGTCACAGACCGCTGCAGCAAAGTTCTTGATGCTGGCGTTGCATCGGTGCTGGTGAAATTTGTGCGAAAAGCTTCTCCTGCTCTCTTCTCCCTGATCTCGTCCATTATCGCCTCCATTGCGAAGCATCCGCGCCATCGCGGCAAAATGGCCCAGCAGGGTTTATTTGATGCTGCTCTGCGCCTTGCCTCTTCCGACTCCATAACAACGGCCATTCCTCAGGTCAAGCGTGACGCTAGCCTCGCTCTGGCGCAGATGCTGATAAAGCTCAACCCGGCGCTCCTTTTCTACAACACGGCCGTCAACCGGCCCATCCCAGTGGCCGTGTCTGCGCTGAGTTTCCTTCTCACACCAGCCGAAGTCGGTGGGGGCTCAGGCACTGTGAACTACTTTCCCGTATGCGAAGCTCTCAAGGCACTGACCAACATGGCAGCCATGAGCAGTGAGGTGGCTGATGATGCTGCGATACGTGCAATCCTCGCAGAGTGTTGGGACACGGTTGAAGGTTATGTCGAATCGGACGTTTCCCAAGTGCGTCAAGCGGCAACTGAGTGCGTCTGCAATCTTTGCATCTCACAGCAGACGACGGATCTGTACACGGTGGACAGCAAAGGGTCGCAGCGGATGGCTGTGCTATTAAGGCAGGGCATGTTTGATCCTGATCGTGGCACGCGGCTTGCGGCTGGTGGGGCGTTGGCTGCAATATTGGGTGCCGGAGGAGTTGGTAATTTTGTGAAGATCAAAGGGAGCACTGGACTGTTACGAAAGACACTAATGATGGCTAAAGAAGAGTGGGCAGAGAAGCAGGCCGCGGACGAGCTGATGCGTGTGCTGGCTATCTTGCATGCAGTGTTGAGTGACCCCAGCAGTGGGCAAGCTGTGCGCGGGCAATTGAATAGTTGGAGCAGCAGTGAGGATGACGCGCCAGGTCGGCCAGGCGGCGGGGATGTTGTTGGCATATTGAAGGACCTTGAGAGTAGCTCAGTGGGCCAGCAGGCGAAGGAGTGCTTAGGGCTATTCAGAAACACGGGCAAGAGCAGTTCGTGAAATGATATTATCTGAATTCACAGAAATGAAAGCGAAGAGCCTTTTGCAGGCGAAAAAATACCGAATAGCATGTTGAGATAGCATCATGCTGGTTGCATGAAATAGGATGATGCTTGAATAGCAGTCTCCCGCCCCGGAAGATAGCAAAAGGATTGGAATCCCGGTCACAAGCTTGTCCATAGCCAACCTAGCATTAACACCTTTCGCAAATTACGGTAGAATAGAGAAAGATGTGAAGGAAAATGTCTGGGGAACTCGCCGCAGTGCTTGGCGCACCTGGGGTCCAGCAGGTGCGGAAGAAGTCCGCTCGATCGATGACTTTTCGAAACTATTTGCCCGCTTGCGCTCGCTCGAACGTGAAGACAACTTTCAGTCGCCTACGCTCATAACCAAGTGATGGCGGAAGATCACCGTGCAAAGCGTCAGAGGGTTTCTCCACCGGGCGCAGATCCGAGGTCGAACCCTTACCTTGCGCACATGTATCAAGATTCGACCAACGGAGGGGCATCCCACTCAGCATCGTCGCTGTCTTCCTTCAAACGCCACCACACTTCGGCAGCACAAGCCCAGAAAGCTGAGGATGGCCCCGAGAATCCTTTCAACGGCAACGATCTGTCGCAGCGCTATTTCAACATCCTCAAAGTCCGCCGCAACCTACCTGTGCATGCCCAGCGCGACGAGTTCCTCGAGCTTTACTCTAAGTCTCAGATCCTCGTCTTTGTTGGAGAGACTGGTTCAGGAAAGACAACCCAGATTCCTCAATTCGTACTCTTCGATGACCTCCCGCAACTGAATGGCAAGATGGTCGCTTGTACGCAACCTCGAAGAGTCGCAGCCATGTCTGTTGCTCAGCGTGTTGCACAGGAAATGGACGTGGAACTTGGCCAGGAGGTCGGTTACAGCATTCGTTTCGAGGATAAGACTTCTTCCAACACCATTCTGAAATACATGACGGATGGCATGCTGCTGCGCGAGGCCATGAACGACCACAACCTCACCCGCTACAGCACCATTATTCTCGACGAGGCCCACGAGAGGACTCTAGCTACCGATGTATTGATGGGTCTCCTGAAAGGCGTCGTCGAGAGACGTAGCGACCTCAAGATTGTCGTCATGTCTGCCACACTTGACGCGCAAAAGTTTCAAAAGTACTTCAACGACGCCCCCTTTCTAGCCGTACCTGGTCGCACCCATCCCGTCGAGATATTCTACACCCCTGAGCCAGAGCGAGACTATCTTGAAGCAGCTTTGCGCACAGTCCTTCAAATTCATGCCACAGAGCCGGAAGGCGATATTCTACTCTTTCTCACCGGTGAGGAGGAGATTGAGGATGCCTGCAGGAAGATCAAACTCGAGGGCGATGAGCTGGTTAGGGAAGCTGGAGCTGGTCCGCTTGCGGTGTACCCGTTGTACGGCACTTTGAATCCTCAACAACAGCAGAAGATCTTCGACAAAGCTCCTGCACCAAGAACACCTGATGGCAAGCCTGGTCGCAAGGTCATCGTCTCCACAAACATTGCCGAAACTTCGCTTACCATTGATGGAATCGTGTACGTCGTGGACCCAGGTTTCAGCAAGCAAAAAGTTTACAATCCTCGTATCAGGGTTGAGTCCCTCCTGGTTTCGCCAATCTCTAAAGCGTCAGCCCAACAGCGTGCAGGCCGTGCCGGACGTACTCGGCCAGGAAAGTGTTTCCGACTCTACACCGAGGGCGCTTTCAAGAAGGAACTTATAGATCAGACGTACCCTGAAATCTTAAGATCGAACCTCTCATCTACAGTCCTTGAGCTCAAAAAGCTTGGCGTTGAAGATCTCGTCCATTTCGATTTGATGGATCCTCCAGCTCCAGAGACACTAATGCGTGCTTTGGAAGAGCTAAACTATCTCGCTTGTCTCGACGACGAAGGAGAGCTCACTGCACTTGGCCGCCTCGCCTCACAGTTTCCCCTCGACCCAGCCCTGGCTGTCATGCTCATCTCATCCCCCGAATTCTATTGCTCCAACGAAATGCTGTCTTTGACAGCTCTCCTATCTGTCCCGACTCTTTTCCAACGACCAGCAAATGCGCGAAAACGAGCCGACGAAATGAAGAACTTATTTGCCCACCCGGACGGAGACCAGCTGACAATGCTCAATGTTTATCACGCCTTCAAGGGACAACAAGCACAGGCTGATCCGAAGCAGTGGTGCTACGACCACTTCCTGAATTTCAGAGCCCTGCAGCAAGCCGATAATGTTCGCCTGCAGCTGAAACGCATAATGGAACGGGAGGAGTTGGAACTCATGTCTACTCCTTTTGAGGATAAGAAGTACTACGAGAACATCCGCCGCGCCCTTGTGTCTGGTTTCTTCATGCAGGTTGCGAAGAAGGATAGCAGCAACAAGGCGTACACGACCGTTGACGACCAGAACGTTCTACTTCATCCCAGCACAGTCCTTGGACAGGACAGCGAGTGGGTCCTTTACAACGAATTTGTTCTTACTAGCAAGAACTACATTCGAACCGTCACTAGCGTCAAGGCTGAGTGGCTCTTGGTAAGTGCTGACTAATATTACGATTTACTTATCATGCTAATGCTGCCCTAGGACATCGCTCCGACCTATTACGATGTCACTACAATGAAGAATCGCGAAATGAAGACTGCACTGTCGCGCGTGGCAGACAAGATGAGGCGCCGAGAAGCAATGAATGCGGCTTCATCGTCATCCAAGAAGAGCAAGCAATGAAGCAACATGGTTGTCATGGACCCAGCGGATTTTGTCGTGTTACAAAATGTTTCACGACAAAAATGCGACGTATGTTGATAAACCTCTATACGCTATACGCGTGGAAGAAAGCAACCACCCACCCATCACTTCGCATTGTTACTCGTAATGTGCGTAGGTCTCAACTTCAAGCATGCTCGTTGCAGTCGTGTGGCGGGTCAGGGTGATTCCATTCCAGCCCAGCATTCCAGGTCGAATATGGACAAAACAAAATTTTACATGACTACTACAAATATAACTGCTCCTAATTCCGTGCATCACAGTCGTCTTTATATTTGAAACGTAGTAGTCAACATTTGCTAATACCCCCGAGGTTTCTGTTCCTCAGTCCACTCGTTTGGTCCACTATCAAGAAATCTGTTCAGCAACCAGAATTCCTTGTTTGCAGCATGCGGTCCCAACGACATGTAGCCGTAGTTCTTGCTTCGGCAGCAATTGCATCTGCTCAGCAAGTCTACCGTCTGACCAATTGCTACAGCTACAGCAATGTCATATATCCACTGGACTTGCAAGGCACCTACAGCAACAACGACCTCGAATCATGCGCCAATGACTGCGCCGTCTTCGGTTACCAGTACTTTGGCGTCAGCACCGGTACGCAATCTCCCCCTTCCATCTCCCACGTGAACCCCAGCCAACACCATTCCCCCCAGGCACAAACTGCTACTGCGGCAACACCCTCTACGACGACGACACGTCGCCCGAGTGCTTCAGCAGCGCCGCCATCCCCTGCCCCGGCGCGCCCGCCGAACTCTGCGGCGCCGACTCCAACATGGCCATCTACGGCAACCCCGCCATCATCGGCGACTGCCCCACGACCTCCATCGACGGCCTCGGTTCCCCCTGCTTCACCGTCACCGCCGGCGCCACGCCCTCCGCTGGCTCCACCGCCTCAGATGCCCCCTCGTCCACGCCCACACCCGCCTCATCCACCTCCTCGTCATCCGAAGCGGCACCCAGCACTTCGGCGTCCGCGGGTTCGCGCACCGGCACCCAGTCGCCCTCGGCGACCGACATCACTCCGTCATCTTCTTCGTCGTCTTCTGCGCCGACGAGCGCGCCGTCAGACAGCAGCAGCGACAGCGCGTCCGCCGCGCCGACGAGCTACACCACCTCGTTCGTCAGCACGACCGACGCCGCCGGCAACCCCACGTCCGTACCGACGCTTGTGCCGGTCGGCGAGCGCACGGGCTCGCAGACGGAGACGGGCTCGTCGCCTGCGACGACCACGGAGACGGGGTTCAAGACGACGGCGAGCGTGTGCAGCCCGACGACGCTTCGCAGTGCGCTGGTTGATGGTAGCGGGGCTGTTGTTACTGTGTTTCCTGTTGCGACGACTGTGGGCTGAGCGGGTTTTGTTTGGATGTGATGGATGCGGAGAATCGGTGGGGTTGATGGATGTTCTTTGCTGGGTCGAGTCCAAGGCACATGTCTGGGTGCTGGAGCCTGACGCGGTTCGTTTAATTGATTGCATTTCAAAGTTTCGTAGAATTATGACGTGCTGCATTTTCGCAATGGCAGAAGCTCTCGTGCGTGGTTCAGGCACACCAACTGAAATCCGTCCTGCTGAAAAGTGACGTGAAAGCTTTGGTATTTCAACAAACTCCATGCTACATACCAATATTGCCCCAAGACGCCAAAAATGCTACCTCGAGAAGTAAGAGATTCTACACAGCATCGTCATCGTCGTCACCATACGCCATAGGGCGCTCCACATAGCCTCTTGTTGCGTTTGCGGCTGGGGCAATCGAAAACGGCCCATTCTTCTGCTCAGTCGCGTCTATCAAAGCATGCAGTTGTCGTACTTGCTCGTTCGTTGTCTGCGCCAGGCTGTGGTCACCCTGCTGCTCTTCCCCATGCTTACTTTGTTGCTCTATATAATGGTGTTGCTGTTGCTGCCCATTTTGTTGCTGTGAAATCTCATGAGCATGCTGGCTGTGGGCATGCATCGCTGCGGTTGCAGTAGCGGCTGCAGAGGCGGCGCTCTGAACATCTCCAAGTGAAGCAGGGGATGGCAGCGGTACGGGAGATCCTTGTGCCAATTGCTGTTGAAGTTGGGCAATCAGCTCTTTCTGGCGAGCATTTTCCGTTTGAAGGGAGGAGAGAATAGTGGGGTCAATGGGTGGCTGTTTGGCTGTGGACGGCTTTTGGGCTCGAGGACGAGCCGGAGCACGTTTTCTGGGTGACGGCTTCTGTCGAGGCTGTTCCTGGAGATGTTGCATGACGACGCGTAGAGGTTGCGATGGTGATTGCTGGGGCTCTCGGTATGCTGGCTGCTGGTCAAGAGAGGTAGGGGGCTGATGCTCAGGTAGGGCGGCGGCAGCAGCAGCAGCAGCAGTAGGAGGGGAGGAGCGTAGGCCCATAAGAGGAAATGGTGGAACAGCTTGAGAAGTCATTTGATGTGGCCTCGGGCCACCTGGAGCACGATCAGGAGTGAGGGTTGCAGCCTCCAGAGCGGGATCAATGCCGGGGTTGTGCTCTTGTGACGGTTGAGCTTCTGGTTGAGTTGACATGTTGACCAAGGCTCGTGCCCGCTCCTGCAACTCCATCATTTCTTCCTCGGCCAGGGCAGCGTCTTCGTCTTCGTCTTCGTCTTGGGTGTTCGTGGCATTATTGTTTGCTAATGCTCCTGACGTTGAAGTGGAGCGTGACTTTTTGGGTGATGGATTGGCGTTCATGACAAAAGACAAATCTGGAGGACCGTCTGGTGGCACCCAAGCCGTTATCTCACTCTTGTGCCAGGGCTGAAATACATCTGTATTAGTGGTCTACCACGCAAAGGGAACCAATCCGGGGCGGGAAGTCCAAGAATGGTGCTGAGGAACAAGGTAACACGTACCAATTTCCTCTTGAATCCAGCCCGGAGCAGAGCTCTTCTGACGGTACCATCGCAACCTGCAAAGGCATGATTATCCTTCAAAAACTGGGTCAAGTCTTTGATGTAAAAGGTGTAGTCACGGCCGGCCATCCACCCAAGCATGGCCTGCGTGCACAATGTCAGTCACTGCGGCGCGCTTTATGAAGTTCACTAAGGCGCTATGGTCTAGCTCTCCAGGGTCTGAACTATGGTGGATACTCACATGTGCCTGCGCTTCGGTCATCTTGATAGGCCTTCCTTGCTTCAACCCGCTCGGAGGGGCTTTGGGAGCGCCATGGAGTCGTAGATTGGTGCTGATGCGAGTGATGGCACGGCGTGAGACGCCCACGACGCCGGCAATCTCGCTGCGAGACAAGCCACGTTGAAGAGCTCGAACGATGACATTGGCGACGTCCTCTGTCATCGACTTCGGCATCGTGAGGGTCTAGAATGTGCACTCTGGCACGTAGTAATCGCACAGGCTGCTTGCTGTCGGTGACAGGCTGTGGGTGCCGCGAGGCTGGTCAAGGATTTTGAAAGCCTCAACCAAGAGAGCGCCCTGGCATGAGCGCCCCCCCGAAGTGAGCGCCCCAGCCAGTCGCGTCTACCCCTCGTCGCGCCCGATAAATTGTGTAATACGCATGCAGTACGTCTGTAAAGTTTAGCCATGTCGCGTCAGAATGGGGAACAAGATTCCTCATACTTTGAGGAACAGCGAAATGTTCTGGTACAGGAGATTGGTTTGGTCAGAGTGCCCTTTGCTGTTCCCTACTACTGCCTGCTGACGCCCTTTGAAGAGTCTCGAACAGGTCCTGCAGAACCTAAACAAATTGAATCGCAGTATTGAGGGAATTACAGCTGTCGGAGCGCCGCTTCTATCTTGTACCGTTTGTGGACTAATGTTTGCGCAGGTCGGCAACGAATTCCAATCCGTGGAAGCACTCTGGTCACACTTCGAAGGTGTCATGGGCAAAGAGGCAGTTGAGCAGAAGAAGGAGGAGGGCGTAGGAAACGCAGATGCACAGAGCAGCACCAGCAGCCAAAAACAATAAGTACCAGCCTGACAATCACGACGACCCGAGAGATACCCAATCGATTGAGACACTTTGCGATCCCTATTTATGGCTACCTGGGAGCTCAATGTGATTACACGAAGAATACCACTCGCTCCAGCAGCAGCCGCTCGCAATAACGCCGTGAGATGCAACCCCAGAGTCCCTTGTTCGGTCATGACTTCGTCCAGCCTCCGAACCTGCCGCCAATGGCCTCGAAGACATTCTCGACATAATCGGGCACGGCCCAACCAAAGACGGCGCGATCTGGGAGCATGATGTTAGCAGAGAGGAAGAGATAAGAGCATCAAAGAAATTTGCAACTTCTGCTCTTCTTCTTCTTGCCCATGCCGCCACCACCGCCACCACCACCCTGGCCGTTTCTTGAGCCTGCGCGACTGTCGCCAATCTTGTACTCGTCGCCCACCGCGATGGTGATGGCTCGGTTGAAGATCTCATCGACTCCTTGCATCTCTTTGCTGCTGCATTCCATGTAGTGAGCACCCATGCGGCTTGCAACTGCTTGGCCCTGCTCTTCGGTGACCGGAGTAAGGCCTTGAGTGCGGAGCAGCTCGATGCAGCTGCGCTTGAATCGAAGGTCAGACTTGAGACCCAGGAGAATTACAGGCGTGGTTGGGCAGAAGTGAAGCACCTCGGGGTACCACTAGAAGTTCGTCAGCAGGGACTAGTTGTGAATGGAAAGAAGTTGACCAACCTTGTCCATGACGTTTTCAAGTGAGTTTGGGCAGTCGATGGCGAAGCAGACAAACAACATATCGGTCTCCGGATATGACAGCGGCCTCAGGCGGTCGTACTCCTCTTGACCGGCAGTGTCCCAAAGTGCAAGCTCAACCATCTTACCCGTAGGCGGATGAGGCTTATTGGCAATGTAATTCTCGAAAACCGTCGGAACATATTTCTGCCTCACGTTAGCAAGACGCCGACGCAAGTTGCAAGGGAGTGGCATACCTCTGGAAAGTAGCCCTGGCTGTAGCTGATGAGGAGACAAGTCTTGCCGCATCCTCCGTCGCCAACTACGACAATCTTCTTGGAGAAGCTGGGGGGCTCTGTGATGTTGGTTGTTGCAGATGCGCGGTCGGAAGTGGACATGGTGGAGCTCGCGGTGCCGTCGCTTCTATGCGCGCTGTGTGGCCTGGGCCCAGCAGGGCTGCCCAGATTGAGTCTTGACGAACCTTTGCGACGAAGGTAGTCATAGTTGCCGGACGTGGGCGGTGCGTCCATCCTGGTCGCCATAGATGAGGAGAATGAGGATGTGGCACTTGGCTGGCGCGGCAATGCTCGCGTAATGATGCAGAGTTCAGCGCGGTGGTGCGAGAACAGGCGGGGTGGAGTGCGTGCGTTGCAGGACGAAGCCAGCGATGTGTGGAGGCCGGCGCAGCACGCGCTTTCTAGCGCTGGCGCCCACCGGGAAAGTTGGCATTGCCGGGGTGCGTGGTGGGTGCGGTTGCCATGATGGCAACAGCGGCGTGGTGGGGAAGGGTTCGCGGGCAGCCCTGCAGGGCGCGCAGCATGGGCGGCCAGGGTTCCCGCACTTTCACCAGGTGGATGGCGCCTCCCCTGACCCGAGCATTATTTTGCGCAGCAGAGGCGGTGCAGGCACAGCACGTCACAATCAGCCTAGAAACACAAGCAGCTTCCGCATCACACATCGCTGGCTGTGCACTGTGACGGCCACCGCAATTTCGTCAGCTGTCGAACCTGGTGGCACTTACATTATCAGTCGTGCCCTTTGATAGCATCATGTCACCTGCATGATCCGCTGTGCAAGACTCGTTCCTTTTATGGCCCCACCTTCGGACCCTCACATTCCTTTTTATGATCGTCGACGATGACTGAAAAGACGGCTGTCAAGCCCATTGATGCGGGCCTGCGCAGTCTTGATCACTGTATGTTGCTGCCCTCCATCGACCTGTCCCTTCAGCCTGATTGAACGTTGTGCAGACAGGATCCGCCTACCACCATGGCGTCTGGCCCTCCGCGACTATCTAATCCCCATTGTGCGATGGGAGACGCCTGTCTTGTCTGCAATGCAGGAAAAGTACCGCACTCCAGCCCTCGACTCTTACTTTGCCTTTACCGCCAACTTTGGCACTCACACTGCCTTTATGATCACGTTACCCATCCTATTTTGGTGCGGCCAGGTCCAGATCGCTAGGGCGTAAGTTCCCCAAGGTAATTCTTCAGAAATCTGCATCAAGCTGACAATGCTAGCATGACCCAAGTCTTAGCTGCTGGCGTTTTCTTCAGTGGCTTCATCAAGGACTTGCTGTGCCTTCCGAGGCCTCTGTCTCCGCCTCTTCAACGCATCTCTCACTCCGCGTCCGCTGCTTTGGAGTACGGCTTCCCTTCTACGCACTCTACTAATGCTGTCTCCGTCGCCATCTATGCCATTTATTCCGTGTATAATGCTGAGAATCCTCTCCCTCCTGCGCTGTCGTACATTGTGCAGGGCACTTTCTACTTTTACGCCGTATCCATTGTTACCGGACGTCTCTACTGCGGTATGCATGGCTATTTCGACGTAATCTTTGGTTCCATCCTGGGTGCTATCATCGCAGCGATGCAGTGCATTTACGGTGACGCGCTCGATAGGTTCATCCTGAATGGGACTTTCCAGAACGTCATCATAGCAACACTCGTCGTCCTTGTTTTGGTTCGAATACATCCCGAGCCTGCAGATGATTGCCCGTGCTTTGACGACAGCGTGGCTTTCTCTGGCGTTTTCATCGGCGAGCAATTTGGAGCATGGCATTATGCACGAACAGCATTTTCCGTTGACACACCTGTCCCGTCTACCGCTCCGTACGATTTTGCCACCATGGGTATCGTCAAGACAACGTTGCGCATATTGCTGGGCGTTGTCGTCATCTTCGCCTGGCGAGGTCTCATGAAGCCCGCGCTCCTGCGCATACTACCACCTCTTTTCCGCATCATCGAGAGCGCCGGCCTCTCGCTTCCCCGCAAGTTCTTCCTGCGGGCTTCGGAATACAAGCGTGTGCCCGTTCTTCGCAAGGACGACAACGTCATCCCGCCCATGTCGGAAATTCCAGGCATGATCAACTCGTTGCGCCATCCGCGCAAGCGAGCCATCTCTGTTGGCCCGCAATCTGAAGCGGACGCGTACGAAGCCATGGCATTCCGACAGCGCAAGAGGCGCGAGAGCCAAGGCTCAATCGACTTGGGCTTGGCCAAGAGCCCGTCGGCAGCCAGCAGCAGTGTGGCTGTTGGAACGCCACTCTCGCCAAACGTGGAAGAAGCCAACGGCTACTTTGCACGGGTAGAGCCGCAGCTATTGTCAGCACTCAACGCCAACGCGAGCGCCGAGTCCGGAGGTACAAAGGAGTTCAACGAGCGGCGTGACGCGCAGGAGCTCGACGACCAAAAGGTCGACCAAGAGTTGTTTCTGATGTTACAGAAGCCGCGCGTGAGGTACGATGTCGAGGTTGTGACAAAGCTGATTGTCTACTCTGGTGAGTCTTGCGTGACACTGTCTGCTTCAAAGACCATTCTAACGCGACTGAACAGGCATTGCGTGGCTGGCGGTCGAGTGGAATCCCATCCTCTTCGAGCTGTGCGGACTGGGCATGGGCGTTCCTCGATGATGAAGCTTCACGACACAGGGGACTTACTTATTCTTGCATAGATGATTGCACATAGCGCTGAATACCAGCCCCTTTTCTTCATTGCTTTTCTATCGTGAGATGCTGCTGCATAGTACAGATTCAAGAATAAAAAGAGTGTCGTTAGCGCAAAGCCGTTGCCATTATTCGTAGCCCATTATCCAGGTATTTTCATCCTCCCCGCCGCCGTGCGAAAGCACACCCCAACCATTCGCCAAGGATCCAACCCATGCTCCTGTCCCCAAAAACAAACCCAAGAAGTTCAGTGGAAGTAGGTGTAAGCAACAATATCAACATTGTCGAGCACCAGTCGCGGCCTCGTGCCCTTCTGCCCGGATGTAGCCAAGACATACTGGTTCGCGACGCTCAGGCCCTTGAGCTGCGCCTCGTCGACGCGCTGCAGCGGGGCCTGCCCGTTCGGCCCCGGCGCGCCATACAGGTACGGGATGCTGACGGAGTTGACGGCGCGGGGCGGCGACAGCGAGGGGTCATAGCCCGTGACGTTGAGCGTGCAGGGGATGGGGGTCCAGTCGGCGTAGCGCGAGCAGCCGAAGTAGAAGCTCTTGAACTTGAACACGGCGGCGTCGGTGCTGATGCGCGTGCTGTTGAAGGCGCCGCTGGACTCCTTGGCGCGCAGGTAGTTGCGGCCGGACTGCGGGGTGAGGTGGGGTGGGGGGTTGACGTGGGGTGCGGCGGTGGGGGCGGCGGCGGCGGCGAAGCCGACGAGGTTGAGGGCGTCGTATTTGGTTATGGGGGTGCCGGTTGGGGTTGCTTGGATGTCGTCGAACTGTGGGGTGGGGAGGTCTGTTAGTGTTTGTGGTTTGGGGGCTGGAGGTGGGTGTGATTGGGGGGGACTGACTGTTTCGTTGTGGTATGAGAAGTTGTAGCCATTGAGACAGTCTGGAAGGCCATTGGGCGAGCAGTTGCCACGCTTGTCAATGGGAGAGGCACCAGAGGCGGTGAAGAGGGCAGTCGCTGCGAGAGCGAGCATTTGGAACGACTTCATTGTGCTGGATGTGTATGAGGTTGACAGAGCGTAGAGGTTTCTAGGATGATGGACGAGGAAGATGTATGCAAGCAACGAGGACAAGATGGCAGAGCAAACTGAGCGGGCATGAAGATCTTTTATAACATCTTCTGGTCGTGGCTGCCGCTGAGCTCGGTCACTCAGGGTCGGTCCATCCGGTTCCGGCTCACTTAGTCACTCACTCGCAGGCACCGCATGGAAACCGGCTGGCGTCAGAGCGGCGCAGCAGATGTGAATATTGGAAAGAGCACTAGCCGGGATGTTGCCCCCCTGGAGCAATCCAAGACTACATGGATCTGAGCAGTCGTGCATGGAGCAGGGAAGCCGTGCAGGAGGCAGCTGCGAGGCCTGTGATCCTTGCGCACTGCTGCCGATCGTCACACAGTAGCGTGGCCGACGGGGTCCACGGCGGAGCTTTCTTTGGCAGATCGCGTCGGACAACGTGCGCGGAGCGATGTCAACGTGGCTATTTCTGGGTCCAGAGGAGCCATCGTGAGGCCAGGATTCGGTACCAAGCTTGGGCAAGGGCTAGAGCGGCATTCGGGTAACATTTTTCTCTTCGAGCCCGTCCTTCCTCCCGAGACAGGACCCTTGCAGACCCAGTGTTTGACTGGGGATAACATGTGCAAGGAAATCTTCCTGGCCGAACCATGGCGCGTGGCTGCAAATGGACCTGCAGCTGGACGCGGCTTTAATGAGCCTCTTGCCAAAGTCGCACGGCAGCATATTGTCCGCTTGGAGGCTGACGCCCCCTCCGTTTGAGGCCTCCATACGCCCGCATCAGGCCCTTCATGCCACAATCAGCGGCCGTATCATGCAGACGCAATATCACTGTACTCCGGAGGCTTGACGGCTCGGCCTAGATGGGTCGCGGTGAATTTCACTGCTGCCTGCATGTTATGGGTATGCTCAGCTCACCCGCCCGTCCGCACATGTACTTTGTATGCGGGGTCTGCTGCATAGCGTGCATTTGTCAGCCTATGACAGCTTCCACTGAGACGTGCTTCTCAGATCTGTCGAGCTCCTCAGCTCTCAAGTCTGAACGCCGTCAGGGGTGAGGAAGCCACGGGACCTGGTAGACATTCTGGACCTGCGCAGACTCATGCACGACATCACACGGAGCCCTGCATCTTGTGTTTCCCTGTCAGCAGGGTCGGCACTCAGATCTCACCGCTGAGGGCGTGATGTGATATTGGTATCACAGCAGAGAGCAGAGCCAACAATAAAGTCATAATCGTCTGATTCAGGGGGTATCAACGCTGTCCTGTCAGTGAGATGCGTCATTCAAAACGCCGCCGTCGAGCCTTGCCTAATCATAATGCTGCTGATCATCGCTAAGGCTCGACACCTAATATACATGGTCTGCTGCCAGACCCCTCTCCCCCCCTCCCCCATTCCCCCCCTCTCCCTCCTCTCACTCCCCGGCTTTGCCATCACCGTCCACCTTCTTGCCGTATAGGCGGAGGCGGTACATGCAAGTGTAGTCGGCACCGTAGTTGGTGCCGACGCGCACGACCGCCTTGGTGATGGCAAAGCCTTTCTCCTCAAAGGCCTCCAGGCCGACGGCCATCTTAAACGTTTGCACGTGATTGCCGTCGGCCGGGTGGATGTTGTAGGTGAAGGCTGCTACTCGGACGAAGTCCCAGGGAAGCCCCTGGGTGGCCGGGTCAGGCGCTCCTGCGGCGCGCTCCACCTCCTGACGCAGCCCCTCGTCCTTCACCTGCACCCACAACTCCAGGTCCTTTGGGGCAGATCCGGGGGTCAGAAGCCCCCGGAAGGGAGGGTGCTCCACCACGATCGACTCAGGGATGACATTGTGGACCAGGTTGACAGCCAGCTGAATCTTCCCGGACTTTTCATTGGTCGGTGGTGCGCACCAGCAGTCACCAGCCTCGTCCCAAGGTAGGATGGCGGTGACAGGAGCGTTTGGAACCCTAGGATAGTAGCCCAGGATGACCTTCTCGAGGAGAGTCGGCCCCTGGGGCTTGCGAGTGGGTGAGGTGAGGAGGTGATCGATGGTGGCACCCTCCTTGAAGTTGAAGAAGTTGGGATTATTGAGAGCGTCGAAGTAATTCTTGGCCATGATGCCAGCACCGACGCTGTCGGATCCGGTGTGGTGGCGCTTGAGCAGCGCTTGCTCTTGCTGAAGATCCCAGATTTGACGTGAAATGCGTGACAAGTCGGCACCGTTATCGGCGTGGCCTGCTCCTCCACCGAAGCAGTTGGGAAAGAAGACGGCAACGCGATCGTGCTGATACTTTAGCTCCTGGAAGACGCCTCCTTCTCCGGAAAAGGGCAACCAAGGCAGGAAGATGATGGTGAGGACGTAGCTCAAAGCCAAGAAGATGGCAGCGGCGCCACAGCGGCGAAGAGGGCGAGAAGTCCTGAAAGACCACGCGGGCTCGGGTGGAACTTGAAGATTGGCGGGAGGAGTCGCGTCAAGGTGGTCGTTCCCGTTGTCAGCAGGAGGAGCAGGGTGGCCATGGTGCTGCTGGAAGAGTCCGGTGGTGTTCTGGGCGGGGACAATTTCGTCATCCTCTTCGGCCTCCTCTGTAATGGGGGAGGGATGGGCAGAGGAGATGTTGCGCTTCGAGGTGGCTTTCGGGGTGGCCTTGGAAGCTTTCGGGGCGGCCTTGCCGGCGGCAACGGCTCTAGAGTAAGTGGGATCCAACTCCGAGGTACCTACATGATCTCCTTTAGCGGAGAAGCCTTGATAAAGATTTGTTGACCTCTCGGAGGGCGGAGTGGCGGAGGCAAGCCTGGCTTGTGCCGGGCTGCCATACGCACTGGAATGCCCCCCGAGAAGGAGAGGTAACGCACTAGTTCCAGAGGCCCTCGAAGAGGCTCTGGTGGCACGACCAGGTGCTGCAGAGGGGGTTCCCGCCATATCGCGAGAGGTTGAGCGCGTCATACGACGACTGGGAGTGGCAGACATAATGTCGGTTGATGGAGGTTGATGTTAATGTAGAGGTTTGTTTGAGGTGTCGGTGTGATGGAGGATCAGATGATCTGAAGATGGATGATGAGGAGACAAGTAGATTGCAATCGAAGGCGATGCTCGTCTTCCCGGTGGAGTGAGGAACTGTTGGTTTATGTAGGTAGAGGCCAGAACCAGAAAAGCTGTGAGTCGACAATAGGAGGTCCCTTAGGGCATTGTCATGAATAGGTAAAAGGAGGTGGCTGGATATTGATGTATCAACGATGTTTCAGGTGTTTGAGAGTCGTTTCAAAGATCAATGTGAGGAAGAAAGAGCCGAGAGGTTTTGAATCTGGTCGAGTCTTTTTGGTGTTTGTATTGTGGATATCATGTGGTCGTGTGATGTTGACCAGCGATATAGACGCGTCGCGCGCGGTCGCGCGGCACTGGTTGTATAGGTGATATAGGGCGTTGTAGCGGTGGCAACCCGGACCTCGCTCATACGAGATGGGGTTGACAGAATTATTTTTCTTATTTCTACCAGCAACTTATCCAATCCGGGAATGTGTAATATGCTTGCGGAATGAATAGTTGCGCAGAAAAGCCAACGTTCTAACGCCTTGTCGCCAAGACTTCTTTCTGCTACTCACAACCAGCCCTCTACTTTTGCTCCCAGCCTCCCCCTGGCCTCACCGCCATCACCTGCATACGGAGTTAGGGGCCGCGAGCATGAATACAATTCTGGGCCTTTGTGTAGGTATCATTGTGGTCAGCTGTGGATCTGCATTATTCTTCTTGCACGCACGATTGCGCAGGATCCATGGCCAGTCTCGAGCAGCGGAGATATCTCTGGCCTATTCTCCAAACTCCTTGACATCGTTGGACCTCTGGGCCATCATCCTGGCAGTCGTTGCAAAATATGTGCCCGGGACGACAGCGCAGAGATGCAGACTCGAACCGAAGCACGGAGGATTCGCCCTACCACTGCTTCGCCTGCGAGGGCGACTGCACCTTTCACCCCAAGACATTGCTGTTTTCGAACGTGCATTAATGTCCTCAAATGTGGCTGCCGGTGAACAAGGAAACGATGCAAATCCGTTCCTTTTGGTGTCTGTGACCAATCCACTGCTCTTGGTTCTCCTGTCTCATCCCCGCTGCCCCATCCGTCCCTTCGGCGCCGTCAACACGAAGAACAGTTTCAAGTTTCACCGTGCTCTGATCTGCCGTAATCCTGAAGAGCTACAGGCCGCAGCAAAAGCGGACAAGCTCTGGTTCACCGCCACTTTCGGCGGCCCTAACAGTCCCGGACGCCCGCGCAGACGAGGCGTCGAGTTTGACGTCACCATCCAGGTCTGGATGGACGACAGTCCCATCGTGACTCAAAACATGTCCTTTCTTCAGTTTTTGCCGAAATCAGACCGCGTACGCGTGCGGGAGACTGCAGCCAAGCCAGAAGCAGGGGAGGTTGCATCAGCTGCCGACAGCCCAGACACTTTTTCAACATCTTTTCAACTAGACAAAACCGCTCCAAGGAGATGGGCTGCGAGCTGCAAAGACTATAACCCGATTCATGTCTCAGTTCTTGGGGCTAAAGCTTTTGGCTTTCCTTCTGTGATACTGCATGGAAACCATGCAGTTGCGCTGGCTGTGCAGGCTCTCCTCGGCGCGCCCCCTGAGTCAAAGACTGCTGTGGAAGCCAGGGATATTTGTTGGGGGCCCCAAAAGGGTTTGAAGATAGAAATGTCTTTCTTGAAGCCGGTTGTTCTGCCCATGAAGCTAGATGTGCAGTGGATAAAAGCCCCAGAAGGTGTCAGATTTCAATTGACCGACAAGCACGGGAAGATATGTATTTCAGGTTCTTGCGCTTGACGTTGGCACTTTGTAATATACCAATGATACCAAAAATAGAGTCAATTCATCAAGGCAACCATGCTCCTGCAAAGGGGGTTTTGTGTCGAAGTATGAATACGAGTGTCATCAAAGTCATTGTTCCACCATGCGACCAATTCCGGTTTTTCAGAAGGTCACAGAGATTGATCAAGCTGAGATGGTAAGCAGTGTAGATGTAATTTCTCTATCGGCCGGCTTTTGCCCTTGGCGCATGTTGGATTGACGGTTGCGGTGCGTAGAAGATCCTTCAGGAAACTCGTGGATGATTTTCTCGCGCGCGACCATGCAGATTCTCCGTGGTGGTTGAGAGCGGTCATTAAATTTCACCTTGTTGTTCTTTGCAGATCTCGGTGTGGACGTGAGTTGACGAGTTTCACTACACAATCTTCGTACTTTTTGTTGGTGTTACATTGCACATTACGGCTTCTGGATCCTCGACGAGAACTTCATTCCTCCGCGTGTACATGTCGGCGAGTAGAATAAATGATATATTTATGTATTTACCAAAAAAAAAGAGACGAAGTATATGTGATACACCAGACATACGTAGGGTATTGCTTTGTCGGTATCGTGGCCGAGAGGAGTGAATTCACTGAGAAGATTCACTATTCTGGCTCAGTGAGACAACTTCAAATTAAGGACACTGATGGCCAAATTTTAAATAGGATCCTACTATTTAAGAGACTGCTACCTAAATTAATCAATATTCGCGTCCTACTTCTACTCATAGGCTTACGGATTCTTGTTGTTCTTGCCTCCTTGAGCTGATAGTCTACTTCTATTCCGGTCGAATCCTTGATTGTACTACCAAATCGTCATGCCATCTCGCCCAGATATTCCGGACGACGCATCGACGCGCAGCTCCGTGACCCTCGGCCGCAGTCCTAAGAAACCTTCCAAGGGGCGTACCTCCAATCACAAAAACCCGACCGCTGAAGAAACCGACGAAGATATCGACATGATGAATCCGCAAGACGAACCATCGACTAAACCGCGCATTGTTTCGATGTCTCCCGAAGTGCCTCTTTCGCCTCGTCAGTCTGCCATGCCGCCACCGCCGTCACCGTCGCCGAGACACACTCGTTCTGGACACGTCTTTCCTCCGCGCAATCCTGTTGTTCAGACCAGGAAGACTCGCCATGTCAGTCCGACTATCCCTGCTCGCGGCACGACTGGCGCTGGAGGCAAGGGCCTAGGCCACGGGTCCAGTCTTCGACGACATCGCAAAGTGCCCCGTGATGCTATCCAAGGCGTCACTAAACCAGCAATCCGGTACGTGTCTCGTCTTTTTTTTTCTTTTGTCTGAAGTTTCGTACCATACTGACATGAGTTGCTGAACAGTCGTCTGGCCCGTCGTGGCGGTGTGAAGCGCATTTCTGCAGACATCTATGATGGGATGCGCGGCGCGCTCAAAGAATTTCTCGAGACAATCTTGCGCGATGCAGTCATGCTACTCGACAGTACGCCGCAGAAGCGTAAAGTTGTCACTGTGCGCGATGTCGTCTTTGCGCTGAACCTTCGGGGCCGCACAATCTACGGGTTTGACGACAATGGCATCACGCCAAAGCGGAAGTGATATGTGGGACTGGTCTTAGACAAAAGTGTGTGACTATTATCAGAGAGTGGCGTGCTTTGACCTAGGAACCGGGAGGTTTGACGAGGATGCTAGGGAGACGATTTCGGACAGACGGACTGTTTTGGTGAGGACGACACGCCGTGTGAAACAGGCATTAGTTTTGAGCAGCAGATTGCTTTCGAGCTCTGCAAGTTGAGAATCATCTTGAAAGTCTTGAAACCCGATGCGATTGATTGAGGACTTACATGCTGCTGCGTGACGAATCGGAAAGTAGTGATTTGAGAACTCTGCTCAAAAACTTAATCAAGGAGCGAGACTACTTGCTTGTATCCTATCATGTGTTCCATCATGTTCTTCTTATAGCTCATAACGATTATCATTGCATGTGCACGGAGCGATCTATGCTCAATTGTAACCTATTGATGCCTCATATTTCTACCACTTTCGGTCGACCCTTCCTGTCGACCCGCTGATCTGCTGGGTCGAAACCACCATTACCCCAAAGCGCCCATTCCGGCGTTGGAGCCATATAGTCTTCTGGCGCAAATGGATCACCGCTTTCCAAACGCTCGAAGAAACGCTCATAATCAATGACGGTATGCCATTTGCCGCCAACAAAGAACCTCTCCGTAGCAGCAAGCAAGATGCAGCAACTATGAGCGTGCTCTGCCGCTATTCCATACTTGAGTCCTCTTCGTTCAAGGGCAGCATTCAGCGCTTTTACAAACGCACAGACTTCCTCATAAAAGGGCACGTTCTGCATTGTCAGGCCAGCGCCGGCAGATGATGATGTCCCGCAGTAGGTGACGCCCTTGACTTCGACTAAGCAAGGTAAGCCGCGCTCGACAAGATCGGCGTAGCCCTCTGCCTCGTCATCGATATTGAAGCCCTTTACCAAAGTAAGCCGAAAGACGGTTCGTTGACGGAAGCGCTTCTCCTTCAGGATATCTAGGCAGCGACAGAAACGCTCCCAAAAGTCGCGATGCAGCGGACGATCAATCTTGCGGAGAGACTCTTTGTTGCTGGCGTCAATGGACACGTAAAGCTGGGTGACTGGCTTGAGGGTGGCAAGCTGATCAGGGTGCTGCGCATTGCACACCAGGAATGACGAAATGCGCTCTGCGTGCAGCATGCCGGTGAATTCGTTGATGTAAGGATAAAAGATGGGTTCGCCGACGAGGCTGAGAGCGCAATGACGAATGCGCATGGCTTCTTCAAAGCGTTCCGCGCGCACACCGGGCACACCCCGCATCATTTTGATCTTTTTGTAGTGGCCGGCCTTGACACCGTTGAAGATGACATCAGGTTGGTCGACTTGCCAGCGCCAAGTGGTACCGACGGGATTGGTGCCGTGGCGCCAACAGAACACACATTTGTTGCTGCATGAGAGAGATGGTGTCGTCTCCATGCACAGATGCGACTTGATGCCATAAAAAGAAAACTTGTAGCAGGAACCTCGCCCACGCAGGGCTGATTTGGTCCATCGGCAGATCTTTACGCCGGAGTGAGAGCCCACGATGGTGTAGCCTTGTTTTGTGAGAGCAGCGTAGGTTGGTGATGTCTTGGGAACCATTTCCTTGGGTGCTGATGGGGCGGGTTGAGCTGGTTTGCTGGATTGCATGCGGCCATATGTGGTGAAGTCGACAGCCAGGGGCTCCTCAGAGTCCATGTTGCCACCAAGAGTTTCCAGATCAGCAAGGTCCGGAGGTTTGCGGCTTTGACCGTCCAGCTCGTCATCTTCTTCATCGCTTTCCACGGCGTTGCCGCTGCCCGGAACTCCTTCGCCCAGTGACCCTCCTGCAGCCAGGTCTATTATGACATCCACAATGCCGCTCTGCCATTCGCCCAGACGTTGCTTTAGGTCACTCTTGACATCTCCCATGCCTAGTGGATACGCCCTTCTCCGCGCAGTCAGCTTTGCCATCCACTTGTCCACCTCCTTTGCTTGAGAGCAAAAGCCCTCGGCCTCGGTAGGCCAACCCTCCCGATCGCCAAATCCGAAGACGGAGTACCCCAAGATACCAGAGAGCGAGGCTGTATCGACGCGGAAGTCATAGTGAGTTTCTTGGAGGTGTTCAAGGAAGTTGCTGAGGTTGGTATCGATGTTGTATGTTGGAAGGAGGATCAGGTAAACATATGCTATGGACTCGTCCGACTTTGGCAGACCAGTGAAGTAATCCTCGTATTCAATGTAGGAAAGATCTAGAAGCTGCGGGGCACGAATGTTGGAAGCACTTGGAGCGGCAGTAGTCAAAGCAGATGGTAAGGTTTTGAGCAAGTCACCGGCATATTTTTCCGTGGAACCACCAAGCGAGGAGAAGAACACCAGAGGCTGAACTTGCAAAGGGGTATCCTGGCGACGCTGGGGTGAGGGGCGTCTTGTTGTCTTCTGGCCCTTGATCTTGCGCGGACCGATGGCGACTGCTGCCTGGGTGGATGCAATGTGCCGAACCGGCTTCTCTGGATCGCGGGGTGTCTGCTTAGTTGGCTGTTTGAAGACTTCCGGGATATCCAGGGCTCGCTCCCTGACTGCTTCAGGATTTTCTGAAGACTTTCCGCGCCGCGTGCCCGCAAGCCTCCAGAGTAGCAGCACGAGGCCGACGAGTAGGCCGGCCGGGATGCGGTAGTCGTGCCACAGCTGCAGGACGGTCTCCATACTGTGCACGTGCCTAGACCATGCAGGAAAAAAAAAGGCGCTGGCGAGAAAGGGCGATCAGGCGGCGCTGGCAGAGTGTGGGGTTGGCCAAGACGATCTGCAGCGGCGGCGGCGCGTCGCCAGGAACCAACGACGCCGGCCCACGTCGTGCGCCTTGCTTCGTTGTTGCTGTCGGTGCTGCTGTTGCTGCTGCTGCTGCTGCTGCTGCTGCTGCTGCTACTAAACTCTCTGCACATCCCATCACCTGCGCACGCTCCCCGTCCACATCTGCCATGGCGACTCACTTCGTCCCACCGGCGAGTTAAAGCGGCCTTCCTTCCTCGCGCAACCCTGGGCTTCCGGCGTTCAGCCTCACGCACCTGCCTGAGCTCCGCACAGCTCCAGGCGGCGCCTCCCATACCGTCATGGATCGTTGCGAAGAACTCGCGGATCCCAGCATCCCTCAATTTGTTGTCTCCATGTAAGCCCGACACACGCTGCAATGAGTTGATTGTTCACTGACAAGACCTCCAGCTGGATCCTCCTCGGTCTTGTCATCTCCTACCTCCCCCAGCACTGGCGCATCGTCAAGCGCCGCTCGTCCGCTGGCCTTTCACCCTACTTTGTCCTGCTAGGCACGACAGCGGGGACATGTGCCCTTGCCAATATCCTTACATTACCGACAAGTCGCGCCGACATTGGCTGTTGTGGCGTCAATAGCTCCTTCTCATGCGCAGCCGGTCTGCTGGGAATTGCCCAGATCACTGTTCAGTGGAGCTGCTTCTTCCTCATGTAAGGCCTCCACCCTCATATACTACTCCACGTAGCGTGCTAATTTTCACGCGTGCAGCACCTTTCTCTTCCTCATCTTCATCCCGCGTGATGACCCGTACCCTCTGGTCCCGAGCCATCTAGATGGCGATCAGACCAGCATGGATCCCAACCTCAAGACGGCCAGTATCGTCGTCGCAGTCGCCATCGCACATTTTGTCTTCACATTCCTTGTGTCCATTGTCATGCTGGCCAAGTTTCCTCAATTCCTTCAGGAATGGGCAAATATCCTCGGCATTTGCGCCGCTCTGTTGGCTTCCGTTCAGTACATCCCTCAGATCTGGACAACATGGCATCTTCAGGAAGCTGGTAGTTTGAGCATACCCATGATGCTGATTCAGACTCCCGGTGGGTTCCTGTTTGCGGCCAGCCTTGCCGCACGCCTCGGTCCAAGCGGCTGGAGCGCCTGGGCACAGTATATTGTCCTTGCGGTACTGCAAGGCTGCCTGCTCGTAATGGCCATCTACTTTGAGTACAAAAAGAAACGCTTGCTGGATACCGGAGACAGGCGCATGAGCATCTTCAGCTTCCTGAATCGCCGTCCTGCCGAAGCCAGCGCTCAAGGCTACGATTCGCAGGATGAGGGTGGAACAAACATCGAGGGTCAGGAAGGTGAACGCTCGCCTCTGCTAGCGCACAATACCCGCCGCAATGGGAGGCCGTCAAACGGCTACAACACCGCCCCTCTGTCAGCCCGTGATCGGCTCTTGCGACAAGCCTCCGCTACCTCGAGTGTGAGACCGGCTCCGCCATCACCCAAAAAGAGTAAGAAGGGTTCGATAAGCGGAGCCATTAAGCATTCGCGCGGCGAAACTTGATCTATTATCAAGAGTTGGGATTGACCATGGCATTCTTATAGTAAATACAGCGAAGAAATGCTGAACGCTCTGAGCAAGGCTTGCGATCTTTTGACTTCCTACATGTGCCTCCTCCCACTCCTCCTCGTTGTCGTAGTGTACAATTTTTAATGTGTCATGTGGTGTATCAAATCCTCTACTACGCCATTTCTTTGCATCCTCTACTCGTTGATCTTGGCCAGGATCCTAGGGTATCATTAGTTTGAAGCCCAACTGACCTTTGCCAGTCGGCACATGACAGGCGGTAGCAACTTACTCCGAGTCTCTGAACAGCTGGAACTCCTCCTCGCCAACTTTGATGGGTGAACCGCCAAACTGAGGGATCAGCACCTTGTCACCAGCCTTGAGGGCCATGGGTATGCGCGCGCCATCCTTGTTGAAGGCCCCGGGACCGACAGCCAGCACTTCGGCCTGGTTGAGTTCCTTGACGCTGCTCTCAGGCAGGAAGATGCCGCCGGCTGTCTTGGCCTCGGCCTTGACGCGCTGAACCAGGATGCGGTCGAGGAGGGGAGCGACGGATTTGATGGAGCGGAGAGCGGTCGTCTGTCAGACACAATTGCTGTCAGTAGCTGTTGGATTGTTGCTGAGTGTGGACGTGGCAATGTCTTGAGGAGGGTAAAATGCTGGGGACATTGGGAACAGTCTGCCCAGGAGGATCGCAGCTGATGTCGAGAGCTGTGTGGGAGTATGGAGACCAAGGAAACTTACCATGGTGGCGATGAATATGATTCAGAGCTAGGGGACTGCGAATTCGAGAGATGCGACGGATGTGTAGGGTTGGAGATGGTCAGGGAAATTGATGCTGGCATCAAACGATTTCCGCAAATGTCCAGACAGACCGAATCGCCAAGCCTTTTTCTGCAGCGTCCCGCCTTGCGTTCATAGCTTCGAGCTAGAGCTTCGAACTAGAGCTTCATGATCAACCAGACTATCCGGCCAGCCACCACCTTGGCTTCGGTGGTAAGTCGTTGAGATTCATGTTTGACCGACCGCTTGGAGGCTACTTGCCGCTGTCTCACTTAGCGCCATCAGCATGAAGAACCCACGTTGCGTCGCGTCGACCAAAGGCGACAATGCGGGCAGCTTCATCCGAGATGCTAAATGGTGAGACCAAGCGTGCATCCTGTACAAGTGAACAGCTGCTAACGACTTGAACAGGTCGCCCGACGGGACATGCTTGGTAACACAGAGTGACGATCGCGTCTTGCGCACCTATATAGTGTGCGACTCCTCTATCCTTTCCTCGCAACAAGCCCACTTACACAAAGAAAGGCCTGAAGACATCCTCGAAGCCGACGACAATCCTCGCACACTCGAAGCAGATACCGTGAGACCTCTGCCCGAACCCCCGCATGCGTGGGTGATTCACCCGGGCTTTTCGCTCGCCGACTTGCAGCAGACATGGGTGCTGTCCAGCCCTCGAGACCACCCTATTCGCCTAACCGATGTCCTCGGCCCCTGCGCAGATACGGCAGATGACGACAATTCGCTTTTCACGTCGTCCGCGACCTCAGTTCTAGGAAGCTATCCTCTGATAAATCCCCTCACCGAAGCATATCAGATACCTAGCTCCCTCATCTTCCTGCCCGATGCCTCCAGGCTGTCAGGAAGCACCTTCCTCGCCGGCGCGACCAACCTTCTCGCCGTTTTCGACATTGCGCGACCAGGCCAGCCGCCCGTAGAGGTATTCAAGACTATTCCAAGCACACGAAAGAAGAGCAAAGGCGGAGGAGTGGGCATGAAGGGCATCGTCTCCGCGCTGGCATGCTTCGACGCGAGCTCTGGACCAGGCTTGGTGGCTGCAGGGACGTGGTCACGCAAAATTGGCCTTTATTCGGGTGGCCGTGCTCTCAGCCAGGTCGCGCTCTGGGCTCTTGCCGACGATTCATGGGCCTCACCTACTTCTGATGTCAACCAGGCCACAGGCGAGAAGATTGACATTGGTGGTTCGGGTGTCGACAAGGTCGAGTGGAGCCCGTGCGGACGTTACCTCTATGTTTTTGAGCGGAAAAGCGATGGCGGGCTCGTGTATGATGTACGGGTTCTGGGAAAGAAGCTGGGGACCTTGACTGGCAGAGACGCGCTTACGAACCAGCGCATGGGTGTGCAGGTTGTGCCTGCTGACTTGAGCGACGAATTCTTGGATACTGAGATACCAACCGACGACTCTGATCATGTGCATACATGGAGCAGTGAAGCTGGAGGCCATCATGACGTCTACACGTCCAGCACGGCAGGAGTTGTCAATGTATACCGTAACCCCCATCTCAAGGCAGGAGCAATCAATGCAGACTACTCGATCCCAGGGCTGCATGGAGATGCTATCGGCGGCCTCAGCATGCATCCACAATTTGGAGTGCTAGCTACTGCGTCTGGACAGCGACATTTCGACGACCTCGACAGCAGCGATGACAGCGATGACAGCGGGGAAGAGGACACCACGAGTGGCACAAGCGCCGGCAAGCCCGCCAAAAAGTGGGATTTGAGCTTGAGAATCTGGGCTCCATGATAAATGATTGTATGATTAATTGAAGAATGATACCTTTGCGCACGCTCTTATCATCGTTGGGAATGGTGGCCGGCTTTCGTGCTTTATTCGTCCACACTGAAATACTGCCATCCGCCAAGCTGGACACTCGGCTACCCTCCTAGTCGTGATGAAATCTGCCAAAGGAACCGTTAAATGTGATATCGAAGAGTTTTGATTCAGACGAGACGTCATTAACTGACTGTGAAGAAGTACGACGGAGCGCAGTCGGAGCTCGTTCGGCAACGGACTGCCGCACACTGTCGTTGCTCGTCCCCGCGCACTCATACCACTAAGCTGAACTTCGTTTGCTACGCTTATAAAACCTATGCTCATCGAGATCGAGCGAAGATTGTGGTTTTCATTTCTATTCAAAGAAAAAAACTAGAGGTCCGCGCAATCGACGGATATTCCCAAGAGTAAGTCAGTTTTCCACCATTTGTTGAAGTGTGCTCGTGACGCAATGAGATCACTTGGAAGACAGCTCATATTGCATCGCGAAAGAAAAAGAGTTGAATTCAGAAAATTAACAAGAAAGGTCAAGGCTAAATATCTATTACAGTGCCACGCAAGGAAGCATTCGCGTCCGATTCGCAACAAAAGACGCCCATTTATCCCACTCATGACCCCAAGTTCTGCCGTTTCCCCAGCCGGAGAAGCGTCGTACACAGTACGAAAGGAATTGTATCATGCACGCAGCCCTTAGCAGCTCGAGCAGGCGTCAAAATTCTGGAGGCAGGTGGCAACGCTGCAGTTAGTATATCATTATTCAAGACGGTGAGCTCGACTGACTTCAGCTAGGATGCCGCCGTTGCGGCCGCGGCTGCGTTGAACGTGACGGAACCATCTTCGACTGGCATCGGAGGAGACATGTTCTGTCTCTTCTATGATGCTAAGGCTAAGAAGACTCGTGCTCTCAATGGATCCGGCCGTTCTACTGCAAACGCAGACCTGGCTACGATTCGCAAAGACCTGGGTCTGAATGATGGCGAAAGTGGCAGTATCCCACAGAACAGTGCGCTAGCTGTCACGGTTCCAGGTGCGGCGGCTGGCTGGTGTGATACCGTCGCCAATTTCGGGAGTGGCAAATTGTCTATGGAGCAGATACTGGCGCCCGCCATTGAATTGGCAGAAGCTGGTTTCCCGGTAGGCCAATTGAGCTCTGTCCTATGGCTCACAAACGAAGGCCGCTTGAAGAAAAGCTCTCCCAACTTTGCAGAATTGCTCAAGAAAGATTCAGCAGCAGACCAGGGTTGTCGTGCTCCAAAGCCAGGAGAGTTCTTCTCAAATCCCAATTTGGCCGGGACGTTCAGACTCCTGGCCAAGCATGGCAAGAAGGGTTTCTACGAAGGTTCTATTGCGGAAGCCATTGTCAAGGTCGTCAAAGATAAAGGTGGCCACCTGAGCCTGGAAGACCTAAAGCATCATGCCGAAATAGGCACACAGGAAGTCGATCCAATCTCGCTAAAATTCAGTGGTCAGGGCATTGAAGAGCCAATTGAGCTTTGGGAGCACCCTCCCAATGGGCAAGGCCTTGTAGCTTTGATTGCCCTGGGTATTTTCCAAGAGCTCGAAAAGGTCGGCAAAATTCCGACCTTCAAAGAAAAGGATCACAACTCGGTTGAGTATCTGCACGCCTTGATCGAATGTCTCCGCCTGGGATTTACAGACGGGACCTGGTTCATCTCTGACCCTGATGAGTCCAAAATCCCTGTCGATGGTCTTCTTGATCCATCATATCTATCCAGCCGCGCCGCCACATTCAATAGCGCAGAGGCGACGAAGCACGTCAAGCACGGCAGTCCCGCCTTCTCGTCTTCCGACACTGTGTACCTCTCCGTCACGGACCCCGAAGGCAATGCGGCGTCCTTCATCAACAGCGTCTACTGGTCCTTCGGCTCCGCCCTCGTGCCCGCGCAGACGGGCTTCTCGCTGCAGAACCGCGGCGCAAACTTCGCGCTGCAGCCCGCCAACCACCTGAACGCGTACGCGCCGCGCAAGCGCCCCTTCCACACCATCATCCCCGCGATGATCACGAATGCGCGCGACGGCAGCCTCAACACCTGCTACGGCGTCATGGGCGGATTCATGCAGCCGCAGGGCCACATCCAGGTGCTCATGAACATGTTTGTGTTCGGCATGAACCCGCAGGAGGCGCTGGACGCGCCGCGCATCTGCATCGAGCCGCCGGGGAGCAGTGGCGAGAGTAACGCCGGCGTCGACGAGGTGTACCTCGAGGAGGGCGTGCCTCAGGAGGTGGTGGACGGGCTGCGCAAACTCGGGCACAATGTATTTGTCATAGATGGCTTCCATCGCGCGCAGTTTGGGCGGGGCCAAGTGATCCGGCGCAGCGAGGATGACGGGCAGCTGATTTGGAGCGCTGGTAGTGACCAGCGGGGCGATGGCCAGGCTTGTCCATTGTGAGTGGAATGTCGACCATAGGTCTTAGCGTTTCTTGCATTATTAGCCTAGCGCGCAAGTAGGATACTGGGCGATTGACTCCCATTCGATACAATCGGGTCAATTAAAGCTAACGGCCGCCCCGCACCCAGTGTCCTTCCGCACTCGGCATATCGGCTTGCAAACATGTCACATGTCTGCCTCGCCTCATATCCTTGGTTCGCGACGGGCCGCTTCCTTCCCGTCCTTGACGATGCCGGACACTTTTTCCGTCACGCATAGGCGGACTGACACAGCTTGCACAAAGGGGCGCATAATAATATCAATCGGATGTTCAGGAAAACAATCCGGAGACAAAGGTGATTTTCTCGGGCCTGGAGAGATGATTGGGCTGCATCACTTACGGAAATATCATTTGGATGGAAATCTTCTGTTTCTTAGCCTGCCACCTAGGGTTACTTTGCCCAGTCTACCCTATGACTGGTCAAGTGTGGAGAACTTCCTGCAGAGGGTTACGCAAGTCTGAGGTGGCTTCCAGATAGTGTCGCAGCCCGGAACTGTGGCCAAGTCTGATACGCTGGTTTCGTGGGTCATGTGGCTTGTTTCGAAGGTGTCGGCGTTTATATGCGCCATGCCAATGGACAGCGCACCTCCCTCATGCATAGCGACGCAAGTAACGAAGGCCTGGAGGATTCAGGTAAGCACGACATGCTGGGGCCGATCCGGGTGTGGGTGTGCGAGGTTGCCAGGAAACCTCGACAAGGGTATCCCGCCAACTCTTGTTCTCCATGTCTCCATCAACTTCTTTTCCCCGGACCCCCTGTTTTCGTAAGTTAAATTGGGTTGTCGAGAGGCGCTTATCGCTACTCGCGCTTCTTAATAGGGGTTGACACCTTCGCGACGCGTCTGTCGCTCGCGGAATGTCACCAGGCGAACTGTCTGGGTCTTACCTTTAGATTATGCAGCCCCTTACACTTAGGTCCATAGTAGCGCATGATCTCAATGCCTGCGAATCACAGCTAGATTCAGTACACCAATAACGGTCGCGTTAAGTCTCGGCTCCGGTGAACGCTAGCCAGGCAATAGGCGCCGCCCAGCTACTTCATCAATCCACCGCCCCAGAGATTCACATTCTCACTTCTTGTGAGATTCATTCACATGCCCCCAAAGTCAAAATCGCGTAGCAAGGCTACGACAAATCCTCGCGGCCAATTAGGCTCTGCTACAGTGAGTGCCCTTGTCGCATGAGGCGCCATCTTATTAAGCTAAACTATCCAGGAGCGACCCCAACGCGCCCTACTCAAGTCGCGAACGGCTCCGAACGCCCAAAATCAACGTCTACATCGACCCCTGACTCGATCACAGACTAAAGCAGCTTCTCAGCTTGACTCGCCAGTTGACGTTCTTCCCGTCGGTCCTGTCAAGGGCAAGTTAAATGAACAGCAAACCAGGACAGTACCAAGATCAAAAGGCAGGAAGGCAAACAAAGCAGCATCGCCGGTCAAATCAGTATCACCGGAGAAGCCTCAACTCAAGGCCAAATCTCAGAAACGAGGACAAAGAAAGCCACCAGTTGCTGTTAATCCAAGGAAAAGCTCAACCCCTCCTGCTAGCCATTTCCGTACTCATCGTCAACGTAAAACAAATTGGAAGAATACTAGGCAACGACTACACAGCCTTCGTTCAGATTACTTTCCTTCCATAGAACCTTGGGTTGACTCAGTTGCTCCTGGATCACCGGAACCTGTCGCCAAACATTCAAAGCATTTAACGGAAGCCAGGACTCTTGATAACAGGAGATACAGATCCCCTGATACAGACTCGGTATCCATAATGGTCGTCGAAAAAACTCCAACCCCCACAGAAGGATCGAAAGCGCCAAGTAACATTTCAGAGAAAACTTTCAGTAGGAGACTTCTGCAGAGAAATGCTGACCCAAACCCTAACAAACCAACAATGGATGACCTAGAATTTGTAAAAGAATTGAAGAAGAAATTTGAGAAGCCAGAAGACTTCAAGCTCCCTTTGAAGGACACGGATGAGTTGAGAAAGATTACAGAAGATTTCCTCGAAGCTCTCCAATCCAGAGAGTCTTCGGGTGCTGAAAATCCTTCTGGTTCTGAGCGCGATGTCATGAAGGCATTTGACGACTTTCGAGAGGAACTGCATGCGCTTCTACCGCAATGGAACGTCATGACAATTACAAAAGATGAATTCAGGAGGGACAAAGAGGTAGCTCAGAATGGTAGTGAGCATATTTTTCAGCGCACCTTGATGATATCCGCAATTGATCGATGGCATCTGGACCCAATGTTCCGCTACGCTTGCGAGCAGAGATGGTCGCATAAAGGTTCAAATAAGCTACCGAGCAGAGGAGAAAGACTTCCTCATAGTCAACCAGATATGGCTGTTTACTTCAGCTCAGAAATGATCCTGGGAACCGAGTATCCGCTTGGTGTTGTGATTGAAAATCATGAGAAGCTGCAATATTGTTTCTCTCCAGACAATGACGAATTGCGCTGGTTTCCATTCTTATTCATCGAGGCAAAGAAGGAAGATGGACATCTTCCCTCGGCAAGATCACGAAACATGCATCACGCGAGTCAAGCCCTTTACAACATCTACCTGTGCTTGGCCCAAGCCCGCGAAACCGACAGATTCTCTAAAGTCCGTACGTTTTCGATTGTTCTTACGCCGACAACGTTGGAAGCTCGTGTTCACCGAGCCACAGAAAGCAAGTTCAAGACCGTTCAATTCGATTATGTCTTTGACGACATCTACAAAGCGCAGAACTACAGCAGAGACAACCTGGCGCTCATGTTACGCACTATTCTCCACGATTACGCGGCAAAAGATCTGTTCAAGATCGTGCAAGAAACAATTCTTGAACTCGCGCGACGCAACAACGACCCGTTTGGAGCTGTCGATGGTGCAACAACGGAAGCAAGTAGTTTCGATACCCGACTTGACCCAATACACCAGTCCCAGAATAACCTTGGATTGTTAGGCTCTGATCATTCTAGTTCCGATGAGACATCGCAAGAATCTACGCCGCAAAGAGGCAAGCGTAAAGGCACTGTCGGGAAACCGCGCGGTGGCGCGAAGAACAAAGTACGCCGCAAGTAGGATTGTTATCTGATTATTCTTCTGGCTGTGCGCTGAGCAATGGTCAGTCATCGTGTACATGCGAGCTAAGCATAGTTGTTGCTAAGGGACTGGAGTGTGGTATCACTACAGACAAGGCAGCACTCGTTTGCTATCAGATGCAAATGATAGATGATCATATAAACTCTTCTCTTACGCCTTTCTTACGACATAGTCTACCTCATCCGATGGAATACAAGTCTCTGAAGCGAATTTAGGCGACACGGGACATGGGTCGCTCTGGCCCATCGGCAGAGACCACGCAGAGCCAAAAAAACATATGTAGCCAGAGGGGTTCGAACCCTCGCGGATTTCTCCAACAGGGTTCCAAGGATATCTCAAATATACGAATGGAATGTATATTCAAGTTTTGACTTAAATCTGTCGCCTTAGACCACCTGTAATAATGTTAGCGATCGCGCGCGAGAAAAGAAGAAGCAGACAACACTGACTCGGCCATAGCTACGCTTACTAAGCAAAAAATCCGTACGAATATATTCATTGAAATTTGAGCGATACATTCCCATTCCCATCAATTGAAGTAGCTTGTCAAAGGCAACCCAGGAGTCTTGATAGATTTTTCTTTGATCACTTATGCGCTCAAGGAAATTGCTAAATCTACACTGTCAAGGTTTGCCCTCGACGTGCTCATCCATCTCCTCCATCATACCTTCAATTTCGCGGTCGCGATACCACGCTCGTACACTGTCCATGACTTCATCCAAACTATCCCCTCCATCCATAACATCGTCAAGCTGATTCAATGTCAACCCACTGCGATGATCCGTGACTCTTTGTTGCCCCCAGTTATACGTCCGCACTTTGTCACTGCGCCCCGTCTTGCCGTGCCCCTGCGTGCTCCGGCGCAACTTAAGCACCTCCTCCTCCCTCGCCTCCCTGCGCGCCTGCGCCAATCGCGACCGCAGAATCTGCCACGCCTTGGCCCGATTCTGATGCTGCGAGCGCGAATCCTGCACCGCGACAACCGTGCCCGTCGGCTCGTGCGTCAGTCGCACTGCCGAGTCAGTCGTGTTGACGTGCTGCCCGCCGGCGCCGCGCGCACGCATCACATCCGTGCGCACGTCCGCCGCTGACACATAGTAGTCGCTGTCCGGGTCGTTCATGTTGTCCATGCCGTCGGCCGTAGTCTCGGGCAGGCTGGGCAGCACGAGCACCGACGCGGCGCTTGTGTGTGTGCGGCCCTTGGACTCGGTCGCGGGGACGCGCTGCACGCGATGCACGCCGGCTTCCGTGCGCAGGATGTCATAGGCGCCATCGCTGGCGACTTCGAGGATAGCTTCTTGTAGGGGTGCATCGGAGCCGTTGGGGTCGCCGGCGCCGGCAGCGTCTTCGTACTTTAGGAGGCTGGCGCGGAGACCGCGGCGGGCGCAGAAGGAGGTGTACATGCGCAGCAGATCGCCTGCGAAGAGGGCTGCTTCGGAGCCGCCGATGCCGGGTCGGATTTCGAGGAGGCAGGGCATGTCGGCGAAGGGGTGTCGCGGGACGAGCGCGGCGGTGAGGGCGGCGCCGGCAGCGGCGACCTCGGTGGTTGCGGAGGCTATATCATCTTGTGCGAGCTGGCGGAGTTCTGTATCTGTGGAGGGGTCACGGAGTAGGGCGTCTAGTTCGGTGAGGGAATCTGTAGCTGATTGCCAGGAGGCAAGCGCAGCAGCAATGGGAGCGAGCTCGCCAACGCGCTTCGCTGAGGTGGTGTCGAAAGAAGACGTCAGTTGGGAAGTGAGACGGGTGTGTTCTTGCAAGGATGCGCGCGCGCGTGTGAGTAGAGCAGGCGATAAAGGAGAGTCGTGAGGAACTAGAGGTGCGTCAGTATGTGGAGATGGGCAGTGAACGTCAAGAAGATGGCCGCACCATTGTTGCTAGCAAAGCGAACCAACGGCCGTGAGGCTTTAGTCAAGCGGCGGGAACACCGTTGACAGATCCAACCAAGACCTGACATATACAAAGGATAAGGATGAGCATGCGACTCTGAGACGGCTGCTAATATGGAAACCTGAGCGAACTAACTTTCTTCCTGGCTCGGGGGTTCGCGGCAACGATCATCCGGGTGGAAACATCACCAAACACGGGGGCCAAGCGTTTCCTTTCTGCCCTATGCTTATTTACAGGCGAGCAATACCATCCTGAAATTCTCCAAGATCCCCTTCCTGGATTACCAGATTTGGCGTGATATGCAGTTTTCTGACCTTCTATTTTTGTGACCCAACTACAGCGAGTTCATTTGGTGGAAATTATACTAGCCAACATGATGAAACCTCATTACACCTCGTGCCAATCATCCATGTCCGACATACAAGTCCACACATTATCACGCGGTTCGGGTCAATTAAGGATGACCGAAAGCCAGCTGGGTATTGGGCAGCAGGAGGACTATGTGCACAGACCGTTTCGTGGCGCATCGCAGGCCGAGCGCCTTGCCAGCACTTCCAGAACAAATGGCTTCTGAAACACGTGGAAATGGTCCAAGGTGCCGCTACGGCCTGCAGATTTCGGCCAAATCCCGTTGTTGTAGCTGGGTTTAATCGATATGCTGTCATGCTGAGGTGAGACTGGTTGCTTCTGCTTACCGTTCCTGTTTGCCCAAGGCATTCTGGCCCCATTGACAGGGCTTCATAAGCGGCGCTTGCCAGAGACGGCGTCTCTCCGACTGTGTGGGGCTGACGAATGCCACACAACATATGAACTAGCGCTTACAAGCTGAATTTGCCGACGAACGGGAGGCACAAAAAGCTGTGAGATGTTTCTGGCTCAGGCTACCCATGCAGCGGGACAACGTGTGCAGCCACTCAGCGTGGGAACGGACCGAAGCTGGCGGCCAAGCGCCCTGACAGCTGTGGTGGTCAGCACATGGCTCAGAGCTGGCCTTGATCCCTCCGCGATCCCTTGCGCTTGAAACGGGAAAGGATTGCTGTGTCACTATGCCAGATACGCAGAGGAGTGACCACACTCGGCACGGCCTCCGTTCGATCTGTTAACTACTGGCGGTGTCCAGGCTAATTTCAGCATCGCGCGGTGGTAGCTGCTCGTCGTACCCGCACAGGTACGGCGCGACCTGGATCATCGTAGCCGGAACCGCCGGGGGCGTTGGCGGCTGAGCAGCACGCCGCCAGTAATTGGAGGCCGTTGCCGACGGCACCAGTCTCCAGCCCCGGCGCCAACGAGCATGTCGCCGCGCTGATATGGTGTTCTCCATTGCCTAGACCGGTGCTGCTTGCCTGCACGCGAGGCTCGGGCGCGGCCACTGAGCCGTATTACTTAGCCATCTCTCTTATGCTGCTCTTTGACCTTGCTGTCTGCCTTGCTCCTTCCCACCTTGCCATAGTCTGCTCTCTTGCTGTCCTGCGTCGTGATATACTTGGCGGACCCAGCCTCGTCTTTGGAAAAGTCTCGACTGTACAGGCAAGATACGACGACTCGACAAGGCTGAGAGCGCACTGATTCCTCGTGTGGTGCCCACAATATTCTGACGCATCGAGACCCATTATCAACATGCCGGGTCGGACGAGAAGTAAGTAAAAATTTGCTTATGCCTTGCCTGCGTCGTGTACGATCTGCAACTGTATTGGGGTAGCCGCTGCGGTTGCCTATAAAGAAGGATACGTCTGCTTGCATCATGAGTACACACACATCAAGGCCCGACAGCAATTCGGTTTCCACTATTATGGCAGGACATCTTGTGTTGCAGATGCTCTTGTTTCCAACAGCATATGCAATCATCGCCAATGAGCTGCTTGGCAAACCCCTCACCCCATTCTTTCTGTCTTCCCACACCATCAATTGCACTAGGGCTAATCCTTGTCTTCCTCGGTAGGCACAAAACGGAAGAACTCCACAGATGGAGGAGCGCCTGCTCCAAAACGCGCCGCGCAGGTAAAAGTGCCAGAGCCAGAAGCTCCCTCGGAGCTTCAGCAATGGCGAGACAGTATTCCAAAGGCCTTCAAGCAGGTCGCGGAGCTCTTAAGCGCGATAAGGCGACCTCTCCCAACCCAGACTGGTGATGGCACCTACATCTCACCAGAAGAAAAGCCTAGCTTCCTGAAGGCATTCCACTCATTGAGCGTCGACGACATTGATGCACTTCTGGACACCGTCAAGATGACCATCTCCAAAGATAAATGGGATGACCGTGAGTACCTCATGGAACGCATCATCAAGGCCGCCACTGCATTGCCCGCGGGCCATTACAACGATCAAATTTCTGGGCTGCTTGTCACACGTCTCTGGAACGATCTCAGGCACCCTCCTCAGACCACTCTGGGGAAAGGAAGTCTCTATCGCTCGTATGACGGGTCAGGTAACAATCTACTCTTTCCACAACTTGGCGCAGCAGACCAACCCTACGCGCGGAGTGTGAGACCGGTGAAACAGCAGCTGACAGCTCTGCCCGAACCCGGCGTCCTCTTTGACAGTATCATGAAGCGCGATATCGTCGAGAAACATCCCAACAGAATTTCTAGTATGCTCTTCTACTTAGCGTCCATCATCATTCATGACTGCTTCCGAACGAGCCATGAGGACTTTAACATTTCCAAAACATCATCATATCTCGACCTCTCACCTTTGTACGGTAGTAATAAGAAGGAGCAGATGCATATGCGTACGATGCGTGACGGCAAAATCAAGCCCGATTGCTTCTCTGAGAAGCGACTCCTTGGCTTTCCGCCAGGTGTGGGTGCGCTCCTCATCATGTTCAATCGCTTTCACAACCATGTTGTGGAAAACCTTGCAGCTATCAACGAAGGCGGTCGGTTCAACAAACCTGGCCATGGTGCTTCGCATCACCGTCCAGGCAAGACAGCGCATCAATATGACGAGGATCTCTTCCAGACAGGCCGTCTCATCACTTGCGGCCTGTACGTCAACATTATCTTGATCGACTACGTTCGCACAATCCTAAACATTAATCGCACGAACAGCGACTGGTCTCTGGATCCTCGTATTGACATACCTGGTGGCCCAGCTCTTGGTACAGGCAATCAGGTCTCGGCAGAGTTCAATCTAGTCTACCGCTGGCATAGCTGCATCTCCGAAAAGGACACCAAATGGAGCGAGGAACTATATGCAAAGCTCTTTGGTGAAGTTGACTACACTTCCCTTCCCTTAGAGAAGTTTCTTGAAGTGCTCGGCAAATTTGAGCATGGTATCCCAGATGACCCGTCAGAGCGACCTCTCGAAGGCCTCACCCGCGGTAAGGACGGCAAGTTCAAAGACGACGACCTGGTAAACATCCTCTCCGAGTCCATTGACGATTGTGCAAGCTCTTTTGGGCCTCGCCGGGTGCCAACCGTCATGCGTGCCGTTGAAATCCTTGGTATCAAACAGGCGCGCGCCTGGAACGTGGCAACGCTGAATGAGTTCCGAGAGTACTTCAACCTGAAGAAATACGAGAGCTTCGATGAGATCACTAGCGATACCTATGTTGCTGATCAGCTCAAAAACCTGTATGGAACGCCGGACAATGTCGAGATGTACCCTGGTATTGTGTGCGAGGACGCAAAACGCGCCGAACTTCCTGGCAGTGGTCTTATGCCACCCTACACTACATCGCGTGCAATCCTGAGCGATGCAGTCGCTTTAGTAAGAGGCGACAGGTTCTACACAATCGACTACCACTCGAAGAATCTAACCAACTGGGGGTTTTCAGAGGTGGCATCGGACAAGACAGTTGACGATGGCTGTGTCTTCTACAAACTGTTCTATACGGCGTTTCCCCAGCACTTTGCCTACAACTCAATCTACGCGCACTTTCCGCTCACCATCCCTTCGGAGATGAAAGATATCTTCACTGCTCTCGGGAAAGCTAAGGACTACAATTTCGACAAGCCAGCACGCAAGCCAACAGACCTCATGGTCCGCAGTTACGATGCTTGCCTGAAAGTCCTTGCTGACCCTCAAACGTTTGGCGTCTCTTGGGGCCCAGCGATGGAATTCCTCATGGGTCCTGATGCCCGAGACTTCATGCTGGCAGGCGACGGGGAGCCCAACCTGGCTTCGAGGCAGATGATGGGTAAGGCGCTCTACATCGACGGCTGGCTACAGTCTGTCAAGGACTTCTACGAGGCGAAGACGCAGGAGATCCTGAATCGTAAGAAGTACCAAATCGCGGGCCAGAACCAGGTCGACATCATCCGCGATGTCAGCAATATGGTGCACGTGCATTTCTGCGCGGAACTCTTCATGATGCCGCTCAAGACCCCTGAGCACGAGCATGGCGTGTTCACAGAGAAAGAGCTCTACCTCATCATGGCGGCCGTCTTCACCTGTGTCTTCTTCGACCTCGACCCAGAGCATTCCTTCCAGGTGCATCAACTGTCACGCGAGGCGACGCAGAAGCTGGGCCAGCTGGTCGAGAAGAACGTGCAGAGCATTGCAGACCATGGTGTGCTTGCCAGTGTGTTCCAATACTTTGCGGATCGAAAGGAGCACGGCCAGCTGCGGCACTACGGCGTGCACATGATCAAGCGCTTGCTGGAATCCGGCATGCCTGTGAAGAAGCTAGTATGGGGACACATCATGGGCACCGCAGGTGGCATGGTGCCGAACCAGGGTCAACTCTTTGGGCAAGTGCTAGAGTACTACTTTGGCGAGGGCAAGGAACACTGGCCTGAAATTGCACGCTGGGCGAGGCTCGAAGGTGAGGAGGCCGACGAGATGCTGATCCGCTACATCATGGAGGGCAGCCGCATTTACTGCAGTTCTGCGGTATTCCGCGACGTCCACAAAGACATCACGGTGCAAGACGGACACGAGAAGATCCACTGCAAGAAGGGCGACAGGGTGATGGTTAATCTGTATGAGGCGTCTCACGACAAGTCTATCTTCCCCCACCCCGAAAGGGTGGATCTCACGCGCCCGATGGACAGCTACGTGCAGCTTGGCTGGGGTCAGCATCAATGCCTGGGCCTAGACATGACTCGCGTGGGTCTGATGTCCGTGATGCGCGTCATTGCCAAATTGCCAGGACTCCGGCCAGTGCCAGGTCCGCAAGGCACGGTAGCGAAGACGCCCAGTGCAGTGCCAGGCTATTTCCAGTACTTGACAGAGACGGCAAACGGGTTCTTCCCATTCCCAGTCTGTAAGTTGCATGCTCCTGTCCACTCATATGTGAATGCGACACTAACAAATCTTGCTTCTAGCCATGAAGGTCACTTGGGACGACACAGATGTGAAGGTCAAGACCAACGGGTCATCGACAAATGGACATGAGCAGTGGTAGGTGGAGAGGCTGGCCGCTATCAAGTTGCGGCTGTGGTTCTGCGAGGGGCTGTATCATTTACTGGGCTGGGTCAATTCAAAACATGTGTAGGTGTAGCCGGATCATGGCGCAGGTAGTCACAAATTTAGCGTTTTTCCCAAATCATTCCAGTGCCCAATTCGGAGTGGATCGAGTGTTTTGAGCTGTGCGAGCCATTCACGCATCTCGGCTGTTGTGAGCATCCGGGTTCCACCGTCCAATCGTAGATACTGCCCACTGTACTGCAGCAGGTTTTGGTATAACCACTTGCAGTCTTTTGTGTCCTCGAGCAGTTCTTTGAAGTCGGCAATCTCGCGGGCGAAGATTTGTTTTCGATCTGCATCAGTGAAGCTCACCCATATCTCACTCGCGGGCCCACTCTCCTGAGGAGCGGTCATAAGCACATACATGAGGTACTGATGGTACTTCCACATGCTCTGGTCTGGCGGATCTAGCATCAGGCCATCCTTCAGGAAGGCAATCTCGGCCTCGAAGAAGGCCCGCCGTTGGTCTTGTGAGGCGGCCCGTTCGTCGAGAACTGATGGGATGAGCTTTGAGCGGGTGTTCCACGCAGAAAAGTTGGAGAGGTCGGCGCGGATCATTTCCTCGGTGTACGAGAGCTCAGACTCTAGTAAAGAAGGAATCTTGGATATTTGGAGCTTCTTTGCATCTTGCGCCACGGCTGTGTCGTCCTGCTGCTCTGCCTCCCAACGCCGCAGCCGAGCTACGATCATGCGGCGGTAGTCCCAGCCGTGGAAATTGCGACGATCGCGGGAGAGCATGAGCTTGACCAGATTGAGTTCTGACCGCCAAAGACTGCGAATATAGACTGGATGGTTATTGTAATGGGTTGCACTTTGTTCGAGGAGCCATATGCGATGGTTCCATATCCAGTAGCACTTCGGGTATTGCTTGAGGAGAGGCAAGAGGAACTCGCGATCGCGTGTGAGGAGGTCAGTGTTAGGTTGCACTGGAGGTGTGTGGTCTTCTGATTCCAGAAGTGCTAGTATGATCTTGCGGCGGTAGTTCCACATTGTGTAGTATTCGGGGTTCTTTGTAAGGAGTTTCGAGGTGAGTTCGAAGGCATCTTGGTCGGTTTGTGAGCGGTCGTTCTACGATGACATTAGTTCAGTCGTAATATGCTCTTCGCAAGGAGAATTCTATACGCTGGTATTGGCCTGTTCTACCAGTGACCTATAGTCTGCGATCTCGCGTTGCTCTTTCTCTCGCGCTTGGGCGGTCCTGAGCTCGGCAGCTCGCGTGCGTGGAATGCCATGCTGCAGGAAACAACGTTAGCTTGAGGTGTCTCGCAAAGTTCCGGGTAGTACCTACGCTCATCTTAGTTTAACGATAACCTTAGATCTCCACCAGTCAAGGACGAAGCAGAAGCAGCATGATGCTGCTATCCATGGGCGGAGATACAGGCAAGCGGCGGGGCAAAATCCGAGCAGGAAGGGGCCGCGGCGGTCAGGCCAGTGGCATTTCATCTGCCACACGGCTGTGCTTGCTTCTCCCCAGTCTCATTGATAAGATTAATATTTTTATATTGCGTTGCACTGGCCAGTGCAATCCAGATACGCCATTCAAGTGACAGACTATCACAACCAGGAGTCACGTTGACAAGCAGTTGCTTCGCCTTGCGGTTGCTCTCTTCCAGCATCCCTCCTTCGTTCTCCTACGGTTTCGAGCGGGGTCTCCTTTCTTTCTTTGATTTTCCTATGTCCTGTTATTCCGAACTTCCTCGGGACAACCTACCTCGATGCTCCTCATTGTCTACTTAAGTATTGTTAAGCCAGGTTTGCCTCATGGCTGACCAGGAAAACGAACCACTCCCCTCGAATCACAATCGTCCACCTGCTCCACATATACCTTCACACTACAGGTCATCAAGCTGGAACCTGTCTGATATTGTATCTCAACCTGTGTGTTCAACAACCCGCTCACCCTCCTCGGAGCACTGCTTAGGTTTTGGGTTCCGTTATTCCGATCCAAAGCCGCTACCTCAAGATGCCTCAAAGCGAGTCGTATCCTGGCTGGGCCAGATATCAAACGGCGGGAGCCTGAGAGCCACTTCTTCGACATCTCGCTTCGACGGTAACTCTGACAGAAGGTCTGTCTCGCTTGGAGTCAGCACGTTTGCTGACCCAAGCTTTCTGCCTATCTCTGGCAACACGCCTGGTAGCCTTGTCGACTGCGAGCTGATCGGAAGCGTCTCTACCTCTCGCCTGTCTGAAGATGTCAGTTATAGCCATAACAGCTTCTGCATCAAACCTGCACTGGAAACAACACCAGCTTGTGTTGACAGTCCCTCTCGCACTGAGTTCACATTGCTGAGCGCCCCAAGCTTTCGGCTATGTAGAAGTGGATCTTCATCAAGCAGTCTGTTAGTGAGACACCACCGCGTCTTGAAATAGGACCTCAACAAACGGCTGCGTTCGACTCAACGACCTCAAGGCTCAAAATCTACACCGAAGACACCCAACAGAAGTCCTGATCGTTTCATTTTACCTCGACAGGATATGGACGAAGCCAGAGCTCTGTTCATGAGTAATAAGCCATTGAGAGCTCTGACTGGCACTGAAAGAAGCAACAGACACCGAAACACTTTATCAGATCCATTTGGACACCCGCACAGGCATCGCCTTGCATCTTTAGACGTGCCAATCCTCCCTGCTGGCTTCGCATCGTCTCGCCCTGGGCGTCATCGCTTGAATCATGTCTTGCGTGACCGAGAGGATGCCACCTCCAACTCGAATCGTATAGTAAGTGTCGGAGCTATCTGGAATGTCGGTGGGTCTGCTGTTGCGACTGGCAACACACCCAATATTGCTTTTCCAGTATCTGGTGGCATCATCTCTCATGCATCCGCAGCTCCGAGGTACACATCTCGATTTCTTGAAGGATTCTCCGCCAAAGATGAATTTGCAATGCATGAGAAGCGTTTGGCATTGGCCCTGGGCATCGACAGAGCCAACAGAGTTATAGGTCTTGAGCCTTACACAGATCATTCTGGCTTGCATCAAGCCGGCGGTACTTGTCTGCCTCAGCGGGGCCATCAAGAAGGCTTACTGTTCAGAGACAACAAATGGATGCACAATGGAGGGATTCACCGTATGTCTCACTGTTTGGACGCAAGTTCGTTACGACTGACACTGCACTCAGGACCCAAGGCCTCCAAAAAGCTCAGAAGTTGTATTCCAACCATAGCATTCAGATAAGTTTCTTCCTTCCACGGCCGCCGCTTCATTGTTACTAAACATATTTGCACAGTCCTGGAAGCTCCAGACCTGAGAGACGACTTCTACTGCTCTGTTCTTGCTTATTCATGCGCAGCTGATCGTCTTGCTGTGGCCCTTGGCAGTATGGTCTACCTCTGGTCTGAGCATAGAGCAGTGATCCCACTGCCGCCAGACCTCCATCCGCAGCATCTACGTTCTGCATATGTCACATCCCTGGCATTCTCCTCGGAGCAAGGTGGTCGTGGTGTTCTAGCCGTGGCAAGAGGGGATGGCAGCGTCGCCCTTTGGTCTCCTTTAGATGAGGAACCGCGTTACTTGAAGCTCACCCAGGCGACCGCTGCTGCCCATGTTTCATTTCGACCCACGACGATCCGTTGCGCCTCGCAACGACACCCTTCATTCATTGCCGAGACCGAGGTCATGCTAGTCGGAGATGACATTGGCGCGATTTCCGTCTATTTCGTCGAGTGGCCCAAGAAGGCCGAGCGGTTTCTCTTTGGATGGAACGGGGGGATTTCTCTCCATGCACGAGTCTATATTCATACTCAGCAGATTTGTGGCATCTCTTGGTCACCAGACGGGGATTTCTTCGCTTCTGGAGCCAACGACAATGTTTGCAGCCTCGTTGAAACTGGCAAAATACTCCACGCTGGTGAGAATGGTGAAGCTGATGCTGCGGATCTCAACGACAGCATTCTTTTCGGTCGGACCAGCATCAGACATCAATGGACTCTCAAAGCTGCAGTCAAGGCAATGGCTTTCTGTCCTTGGCAAAGAGGACTCATTGCAATTGGAGGTGGTTCCAACGATCGCTGTATCCATTTTCACCATACCATTTCTGGAGTGTGTCTGGCCACTATCGACTGCGCGGCTCAGGTGACTTCCCTGACTTGGTCGACTTCGAAACGAGAGATTGCTGCGACACTGGGCTTTGCTCAGCCCGAGCATCCCTTCAGAATTGCCGTGTACTCGTGGCCGACTTGTCAACAGGTTGTTGCTATACCATGGCAGGATGATATGAGAGCACTCTCCGCTGTGCCCTATCCACGGGGGTCTGGCATGAAGCATGGCATGGCACGTCTTGCGGCATCGCGAAGGAAGGAAGAAGGCTGCTTGGTAGTGGCTGCGAGCGATGGAAGTATCAAGTTCCATGACATTTGGTGTGACTCCAAGAATACCATCGGTCCTCATCAGGGGATATTTGGTGGAAGTGCTATTCTGGAAAGTCTGCACGGTATCGAGCAAGAGAGTATGGAGACAATAAGGTAGGTTTTCCCTGTTGTACAGTAGCGCAAATCTTTGACCTAAAGTGTTCTATCCCCTCAAATGCTCATAGAGCTTACTGATCACCACAGCCCCGTGAATATGCAATAGCTAGCCCGCCACGTTCTCAGCAACCTTCTCGCCATCTATGCCAACTTTACCTTCTGCTCGCTCCCCTATGTTTTCAGAGGGCTCGTACAACTTCGCGATTGCCTCCATTGTTGTATTCCCACCACTGAAAATGACGCCAATGTTCCATCCATCGTCACCAGCTTCTCGCTCAACCAGTTGTCGAAAGTCCTCATTGAATAATACTACAGCCAGTGCCACCGCACCACTGGGTTCCACGACGACCTTCATCCGCTCAAACACCAGTCGCATTGCTGCTTTGATTTCCTCTTCGGTCACGCTGTATGCGCCCCTGACTTTGGATTTGTCGCTAATGATGGACCATGGAATCTTGCCCACTGGCGTGCGCAATCCATCGGCAATGGTCAACGTTTTCACGCTCTCGACTCGCTTCCCCTCCTTCAGCCCTCGACACAAGTCGTCCGCGCCTTCAAACTGCGGTTCTGCACCAAACACAGCAATTCCTGTCCCCGCCAGCGCAGTCGCGATCCCGCTCAGCATTCCACCTCCTCCACACGGCGCAACCACCGCATCCAACCCCTCACTCCCCGCCCCTCTCTCACTCCCTCCCGCCCTCTGCGCCCTCTGCGCCCGCTGCGCCTGCCGACTCCGCCAACCAAACCCATCGATGCTGCTCTCCCGCTCCGCCGCCAGCATCTCCTTGACCTGCTGCTCAAACTCAATCGCCATGGTCCCCTGCCCCAGCAGCACGTCCGGGTGATCATACGGCGGCACCAGCACCGGCCCGCCCTCCTCCGCCCGCACGCGCGCGACGCACGCCTCGCGCTCCGGCGCCGTGCTGCCGCTGAAGTGCACGTGCGCGCCGTAGCCGCGCGTCGCGGCAATCTTGCTCGGCGTGCTGATGCGCGGCATCACAATGTGCGCGGGGACGCCGCGCGTGCGGGCCGCGAGCGCCAGCGCCTGCGCGTGGTTGCCCGACGAGTGCGTGATGACGCCGGCCTCGAGCTCGCCGGCCGTCAGGCGCGAGAGGGCGTGGAAGGCGCCGCGGGCTTTGAAGGCGCCGATCTTTTGGTAGTTCTCGCACTTGAAGAAGAGCGTAATGCGGGGGCTGGAGGGGTGGGGGACTGTTGCGGTGGCCGGGTGGAGGGTGGAGGCAAGGTCGGAAAGGGTTTGCGAGGTCACCACGGGCGTGAGGTGGATGTAGGGCTTTATGCGCTCGTGGGCTTCGAGGACGGAGGCGCGCGTCAGGGGGCGGTTTGCTGCGTCGGCCATGGTGGGTGGGGGGCTCGGTGGTGGTTGTCTGGAGGAACTTGCTCACGAGGGAACAATTTGGCTTGACGAAAGGAAAGGTGACGCGATCGATCAATGGTGGGGTGGTGGGGTCACAGCCCCTGGGAGACTTTCTCCTTTTCGGAGTCTTATGTCTACATCAAACACGCAATAATGTCTAAGATATGTCGTATGGGAGATGCGCAAGATACAGTACTAATTCTTTGAGTGTGTTCTAATTGTTTCAGTGGAGACTCTTTTGCCATCTATCGGCGACAAGACCTTGAAGTCGCTCCATCACAAAATCCTATGTGCTATAACCCCTGGCAGAGAGCCACTCCAACACGGCGGCCTCGTCTCTCGCCTTGTATGTTGCATTGCCGCCGATGGTATCGCCCACCACGCCCAAGCATCTGTCATAACCTTTGTTGTCCTTGCCCTCGAAGAAGGCCTCAATGTCCTGCTGAACAGTAGCATCGCTGAACTTGTTGAGACTAACGCGCAGGAAGCGGTCAAGCACGACCATGTTGCCACCCAGACGCTCGCGCACGTGTGGCCAGTCGGCCTTGATCAGTTCCCACAACTGATGGCGAGTCTTCGAGTTGGCCGCCAGGCTGCTGGAGCCCGAGTGTACGTCTTGCACAGCAACGTGCTCGGACATGAAGAACTTGAAGAAGTCCTCCGCTAACTCTGGAGATTGCACGCGGCCCAAGGAGGTCAGTGCAATCTCGCGGCCATCGACAGACGTGGTGGTCAGGAACTCATCCTTCACCGCGTCGTAGGCGGGTTTGCCCTTCTCCGTGATCGCGATGCGCCAGACTGCAGACCTCAAATTCTGATTGAGGGCGGCCTTGTCGCCGGAAAAGTAAGCGTCGAACTGCTTGTTTGCTGTTGCAATGATACCTTCATGACCTGCAAGGCCGGCGGTGGCGATGAGCAAGGCGCGGAGCTGGGCGGTCAAGTAGCTTTCGCTTGGGTCGAAGTCCCAGCCGAGCTTTTCGGTTTCCCGCGTAACAAGTTTGAGGGTGAAGTCTTTCAAGCCCTTTGAGACCTTTTCGTTTGTGCTGAACACCTGGCGGACGCTTGCAAGAGAAGTGATAACTTGGGACCAGACGAGGTAGTTGTCCTCATCTTGAAATTTTTCGAGCAAGCCCAGGAGACCAGTAGTGGTACCGTCGCCACTAACAGCCAGAGCCTGTGCATCGCCAATCAAGCCAATCTTATCTTGAATACTGAGTTGATCTTTCTTGCTGCCAAGGGCTTCCAGGCGCTTCGGTGGATAGTTTGTGCGGTAGAAGCCCGTCTGGTCCCGGTTGAGTTTGTAGAAAGACTCATCGATGCCACGAATGGTGGTTTCCTTGCTAGTCAGTGCTTTGGGGGCATTGCTTTCCTTTCCAACGGCAGCTTTCAGACCAAGAGGAAGCCACCAGGTTGTGGAGTCTTCTTCTGGCTTCACATCGCCCGTTGTTAGGAACCGAGACTGCTTGACAGAGATCTGACCTGGCTCCTCTGCAACTGTGAGCACGGGGAAACCAATTTGACGAATCCAGTCGTCAATAAAAGCTCCGACATCCTGACCGGAAGCCTCGCTCAGGCCTGCCCAGAGATCTTTGGTCGTTGCATTTCCGTATGCATGCTTCTTGAGATAGATCGCTACACCGTTCAGGAAAGTTTCTGTTCCCAGGTGAGCCGCGAGCATTCGGATTACTGAGGCGCCTTTCAGATATGAAATATGGTCGAAGATCTGGTCGACTTCCAATGCATCCTTGACGGGAACTTCAATGGGATGAGAGTTGCGCACAGAATCCAACGTAAAAGCTGTTTGCATAGCCTCTTGCACAAATTGACCCCAAATATCCCAGTCAGGGTGAAGCTTGTCAATAGCATACCAACCAACCCACGTGGCAAACCCTTCGTTGAGCCAAAGCTCACTCCACCAGTCCATAGTGACGAGATTACCAAACCATTGATGAGCTAGCTCATGTGCAACCACATAGGCGACACGATTCCTGTACTTCTGATCTGAGTTCTTTTCGTCGAAAAGAACGGCCGTCGTCCTGTAGGTCACGAGCCCCCAATTCTCCATGGCGCCGTGCGAGAACTCATGCACAGCAAGTAGATCGGATTTTGGTAGAGGATACTCAATCTTAAAGATGTCGGAAAACATGTCGATGACCTGGTGAGCATGCTCAAGGGCGAAGCGACCTTGTTCCTTCAGGCCACGAGTTGTGTAGACGCGCACAGGAAGATTTTTGCCGTTGTACTTCCTCCTGGTGAAATCTTCAACGTATTCAAAGTCTCCAAATGCCCATGCGAGAAGGTAGGTGCTCATGACAGGAGTTGTTTCGAAAGAAACAACTTTGAGGCCGTCTTTCTTGCTCTTCTTTGTCTCCTTTTCTGGCTGGTTGCTCAGTGCGGTCTGGTCCTCGGGTATCTCAATTTGGACATCGAAAGAAGCCTTGAGATTGGGCTCATCGAAACAAGGAAATGCTCTGCGCGCGTCACTGGACTCGAACTGGGTGCTGAACATGTAGTGAAACTCATCGTCGCGAGCCGTCGATGGAGATGCAGGCGCGGCCGGCTTGTACTTGGAGCGATACTGGATGGCTCATGTCAGCCTATCGCAGCTTCAATTGGTCACTAAAGAGACACGGAACATACAAAGCCAGCCATAAGATTGTTTATGGTACCCTCGAAGGTCAAAGTGAGCTTGACCTTAGTCGACGGGGCGACACTGGATGGGAAAGACAAAGTAGCTTGCTGAGACTTCTCGTTGTATGAGATGTTGGACGCCTTGATAGGCTCGGAAGCTTGAATCTGGGCATGGTGTATCTTGAGCTGATGTGAGTTTAGGGTAATGTCTTTGACCTCCTCCTTGACATCGAGATCGATGATGACGGTGCCGGTGTAGTTCCATGGAGCCCCCAGGGAGATGTCGTATAGGGAGATGTCATAGTGAGTGGGCTTCACCCTGTGTACCTGTCAGTGAATCGGAAGGCCCAGCGTCGCAGATCGAGTCATTCGCGTACGAAGTGGGAAGAACATCGCGATCTGCCGGCATGACGAGGCTCGCTGGTGAATGATAGCTGCAGTATGTGGCCCGGCTCGGCTTCCGAACGGGGTTGTGCGTATAACAGGGAAGAGCAAGGCTTGCGAAAGGAATTGATAGTGAGGTTGCGGTCGTGTGCGAGCGTCGTGGACTCCTCGAGCTGCCCCGCGCCGCTGCGGGCCCAAATGGCGCGATGCCGATGTGGGGGCTGGTCGCCCGCCTCGCGACTTGCGCGGTCCTCTGGCGAAGTCCAAGCATCAATGGGCTTGGGTGGCCATGAAGCGAATGACGATGGAAGTGGAACAGATGGCCAAGCGCAAGTCGCGGCGCGCCACGTCTACATAGCACGCTTCCGTCACTTCGGCTTCGGCGAGATGTCTTGGGAGGTGATTTACAATTTAGTTTGTGTAGTTTTACAGCTGAAGGCTCGTGAGCCCTGTTCCTATGCACTCATGAATGATGGTTGCTCAGTGGATGCCCATAACGCCGCCGCTGAATGCATGCCGTCTCGTCTCATCGTCCTTGCCATGTCTCGAAGCTTGGTAGCATGCCGCCTTCATAATCTAATGACAGTGTTCATGCAGTCAATTCGCAGCTCTCTCCGCGCAATGACGTTCTTGACCCAATCTATCCCAAGGCCATACCATGCAGATCTGGATCTAGTCCGGCGATCAAGCTCGTCCGTTGCGGCGTTCAAAAGTGCCGAAGCGGTCTCGTTAAAGGCGGAAGCGACTAGAGTCATGCCCTCGGCCACTATTGGTATGGATGGAGTCGCCTGGTTTGTCGTCGCATCGGTCTGTAGGAAGGTTCCTCGTGGCTCAAACCAATCCCCGCGAAAGTCGAATACTGCGATGACGACAAGAAGGAGGAGCAGGGAGCAGTAAACGCAGGGTCGGTTGAGCACATATGTCGCCGAGAGGAAGAGAATCAGATATACCGGAGAAGCATCGTAGCTATCGCGAGATCAGTCGAGCCTGCGTCGAGCGGACGTCATGCTTACAGAAAGAAGAGTATTGGTATCCAGGACCGCAGGCAGAACATGATTCTTGCGTCCTCGTGGCGCGTTCGATGGCAGCACGTCGGCTAATGTATGTGGTACTAGCGAAAACGTCTGTGGTCCTGCTTGTCGATGTAGCAAGCACAAAGACCTCGCATGTCGGAAATCCAAAGCAGCGTACAAATGAGGCTGAAATATAACGATGAGAGCCCCAGCCCCGGCGCTTTCCGCCAGAAAGTCCGAGGCGCTTTCCATCATCATCAAATCATTCTCTTGGCGTCTTCCTTACGCCACCACCATATCACAGCTTCCATTGGTTGACATATTTTGACCACGCTACAAGACGTTTCAGACATCATTGCTACGTCGTGGAGTAGCGGTGCATCTACAGTCAGCTCCAGTGCTTGGGCACGTGAAAAGACCTTAGGCATAACGCCAGGTTTGATCAGTACTGCCATTGTAGAATGGCGCCGCAGAGTGACGAGACCGTGGCTCTAGACGCCCAATCGAATCAGAAGTCAAACGCGTTAGCAAGGCAAGGTGATTTGAATGCTTTCAAACATTGTCGTGCGCATCGAGCTCTGAAAGTCTCACTACTTCCAGTGACCCATGCAAATCACCGAGGGATGAGTCTCACTTCATTATTACGAAACATTTAGTGAGACTGATGAGGTATGCGCGATATCACAGCTACCACTTGTCATACAGATGCATGCAGCTACGTTGCGCTTGGTAGATATAAAGTCTCGCTCTCCGCCCTGTATGTCCCTCTCTCTTCATCACACTATCTTCACCATTTTCATTACAGGACGTCACAACGCTGCGATCAGCTTCTTTCGACTGCATCCCACAGATCAAAACAGATTTGGAGCTCCAATGGCGCACGGTAGTGTATCCAAGCGCAAACGTGACGAATTTGAGGCGTCTGCAGCACCAGATGATAGTAGTGACGGAATGAACGATGAATCCGACAGTGGAGCTTCCTCTATAGAGTCAGACTCCAGCAAACTTTCGAACGAAGATGAAGAAGAACCCGATGGTCGTTATGATGCGGCGAAGGAAGATCTTCCGTTTCACGTATCATACCATCCTGCTCTGAACGAAATCAAATATGGAGTTGTGAAAGAGCTGGGTCAATACACCATGTTTGACAACGGTTCCCCGCCATGTCCAGACATGGAACCTGTGTTGCAACGATATCAAGCTGCAAAATTTCTCCCGAACGCCCGACCAACAACTATTGGCTTGATCGGCGGTGCTGGGGCTGGTATTGACCACTCTGTCCGTGTTGGATTCTACTGACTCGTTCAAGGCAAGTCTTCCTTGATCAACTCTGTGCTCGATTGCCCAGATTTGGCCGAAACTGTATGAGCTTCCCCTGACAGGCTGTACTTTGGTTGAGCTGATCTTGCCGCAGGGTGCCAGTGGTAGCTCGTGTACAAGCGTAGTCACAGAATTTTGTGCGGCCCCTCCTGAACAGACAGACACATTTGCTGCTGAGATCGTTTACCTTGAGCGGCCACAGGCCGAGCAGCTTCTTCGTCATCAATTGTCTGATATCTTGCTCCTGCGTCATGCTGAAGAAGAAAAGTGGACCAAGATTGAGCTAAACGAATACAGGCAAAAGGCAACGACGGCGATTACAACTTTCAGCACTATATTTCCCGATATTCCAGGGTTTGAGTCGGAGAAGTTGGCCTCCAAAACCCTTGCAAACGTTTCCGAAAAGACGTCTGCTGACTTCCTGCGACCACTATTGCTGCGCTGTGGAGAGTTGATCAGTGCAAACGCAAACTCTCATTTCACTGCAACTTCGGCCAAGAAGCTTAACAAGCGTCTTGCCACCTACACGCGGCCCAATGCGTCTAATAGTAAAGTGACAGGCGAGCCTGGCTTATGGCCCCTCGTAGAGAAAGTCAAAATTACCTTGCGCGATTGGCACGTCTGCAATGGTCTTAGACATTTAATATTCGCAGATCTTCCTGGACTTCAAGACGAAAACTTGGTTCGTGTTCAGTCCGCCAATGCGTACTTGACAAAATGCGACGCTGTCTGGATCGTGACCTCCATCAGTAGAGTCAAAGACAATTCCGATACGGCAAGGCTATTGGAAGATGCAATAGCTCGACATCCTAACAAGGTCGCCCTTGTGGTCACTAATTCTGATACGAATCTGAACTTACAGACATTTACCGGTTTGCAAGGCCTACCGCTTGACTTTACCGATTGTCACAATAAACACCAGAAAACGAAAGATCTCGAAAAACGTCTTGGAAAGATTGAAAAGAGGCTTAAGGCAAAACTGGATCGCACTATCAAATCTGACTTGAGCGAAGCAAAGAGAATTTTACTCGCTGAATTGGAAGATACTAGACTAGAGTTCTCGGTGCAGCTGATGAAAGTTCGAAATGAGAGTGTGGTATTGAAAATGAGGGAAGATACCAATGAAAAGGTTCCCAAAGGCACTCGCCTTCCCGTTTACTGCGTTGCGAACGATTTCTACCAAAAATTGAGAGACTTCGGATGCAAGCAGCTGAAATTCAGCGCCGTTGAAACCAATATTCCGGCCTTGCGCTGCTATGCACTATCGCTACCAACCACCAGCATCTACAAAAGTCTGAAGAAGTACGTGCAGGGACCGTATTACGTCTTCTTGGAAGGACTACAGGCTTGGGCTCATGGAGAGTATGTGGGAAATTCTCAAGAGCTCATTGACATGATACGCGAAAAACAGAAACTCGCGATAGCTCGCGTTCACCAGTACAATACTGACATGGATGCTATGGTGGAAGACCTGGTCTTCAAGAAACTCGCACAGAATGCCAGCGAATATTCAGAAACTGCTCTGAACGTTAGCAATCGTTTCCAAAGTTCTTATTCCTGGCACAAGTTCCGTCAGATCTGCAAGTCTCAAGGCTTGCTTAATCGTCCCAAAGAAATGAAGATCTCTTGGAACGAGATGCTCGCAGAATGCATTTTCACTGCTTTGAATGAGCAATGGACTTTAACAAGAAACAAACAATCTATGGGCATGGGTATGGCAGCAGGAGAAATAGTCGGACATATGAGAAGCATTTCGTTCGAAATGAAAAAATTATGCGGAGGTGATTCTCGTCTGGAAGACGTTTCCAAGACAGTCGAGATTCAAGTCCAGAAGATACAAGACATTATGATGGAGGACTTCGTCGAGTTAAATGCACTCGAACGTGATCTCGCATCTCAAATGACCAAGGACGTCCACGGATCTATGGTGGTCAAATTCATGAAATCTACATATGAAAAGTGCGGTGCAGAGTATGGTAAAGGCTTAAAGTTGCGTATGTGCCGACGCATGCACGATCACATGAGCCAGAAAGGTAATAAATCATTCGCAAATCAGATTCTTACCATGACGAAGAATGGCTACTACGCGGGCAGGAGAAAGGGCAATTTATTACTCGTCAACGAGATTGACGCTATGTTCAACTCGATTTCTGTCAACCTCCAGCTTATGACTACGGTGAAAACCGAATACAGCTCTGGCGTTGAAGAAATTCGTCAAGACATAGCTAAGCGAGTGGAGCCAGCATTGGAGATATATTACGAAATGGAGGAGACTATGAAAGCACTCGAGTCTGCTGCTTCCGGCTTCGACTTCTAATCCTAAGGGCAGCATATTGGGCACATTGATTTTTTGTTCTCTCTTTTTTTTTTCCCTCAGCCTTTTTGCCTTCACCTCGATCGAGACCGGAGCGGCCCTTCGCGTGACAGGGCCAAGGAACAAGGCTGGAGGCGCCAATCTTAGTCTACTATTCAGCATTTTCTTATAGTAGATACGATTCGAAGTATTCTCTCAATATTTCACACCCCTGAAGGTGCACCACACAATTAAGCCTTTCATCTCTCGTATCAGGAGCTCTCCTTCCTGCCCACGCGCCCCGCCAAATATCTCGACACACTTCTGAAGAAGTCGTAGCCTTTGGAAGTAGCAGCAAGACGCGAGCGTAGGTGATTCTTGCCGAAGGTACTATTCATGTAACTCGAACAGGATACTGACTTGCACAACTATCACTTACACATAATATTTGTTGTGTATTTACTCCTTTCCCTGCGCGTTGGTTATTCTGTGGAGGATGACCTGGACTTGGAGCGCAGCCATATCAGTCAGAAGTAGTGTTGTAAGAAGCTTTAACGCGTCTTCTCGTGCATTGAGATGAGGGAACACAAATCCTTGAGATCATTTTATATCGTGGTATCGTTCACAATCATCTCCGATTCCAGTTAAAGGGCTTAGATGGTGGAAACAATGTAAGCTGCAAAGTTCGCCGAGCGCTCCTGCTGGAATTCAAGGAAGGAAGCTTGCAAAATAAATTAGGTCCGAATCGGCATCTAATTAGACCGACGGCGATAGAAAGGCGTGTGCTAATAGTGGAGTTGTCGACAAGGATGCTGGCTTCTCCATTCTTCACCGCATTGGCGCTAGCGCGGCTTCGGCAAAGCATGCGCTGACCGAGGCCTAATCAAGTTGCCGCCGTCCTCCATGCATACTTAGCTGGTGTTCGCATGACATGTAACTCAATTTCAAAGGAATATCTGTCTGTTATTTTGAGGTACGAGTAGAAAGAACTGTACTAGAGAATACGATCACCCAAAGGACCTCTGTACCATTTCCTGAGTGGCGAACCAGCAACTTCAAGAACCTAACCCACAAGACGGCTTTGCTCCACCATTCGAAGTCGCAAAGAAAAAACAGAAATTTATTCAGACGGTTTGAATCATCCAGAGCAGCAATGTCACACCCAAAGAAAGAGGCGGATATCACTATTGGTTCATCCCGGGCTCCTGAGCAGCGTGAGACATTTGGTCTTCTTGCACCGTATGCCATCCCATTATTCCGCTACTCAATCGTGATGGCCTCGTGAATAGTGTTGAATTTTCCAGCTAACAGAGCCTTCTTGGTACAGCTGGAGCGAGCCGGCCTGGTACAATGCCCTCGATTCTCCTTACTACAACGAGTCGCACAAGAAGTTCCGTGCATATGTCCGAAACTACATTGACGAACACATTCTCCCGTACGCGGCGGAGTGGGAAGCAGCTGGAGAGGCTCCTCGGGATGCCGCTCTCGCATATGCACAATCCGGTCTGGCCTTCGCCGATGTGCCCCTCGCATACCGTCCCGCCAACCACCGCACAATCGCCGGCATCCCTGTCGAGAACTTCGACATCTTCCACATGATGATCATGACTGACGAAGGCGCCCGCGTCCAAGGCGGAGTCATGGCCTCCCTCTCCGGCGCCTCGGTCATCGGCGCCCCGCCCATCATCAACTTCGGCACCGAGGCGCAGAAGCAGCAGTGGCTGCCCAAGCTTTTCACGTGGGAGGTCTCCTTCTGCCTGGGCATCACCGAGCCGACCGGCGGCTCCGACGTCTCGAACCTGCGCACCACGGCGCGCAAGACGCCCGACGGCACGCACTACATCGTGAACGGGCACAAGAAGTGGATCACCGGCGCGCCCTGGGCCACGCACATGACGACCGCCGTGCGCACCGGCGGCCCCGGTATGGGAGGCATCTCGCTACTCGTCGTGCCCCTCGATTCGCCTGGGGTGTCGAGGCGCAAGATTCACAACAGCGGCCAGAACGCCGGTGGCTCATCGTGGGTCACGCTCGAGGATGTGCGCGTGCCCGTGGAGAACATTGTTGGACGCGAGAATTACGGGTTCCCTATCATCATGACGAACTTCAACAAGGAGCGCTTTATCATGAGCATTGGGTGTAATCGCCATGCACGCGTCTGCTTGGCTGAGGCGCTGCAGTACTCGTTTGACCGCGAGACGTTTGGGCAGCCGCTGGCTGCGCATCAGATCATCCGCAACAAGATCGTTACGTTGGCTCGCTACATTGAGAGCCACTGGGCGTGGCTGGAGCAAATTGCATATCACATTGGACGGCACGGGTGGCAGGCAAAGGACATAGCGTCGCGAATCGCTTTAGCCAAGATTCAAGGTGGCAGGATCGTTGAGCTAGCGGCGCGCGAGAGCCAGCAGGTGCTCGGCGGCAGAGGGTACGAGAGAGGAGTGACGGCGACAGAACAGATCAGCAGAGATCTGCGAATGAGTGTCGTGGGCGGAGGAAGTGAGGAGATCATTGGAGACCTAGCGTGGCGAGAGGAGGTGAAACGTTGCAAGCAGTACGGAGCCAAGTTATAAATATTGAACAGTCGAAAGAATCACTTCTGCATTGATTACCAGGTCGCTTTATAGCATCGCGCTGCTATGCCAATGTGTAGTACGTTCATTCACTTTGATCCCGTCGACTCTGCGGTCCATCAAAACGCCCAGCGCCTTTTGCCAGTCCACCATCGTACACTACCCACGCGCCAATGCCAGAAACAGATCATGATACATCCATAGCATCGCCGTTGGTTATCCCTAGACTTACACCGCCTTCGTCACCAATGAACTTCTTCTCAAACTCCGAGACAAACTTGACGCTGCGGCCCGCATCATAGAAGAGCTTGAAGCTGCGCTGCACATCGTCGATGCTGACATCTGTGTTCGTCTTCCGCTTCTGTGCAATCAGATGGCTTGTTATGATGAGGTTGCTGGCGTACCGCAGGCCTGTCTCTTGACCAATCTTGGTGAGAAGAGCGAGTGCATCAGGCGTCACGTCAATCTCCTCTTCTTGGGCGCGGATGGCGAGGATTTGTTGAATTTGGTCCTTGTCATATGGGTGTGTGCTGACTATGACGACGCGATCAAGGAAGTCGAGCGGCAGGCCATGGGGAGAGCGGTAGGTGGTGCCGCGGATCCTGGTGTTGCCACGATTTGATGCCATGATGACAATGGGAGCCAAGTCGTCCTCGAGAGCACGGTTGATGTAGGAGAAGCACTCAATGTCGAGCATGTGAACCTCGTCGATGAAGAGCACACCAGGAACAAGCTCGGCCTTGCCTTCCTCCTTCCATTCCGCGACCTTTGTGTTGATCTGCTGTCGGATCTCGCTTCGGATCTCGCCTGTGTCACCAGAGAAGAGAGCAAGGAAGCCTTGAGTGCGTGAGTTGATGACGTCGATTTCGTGGAGTGAGACGGTGTGGACGACTTCGCGACGCTGTTGAAGCTCGCCATCGGGACATTGCACAAACTTTGTGTCGGCACCCATTGCATCGTAATCTCGCGAACGTGTGAAAGAGCGGCCGAGCTTTGTGATGCGGCCAGAGGCCTTGTCGATGGAGATAACATCGCCCGCGATGACACGTTCCTTGGTCATGGAGTCGATCATCTTGGATCCCATGTCGTAAATGGTTTCCATGTCGTTGGTCTTGATGGTGAGCTTGCCTTGCTTGTTGGCCTGGAGGACAGTGTGTTAGTTCATACCGGGCTTATTGGTAGAATGAGCATACCCCGGTAACGCTCCTGTCTATCTGTATCTCGACGACCTCGCCTTCAATGACTTCGCTCTCTTCTTTTATGCGCACGCCGATGCTTTTGCGAAAAGCTTGTGTGAGAGCCTCGGTCTTGCTCATCTCAAGGGAGAAGATCTCGGAGCTTGCGAGGGCAGTGAACGGCACGTCCGGCCCCAGGCTTTGCGCCATGCCCATTGCGATGGCGGTCTTGCCGGTGCTTGGAGGTCCGGCGATCAGGATTGCCCTGCCTGCAATCTTGCCCTCCTTGACCATCTGCAGCACGACGGCAGCGGCCTTCCGCGCCTTCTCTTGGCCAACGAGACCTTGCGAGGATGACCGTGGTTCAAGAGTATCCGCATCGACGCCTAGCCCGCGAATGTGTGAATGCGCCGCGACGAGGTTGAAGCCTTTGAGGTCTTTGCTCTCCGAGACGGTGGAAATCATTGGCTGCGCAACATTAGCTGTTAGGATTCTTTTGGAGATGCTTCAAGGTGTGTCAGCTTACTGCAGCCATGTTCAAGCGTGTTGAAGCAGTGATCAACTGCAGTTGGGAGGTGAGGGCAAGGTGAGAAAAAGAGGGCTTTGCTTTCGCAGCTTCACCTGTCAGGGCGGCGCGGCGGCGCAGCGTCACACGACGCGCCGTGGACGCGGCCCTCAGTCCACACCCCTCTCCCAACTTTCCCAAGTTTGGCAGCAACCCGTTTTGCCTCTCCCTCGTTTGTGGTCTCTCATGGACTGTCCCTTCAGCTCAAACAATTCTGCACTGCTCGCAACGTTCTGAGAGGTGCCTCTGAGGCTTCCTTGATCCCAACCCGCTTCACCGCCTACTCACTGTCACCTTTTACGAAGTCGCTCCTCCTCCTCCTCCTCCTCTTCTTCTCCACGCGCTTGTCTTGTCGCCGCTTTCACACCGAAAGAAGCGCATAGCTCGACATGTAATTGCCTGCACTCAACTTCCAGGATGCCGACGCATAGTCCTCCAAGAGGATCACGCGGAAGGAGCTCATGGGAAACGAATTACGGCAACGGGGCTTCATCTTACCGACCCACGCGACGTTCACCCTCACGCGGACGAGACTATGAGTCTCGCCATCCGTCATCCTCGCCGCGGCGGAAGAATTCCTCTCTTTCTCGGACTCGCGGCCGTTCGCAGTCCAAGGGACCGTCTCGGCCTCCATCTCCTTCATCCGTCCCAGCCCGCGTCAGGCACCCAAACGCAAAGTCCCAAGGGGCACCGCAATCTGTCTCCGCCGCGATGTCACTCACGACAGCAATTGCCCCAGGCTCAAGCACCCCTGCCGTCATTCAGGCAAACCTGACCAGTCTTTTGGATATTAGCAACAAAATTCCCGACGCCGCTCGGAAATGGGAAGCGACACAGCGTGAGTCAACAGAAGCTGACGAAGACATGAGTCGCCTGTCAAGCTCTACACCATCGCAGGTGATAGTCATCAAGAAAGCATTCCAGGAAGAGTCCAGAAAACGGTTCAATGAAGCAAATACCACCTACCGCGAACTCATACGCATACAAGCTGAGCTGATCGCGCTTACCGCCCAGTCACTGAAGCCCCAGGAAAGCATTGATGAAGCGCTAGAGCGTCGCATATCTAAATGCGTCGAGGAACGTTTCATGGCAGAGAAAGCCAAAGAGACGGCACTACGGGAGCGTGAGCAGGAGAGTACTAGGCGCCTGGAAGCGCGTGTTGCTGGTATCGAACACAAGGTGGCAGACCTAACAAAAGTTGCGGAACGAGTTGAATCTCAGCTTACACAGTCAGACAAGAAGGTGCAAGAAGTTGTGGACAAGCATATTAAGCCCATCCGGGAACAGCTGTCGAACCCGTCCAGGAAGCCCAGCACTACACATTCAGACGGAGCTAGTCTAGAGGTCCTGCAAGAAAAGATCTCGCAACTCGTGAAAACTACATCCAATCTCCTCAGCTGGCGCACACAAGATACTGAAGCATTGTCAAAGATCGTCGAGAACGACATGGATCTTCAATCCATCAAAAAGGGCATTGATTCTGTGAAACTGGAGCTGTCCGACATTAGGAAATCGACTAAAGCTGGAGAGACTACTCTTGCGTCGATGGCGCAAGAGGTCAATAAACACCAGGATCGCATCATTAATCAGGCGAGCCGTAGCGAAACGCTGGAAACTGACATCCTGGAGCTTCAGGACACTGTGGCAGGCCTGCGAACTAAGCTGTCTGATAATGCAGCTTCACAAACACAATCGGTAACGGTTGCACCCAGTGATCCGCCACCAACAACTGCAGACTTGGACACTCTCAGAAGACATGTATCACACATAGGACAAATGTCACTTTCTGCGGAATCGTTTCCATCCATATTCCGCGCTGAGCTTGACAAATTTGGCCTACTGGGCTTGAAGGAATCTGCGGCTGACTCAAAAAGCCTCGAAGGCGTTTCGACTGCCCTGGAAAGACTCAAGGCGCAGTCTGAAAAGTTTGAACAAGACTTCATCAATTTCAAATCTTCTCTAGAATCACAGATTGCTACACACTTCGATAGGCGTGGATACTCCGCACTACAAGCGCAATCACATCGTCATGAGGGTATTCTCCAGCAAAGGTATTCATATATCCAAGGCCCAGTCAATGCTTCTCCAAGCGGCCAGCAGATTCTGCCTAGCTCACCCCAAATCCCACAGCACGCTGCTACATGCGATAGGAAATTTGACTCCCTTGCCAAGAAACTTGCCAGCTTCGAGAAAATCATGCTCTTCTTGCAGGAACGGTATGACTCCGTATCAACTGAGTCTCTTCATGAATCCATTGTGCAAACCATGACCAAACAATACCCTATTGACGCATGGAAAAAGGTGACCGATCATATGCAGGGTCATCTCGCCAACTCTTCCCGCACCATCCACGATAAGTTTCTGGATATGGAAAAACGCTTAGACGATATGAAAGCAAGTGTACCCACGGAAACGACCTCACAAGCTAATGTCGATATTTTCAACACTGCCCTATCAAACGTCACCGCCGAACTTTCGTCAGTCAAAATCATGCTTGAAACTGTGCAAAGTACCATCAAGACTGAGCAGGCGACAAACTCAAATCCCCTAGATTCACGCATCGAGACCATTCAAGCAGACATTGAAGTCCTTCGGGAAGATTCCGACAATCGACTGTCACGTCTGGAACCAAGACTCTTAAAAGAACTTAATTTCGAAAGCAGAATTCATGCGCTGGAGACTTCAAAAACGGGCGAAGTGCTCTCTTCAATGGCAAACGGTTTATCGACGTGTCAAAGCGATGTGAAACAGCTGCTAGCACAGCGGGATTCTGTTGATGCAGGACTAGAAACCCGAATGGCCGACGTCGAAAGTAAAATCCATGATATCCCACCCCAGATCAAGGATGTTGCCACCAGATTCGAGAATTTTTCGGACAAGTTCCAGCACAAGCTGCATCAAAATTCTGAATCTGTCAATGCTAACATTCTCAAAATCAGTGCCGGGTTACCAGAAGGGGGCTTCAAAGCACTTGAATCGCGGTTTGTCACGCTAGAGAGACTGCAAGGCCTCGAAAGCGCTCTTCACGATGCTGTTGCTGCCGACAGCTCTAACGCTAGTTGGCAAGATATTCATGTCGACATCCGCAACGGACTATTCTTGCGAACTGATATCCTCTGGAGTCACGACGTCCTGCTTGGAATCGGAAGCGAAAGTATCGGACGTATTTCCTCCAAGTCTGGTCAAGAATGGCCCCTTCGACTTGCGCGGAACGGGAGCAGACGCAATGTTTCCAAGCAAAACGGAACCGTACCATCAGCAAAGAACGATGCCTCATCTAGTGGACGGACCGAGCAGCCAACGTTGGGCAAATCCGCCTCCCAGAAATCTACTGGTCCGACCAAAAGGAAGCGCCCCGATGTTGAAGAGCCGAGCAGACCCTCGACTCCGATCAAGTCAGAAGGACCAAAGCGCCCACAAGGCCGCTCCAAAAAGGTCAAGGCAACTCACAACGCAAGTTCAAGCTCGACTCCTGCACAAGGTCGCCGAGAAGATTCGCCCGAGGCACCGATCAGTCCAGGGCAGACTCACCACGTTGATCTTACCGACTGAACAATGCGCATACGAGGACAAGCTGGGTTTACATACTTTTCTTTTCCCTTGAAGGAAGATTTCGGAGGAAGAGGAAGCAGAGACGCTCATGACGGTGCTTTTTTAATTTCTGGAGGCAGGCATATCTGCTTATCCACACACGCCATGCCAGATATGGACGCTACTTCGCAGGAAGCTCCAGCATGCAGCAAGCAATCATCGACTTAAGACTTAATGAACATCGGTAAGGAATAGGATAACGGAATAGCAAGGAGTGGAGAAAGGTTTTCCGTCTCTATCGAATACAGATTGGTTTTAGCAACGGCATGCACGAGTGCTCACTCTACATAGCTATTAGCAATTGACTACCATGATGCCCTCTGTTTTCGCTCTCGCACGATGAACTACGTCTCCATCTCCTCATTTGTCGTCCAGATGGCTCGTCGCAATGATAAAGGCGAAGAGCATCCGCATTGACCAAACACAAGGTAGGACATGGCAAGTCACGACAGAAGATCGTACGCCGTGAGGCTAATGTCTCCGCTACTAATAGAATGCCCAGTCCACAAGAAGCCGGAAGCGCACTGAGTATGAGGGATGTGAAGTCTGCTCTTGCATCAACTATAGACGTCTGGACCATGGGCTGATCCAGCGTATATGCTTGTGATGCGTCGTCACCTGCTTAGGTGTCACAATTCACCATCACAACGGCTCGAGCTGCATATTCAAGAGTGATATCCATTCGGGGCATGGTCATGAGGATCGCGTATACTTCGTTTCGTACGACAAGAACAGACGTCGCCAGCTCTTGGTCGTCTGCCTTCAGTCTTTCCCCTCTAGCAAACGCGCGGACAGCCCATCAAGTGTCGAGATAGTCGGCCGCCATGAGCAGCTCGAGGCACAGCTCCGGCGGGATATCCATGTCAGGCACGTCCTTGCTCTTCTCGAACTTCTCCTTGTAGTAGAAGTACTCGCAGACTTTTTCGAGCACGACGCCGCTGTTGGTCGCCGTCTGTCAGTGTCTTTTCCTGCTATTCGTCTGGGGGGCTATGACGTTCAGCCGGACAGGAGGGATACGCACTTTATATTCTCAAACGTGACGCGATTATTTCTGTGCTCTGCAAAGCCATCTAGAGGGGATGTGTTAGCGGTCGTGGGTCTCGGCGGTGATGTGTGTAAGAGCATGCGCACTGGTGGGGTCCAGCATGCGGCGGATCGCGGGCGCACTGGTGGCTGCGCTGCGGAGGATGTGGAATTCGTAGCCATCTGATGACACGAGCGTCGTGTAGTCTGGTAGTGGTGCTGACGTTGCCATGATCATGTAGCAGTGCTTGATCGTGGGGTGGAGGAAAGACGCGTATGAAGAAGTTTGGTTGTCGGTAGACTTGGCGCTGGAAGATAATGGTCGCGCTGCCACGTGATTCCAGACTTGCTTCAGGACATGGCCATTGCTTGCATTCTTCATCGTAGAACCGAGTTCGATAGGGTACGGCGTCATTCCAATACATTCTGTCGTTATGCTGGTTCAGCGGCCCGCGCCATGCTACATGTATTCGCTTATCGTATCACCAAATTTCTATCAGAGATCGCCATGCCCTCTCCTGAACTTGTCCGGGATGTTCCTCTCGACAATCCTCAGCTTGTCCTGTTCCTCTTGTCTCTCTTGCTGCCTCTCCATCTCTTCATGATGCTTAAAGTGCGCAATGTCCTCAGGGTGCGTCAACTCCTCCTCAGTCGTGTTCTCATCGTGGAAGCGCTCAAAGTGGTGCACCTCGTACTCCCACTCATCGTCACCATGGTGCCCAGGCCCAATGCCCCAGTCCTTGAGCCTCTCTCCTCGCCCGTCCCACGCCTGAGTGAGCTCCTCCCGCGTGATCATGCGGTCGTTGTTGGCGTCGAAGCGCGCAAGGATGTCGTTGAGCAGCGCGTCGCGGCGGTCCTGGGGTACTGGTTCGCCGTCGGGCATGGCAGCACCAGGGCCACCGACGCCATTCGTCGAGCCTGGAGCGAGGCCGTGGGTGCGCAGGATTTCCTCGGGCTCCCAGACGCCATCGGAGTCGTAGTCGTGGAGGCTGAAGAAAGTGGAGGCGTCAAAGGTTTGGATGTGGTGTTCCGACTCCATGTGTGCGACAGTCCAGTCTTGCGTTGAAGCGAGTACTTCCTCGAACGTTTTGAGAGGCTGTTGAGACGCGGGTGGAGAATCATGTGTGCCATGTGCTAGTAGGGGTATTGGGGCGAGCAGGGCGAGCAAGGTGAGCAGCGGCGCCATCTTTGCTGATCGATGCGAATGCATCTTGTGGACGTGGGCGTGTGCCGGGCGGCGGAAGCAATCTGCAAGCTTCTCAGAGCATAAGTGCCAAAGGACGTGGAGCTGCAGATACGCAATTGGCGACGATGCAGAGAACGCGCGGATCGCTTCAGGGGAAACGTTTCTGGCTTGGCAGGGTCTCTGCGTCTGGGGTATCTGCCGCATGGCATGTGAAACATCACCGTATTGACTTGATCACAACTTCTATGGTCACGTTGAATTAGAAATGCGGGGGGTCAGCACTGAAAAGAAACAGTTTAACTTGAGAGATCCTGCAATATATTCGAATTCATGTCACTGCTCGGTCGACTGCCAGGCGTCCGCCTTATACCCCTCCATGAAACTCGTATATTCATCGCCGCTCCTCACCCACCCCTTTATGCCCCCCTCCAACACCAGACTCTTCACTTTGACGTCTTCACCAGCATCTACATGCGCCTTGATTGTATCCGCAAACCACCCTGCGCACCGTGGACCACGCCCGTTAGACGAACCTTCAGTACAATATCAGCAGTCAATTCGACTACAAAGATTCCCTTCCTCTATTCCGTTCGCATCGACACTTGAAAGGCTGGCAAAAGAAAATACGCACCACAGTAAAACACAACAGCGTCCAGGCCACTCCTCACTGCAAGCGCATAGAGCGACTCCAAGCCCCAGCACAGCGACTGTGCCGGCAGATTCAACGAGCCTCGAATAGTCCCCCCCTCGCAGTCCGTCCGACGCACGTCGACTAGCAGATAACGCGCATCCTGCAGGCCGTCAAGCGCCTTCAGGTGGCAAAGTACCTTGTCGCGCGTAATGCAGCCTGCAGTGGTCTGCGGGGCGGGGAAGGCGGCATGCCATGGGGCTGCAGCTTCGGGTTCTGTCGCCATGGCGTTGCGACCAGCAGGATCTGGCGTCACGGTGTGAGTGGGTCGTGTGCGGCCAGTGGTAATGGTTGGAAGGACGGAGCGGCATGAAGGTGCTACTTGGGTAGACAGACGGGGAGGAGGCGGGGGACTTCCCCGCGTGGCGGCGCACTCTTACATCACGCTTCTGATTTGTTGATGACAACTTTTGGAAGTGTTCAGTAATGACTTGCATGTAAAATGGTAGGGATGAAGTCTGCGGCAGATTCTCGGCATCAATGCATGAGATGCATATCGCGCGCCTCTAATTTCACATTAGCGTGGTGGGTTCATGAGGCCGCTGGCCCAATGATCCCATGCTCAGAGCTTAAATCGTGGTGGCTTGACACTAGCGCACATGGTTTCTGCGGCTGAGGGAATTTTTTGAGTTTCCTGCGTCAGACTGCAGGCGCCATTGACGCAGTCTCCACAGCTTATCGAGGAGTCAGCACGGCACGCAGCACAAGTAGCTAAGCCAGGTAAAATGAGATTCGTTCATTTCGGTATCGGGTATATGCTAAGATACTACCAATGGAAAGGCCATGACCTTCATGTGGGAACTATGAGCAAATCAAACGCCAGAGCCATGCATTCGTAACCTGTTCAAAAAAAAAAATGGCACGTTCCTATTGGCACTTGCCCGCGCAGACGCAGTCACGGTAGCCAGTGTACATGAGAACAGCGAAGCTTTGTCCCTCAGGGCTTCCGCTTGTGTAGGGTTCACGATCGCCCCAGCCCAAGGGGTTGACGTTGGGTGAGATAGTACCATCCTCGCCAACGTGGCTTGCCACCGCCTGGCGCAGGCTGTCGGCCCAGGAGATGTAGTCTTCTCCAAATGTCTCGGGGGCAAGAACAGCGACGCGGTACGCAACAGCAGCAAGTAGAGCGGTGCCGCTGTTCTCGCCAAACCAAGAGTCATCGTCGAGGTAGTTCCTGAGCAGGCCGTCGTCGAGGCTGCGGGTCTTGGCGCCGTCGAGAATCTCCTTAATCCAGGAAACGAGCTGGTCGCGCTCGCTAGAACAAGAGCTGCTGCCATTCTCCCAGTTGGTCAGGGTGGCAAGAACGCGCGCCATACCGGCGGCAGCCCACGCGTTGCCGGTGCTCCAGAGGCCAGCGTCCGCCCCGCCGCTATCGTCCTCGACGAGGATGTGCTGCCAGTTGGAGCCGTCTACTTGCAGAAGGTCCTTGTACAGACCGCATTGACGGACCGTCTCCTGAAGAAGCGAGACATCGTTGGTCGCGACGGCGTAGTAGGCTAGGAAAGGCGGGGCCATGTACATGAAATCTGCCCACGCGGCAAGATTCTCGTCGCGTTGGGAGATGGCGTCATTGGACATGCGTGGGACCTGCTCCAGCAGGTGTGTCTTCTGGCGCTCCGAGGCATCAAAGTAGGCGCCGTCGGACTGACCGATGAGAAGGGCGGAAACACCCAGGGCGGCCGGGTCACCAGAGGCGCCATCGCCATCGACAAGTGTTTGAGAGTCGGTGCGAATGTTGGGCTTAGCGTAGGAGAGCGAGGCAATGCTGGGGTCGGGGTTGGGCAGCTTGCCATCAGGGAAGGCAGACGAGCTGAAGACTGAGAACTCCGAGTTGGAGAGTTCCAGCAGGGCTTCTGCGGCGGTACCATACTCCCAGCTGTGGGAGGAGAGGCTCGTGGCGCGGTCCATGACTTTTTGAACGTCAAACCCGGCGTCGACATCTGGGCAAGTGTCACCACGGCTGGCCTTGTGGCCGTTCTTGTGGGCGGGCTTGTGTGCTGCAGGAGCGGCAGTGGCCGCGCCAGCCAGCAGAAGACTGCTGGCCAGTAAGGCCTGGACTGAGGAGCGCATCGTGACAAACAGTCAGAACCAACGAGGCTGACAAAGATGATGGCTGTCAAAAGACGGAACAGGAATCAGATCGTAGATCGAAGGAATTGGCTCGAAAACAATTGGGCCTTGAGAGAGAGAGAGGATCCGCGGTGAACCTTATAGTGAGGCGAGCATTGATGACGGACAGGCCAACGCGATTGCACGATGGCATGGATACTAAAGTTAGACGCATCATGGCCAGAGATGAAACAAAGCCAAGCCGTATTGCCGCAACGCCGCCCGATTTCTACGACCCCAGTGGCATGGTGGCGCGCGCCGATCGCTCGTGTTTGACAGTGGACGTCACGGCAGTGCGTAGGTGGCCGCGGATGGCGTGCCTTGGCGTCATGCTTTTTCCGCCTAATTCTCTACCGTTGCTCTGCAGCAGCATTCCAACGGCAGACTCACGAGGGCTGTCAGCACGGCGAGGAACACGATGGATCAACAGCAAATACGTTTCATTCTCTTGTGGGGAAAGCATCACGACCCGTCCGCCAAGCACCAACTCACACGGCAGTGTACGAAGTTCGCTCTCCGTTCTGCTCTGAGTCGACCATCGCCTGGAGCAGTGCGTGCCTTCTCACGGCCCACTCCCAGTCTGGGTACTCCCCCTTGCCGTCCTTCGCGAAGGCATCGTATAGGTTGCCGACGGGAATCGCTGGGTACGGAAGCTTGTCGATCAGATCGGTAGGATCTGAGACGTCGACGCTTTCGCCTTCATCGCTACCCCAATCGCGCAAGGTCATCGTCGTTCCACTCGAAAGCTGCAAGAACGACGGGACCGAAACTTCGATGACTGCCTTGTCGCCTGCGATGCGCCAGGTCTGTCCGGGTTGGCCTTTGAGCGGCGATGATCCGCCCAGGGTCGCCGCAAAGGAAGCACCCGAGCCGGCCAACTTGCCCTGCAGGGAGATGTGATCATAAGTGTCGCGTTCGACCGTCTTCACGGTCTTGCCCTGCGGGTCCAGGAGATTGACTTTGGGGTGCTGGATGGACATGGTCGCATTCAACGATGCAAGCTCGCCTACTGCGTAGAGAAGCGAGTCAAAGACTGCCATCGCATTAGTGCGTCGCTCGCTTAAAAGCTCGTTCAGAACGAGCACTTACAGTGACCACCAGCAATCGTAAGCATGTTGCCCCCCACTTTCTTGTCGACCGCATACGAAACGCCCTCGCTCATCGTCGGGCCTCCGATGAGACCCTCTGACGAAGCGTGCACACTTAAAAGACGTCCGATCCGGCCGCTTTCGATAACCTGCTTCAACTTCCGCACCACAGGTGTTGTCTGGCCCTGCAACCCCACCATGACCTTGCTCCCACTCTTCTTAGACAGTTCGAGGAGCTCCTTGGCTTGATCATAGCTTGACGCAAGCGGCCATTCGACGAAACAAGTCTTGCCAGCCTCAATGGCTGGCTTGATTGTTTCGTAGTGGCGGTCGACGCGGACGCTGCAGACAACAAGGTCAATGTCAGGATCAGCTGCGAGGTCAGCAGGCGAGCCGTAGGTCTTGGTCTCTGGCGGGAGAGACAGCGAGGCGACGGCTTTCTTAGCGGCCTCAACGGACGAGTTGCACAGTGCGGCGACGGTGTGGTTTGGGCTCTGCAGCAGATAAGGCAAGTGTGCATTCTTCGCCCAGCTGCTAGCGCTGAGGCCTAGAATTCCGACGCGGATAGGTGCCATAGTGGATAATGATTTGTTATTGGCTTTGGCTACTGTCTGCTTCTGACTTGGGCTTATTCTAGAATGCGGGGAGGAGCCAACAAACAGCTAATATAGGTCAATCCTTGGCTATGTCAGCCGATGCAGGCTTCTTGATCGGTATTGTGAGACGCAAAATCCCATTTGTCAGACACCAACATGCGCTGCACGCTCGGCGTTTCGTGGCTTGGAAGTCTGTCAGCTTCCAAGGACACGTCCTGAGTCGAAGCAACAACGTGCATCGAGCTTACAATACGCCCAGAGTCGATGTAACAGGAAATGTGCATGGCTCAGGTAATCTTAGTGCTAAGTCCTGGTTGATGATAGCGGAACCAAAAGCGCGTGGAACCTGGTCGATGCAATCTTGGTCAGCAAGACCCTCGCCAGACTGGAAGCTTTCCCCGAGCTAGGCTGCCATTGACTCCAAGTAAATCAGGACCCCAGAGCAATCACACCATCTGGCCCCTGCCCTCCGTATCAAGATTCTGACTGATCCTTCGGCACCCGCAGCCATGGCATCCACCGTATCTATCACCGTCCCCAAGGAATACGGGTAATCCTTCCCATTCCCCTGCGGCTTATCCTCCAATCATCACCTGCAGTCCCTTCCGCCCCAGCACCACGCACACCATTCTTCAACTAACACCGCAACCGCGCCACAGCTACGTCGTGCTCTCCGCAACCGTCACCTTCGCCCTCGCCTTCTGGCACGGCACCCGCGTCGGCAGCTACCGCAAGGCCGCCGGCCCGCACTGCACGTACCCCGCGCCCTACGCCGTGCCCACCGACCCCAAGAACCCGCGCACCTCGCTCACCAAGGAGGAGTACCTCTTCAACTGCGCCCAGCGCGCCCACGCCAACTACCTCGAGAACCACGGCACCCTCGTCCCCGCGCTGCTGATTGCCGGGCTCGAGTACCCCGTGCTCGCTGCCTCGCTGGGCCTGGGCTGGAGCGTCAGCCGCTTTGTGTACGCGACCGGGTACACGCGCCGCGACAAGGATCGTGGTCAGGGCCGGCTGTACGGGCTGTTCTTCTGGCCGCTGCAGTTCACGCTGATTGGCTTGGCGGGCAAGGTCGGATGGGACATGCTTGTCTAGGGGTGCCAGCATCATCATCATACGCGCTGGTGGATAGTTAATAAGTCGGGCATCGTCCCAGCCAGCATAGACGGTCGGTAGAGAATGTAACACAAGATGTAAAAGAACGCGAAAGCATTTCCCGGTTATTTACACACTTACATAGCTCCCGTCTGACGGGACGTTGCGAATGCAAATCTAGGTCCGTGGAATGACAGCAAGGCCTCTCTCATGGACTTGCCAGCCCGCGATGCACGCCGTGTCCTGTCTCGAGTAGCCAAAACGCCTCCGGGCAGACCAAAGAGCCCAGTCTCGGGTATTCGTGTCTATCGTACATTGGGTTTCCCCTCCCAACTCCATTTCGTCAAATAGAACGTGGTCGACATCGCTTCGTCCTGTCATCGTGGCACGCACTGCGACGCTTCTATACTGCTGCCACCTCTTCTGTCGCTCCCTCGGGCGGGCTGGACATCTTCAGCAGCGTCATTAGTTCAGCGTGATGGCGGAAACACGATCAATCGTCTTCGATGTTGATTGTGCCGTCGTCATCAATGACTTCGCCTTCGGCTTTGGCTGCCCCGTCCATGACTTTGCCCCTCTTGGATGCAATGTCGGCCTCAAGCCCTGCTTCGTCTGCAGAACGTTTGAGATTGGTCGCAAGGACAGCCGAGTGGCCGTTGGTGCCGTGGGTGCCATTTGTCGTTCCATTTGTCATTGCGGGCTCGCTCTTGGGTTTGCGGGCAATCTCAAACTTCTCCAGGAGCGTCACGGGTAACTCTTCCGCTGCGATTTCTTTGGCTGTAATCCTTAGCACGACATTAACTCTGGGTGCCTCGTCTGATTCGTCGACGATTTCAAGCGAGCTCCCAACTTTGATGTCGAGATCTCGCAGCTTCTTCTCAAGGTTGTCGTCAAAGTCGGCATCATAGAGCAAGCCATCGTTGTCCTGTAGGCGTACACTGAGATCATCGGCGTACGCCAGATGCGTCTTGAGGAGACTATCCACGATGTCCTTCAACGTCGCACGAGACAGGTCAACTTCGATCCTGACCCTAGTCACCCCGCAGATGGCGCAGTCGGGTCGGGGAGGGCGGATGTGTTCGGATACAATGGCACGGTCGCTGGAGTATGGAGCTAGAAACACCATCTTGGTTTTGCCGTAGTTGCGTTCTTCCTTAATCTTCCGCTGCTCGCGCATGGCGTGGAAGGCTTGGAGGACGCATAGACCCGCAGTCATGGCGTTGGTGGTTGCAATGGCCGGAATGATGTTACCAGCCATCTGCTTGATGTCGAACTCGGACTTGCTGTCGATGCCAAAGACGGTCGACCGAAGATTTGCGCTTGCGGCGACAAAGTCGAGAGTATCTCTGTCATCCTTGTCGAAAGACAAAACCGCCGCAGCATTGCCTACATCTCGCCTAGTCCGTGCTTCTTCAAGTCTGACACTCAAGCGTTGCAGGCTAGAGATGAAGACGACAAAGTTTTGTGCTCTCGTCCATACAACCTGATCCTTAGCCGCAATGTCCGGGTCCACGTTCGCCGCCGCCTCCTCCTTCAGCTTATCAAAGTCCAGCGGTTCGGGTTTGCGGCGATTTTTCCACATGTCTTCCATGCTCAGCAGCCGGTTAATGTCCTCTGTGAACACTTTATCAAACACCATGCGAGGGAAGTCTTTTGAGCCCATGGAGTCTCTTAGGACCTTGAGAGCCTGCGCCTCCTGTCTCAACTTTTCCACCTCTTGTGCATTATCAGAAGTCTCTGTGTTATCCATGTCGGGTGCATCGTCCTCGCTTGTCCCAAAGACTTCAGCGAAGAGATAGCTTTTGGCCCAGACGATGCAATGAATCGCCTGGCTTGGAGTGCTCCGGATTGTGCATACGGGGAAGGTCTTGTTGTTTGTCTCCTTGCCTGTGCAGTCATAACACTCGGTCTTGCCTGGAACGATAACTTGCGTCTGGCCATTGTATCCGGTAGTGCCGCTCTCGATCAGTGGCACTTCGGCTTCGACGCACATGCGGTTGACGTGTCGACGTGCCTCGAAATTGTCTAGCGCATTGAAAACAATGTTGAACCCTTGAAACCAGGAAACGTCGAATTCTGGATCTTTGATGTTTGCGTGATGCGCTTCGATCGTGACGTTGGGGTTGAAAGGTCCTGCGGACTCTTTCGCGACCTGCCGGGAGCGTTAGCCGGGATAATGTTGTCAGAAGGATACCTCTTTAACGCACCAGAGCCTTTGGGCGCTTTATATGCTCGTGCCTGAAAAGGAACTGGCGATTCAGATTGCTGAGGTCTATGGTGTCGAGGTCTACGACGTGGATCTCGCCGAAGCCGGTGAGGACGAGGTTTTTGAGGAGCTCGCAGCCGATGCCGCCGGCTCCAACCATGAGAACGCGTGACTGTGAGGATGTTAGACTTGTGGGCAAGGTCATTGGGTTATGCGCACCTTTTGGATGTCATTCTGCAGGGTCCCCAAGGACTTGTGCAGGAAGCGGTCGCGTGGCATGGCGATGGCAGTGCTTGAAGAACGAAGAACGATGAAGACTTAAAACGGTGCTCGCTCTGAGAAGAGACGCGACATTCTATTCATGCAGCAGGAAGCGCGAAAATGAAAGCCCCTAGAGCCCTGCAGCGGCGGAAAAGAAAGTTCAAGGTGCAGCGCGCTCACGGCCGTCGGACGCGGCTCAGCTCCCTTGCGGCGTGAGGTCTACGCCAAGCCTTGATGGAGTGAAATGCGCTTCACTGCCAAATCACTCCCGCTTCCTCAATCGAAACAGAGCGAGTAGAATGAAAGCTTTGCGGACGATGTCACCCAGACGCTCTTCTATCGTTTGTCACATTACACAATGCATATTATGACGATAGTGATATTTTCATGCTCGGATTCATGGAGCTCATGCATTCTGACTGGATTGGTGCGGAGCTTCGGAAGTGCTCAAAGGCTCACGCCCGACCCCGGTCCAAGCGTCTCCGCTACACTGGTGCTAGAGCAATATCGTGCGGCTGGAAGGAGGCTACTGAAACTTTATCTACTTCGTCATGAACAGATGGAGCTGCGCCTGGCTAGCAAAGCCCGACCAAGAACAAGGCCATGTCGTCGAAAAAGGTTTCGTTGACTTTATCACCACTAGAGCCACTCACATACCCGGCACATTGAGGGGCATCAAATAAGGTTACAGCTTAACAGTACTTGTAAGTCGTTATCACACTGAAGGTCTACTTGGAGTCACGTGACGTCGCAACGATGCCACGGGACCACCTTCGTCATCCTTTGCAAGTCAAAGACCCTGTTCTTGGAAGCATTAGATCATTCTTCTGGAAGGCCTTCCGAGCACTTAATTTGGGGGTCAAATCGGTGACCGTTGCTTCCTTCTGTGCCCAAAATAAAATACGATGTTTCATTTCCATCTACGTACTAGCGCCAAGTTATACGAGGTGGATCGTCAACCAAGCCTCATTAACGGGAGACGCTCACCATGAGTGTTGGGAGTTCCTAATAGTTGCATTTTGAATTAAGGCAATGCAGGTCAATGTGGAGAGTCATGAAAATTGAGTACTTTCTTTCATCTTTTCAAAGGTATTTATAGGTTGGGGTAAGCACGGACGGGGGCCATATTCCTGCTTTGTTATCCATGAAATTCCCATGATTGGCCCGTCCATGACGTCCGAATCACTAGCAAGAGTTGGGTTGTAGCAACGTAGGGTTAAGTTCGTGCCGGACTGCCTCTTAATGTCACTCTAGAAATACGTGTGCACAGATCATGAAAGCGACTGCATGACCGCCCCCAATTCTTTGTCGGATTGGTTCGTATATTTGCGAAGTACGGAGTACCATGCACTACACAATGTAGATCAACCGAGCGGCTCCCCATATCATGCTGATCGGCAAGACATGAGCAACATCTTCCCGTCCATTATATAACGCTCTTCCTCACCTTGTCAAAGGTGTTAATCACCACTCTCAAACCTCCACAAAATCAGCAGCCTACTTCCACACCATGGTCGCCTACCGCCTCAACTTTGCTGCCGCGGCTACTGTCGCATTGGCTGCGACAAGCGTCTCTGCCAGCCCAGTGAAGCGTGCTGATACCTCCGGGTGCGGCATTTCTCACAACAATGGCTACAATACCAATGGAGGCGCAGGCTTCCCCCTGGAGTCTTCTGGCGGCCAGCGTTCCTATACCGTTCGCGTTCCTGACGGATATGATGCCAACCGCCAATATCCTTTAATTGTCGACTATCATGGTAACGGTGGTAGCTCAGACTCACAGTACGGTAACTCAAGATACGATCAATATGATGAGGGCCGAACCAACTTCATCGCCGTCTATCCCCAGGGCCTGGACGGACATTGGGAGGGCGCTGGCTACGCCGACAAGGGCGTGTCAGATCTGCAGTTTACAACAGACCTTGTCCAGCACATGCGTGAAAATTACTGCATTGACAGCGCGCGCATCTACGCGTCTGGCAAGAGCAACGGCGGCGGCTTCGTCGGTACTTTAGCCTGCGACCCCGCTGGTGGTGACTTTGCGGCATTTGGTATGGCGTCCGCTGCGCTCTACACCGACAATCTTGGTGACACTGCACGCGAGTGCAAGCCTGCCCGTCCATCTATTCCCATTCTGGAGTCTCACGGCACAGCGGATACAACCATCAGCTATGACGGCGGCGAGGGTTATGGCGGCGCGCTTCCCGCCATCCCTGCCTGGCTCAACGCATGGGGTGTGCGTGACGGCTGCGCAGACCAGGCTGTTGTCAACACTGATCAGGGCAATGGTGTGACCGTCAGCGAGTACAGCTGCAACGGTGTCAACAACATTGTCACTGGCTACAAGATCGAGGGCCTGGGCCACTGCTGGCCTGTCACCGGTGCCTCCAACTCGGATAGCGGCAAGGATAACTGCGGCAACTCGCCCATCGACTATACTCCCATTGTCTTAGACTTCTTCAATGCCTGGAACATTAACGGCGCTATCTAAAGCGCTGATTGAATTGGATTTTCTTTTCGTGGGGCATGACGGTCTTCCATAGCGATGCATTAAGGACATAGGCCATAGGCAATGGAGCAAATCATTTGTGAATACTTTTTAACTTAATACTGCGATGACGTAGCTCATGGCGAACTGTAATTCCTCTTCTCGAAGGAGCGCAGTACTCAAAGGAAGAGACACGAATGGAAGGCACTCAGCCGCAGCATGAAAGCGCCAGTGCCGCGCCAAGCACAAGATCGCCGCCCCTATCCCTGTCACCTGCGTCCATATCCTGTCACGTTACACACGAATGCCGAGCATTCTCACACAAATGTGCAGAAAATAGTTGGGTCGATGCTCCACGCTCCCCATTGCTTATCGTGTAGATTCATGTTTTGTTCCCAAACGACCCTCCTTCAATTGCAGCTACCGATTGCCTGAAGGCAAAAGAAAATAGAAAAACTCTAAGAACCAATCACCGCCCCGTCCACCAGAATTTCCCACTCGCCAATTCCAGAAATTCCCAACCTCCAAAAGAGCCCAGCAGAGGAGCTTGCCCAACATGGCGGAGGGCGACTACGACAACCCCACCTTCGACCTGCTCTCAGCCTTCAAGTCCCGCTTCGGCCTCTCCGCCGACGCCGCCGCTGACGGCCCGCCGACCACGGGCGTCCTGGCCTCGGCTGAGCGCGTCTACGACAACAGTATCGACGTCTCCATCTCCATGGCCGGCACGCGCATCGCCGCAGACCGCATCTGGACGGCCATGCAGGCGGCCCCGTCGGCCTACTCGGCTGCTTCGCCCAATGCTGCGTGGGCCGTGCACGAGCTGCATCCTACTGTCCGGGAATTTGGGGTGCGCGGTTGCGTTGATTTTGTCTTCACGATGGATTTGTTGAATTTTTGCTTCTGGAGCGATGAGGAGGTGGAGCAGGGCCGCTTCGCTGTGGAGTACAGGGGCCAGCGGTGGACGGGGTATTGGAGCATGGTTGCGGGGCTGCGGAGAGCGTTGGATGAGGGCGTGCCCATTACGAGCAGCGACTTCTGGCAGAGCGAGGAGGAGTGTACGTTGGACTGCTTAAAGGGTGTGTTCCGCAGCGCTGTTGATGGGCAAGAAATGCCACTGCTTAAGGAGCGGCTAGAGGTTCTGCGAGAGGCAGGAAGGGTGCTGTATGAGGTACGAGGCTGCGCGGCATCCGACGACAATCTTCACACGAAGATGAAGACACGCTAACGTATGATTTTCAGAACTTCTCTTGCAATCCGGTCAACATCATCACCCGCAGTGATGGCTCTGCAGCACGCCTTGTCAACCTCTTGGTGGAACACTTCCCCTCCTTCCGCGACACGACGACCTACGACGAGGAACGTGTCAAACTCCTCAAACGCGCCCAGATCCTCGTCGCTGATCTATGGGCATGTTTCGACGGCGGCATCCCGCCCGCAGATCTCGATACCCTCACCATTGAGGACGAAGACATCATCAGTGCTTTCGACTTCGACGACATGCACGAGCTGACGGCATTTCCCGACTACCGGATTCCACAGATGCTACACAACCTCGGCGTCCTCTCCTATTCACCTCCTCTCGACTCTGCAATACGCCGGAAGGTACCGTTGAAGACAGGTCACTCTTGGGAGGTGCAAATTCGCGGTTGCAGCATCTGGGCGGTGGAGCTCATCAGGCGCGAGATCATCAAGCAGCACCCAAAAGCAGACGTCAACGCCATCACGATTGACTTTTGGCTCTATGACACAGTCAAGCAGATCGAAAAGAGCGGCGAAGAGGGGATCGCGCATCACCGCACGAGAAGCATCTGGTATTGATTGCGTCGCTACATGTGTGCATTCAGGCTGCGGCTGCTTTCTGCTGGCGACGCTCGGCAGCTTCAATCTTGCACATGATCTGCGCTTTCCATGCGGCAAAGTCTGCGCGCCGCTCCTCACTGAGCCAATCGTTTGCGGGCTGGATCATGGTGCCAATGCCACCTCGAGTGGTGCCGCTCCGTGCCGTCTTTTTCTCGCCCTGGCGCTGAGGAAAGCTTGGTTGCCGAATGCCAGGCTCGAAGTCTGCCTCGAACGACGCATCCTCCATGTCCTCGTCATGGTCATCAACTTCGGCTTCGGATTGAGGTGGAAGGTGAGACAGTGCAACTGGACGCTCTTTTTGCGGTGTCTGCTTCGCGGGAGTAGCTGGCTGTGACAGTTGCGTATGGATATTCGACGGATCTTTTCGGGGCGTGGCCTGCGGAGCCTGTACCTCAGCTTCATTGGGTAGGGCATCAATAAGCTCGCCTGCGCCATTGACTGGCACAGATTCAAACCAAGCTGTCGTCTTCCAGCCATCTGCCTCCTCCTCGATCCAACGTTCCACATCAGTCACGACTGCACCCATTCGGGTGATGCCAACTCTGCGTAACGCAACCATCTCTCGCACACCTACCATATAGCTTGTTGCCATGTTGTCCATGCGACCCATCCTGTTTAATACGGCCAGCAGCACCGCAACCACGAGACTTGCCATCTCTTCTTCCGGCAAGCGCTTATTCTTGGAGACTTCACATACGCCCTGATAGACGTAAGGTGCGGCGGCAGGGCAGATGAACTTCTTGGCCAGGTACTGCGTGGCACTGTGCAACCATTCGGGCGCATCGGACCGTTTTTTTAGTGACGCAAGGACATCGCCGCCGTCATCCAAGCGACGCTTCTTGCGCTCCGGCATATCTGAACCTGGGAATGCCATCGAGTGACGGAGGGGAGTAGGGGTGCCTGGCTGTGACCCTCTGGCGGGATTGGATGGAGTTGCAACGGATCCAGGCGTCCGGGCTGTAGGTGTTCGGGTGATTGCCGAACCTGTTTCATCGTATGTAGACGCATTTTTGCGAGGCGTTGTTGGCGTTTGTTCGGGTAGTGCTTTGTCAAGGAATTGGAACAGCTTCTTATAGATTCGAGGGCCGCAAGGTGCGCTGACTGTGATGGTCGGCAAGTTTAGCTTTTGCTTCAATCTGAGCGTCATGTCAGCTTCTCATCCTAAAATTGCTACGAATACCGCTCCTTCGTCATCGCCAGTCCACGCGCGCAGGCTTTGGAAATGATTAAAGACGGACACGTGACTTTGACCAGAGGCATACCTTTCACAAGCCAAGTGGCAGCATGCGAATCCCCTCGCAATCTCCTCGTCAGGTTTCAAAGTACTCGCACGACTTCTGGAAAGCGCTTGCAACGATTGAGACAAAGAGATGAGCTCTTGAGGAAATGTCGGGCGGGTGTACGACGGGAGAAGCACGTGTAGATTTTGCGAGGTCGCCGCTTGTTGGGACTGCATGATGACAACTACAGCTTTCTTGGAATACTGCTTCACCGCGTCCGACTCAGTGGCAGCGACGAAAATAAATTGAAGCGTGGACTTCGTGGTATGTGGCACCAATGGAAGTTGAGAGCTGCAGACGCGCCGGAGAGACGCGACCACCTGAAGAGGAAGTGTGATTGGGTCGTGCTGCGGCCTCCTTTTTCTCCTTTCTGCCCGCTTCCTCTGATCAGCAAAAGGTTTGTAAATGTAAATGCCTAAAGTTTTGTCCTTTGTATCTTTCCTTAACATGCTGTAACATGCTCCAGTCTAATATTACGCGACAAATATCAAGAACGTGGACCTCTAGCCATTGAATAGCGCCTGACATAGTCTCCGGATCCAAAGTACTCGCGCACTCGTTGAAAAGATGGACAATGCTCAACTTGTTGGGCATGACAGACCATTTGCATCTCAAATATAAATGAGGGAGCAGCGATTATCCATTGCAAGTGCTCAGGTAAAGTCTGTTGTGCCGGCGTGAGAGCTGCTCCTTCTTCGCCAAGAGGTGTTCGTAGCCCATAAATCCATGCTCAACCCCTCCTGCGTTACTCGTACGTTCCCCAGTGTTGAGTGCTGTGCAAGTATGTCGAGACTATTTGCCGAGAAACTCCCATTCAATGGATTGCTTCATGACCTTGTGCAACTCGATCCAGGCTCTCATTCGGCTCCCTTCACCTTATCCCAGTTCGAGGACGCCTTAAGGCGCACACCCAAGAATAAGCCTGGAGGCCTTAAACGATATGCAAATAAATCCTCAGGGGACTTTGCTGCATGCAATATCTCGGACATCAGCTTCCAAGAACCCCATGGTCCTGCGATCGAACATGATCTTGCTGCAACAGGAACCAAACATAGAAGTGAAGTTCCCATCTCGCGCCAGCATTCCAGAGCAAACAGCATTGGCACCAAAGCGTGGACCAATGTTAGTCCTGTCAGTCCTGTCAGTCCCCCGACTATTTTCGTTGAGCATTACGAACTTGAGGAACCTGAGCATCTTGACCTATCGGGGTCGGACGACGTATTAGAAAACCCTTCAGTTGACTACAGCAGCGAAACAAACAAAGTCAATGATGAGGTATCCTCCTTCGAAGATGACACTACCAGCTCCATTTCCCAAACGAGCTACTCATCAAGCTTCATCATTTCACAAGCTGTCGAGGGAGTACCTAGTCTAAAGCGGGACTTTTCAGGTGAAAGGGCTCTATCTCTGGGATCATTAGTGTTAGCAGAGGAGAATGTAAGGCATTACGTAGGGACTGGTGGTGCTTATTCCACTGACTTACTTAGGACACGAACAAATTTACTTGGGAGGATATAATAGCAGGCTCGCAGTCTGACGTCTCACCTTCTGAAGATTTAGTGAACAGTCCTCAGATACAGCATGGGACCGCTCACCTGAGTCACATTCGTAACTCGCTGAAGACGGCGTTTATAAGACGCAAAACACAGTCACCGACCTCGGCGGGCTACAAGATGCTTGCTAGATCGTCATCTCCGAGAATATTTTCGAAGGCCCTACGCGGAGACGGCTTTGTTGGCTTGGAGCGCTTCGTCCACAAACCCAACTACAAACCAAAGACAGGGAGAGTCAAATTCAAGAGATTGTCAACACAGACTTGTGTTGAGGTACTATCTCCGTTACACGGACGGACAAATTCACTGGATTGTGAAGTGCGCTCCGAGAGCAGTACGCATATGTTTGCAACTCCAGGGCAACTTCCAGTAGGTCGGCTTAACATCTCTACAATGGACCTGGACGGGTGCCGCTCGACTGAAGACATTGAAGAAGCGGAATATCCATATGCAGGGAGCACCTTCTGGGAGGATGAGGATGACATCCTTCAATCTCCGCATCCATCCCAGGACCATGTGCGGTACATGACCATGGAGGACGAACAGACGGAGCACACAAGGTCTGATCTGTCAGGCATCTCCATTGCCCCAGTTCAAAGCCAGGCTGAAAGTGGTATGGCAATCATGTCGCACGAAAACAAGACTCCGTGCAGTGCGTTGTCACTGGCGCATGAAAGCCGTTTCAGATCGGGCCTCGGAAGGGGTCGGCCAAGCATGCGGAAGCCAGGGCTTAGCACCCTGACAAGAACTGTTAGCCTGGGCTTCGGGACGACACCCTTCAACAGGCAGGATCCACCGCTACCGCTGCATCCCGTCTGGAAAACGACGTAGAGTGTGGATAGACATGCGGCTGGAGACCAAGGCATCAAATGCCGCTCCTGTCCGGCTTGAGGCATTTGGGAAGCGCGGGAAGGGGGCACGTTGTATTTAGATGCAGGGACCGTGTCGCAGGGCTGCTAATAATATGGAGGATCCGCGCAGGCCATTGGCCACGGTGGGAACGGCTGGTTCGGCAAATGAGGTGAAGCACCGGCGCGTCTCCCAATTCTAGGTCACATCACCCCACATCACTGGTCACCGAGTGTCGCAAGTGTCTAAGCGCTGGGGGGCGAACCTTTTCTTTGCCTTCGCCTTGCCACTTCCCAGATTTCATTCTATCCTCTCCCTGTCATTCTACTCGTTCACTTTAAAGCAGGCGTGGTCACTTTTGGCAGCCGCTGTATCCAAGTTTAGCCAGCGTCACGCTCGTTCGCCGCTCATTCTGCCCTGGCAACCACCCGCATAATCATCATTGTCGGCCAACTCTGCGACCGACTCTCCCACTTTCGTTCCTGCACTAGCTACAGTTCACATTTCAGTATGACTATGCGCAACACTCTCCTTGTCGGCTCTGCCGCCCTTCTTCGCGGTGTTGCTGCTCTCAACCACATTGTTGTCCAAGGTCAAGACTTTGCCGACAGCGTCACCGGCGACCGCTTTGAGATCGTCGGTGTAGACTACCAGCCCGGAGGCGAGCAGGCCTACGATCCTACAAGCGGTGTCGACGTGCTTTCCACGCCTGACGCCTGCCTTCGCGATGCGGCTCTTCTCCAGCGTCTGGGCGCAAACACTGTACGTCGCATCACACCTGGCCCAAAACCCTCCGAGCCGTTTTTACTAACCTCCATTCGCTTTGCAGATCCGCACCTACAACCTCAACCCCGACTTGAATCATGATGAGTGCGCCAGTATCTTCAATGCTGCAGGCATCTACTTGATCATCGACGTCAATGTGCCCCAAGAGTCAATAAACAGAGCCGATCCCTCCAGCTCCTACAACGTTGGCTACCTGAACCGCACCTTTGGCATCATCGACAACTTTCGCAGTTATGACAACACCTTGGCCTTCTTCAGCTCAAACGAACTGGTCAATGATGACCAAACCTCCAAGGAGGACCCACCTTACATTCGCGCCGTCACCCGCGATCTCAAGCAGTATCTAGCTGCTCGTGGCGGCCGTGCTATTCCCATCGGCTACTCAGCCGCTGATGTGCGCAACATTTTGGTCGACACGACAAATTACATCTCGTGCCACGTGGACGGCGAGGACAATGACATCTCGCGCTCGGATTTCATCGGCGTGAACGGCTACAGCTGGTGCGGTCCCACGTCCAATTTTGTCACGGGACAGTACAGCGAGCTCGCCGAGTTCTACGCCGACACCACCATTCCCGTCTTCTTCTCCGAGTACGGTTGCAACAAGCCCCAGCCGCGCTACTGGAACGAGGTTTTGTCCATCTACTCCACAAAAGACATGCCCACCTTCTCCGGCGGCCTGGCGTACGAGTGGACGCAGGAGGCCAACGATTACGGCCTGGTCCAGCTCAACGACAACAACACCCTCTCCCTGCTCCGCGATTACAATGTCTTGCAGTCGCAGCTGAAGAAGGTCGACTTCGGCGCCATCACCACGCGCAACGAGACAGCCGCAAACCTCAAGCCGCCGACCTGCAGCGCCGACATCATCACCAGCGGCGCCTTCGACAGCGAGTTCAACATCCCAGACCAGCCCGATGGCGTGGCCGACCTCATCAAGAATGGCAAGGGAGGAATCCAGGGCAAGTTGGTCGACGTCGGTGATCTGACCGTGCACACGGCCGTCTACAACGTCGACGGCAGCCAGGTCAAGAACCTGGCTGTTTCGCGGGTCAGCGGCGCAAATACGCCCTCCAGCACCACGTCGACGGCTGCGGCGGCAAGCAACGGCCCCGTTGGAGGCATGGCCATGGGTGGGATTTTCGGCATGCTGATCTGGTTGCTGGGCTGATCATTGTCAGCCCTAACCATGAAAACCTTCTAGTGTTTGGGGTGGGGGCACTTTTCTTTGGTGTCTGCCTGCCTGGCTTGCATGAATCACGTTGATATGTTATGGTTGCAGCCCTGGCGTCTGGGCTTGGATACTGCTTGTTATATAGTCTGTAAGGAATTTCATTTCTCGTTTTCTAGAGAGTCCTGCATGTTGCGTGCAGATTTACGTTTACTTCGTGCCCTCGCTCTCTTCCTCTCCGCTCCTTTGCGTCCTCATCACTACTTACTTCTTCTCCTTCCCCTTGCACTCCCCCTCCGCCAACTCTCGCACAAACAACTTCGCCGGCCGCGCCTCATCCTCGCGCGCCTCCCCGCCGTCCTCAAACCCATCGCACACCCCCACCGCCAGCACCCGCCCGTCGCGCCGAAACGCGACCCCCGCCACACTCGTCGGAAACTTCTGGTACTGCCGTATGCGCCGCTTGTTGACCGCGTCCCACAGCGCGACGACGCCGTCGCCCCCGCCCGTCGCAAACGTCGGGTGCTCGGGGTGGAACGCCACGGCGTGCACGGGGTACACGACGTCGTCGCCGCCCGGTCCGGGCTGGCGGTGGCACTTGAACGCGTACTTGCGCGCCTGGGCCTCGGGGCTGGCGTCGAACCACTCGACGGCGACGCGGCCCTCGATGCTGGCGCACACGTAGCCCGAGTCGTCGGGGCGCGCGGCCATGGCGCGCACCATGAACTTGAGGGCGCTTTCGCGCTGCTGCAGGGGCTGCGCGGCGACGGCGTTGGGCGGCGGCTGCGCGGCGCTCGCGGTGAGGTGGTGCGCGGCCGCGAGGTCGTAGATGTGCAGCAGGCGCGCGGTCATGGAGACGACAAGCTTGGAGGGCGAGAGGGCGAGGCTGAGCGGCTTGTTGGGCAGGGTGATGGTTGCGGGGATGGAGGTGGCGTGCGTGGGGCCGACGTGGTGGACGTGTAGCGTCTTGTCCCAGGAGGCGCTGTAGAGGACGTCGTGCGCGGGGTCGTAGGCGAGGGAGCTGGCCGGGGCGGAGTGGATGCTGAGGATGGTCTGCTCGCCGGATGAGAGGTCGATCTTGCGCACGGCGAAGTCAAGGCTGGCTGTGTAGGCGGTGGTGTCGTTGGCGCCGAAGCACGCGGCCAGCACGGGCGCCGGGTGGGCGTATCTGCGGAGGAGGGTGGTTGAAGATGGCGTGGACGTGTCATACAAATAGACGTTCAAATCCCATGAGGACACGAGGAGAAGATGTGAGTTTTCGGTCGGTGCGAATGAGAGAGTGGTTACTGCATCGCCTGGAGGTTCCGCGACTTCAAATTGATCTAGAGTGGTCTGTAAGTCGCAAGTCGTAGGTATGGCAGAACCTCGAAAGCTTCATAACAAGGTGGCATGTTGAGAAACTTACTTGAAGTCATGTTTACTGCTCTGAGTTTGGTTGCGCCCGCGCAGGATTCAGTCTCGCTGGAAAAGCAGAGCAGTCGAAGGGAGGAACACACCAGTCCGCGTCCCGCAAACATTCGTCGCCAAGCCGAACTTTTGGAGCTGGCCAGGGACTTGTCTTGAGCCTCATCCGATCTGCACGTTTGTTCTACTACACAACCTCCAGGCAAAATGCCTTTTGCACAGCTCGTGATCGGGCCTCCGGGCTCGGGCAAGTCGACCTACTGCGATGGCATGCAGCAGTTCATGGCGGCCATAGAACGTCCATGCTCAATAGTCAACCTCGACCCCGCCAACGATCACACGTCATACCCCGCGGCATTGGATGTACGGGATCTCGTTACCCTCGACGAGATTATGGAGGCTGAAGATTTAGGGCCCAATGGTGGCGTCTTATATGCCCTCGAGGAGCTGGAACACAACTTTGAGTGGCTAGAAGAGGGCCTTGGGAAGCTCAATGGTATGTGTGCCCTGCGTCCATACGCTTGACGGCAGAAGACTGATCACGCCAATTGAATCAGATGAGTACATCCTCTTTGACTGTCCTGGACAGGTTGAACTCTTTACACATCATGCCTCGCTGCGTAACATCTTCTTTCGCCTGCAGAAGCTTGGCTACAGAGTACGTCTACCTTCACGACTACCTTTCAGCAAGACTAACCGTGCCGTTTGCAGCTCGTGGTAATACACCTCATCGACTCTTTCGCTCTCACACAACCGACCCTATACGTCTCGTCGCTCCTTCTCTCGCTCCGCAGCATGCTTCAACTTGACCTACCGCACCTGAACGTTCTGACCAAGATCGACAATCTAGCATCCCATGGCCCTCTTCCCCTCCCTTTAGACTTTTATACCGACGCCAGCGGTTTGGAATACCTCCTGCCATACCTAGAAGATGAGATGAGCCGCACAACACCAGGAGTCCCACCACAGCAATCAACACAAGAACACACACAAGATACAGCCACCCCTACGAAACAAACTTCAACCCGAAAGCTCCGCACAAACATCTTCGACAAATCCTCAGACTCCGAAGAAGACGACCCCGACAACAAACACCCTCCCACACCACCCTCCAACGCCTCCAAATTTACCGCTCTCAACGCCGCCATCCTCGACCTCGTCGCCGACTACGCCCTCGTCGGCTTCGAAACGCTGTGCGTCGAAGACCGCGCCTCAATGCGCGCTCTGCTCGCCGCCATCGACCGCGCCAGTGGGTACGCCATCGGCGCGGGCCCGTCGTCCGGGCCCAATGCCGGCGCCGACGTGTGGCGCATGGCGCTCAAGGAGCCGGCCGCCATGAGCGTCAAGGACGTCGAGGAGCGGTGGATCACGCGGCGCGCGAGCTTTGACGCGCTGGAGCGCAAGCAGTGGGAGGCGGAGGGGCGGGCGGAGAGGGGCGAGACAGGAAGTACGAGGGCGCAGAGGAAGGTGTTTGCGACCGAGGGCGAGGCTAGGGCTGCTATGGATTCGGGGAGCGCCGATGAGGATGCCTTGGGGCCGGTGAGGAAGGTAGCGCGTGGGATGGGAGACGGGCATGGTGGCGTCAAGGTAGTCAGAAAGTAATGCCCTCAATCTGCTGTGCTCAGCATTGAGTCAGTGAGGCTGCATACTGAGCGGCAAAGCATGAGCACGAGAGAATAGCGGCCATTGTTCATTAATACACTGCTGCTTCTGTGCAGCATGTCTTTGTCATTTGATCGTCATGAGCCTATTGTACAGTCTCGTCATCGTTCCCTTCGTACAGTGTCATAGCGGCTCTCTGTGGTAGCCGTCTTGGGTATCTCGAACAAGTCAAACTCCGCTGGATGGATTCCCACCCCCAAATCGACAAACTCCGTGCCTTGATGCACATGCCAGTGCCCCCCCATGCATCCAGGTAGGCCCCGCGTGCATTGGTACCCTCCATGCTCTCTAGTATGCTCCCTGCTCTCCGGTATGCTTCACGCTCGCTGGTACACCCCCTTGCCCCATAGCCGCATCTTGAACGCCGAACTCTCTCACAAATCTCTTTGCCATGCGATGGACCTCGCGCAGGATTTTGGGGCGCTGCAGCACGCTTACCGAACGACTCCGGGAGCTCATCTGGGTGAGTCTTCCTCACTCCAGAGAGAATTCACCGGAGAACCCCTCGTTCAGCAATGTGGCGGCCACCTGCATCCGCGCGTGCGGCATCTCCGCCGCCATGAACGCCTTCTCCGGCACTCGATTGGTGATGAGTGCCAGGGCGTTCATGCAGACGAAGACGCCGCAGTCCAAAGCATTGACTTGGATTTGTGAGGTTCTGGCGTTCACCTGCCACTCCGACTCGACGAAGTCTGGCCCCAGAGTGTTGCGCACCAGGTCCAGCGCGAACCTGATGTACTCGGGGCCAGGTCCCCCCATCGAGTCGTAGTACTCGATCGTGCGGTCAGTCCCACTGACCGCCAGCAGGGTCCAGTGGGACCTGTCATTCACCGGAATCAAGATCCGGCGGCAGGAAAGCAGACGCTTCCCCGCCACCCGGGCACGTGCAAACCAGCGAGACACACCCGTCCACCCCCTCGCCTTCCAGGAGGTGTACAGGTGCGTACTGAACGCATGGTAGCCAGGGATGGCGTCAGTATCCCCTTTATCGTAGCCATCTCGCTCCAGCATGATGGTGGCCATGGCTGTGAGATAGGCGTTCACTATCTCATCGTTCAGCCAGCCGACTCCATCAGCGGAGGTAAATGGTACGACAGTGCCCAGGTCTTTCCGGGTGATTCCGGTGTCGGTCACCACTGCCCAGAAGTTGTCTTCGGCCAACGTGTCGAAGAGCTGGTCCTTCCAGCCTTCGCTGATCGGCTTTATGATGCTGGCTGCTCTCCTGCGCGCCTGTTCCTCCGCCTTGGCTGCGGCGGCGGCGACTGCAGCGGCTTCCTCTGCTTTGCGCTTTTCCTCGTCGGCCTTGGCCTTGGCGGCGGCTTCTTCGGCCTTGCGCTTCTCCGCTGCCTCTGCGGCGCGCTGCTCCCCTTCTCTGCGCTTGATCGCTGACTCCACTTCCTCGCGCTTGCTTCCACGGGGTACAGAAACTCTGAAGGACGCACCCAGCTTGTCTGTGAGGTGACGCATGGGAGTATCATCCTCACCCATATGAGGTGTCTCAGGTGATTTCATGACAAGCTTCTTCGGAGTGATGGGGCTACCTTGCAATGCAGTGAGGTGGCCCGGGTCGGGAGTGAGTGGCAGAGAGGACTGCCTTTCCTGCCATTGAGGACGTCTCTCATCAATGGCATCCTCTTCCCAGAAGATGCGGGTATTGGATACGAAGACGGACGACTTGCAAAGCTCAGTGTCTGGGATGTCCTTGTTGGCATCCATGACAGCTAGGTTGTCAAATCTGACATGCTTCTCAGGGCGAGGAGGAGGAGCGTCATCGAGAAAAGATAAATCTTCGTTGACAGCAGGAGGTGGTGGCTGATCGTGGACTTTTTCTGAATCCTTGGGTTGGGAGGATTGTGCAATCAAGGTGCGACGTGTGGCCCGAGGGCGCCTGACGGGACCCAAAGTGGTGTTGTTGCTATCCTGAGCAGGTTGGCGAAATGTTCGGCGTAGGAAATTGGCCTTGAAAGATGGTCCACTGGGTACAGGACTGCTTTGCTCAACCTGACGAGGGGTGTCAATGGTTGCGGCAGCGGTTTGTGGCTCATTGGCATTGACGACGTTGCTGTGCGAGACGGGAACATGATGGGTCTGTGGCGCAAAGGCAGTGGCGGGTCGCTCGATATTTTTACGAACGACGGGCTTCCGAGTGGTCCGGAGACGGGGAGGCATCGGGGTAGCAGGAGGAGCGGAATGATTGACTTCATGGCGCGTCATAGAAGGCGCAAGACGTAAAGCGTTGTGGCTGATCTCAGGCCGGTTCAGAGAGGACATAGCTTGTGAGTGCGGTGGACCAGCGTCATCGGTGTTACTGTCGTCCATATCGCTGTCGTCAGAGTAATCCGGCACGGCATATCTGCCAGTGGGATGGGATGTCGGACGAGACTCAGGTAGGAGGATAGTAGGGGTATTTTGAGAAGTATGCATCTCGATCATATTGCGAGCAAGCGGCTGAGAGGTCTTTGCGTCGGCAACGCGTGACACAGGACGAAGCAGCTTGACCCTTGCAGCAGATGCTGGTGATGGTGTGTCCAGCAGCTCGCTATCAGTCATCTCCACGTCAGGCACAGCAAACCGGACACTCTGGGTAGCAGCAGCAGCAGGATGAGCTGAGGAGTTTTGTGGAGGAAATCCAGGATGCACGGCCGGAGCACGGTAAGGAGGCAATGCAACATGGACAGCCTCGGTCGGGCGAGGAGGCAAGCGGCGACGTGAAGGTGGGGAGATGGACCGGCGAGATGGGCTCGATCCTGGAAAGGCGCCGGGAACAATGCAGCGACGGCGTTTCTCGCTTTCTTCGTCGGACACGTAAGCCACGGGGATTGGGTCGACTGGCAGTGGTCGGAGGTAGCGGTAGCAAGCTTGAAGCTGTTTGAATGGAGCGACAAAGAGCTGCAAGACGCGTTTGAAGCCTGAGGTGGGCTGCTGGACAGCAACGGCAGGGCGTTCGATTTGATGTCCTTGGCTGGCGCTATATTGGCTGAAGGTACGACGGCCTAGGACAGAAGGCGGAGCAGTCTGTGACTGAGGAGGCTGGGGTCCAAAGAGGTGCTCGGCACGGTTTGGATCGGGATTTGGGTGAAAGTTAGGCATTTTCAGAACTGCAATATTGATCAGTATATGGATCTAGATGATCAGCAGCGGGGTACACTCACCAGTTGGTAGCTGCTGAAGCAGCAAATCGTCGGTGTGGTGGATTGGGTTGCAGAACTGGCAGGAACGGACGATGTTGTGGAAGAGAAGAAGGACGCGTGGGGCTGGCGACAACATAAGGCGGGGCGCGAGTTTATCCGGTGCGTCGCCTGGGGCAACATCATGATGCGCGCAGGCTGGGGGTGCAAGACCTCACGTCTCTCCGTCGCAGCAACGGAGAGGCTTGATGAAGACGAGCATCAGCTCACGAGGCGGGGAGCTCCCAATTAACTTGTGGCAACCGCGCGGCAATAGGCGCGCCAGTCCGGGGGTTCTGATTCGACGGTCTATGGTTGGTGGCCCTAGCCTCGCGCCGGCATGCATGGCGCCCCTGACAGCTCTGCCGCTTCCGACCGTCCAACCAGCGGCTCTGCACCATAATTCCTCCGCCGCCCTGGTTAGCTCAAGCCATGTTCTCCACTCTTCCAAAGCAAATTCAGCATGGCCGTCCGTCACACGATGACACCTACCGTCTCCATCTGCACAGATGAGTTGTCGGGGCAACAGCGTGCCAATCCTAAATGCGGCAATGAGCGTTCTACCCATCATTGGTTCAACATACGAAGTAGAGGTCTCGCTCATTTGGCGGGTAATACTATAGCAGCTAGGACCGCGTTGAAACCAACAAACCCCACAACTGCCACGATAAAATGTGAACCAAAGACCTCTGGTCGTTTTTTTATGCGCACCATTGCACTGATCTCATCGTCCAATCGCTGACCCATGGTCACCTGCGAAAAATGCTCAACCACGCGCTGCCGCCCTGCGTCGCCCATGCAGTGCAGGTCACGCTCGCTCAGCTCTGACAAGACCAAACGCATCACCTCAGTCCACTCCTCCACCGCCTCCACGCTACGTGACCAACCAGTCTGGCCATCCACAACCGTTTCTGTGGGCCCGCCGGTGGCTGCTGCGAGCACAGGCACTTTCTCCAGCATCGCCTCTAGTGGAACAATGCCAAAATGCTCGTACTTTGGGGTGTACACTAGGAGACTTGCTGATCGCAGGAGTGTTAACTTCAACGAAGACGGGACCGAAAGGAGGAACAGCACGTCTGTAGTGTCCGGCACGGCCATGGCAGTAGCTATATTTGTTGCGGTCGCGTGTCGAAGCTTTAGGGAATCTGCAAGTTGCTCGAGCTCTTTGTGGTGCGACACATTCTCTGCCATGCGCGGATCATATCCCCCTGCAAGTTGTGTCAATTCGCGTCTTTCTGGGATGCAATGGATTCCTTACCAGCAATAACAAGTCGCGCTCGCGATCGGATCGCGGGAGGCAGTCCTGCAAAAGCCTTGACTGCGAGTCCGATGTCCTTCTTCCTTTCAAACCTGTTGATACTGAGAATGACTTTTCTGCCTTTCCACAACGGTTCCGGGCCGCCCTCGATCCCGCTGTCTTTCTGTGCTGCCTGAACGTCCACGCAAGGATAAATTACTCGGGGTTCTCGGCTCTCGAGAGTGGGAAACGCCTCTCCAAATATCTGTCTTGTAAACTTGCTGTTTACGGCAATGACGTCGCTCAGGCCTGTTGTCCATCCTTCAAACCAGTCGAATGGTATTCGGTAAAATTTCTTGATGGCGCTTTCGCGGTACGCAAGGAGCTTGTCTGGGAAGTGGCAGTAGAATAAGAGACGCGTCTGCGGTAGGAAGAATCGAAGCAAAGGAATGCAGGCGCTGAGCTGATCAGCAAAGAACGCATCGGGCTTCAACTGTTGGAGCTCGGATGTGATAAAGCATATTTGCAGTACGAGGTGCACTTGGCGCAGAATGGCGCAGAGGATGAAGAAGCGGTTCAGGATCGATGGTGGAATAAGAGTATTGCCGCGGACGCGCACGTCAAGAGTGCCTGCTCAAAACCATCAGACCCATTCTTCTATCGAGACCGCGTTGTCCTACCATCTCGTGCCTCATCAAAGCAATGCGCGGGGTCGCAATGGCTGGTGAAGATGGTAACAGTGTGGCCCAAGTCCTGGAGGGCAACTGCTGCATCTACCACAAGCCTCTCGGCACCTCCGATTCCCAAGTCAGGGTGGAAGAAGACGATGTTCCTCCTTCGACCCGCCATTGTCAGAATTTAAGATGGACATGGCGGCTTCGTAAAGGTGGGTCGACTTTAGAAGGACAGCTTGCCATGCATTGAACCGACGACCGAAACTTTTACAAACCCTGCAAGGATAGTATCACGTGCCATAAATTCATCATGCGGGCAGAAGAACTTCTCTAGTTCTCAATTGTTGAATCCAAATAATATTTTGGAAGAACCTATGTAATCTCACATGACCCAAAATCCGTGAGAATGCTAGCTTCTTGTCTCGATCATTCACGGAAGTGGATGTTGTCCCTCTACCTAGAAGTAATATGAACTCCATCCGGTATCACGCATTTATTGTGCCGTCCCAAGATGTGAAATCGGTCAAGAATGGTCTCGAGGGTCGGCAGCTCCTCAATAAAAAGATAAAAATACAGCCGCATGGCGAAGAGAGTCACCGGAAGTCCTTTCTGATACCAACGAGCCTGGAAACACATGATGCGAGAGTTGGAAAAGGACACTCGATTGACTTGATAGATCAAGGTGCATATTTCAGGTCTCTGCAGAGCTGTTACGAAAGCACCAGTATTGAGACTACTGGAATTATACCACGATCGCACATGCAAAATGCTTTTCGCTCAGCTGTTCAACAAAGCCTCTGCAAGATATCCGAAACACATCTTGACTCGATCGAAACTGCGGCTGAAAAGCTGCTGGCTACCCTCCCAGCGGCATATAGCATATACCATCCCTTGCTACTAATACCTTCGACAATACTTGAACGAGCTGCTTGGAATCGACTGCTCTTAGGATACGTGATCCCAGATCAATCCAACAACCTCGCTCACTTTGATCTTGGGCCGTTCTTTGTCCAAGTTGCAGAAGCAACGTCTACAACACATGTCGCCATCAACTCACCCATTCCAACACATAACGAGCCGCATGCCCCCGACACAGACTCGAGTCAAGTACCTTTTAATGCGGCAGCTGACATCACTTCAACCAACATCCTACGCTCTCCCACCAACCTTATCCCCCTTCACGGCGATTTTGGACCACCCCTCCCATCCTTTCCAAATCATATCCCTTCCGAAAATGACTTCGAAAAGGCGTTTTGGGTATCAACAACACAGAATGGAATAAAGCAAACATGGGCACCTCGCTACACCATGTTTAGCAAAGGCAACGTCACTGAGAAAGCGCGCCTCTTGACCCTCCCCTCTGTTCAAAATCTGCAGCATAAGCCATGGACGGCGTTAGATCTCTTCTCCGGTATTGGCTACTTTGCATTCTCGTACGCGCGCGCTGGGGCAGCTCGAGTTCTCTGCTGGGACCTGAATCCGTGGTCGACGGAGGGGCTGCGAAGAGGAGCTGTGCGCAACGGTTGGGAAGTGAGTGTCGTTGCGAGTCCGCAACATGCTATACAGTCCAACGAAACAGTTTTGAGCACGATTGACATGCGGAACTACAGCTCACATGTCAAGTTTCTTGTCTTTTGCGAGTCGAACGCTCTAGCGATGCAGAGGATTGACTCCCTTCGCAAGGATTGCCCGCCAATACGGCATGTCAACTGTGGTATGCTGCCTGACGCGGGTCTAGCGTGGAGGACGGCCGTAAAGTGTTTGGATTGGGAGCTAGGCGGGTGGACGCATCTGCACGAGACTGTCAGGGAAGACCGGCTTGAGGCTCGCACGGAAGAGATACGCAAGCAGGCCGAAAGTTTGATACGAGAGCTTGAGCAGGCCAAGGGCGAGTCGAGGATCAAGGCGGTCCGGATAGACCACATCGAAAGGGTGAAGAGTGTAGGGCCTAGGATGCTACATGTCGTCGTTGATTTGTGGGTATCGGAACCGGGAGACCACTCGGTCAGTTGAATGTTTCTGGAATACATGAACTCCCGCGCTATGCAATGGAATTATGCAAGTCATGAGCCCCTTCCACCTCTACCTCTTCCTCGTCCGCCTCGGCCACCTCTCTGTCCACCACCCTTGCCTCCTCTCGCTGGTGGAGGCCCCACTCGCTCGTTTAGCCGCTCCTCTGTGAAACCCGCTTCGCACACCCGCATGTAGCTAACGACGCCTTCATCGACCACCGCCAATAGTACATTCCGCTGCCCGTGTTTGAGACGATTGTACACGCCACCTATTCCATTTCCCCTCCCTCTTCCGGCTCCACGCCCTCCTCTTCCACCGCCTCTCGCAGAATTGTCTGGTCGTGAGGCGCTGGGTGTCTGAGGTTGGAGCTGAGGCGGTGGTGGATCTTGAGGCTGCTCGTCTAGTAGACTATCAAGTTCCGCGAGCGTGGGAACGCTAGTATCACGCGCTGAGATGACACACACGCGGAAGTCGGGCGCGCCAGGCGCGGATTTGCGAAAGGTTGGAGAAGCGCGGTATATGTTGTAGGTTGTGGTGTAGGACGTGTGGTAGGTTTCGTAGTCTTTAGGCACTTCCTCATTATTGAGTTTCTGTTTCTGTGCAGTTGATGTAGGTCTGGTAGAGGATGGTGCTGGCGAAGCGTGGGACGTCGAGGTGGATGACGGTGGGGTGTAGGCAGGTATGATGCGGAGCATATCATAAATGGAATTATAGTTCCTGTAAAGCCCAGGCTTTACCAATGGGCCAATCGCGAGGCGTTTCGTCTTCTGGTGTTGATTCTCCTCGAATATCAGTTCGCGCAGCCAGGCCCACAGACCGGGTGATGGAAATCTCTGGTCTTCTGCTGATTGTAGTAGCCGCCGCCTCTGAATTCCATGAAATCCTTGAGCTCGCAACACCACGAAACCCGCCCTCTTCAATCCGGCGTATACGACATATTTCTCGGACGTGAGACCCCCAGGCCCGCCGACGTAAGCCGCATACGCGGCTTGGAGACTCATAGGAAGACCGGTGCACTCCTCGTATGCATCGCTATCTGTTGCGTCGGCTCCGTCCAAGGCTTGAGCTTTTGGCGCGTCTTTGGGCCAGAAGACATCTAACGCACCCCTCTCCAGCCCCCACAATGCCTCTTCAGCGTATAGATCTGCCCCACCTCCACTGATGTCTCGCCCCAGACTTCGAAACATCTGACCCTTTACCTTACCAACCCTAGTCAATCCGCTCTTATCATCGTATATGCCCCGCACGTGTACTTTCGGTGCATGTGTTCTGGTGTGACTTAGGGCCTGTGTCATCGCATCGCGACTACGTTGGAGGGAGGAGGTCTGAAGATTGGTGGGGTGCGGCTCGAAGTCTTTGTTGCCACGTTTGGGAAGGGCGGAGGAAGTATGCTGCAAATTTGTGGAGGTTTCCAGGTTGAGAGTAGACAGGAAGTTGACATAGTCGGGAGCGGTATCTGAGTCGCCCGCTTCGGAGTCCGAATCTGAGGCATTATTTGTGGAGTTCTGTGTCGCGTGGAGGGGAGAAGGAGACGCGGAAGTTGAGTTGAGCGGCGCTCGAATGAGATCCTCGGTCGCGTCAGCCATTGGCAATTGCCTCAGAACAGAGACGGGGGATCTAGGAGGACCACCGGAGCTTCATGAGTAGAAATGTGACTGTCGTTGCACATGCCAGTCACAAAAAGACAGGACTTGGCGAAAGCTTGGTCTCGGTTGCGCGGCACCATAGAGATAGGATCTTCCGTCTTGTGTTGGCATACCATGTCCTTCTTCGCTTCAGCAGCTAAATCATACGTAGCACAGGTTCATTAGCATCTTGTGCAACTCCATTAGAAGCGAGAACGAAGCGCTTTGAGCTGCAAGCAAGAATGACCGAGCAACAAAAGGTCCCCATTGATGAGAGGATGAGAGGGCTGTTGGCATTGCTTCTACAAGTAAACCCCCGCCATCTCGTATAGCTCTTCCGCTCTTGTCAATCATTACAAGAGGACATACGCTTATGGAACGCCACAGCTTGAGTCAAGCCTACGCAACGCTCAGCGTACTTTCGGTCCCTCGAGCGATCAAGCAAAAATGGTACAATCATTCGTGGACGAGGCGGTTGCCGATCATCAACGGGCAATGACGCAAGCGACGGTCTCGCAGAGTGGCGCGCTTGATGCATTTTCCGAGGTATTGGAGAATCTGAGTAGACTGAGGGTATCATGATAGTGTCTCATTTCGCTACTTGAGTTCGTTGCTGGCCATAAAGATGGACACAGCCCTACACGTACAAGGCGTGCTGTTCATTCAATGAGCGGCTTGCGCTGACCACCTACCATCGTCACGCCCAGAGCTCTCAGTCCACCGGGTTGATTTGCAAGGATTATTGATGGTGCAGGAAGCATAGGATTCTCTGGGCTGACTTCGGCCGCATCCTTGGCAGCTTGCTCGATGGCCTCCATTTCGAGTTTGCAGCCGGCATGGTCATACGGACAAACGACAATGGGCTGCTTTAGTAAAATGTCCTTGGCCCCTGACATCGTAGCCTAGACAAAGGTTAGCTTGCTCGGGTATGGAGAGCCGAAGATGACAGAACATACCTTTACCGTCAGGTAGTACTCAATCTTGTATAGGTGGCCGGTCGTGGTGAAACCACTTACGCCATAAGTCGGGAACTCCTTCTTTCCTCGAGGGATAATGCCCTCCGAGTCGCGCACATCTTTAGCGGGAAAGACCAGGCCAAGGTTCGTCATGTAGCCAGCCTCGGGCATCTTCACGCCCACTTGCTGTGACTGCTTTGCCAATGTCTTTGTTTTGCGAGTCGGCTCGTCGCCTTCAGGATTGTAGATGACGTCCTCGTCTATTGCGATTGAAATCTTGGATATGGTGACCTTGCGTGCTTTGCTTAGCCAATCCGGGTTTGGCGCAAGCTTGATGTAGACGCTGACGGGGTCAAGCGGTCCGTATGACCACCGAGGTAATGATACCCCGAGCGTAACAAGGTGGTCTGAGACAGCCTCAGATGACTCCGGGCGATTGTACATGCCAAACGTCGAAAGTGTGTCGTACCGAGACAGGGGGATGGGAAAGGCGTACTTTCTCTGCTCCGAGTGGCCCTGCTGTACTGTCACCAACAACTCATAGACGGTCTCGGCGGTCCGGCTAGGCATCTGCAAGCTAGCTGGTGGGACGCGCCGTGCCGAGTCCTCGTTTGGTCCTCTTCCAAATGGGATGAAGATAACAAAAGGTAGGTCCATGGACAAGACACTCTCATTCTCGCGGCCAGAATGACATCGAAAGAGCAACATCTCCTTGCCGACCACGTCTGTGAATTCCTTTCGAGCCGCGCCTAAGTGTTTCTTGGTAACCGAGTCGGCAGCCGGATGTATGGATTCGCGCCGCTGAAGACATATTGTGACCAGGGAGATGAGGACAGGGGCGCTAATTCCGACGTGAGGTCGAATCTCAACTTTGCCCTCTATTCGCGGCTTCGCTGCTGTCTTAGTATATACTTTGTCTTATCATTTAGCTGCATGACCTACCAAGGTTGCCGATATGCCTGGATAGCCAACCAGAAAGTTACTGTTAGGGGGTCCTGATACCCGCACGAATGCCGCCATGTCTCGAAACTCGGCTGATCAAGGCCGATGCCACATCACTAATCAACAATACTCGCAGCCAGGCAACGTGAGCGTGTGTGGGTTCAGTAAAGCGGATGTCCTGGCGTTTATGGGGCCAAGTGTAGACGCGCGGACGCGAGCTGGCATGCAATGGAATTCTTTGGAGGGGGCTTGGTTGTGCGGTGCGTGTTCGTTACTGTAGTAGGGATTGTGGTAGGAATGTTTGAGGACCTTCGCTATCTCAGCCGGATAAGCTTCTGTTTCCCAGAGGGCAATGTCTTGGAATACTGGTCGTTGCGGCGCAAGGTGTAAGGCAAGCTGGGCCAGGATCCAGAGAGCGGTCTGGTTGCAGGACAAGGAAATACGAGGCGACGCGTTCGGATCCTCGAAAGACAATATGTGATCGTCAGAGCGACACAAGAAATATTTCGTAACGAAGGTTGTGAGGCGCAAGTACTCGAGGCTCCTGCGGCGCCTTTGTCGTCATCTGTACGGGTGCGCGCTGGAGTGACGCGGGGACAACTCCGCACACGCAGACTAATGGCCATTTCCTGAGCGCCACTAATTCTGCCTTTGTAAATCTGCAGATTCAATGTCAGTCACGTTGCACACCACCCACGGCGATCTCAAGATTGAAGTCTTTTGCTCCAGCGTGCCCAAGACTGCCTACAACTTCCTCGCCCTTTGCGCGAGTGGCCGCTACGATGGCACACTCTTCCACCGAAACATTCGCGATTTTATGATTCAAGGTGGTTCCTCAGACCGGTCAGGCAAGGGCAAGGGCGGCGCATCCATATATGGCGATGACTTCGAAGATGAATTCAGGCCCGCGCTCCGGCACAACGCGCGAGGGATCGTGAGCATGGCCAATAAAGGACCTGGTACCAATGGTAGCCAATTCTATGTTACATACAAGGCGGCACCACATCTAGACGGCAAGAACACTGTCTTCGGAAAGGTCATCGAGGGCGTTGATTCAACGTTGGACTCGATGGAGGACGTGCCTGTCGATAAGAAGAGCAGACCTACTGAGCCCATCAAGATCGAGAACATCACCATTCACGCCAACCCAGTTGCAGACGAATGAGTTGTTAAGGCATGAACGCATGGAGAACATATAAAAGCTGGATCTGCTGAGCGAGCGGCTGATGCGAGCCGGCTCCACCAATTCACGCTTCATGTCTAGCGTACTTCGGACTGAAAGTAACGGCGCACGACAGCAGCTTCGTGCGCAAATCCAGGAGTTCCACACATGTTCTTGACGAACGCTCCAACGAGTTGCAACAATGAAGACACGATCAGTGGCTACCTCGAGCCTTTCTGACGCCACGTTGGCGTTGAAGAGCGGGAGAATAGGAGGGTTGCAGCCTAGCTGCAAGACACAGGCATGCACGTCTGTGAAGCTGAAGTATTAGATTATTTATGTTAGCGGCATAACATCCCTTCTTGGTCCGTCATGTCCCACTCTCATGCACGCAGTAGGGCGTGGCCGATACTTCCTGAACTCCAATCCCTGCTTGATTTACCAAGCTTATCCATTACCGGCTTATGCATCATTCGTTGGCTCGTTCGTGATCCGTGCTCAGCCAATTGGCTTTAACTTCTTCTTTTTCTTCTTGCCGCCGTCTTCGTCACCCTTTTTTCCCTTCTGAGAGAACTCGCGCCAGCTACCAATTCTTTGGTCGCGTGTCTGCTCCCAGCTCTCCTGATGGTCCCTCTTCCGCTTCCTCTCGGCAAGCTCTTCTTCATCCTTTCGCTGCTGACGACCCTCCTCCTGCATCTGCGCCTTCATGCGCTTGCGTCTTTGAAGTTCGTCGTCGATGAGGACTTGCTTGGCCTTTTCCGGCCAGAGCTTGCGCAGAAAGTAGTCGTCCTTAAGCTCAGGACTGTCCACTGTCCAACCTTCGTCGCGCATAACAAGTCTGCGTGCATCTGCAAAAACTTCGTCCAGACGTTCCCGCTCCTTGTCTTCGAGAAGCATAGTCTGTGCCTTCTTCAGCCTGTCGAATGCATCCGGCGCCAGGGGGTTGGTCGTCTTGTCGGGATGGATGAGTAGCGATTTCTTGCGATAGCACATTTTCACATCTTTTTCGGGAACGCCGGGAAGAAGGTCCAGAACTTCATATGCGTTGAGCTTGAACGATTTGAGAATGCGATCGATCTCGGCATCCTATTGAGTAGTTTTAGCTGCCTGCGTTGTACAAACCCAGGAGATGAGACGCCAACTTTATCGAACTCCTTAGACTCTCGCTCAAGATCCGCAAGGATTTCAAAGTCGTCTTTTTGTTCGTCTGCGGCCATGCTTGCAACGTGAAAAGTTTAGTGAAACTGGTGATCTAAAAGGCAACCACGTGAGAGAGGGACAAACACCCGGCGGAATTCCGCACCACCGTGGGGACGCGGAGACAACGGACTTTGGTGGGCGTCATCTCCAGACTTTTTGTTCCATCAATTGAAAATGCTTGCAGGTGGTCGTTGAGCGTGCAGCGTTGTGCCAAAGCAATGTCTGTCGATATTTCAGGTCGGCGAAAGCCAACGAAGCCCAAAAAGCAGGCTCGCGCACAGAAGAGGAAGAGAGAGGATGTCGACGTGGACAAGCTTCAAGAGGCTGTCGATGCTTTGGTATGCGCTTAATCGTGCCTTTCCTCCGAGTCCATGACATGCTGACACCTTGATCAGGACCTCAAGGACAGTTTCAAGAACTTTACCGATCTACCTTTGTCCGAACCCACCAAAGCTGGCCTGAAGTCATGCCATTTCTCCACGCTTACAGAGATCCAAGCCAAAGCCATCGCCGCTGGTCTGAAGGGGAGCGACATACTTGGTGCAGCAAGGACAGGGAGTGGAAAGACGCTAGCCTTTGTTATTCCAGTACTCGAGAACCTCTTCCGCCAACAATGTATTGGTGCAGACGCCGGGCTTGGGGCTATGATCATTAGCCCGACAAGAGAGCTCGCGATCCAGATTTTCGACGTGCTGTACAAGATTGGAAAGCACGGACACCTATTCGCTGCAGGTCTCATCATTGGAGGCAAAAGTCTCCAAGAGGAGCAGCAGGCACTAGCACGTATGAACATTGTCGTTTGCACACCTGGTCGCATGTTACAGCACCTCTCCCAGACTGCAGCTTTCAATGTTGACAGCCTCAGCATGTTGGTCTTAGACGAAGCGGACCGCATCATGGATATGGGATTCCAGCGCGATGTCGACGCAATTGTCGAGTATCTTCCACCGAGCCGCCAAACTCTCCTTTTCAGTGCCACACAGACCAAGAAAGTCTCGGATCTGTCTCGCCTGGCACTGCGCGATCCACAGTACATTGCGGTCCATGAAGCTGCCACCAACGCAACCCCAGCAAAGCTCCAGCAAAATTATGTCCTCACTACATTGCCCAACAAGCTAGACACCCTCTGGTCTTTCCTCCAATCTGCCAAGAAGAGCAAGCTCATCGTCTTTCTTTCCTCTGGCAAGGAAGTCCGTTTCGTATACGAGAGCTTCCGTCGCATGCAGCCTGGTATACCGCTTCTTCATCTTCATGGCCGCCAGAAGCAAACAGCACGTCTCGACATTAACCATCGTTTTTCCTCTTCCCGCAATGCGTGCCTCTTTGCGACCGATGTTGCCGCACGTGGCCTAGATTTCCCTGCAGTTGACTGGGTTGTGCAGGTAGACTGCCCCGAGGATGCAGACACCTACATCCACCGCGTCGGCCGCACCGCACGCTACGAGCGAGATGGTCGAGCTGTGCTTTTTCTCGACCCTAGCGAAGAAGAGGGCATGCTTGAACGACTCTCCACCAAAAAGGTACCTATCGAGCGCATCAATATTCGTCAAAAGAAACAACGCAGTATCAAAGACCAGATGCAGTCCATGTTATTTAAAGATCCGGAGTTGAAGTATCTTGGACAGAAGGCCTTCACAAGTTATGTTCGTTCTGTGCATGTGCAGAAAGACAAGGATATATTCAATGTCAATGCCTATGATTGGGAGACCTACGCCTCAAGTTTAGGTTTGCCTGGTGCACCAAAGATTCGCTTTGTCAAGGGCGATGCAGAGGCAGCGAAGAAGGCCAAGAATGCGCCCCGGATGGCTCTATCCGAGTCAGAAGAAGATGGAGCAGAATCCGAAGAAGATCAAGAGAAGGATAAGAAGAAAGCAACGGATAAAGTCCGCACAAAATACGATCGCATGTTTGAGCGAACTAACCAAGATATCCTCACAGGCCACTACCAGCGCATGGTGGAGAACGGAGACGCGCCTGCAGAGCCTCTTCAGGGCACGTCAAAGGCAGATTCTGATGACGACGACGATGACCTCTTCACCATCAAGCGACGCATCCCTGCTCCCACAGATCTACCAACAGTTTCACTGGTTAACGGCAAGCCACTCATCATCGACTCACACCGCCGCGAGAAAGCTCTCAAATCCAAGAAGGCCGTGGCCAAGCTCACAGGAGTTAGTGGCCAGCGTCTTGTATTTGACGAAGACACCGGCACCATGGTGCCTGCCGATCCCTTCATCGACGAACACGAGGCACTCGGGCCTGACGCAGCCGCAAAAGAAGCCAAGAGGCGCGAGTTTGTCGAGCGCGAAGAAGCGGCCCTCAAGGAGATCGACAAGGTCGACCGAGCGGTCGCAAAGGAGAAACGGCGCGAGAAGAAGATCAAACGCAAGGAGAGTGAGAAGAGGCAAGCAGCTGAGGCGGCGGCAGAGGAGTCCGACGGGCTGGAGCAAGGCAGCGGGCTGGAAGTCATGGAGAATCCGTTTGCGGAACTGGCTGACCTGTACGATGACGAGGGGAACAGGCTGCCGTCACCAGAGGGGTCGGATGGTGAGGAAGAGAGGCCGGCGAAGAAGCCTAAGTGGTTTGAGAACGAGAAGCATGTGCAGCGGCGGAAGGAGCAGGACGAAGAGGCGGAAGAGCCTCAGACTCTGGAGGACTTGGAGCGGATGGCTGCTGGGCTCCTTGACTGAAAGACCACTAGGCTTGGTAGCTCATGCCAATGTTCATGCAGAACAATTCACATGTCTACGCTTGCTTTGCTCCTCTTCCATCATGAACCCGGTAAGTGCAACCTCGAAAGGCACCATAGTCACGTGCCAAGCGCCGCCTCCAGGGGCCCGCTAGCGTTGCGCGCGAGTGGCACAATCCGGCTGCCGCAGCGTTGTGTACATAAACGCACGCGTCGCTTGCAATCACTTTCTTCTGCATACTTACCTTGTTGGGATGCGGGCGATCAAGAAGGCCTTGTATCTATCAGAACACCCTGCATTGCACATCGCGGTGGTGCGCTGGTATGAGTCTCCTTCGGGGGCCTCATCGGCGCAATTTTTGTTGGCTTCCACACAAAATCTCTTTCATCGTCTCTGTACTGGCCTGTGGGCTGGGCGGCGAAGAAGTAGTTTTGTCATGCCTTCGGTGGTCTAGGGTCTGATATCGTAGACTATTTACCGAGCGTGCAGAATTGAAAATATACGTATGTAATGTAAAAGCGTGTCTTGATGATTATGGTTGATGATGATGATGAAAGTTGTTGATGAATGGACTGTGCTTGTTCACCGGCTCCGAGCCCGGGGCGCGATGTCGAATTTGACGCGGCGCCGGAATTGATGCATGACCCGTTAGTCTATTGATCTTGCTAGATGCTCCCTATGTTGTCAATGATTCCGCTCAAATATGGCTAGTACCCTTGTGGATTAACGATGGCTGATGATGAGCACGGCCTTACCAAGGAGCCATCGAGGAGGAGAGCAGCGGACAACGGTTGAGAGCTTATGGTCTACTTCTCGTATAGGACATTGTTGTGCTACTGGGTATTCAATAAGCTGGAAATCTACGCTCGTTCTGCGAACGTTCTCTGTGGGCGCTCACTGCGCACCTCTAGCAACGCTATGTATCCCCCTCCAAAACGCCATGCCATGCTTAATCCAAATAACTCATGAGACTGTAGCATCTAGATGCCCAAGTAAAACTTGCTCCGCTCATACACGTAGAAGCTCGTCGCCGACATGGGCACCACTTTGACGTACCCGATCGACAGGCCGACGAAGAAACCCCGCCACCCCTTCTCCTTGAACACAATCTTCGCAATCTCGGCCATTGTTTGCCGACGCCCATCGCCGACAGCGCCGCCGACTTGCATTCGCCGTCTGATGACCTCCAGAGGATACGACACAGTCTGAGACACGAAACCCGCGACGCCGCCGGCGAACAGCTGCGCCCAAGATGTGAGCTGCGCCGGTCTGTTGGGGTTGCGGCCTGTTGTGCTGGAGCCTTTTGTGTTGGGAATGGTGGTGTAGGCTGCAAGCTCTGGCCTCCGCAGGAGATCTCCGACAAGATCGTGAGTGAGGAAGGACGACCCTGCGTACGGCAACATGCCCCACAGAGTAGGCGTGAAGCCGCGGTAGAAGTTGGTCATGCCATGCTTGGGAATAGGAATGACTGGTACCGCCGGCGCAGAGGATCGGAGCACGGTCTGGCCGGCGGTCCCTGAGGCAGCAGGTGCCGGTGGTGTGGGTGGCTGCTCATTGTAGATTTGGCGGCAGATGGAGGACAGTGTTGCACGGTTCTGGGATTTGGTTTCGAATGCGAGGCGAACGCGTATGACCTCGAGAGGATAGGTGAAGAAGACGGAGAGCGTGCCGGCGAGTGAGCCGGATATGAAGCGGCGGGCGGGTGTCTCTTGAGCCGGACCGGGAATGAAGACGGCGCGTACTTGTTCGTAGGCGAGAAACTTGATGCCAGCGTAAGGGAAGATGCGTAGTAGAGTCGCGCTATGCCCGCGAAACAGGCCACGCACGCCGGTGGTGTGGTATATGTCCTTCATGGCGGTCGCGACGCCGAACCAGGAACCAGTGTACTTTGCAAACTGCGGATTCGAGGCTTGGAACAGGATCTTCACCCGATCAAGCGGGCCCACCACTGTCTTGGCCTAAGCGAGCTGTTAGTTTTCTTCAAGGCTCGAGAAGAGGAAAACATACCGCACATCCTGCGAGGCCTCCAGCAAGACCACTCTTCCATATGTATTCGGGACTTCGCTTGTCCAGCGCATGACGCGACTCAGCGCTGTTCCGCCGCGGCACTACGGCATCGTCGTCGGTAGGGCAGATAACCGCCTCTGGTCTTTGTCTTGAGGTCGTCATGGGTGTGGTGTGCGCAAGGTCTTCGCGAGAGACATTGCTGGGGGCGCTGAAGGACATGGGTGTCCCCCGCTTGGCAAGTATTATGAGAGGGTGATGATGGGATTGTGCATGTCGTGGCTGTAGCGATAACGAAACTGTGGCGCGACGCGATGCTGTATCAATTCAGTCTTCTGGCAGGTAGAACAAGCTCAGTCCTCTGCTCGCTGCCAAAAGGCAAAGTTTGTTTGTGGGATGTGGGCAACCCGTCACAGGACTCTGACGTCTGGGCCAAATCCCGGGGTTAGCCGAGCTCGCTTCCCGGCCCCCTAGTCTTTGTGCATACATTACTAACCGGCACTTCTTCTCGTCTCCGTAACTCGTCGTATCCATATGGTATCTTCACACATGCGAATCTACCTATCTCGTTGACTCAACATAGTGTACCGTAGTCTTCATCATGGAGTGGTTGTCAACGTCGAAGCGCGATACCGATGATGCCAAACCACATCCTAGTCGCCAGCGAGGATCGGAAGGTCTTTCTGCTTGATATTCCGGCATCCATTGCTGCAGCACAGGCTTTTGCCGATGAAGATAATAGTTCGAATGACAACCTTGAGCGAACTAGACTGCTATCATGCACACCGACATCTGCGCCGTACGCAAGCACCGAACCAAAGTCTGCCTCGGCCAGGGTCAAGGTCAAAAACCACGGCAAGTATGATGCACTTCATGACATTTATTCAAGACAATGTGAAGATGCTTTGCGTTTTGTAAGAGTGGCTGTTGGGTCGGGGCATTTCTGCCTTGAACGACAGTTGAATAAGCCAGGCTCTGCACCCCAGAAACGAAAGCGTGCAACTTCTCCAAGCATTGAGACAGCGAGAAAGGGTACAGATGCCACACCCGATCCAAGCAAGCGACTCCGGTGCGTGGTGAAGGCATCGTTTCCAGATGACCCTCCACCCTCGCTTCTTTTCCAAATAGATGGCTACGTCAGGCATCGGCTTGATGCCAAAGACCCCGCCTGGACTGTTTCTAGCACTTTGGGTGAAGAGAAACTCTACGCATTCGAAGTTCGTCACTGGGGCATTGGATTGGCATGTTATCAAAACAGGCAAGAGCCATTGAAGATCTGTCTAAAGCCTCTCGATCGGAGCCCGGAGGTGCACGAGCAGCACTTGCGCATCCCTCCTGGGAGTGCATTTCTGCTTGGTCCTTGCCACGTACCTGCTGGCACGCGGGAGTTTCAAGGCCTCGCCCAGCTCTATACCGACAGCGAAGACTTTGATATGATATATTTGGACCCACCCTGGCCAAACAGGTCCGCCTCAAGACAAGGAGCTGCTTGGTATCGAACCGAAAGAAGCGTGTATGATATGGAGCAAATGCTGCTTGGCATGGATCTCGGCACACAACTGAAGCCGCAAGGATTCATTGCAATGTGGGTTACCAACAAGGCTGCTTGTCGCGACCTAGCCCTGAGTCTCTTTAAGCATTTGAAATTGAATGTGGTTGAAGAGTGGCTATATCTGAAGCTTGCAGCCAACGGTGAGCCGATTACCTCAATTGGTGGATTATGGAGGAAGCCGTATGAAGTCTTGTTGATTGCCAGAGCTCCTCGCCAGGCCTCTCATCCACCACCGGGAGTCGTTCGAAGAGTCATTGCGGCGGTACCAGATTTACATTCTCGAAAACCCCATCTGAAGTCGCTTTTCGACGAACTTCTGCTACATGATCCTGTGTTGGGCCTGCCGAGATCCAAAGCCAAGGTGCTGGAGGTGTTTGCTCGTAACCTGACCGTGGGGTGGATGTCTTGGGGGGACGAAGTGCTCAAATACAATTGGCAGGATCATTGGGCATAACTGTACATTAATGAGACAACAATCCAAAGGACAATACTCCTTTCACGTGCTTCTGTTTCATCTGGTCCGGACCTGCAGATGTCTTGGCAATGCCGACTGCCCGCCCGCGTCATTGTTCGCGCGATCAGATCACACGCCGCCTGCTTGTTCCTGCTGGCTGCATCTAGATTGCTCCAATTCTTTGCTTGCCTGTGTTTCAGGTCCGCTCCTTTCAATACGACAGGAGCCCAGTCCGTAACCCTATTGAACATGAAACGCATCTAGCGCCGCGACCGCGAACATGACACCTGCGCCCTCTCACATCATCAGAGTTCTTGGAAGCTGTTCCACCTGAAGCACGCACGATCTACGGCGAGCGTCGTCGCGCTGTGCTCCATGACCATGGCTATGGCCGCTTCTAATTCCGTGAGCGAGCCCTTGTTGAACTCCTCTTTCATTCCATCCGCCGGAGATCTTGTCTACATGCTTCCCCGCCTAGCCAAAAGCGCCAAGTCGTGGCTCCTATCCGAGACCTCGTCTCCGGTCAATAACAACACCATATCTGCTTTGCCGGCTGCTGCTTCCGCCACGGGAGCCGCGGCTGTAGCAAATGCTTCGTCCTCTAGCTACTTTGGGTGGCTCAGCGTTGACAATGTCCAGCGACTCGGAAACGTAGATGGCATCTTCAGCTACGTCCTTTCAAGATGGGCAATCTCGACCTGCTTCATGGCAATCATCCTCAATCGAAGCCTCGTCTATTCGTCCAGCCGACGCCACATTGCCCTTGGTTGGGTTTCACGCCTCACACTCCGCATTGTTCCAATTGCTACGTTCATCTACCAGATTCTCTCTCTACTGCAGGCGTTGCGCTGTCAGACTGGATCAAGTCCACCGCCGATCATCGTCACTGGGTTAGAAAAAGCCTCGTACTACCCAGCCGCGGGCGGCAACGACTTTCTGTACTGGCTGAGTTCCTCGATACTCTTCTGGCAGGACGACAACACCGCCTGTGTCAATGCTGGCATGGTGCCTACAGGCGAGGATAAACTAGCGTATCTAGGATCCTCTACAATCCTTTGGCCACTCTTCCTGACACTCTGCTTGAGCCATCTTATTGAGACCATTTCCTGCTCTTTGGAGGGTCGTCCACCCATGGCTGAGACTGGCATGACCATTTTTGAGCACTCGCTCGCATTTGCGGAAGCCGAGGCCGTCGTTAGAAGTTCTGCTGGGATGAGCTTCTTCGGAGGTTGGCAAGCATCACGATCGCCATCGACTACAAGCTCGAAACTAGCAGCGCCAACGGGCACAAATTCGAGTCGTTTCATGGTTACTCCCGGTATGCTGCTGAGCCGCCTGAATGTTCCCCCCGAAGTTCTTCTCATTGGTCTCATTTCAAGCTGTAGTCACCTCAGCAGCCACGTACTTGCCGTGACTGGTCTGCAGTCGCGATTTCGCCTTGTGAACACTGGAATCTGGGGTATCTGCTTCATGAGCGCGTTCTTATGGAGCTTTATACGCTTCTCGCGTCCCGCGACTATCGAGGACATTGGAGTGTTGAGATATCCGACCGTATGCATTATCGGCTTTATCCCTCATCTAATGATTGTCGCTGGAATCCTCACTTGCAGCCTCATATATGGCATAGCACTGGTCGCAACTATGCTATCGCCGCCTCGCAATGAACAAGCAAAATCTTCCATCGCTGATCGTTTCCACTGGGCAAAGTCGAATATGCAAGCTAACGTGTCACTGGCGAACATCAAGATTAGCTGGCATGAGGAGTTCTACACGACTCTGCTCAAAGTCGGCTTCACCGTGTTGACCGCAGCTAGCGAAGCAGTTTATTTCAATGAAGGCACTGATGTCACCATGTCACCTATGACCTGGTTAGAGGAGAAACGCCTGACTGAAATATCTGTATCTCGCAAGCTGGCGAAGCGTATGAGAGATGCAATACCACCCGAGATTCAAGGCGATGCGTCTATAGCGGAGGGCATAGGTTTGGTTGAAGAGGATCAGATGCTGATGTCCAACGGCCGACCCGTCAACTCGGGTTACGCGCGCGAGAGACGCACAACAGAGAGTTCAAGTAATGCTGGCGTTGCTGCAGTACGTGAGGAAGGCGTCGGAGGTGGCCAGCGAAGTGGAAGGTGGTTCATGTCGTGGCGATTGTTGCGCGAAACCTCTTCTCTGCTGGGCTGCATGATTGCGCGAGCCTGGCTATATGTTTCTGGAAAACTTGGTGGACCAGAGTCGCCCCAGTGGGTGTGGGAACTGGCGCGAGAGGAGACAAAGCCAGCAGAGGCGAAGCCTGTCGACAAAGAGCTTGAATTTTGGGTCTTGTCGGACGGTGGAGAACTCAAGCTGCCAGAAACCTTGAACACCGACGTCGAGGAAGAAGTACGGAAGCGGACAAAGAATACGGATCCACGGGGGGAGAAGATTGACGACAATCTCTACAAATGGTGGAAGAACAACGGCTGGTGGGGCGAGGTTGATTCCAGTGGCGACTTCAACCCAAGCCAGATTGATGAAGATCTTACGAGCGTCATCTCGGAGTCTGAGTCGCGTGTCGACACCGATGGTTGGCAGACAGAGTCGGAAGATGACGGCCAGCGAACTCCGACTCGCTTGCATCCACACCGAGGCGCGTCCACGGAGCCTGAGGATTTGATGTCTCATCTCTCGGTCCTCCTCGATCCTCGGACTATACAGGAAAAGCAAGATGCAAAACTACTTGCACGCCGTTTACAGCAAGCCGGACCGACGACAAGGTCAGCGTACCAACGCGGCCTCCAGCAAGACACTGTTCACCTGCTTGCACCACATCTTGATCCCGATGCCCCATTGACCGCGGAAGAAGAAGAGGATCTTCTTGAACGCATCATACGGTCCCGCCGTTCAGAGAAGTGGCAGAAGCGACAAGCACAGCAGCAGAGCAACGGCACGCCATCATCTTGGAGTACGGGCGCGTCAGGCATGGGCGACGCCGGCCCCCAATGTGTCGTCTGCCACAGCGATCCGAGGACGATTCTAGTGTGGCCATGTCGCTGTCTGAGCTTGTGCGAAGACTGCCGCGTGAGCCTCGCAATGAACAACTTCGGTAGCTGCGTCTGCTGTCGGCGCGATGTGGTTGCATTCAGTAGGCTCTACGTGCCTTGATCACAGTCTACCGCCCATGACATTGCTTGTCGAAGGAGGATTTTTTCGTAATGGATTGGCATCCGTAGATCTGTATGAATAACAATTATAGCAATAAGACACAACGCCACCCAACATCCGTGCTGACTATGCGCTCAACCGTCTAAAATCGTACCCATTAAGAAGCATACCTCTCCTCTCGATCAATACAACAGTGCCGCGACGCCCAATCCTCCCACCACAGCGCCAACAAACCCCGTCGCCCGCGCCGCAGCCCCCGTACTCATCCGCAGCGTCGACGTCGCCGCCACCGTCGTCGACGCCGCCGTCGACACCACCGCGGTGCTATTCGCGCCGCCACTAACCTTCGACGCCAACGACGTCGGCACCACGTGCCCGCCACGTCCCGTCGCGCCCGTCGGCGCCGTCGAGTTCCCGCCCGGCGCAGCCACGACCCGGGCACTCGACACGCCGCCCGGCGCATGCTTGCGCGTCTCATGCTGCGCAGGGTGCGTCGTGCTCCCCGTCGCGGCAGTCGTCTCCGCGGCACCAGTCTGAGCGTGCGACTTGCTAGGTTTCGCCGTCGTGGTGGTGGTCGAGGTGAGGAAGACGGCGGTCTCGTAGCTGGTCGGGGGCGGCAGCTCGTCGGGTAGGCCGTTGCTGCCGAGGATGGGGCCGCCGCCGGGGACGAAGCCGCCGCCGCCGTTGTAGAAGTCGGGCAGTCCGCCTTGGTCGGCGCTGGAGCCGGAGCCGGAGCCGGTGACGTCGGGCGAGGAGGTGTCGCCGTAGTCTTCGGCGTGGGTTTCGCCGGAGGGGGCGGCGGCAGCGGCGACGGCGCTGTAGGTTGCTGCGGCGTGGGCGTAGTGGGATGCGAGAGAGTTGGCGGCGGCGGCGTTGGAGGGGTTGGGGAGGATGGTGGAGTAGATTGTTGTGGTGATTGTTGTGGTGCTCTGGTATGATATAGATTCGGCGGCTGCCGAGACCGGGAGGGGCAGGCGGAGGGTGATTAGGAGAGCGAGGATTGAGGCTGCTGTGCGTGAGGAGGCCATGATTGAGATTGTTTTTCTGGTTTTCAGAGGATACAAGGGCGAAATAGCACTATCACGTGAAAAGGCGGCGAAATGGTTGCATGGGGGGCTTGGTCTTGCTACAGAGATGAGGTAGAGATATACCATTGAGCATTCCTACTGCGCCGCATTGCTGCGCAGTGCGGATGGAATGCAGTGCAAGCTCTTCACACAGTCACGAAACAGTAGGCGCCAGGGGCAGTGCAGAAGGAATGTGTGATGTGTATGCACGATGTTTGAGTGTCTTCTGGATCGGCTCCTCCGTGCAGCATGATAGGCACATTTAGCGCTCAGGCACATTCCTGCGTCCACTAGGGAACACTCATAGGCTATAAAGTCTGCATACGAGATCGTGCGACGATCCTGCGTGCCTGCGGGCGGAGTGTTGGGCGTGGTACTCTAAGCGCGCGCGAAGTGGAACAAGGGGCCGGTCTTAAAACGGGTGTGTGCTGTGCCGCAATGCGTAAGCGTTTATAATGCTTGTACGGGTGGGGCAGCAGGAGGCCGTGTCATTCGCTGCCTGTGAGGAACACCTTTGACTGCAGGCGAATCGCGTCTACATTCCGCCCCACTCTATGCAGAAACACCTTACACCCTCTTCCCCGTCGCCGTGCCCTGCAAACTCTTCCGCCTTGCCAGGTTCTGTCCCGCCAATGAGAAAACCCTTCTTAACGCCAGTGCCCAGACGGCCCCCCCCAATGAGACTCAATAGATCAAATTCCTCGTCCCAATCGTACCCGACGGCGAGGAAGTGACTGTGAAATCGGAGAGGATCGCCAGGGTATACAAGGTATTGACAGCCAAAGCGCAGGCCGGGCGACGAGAAGTAGTTGCTTCCTGGGTGGGAATGAAGGTATGCAAAGAGGGGGTAGGAGGGCGGTGCTGGTGGTAGCGTGGCAGTGTCGTCAGGGAATGGCAGTGGGAGCGGCGGGTGTGAAGTTGTGGGCGTCACTCCTAGCGGATTGGGATCATCCGAGACGCTCATCGGCTTGGGGGCGGATGGCGGAGACGGCGTTGCTTGCTCATAGGCCGGGAACAACGTGTCTTCTGAATCAGCTTCTGAAGGTGTGGCCTGCCGTGTCTCTGCTTGTTGCCGAGCGGCTAGGCTTCGTAGAGCTTGCTCACGCCTGCCAGTCTCCATCTTCCCCAAAGCACGCTCCATGCGACTCTTGGAAACGGCATCTCTTGCTCGTGCTGCGTCTAAGCCCATCTCTCGCAGCGTTGCCAGCCACTGTAGCCGTTCTTCCTCGCCGTCCGGTCCACATAGCCGTCGGAGACCTTCGCGGTGGGCAGCTGCATCGTCAACCACAAAACACACACCCCTTCGGACGAGTAGCCGTGCTTCCTCAGCCATAAGCTGGAGAGGCAAGCCTAGAAACACATTCTGCTGTGGTGACTGGGGCAGTGTGCCTGTGAGAACACCCGCGATGCGATATTCAGCACGTAAGAACGAAGCATGCGCGACGGAGAATATGAAGTGTTTGCCGCCACTCAAGAATATCGGAATCGGAAGCACGGTGTCTCTTGAAGAATGTGCCATGGTAGGCAGAATATATTGGTCTAAATATAATAGGTCTCGAGGAGATGTCCTCGGCGTAAAATCTGTAAGAGCTTGTCAGCAATCAAGTCGCGCCGATATGAGCAAGCGAAATAATGATGATGGAAGGTTTCGAGTATCATAGTGAGCTGGGTAAAATGGTTGTCATCAATAGGCCAACTTGTGGCTCAGACGATTGACAGATTGTGAGATTTTTGATTATAATCATGTAGAAAAAGACAGGAGCAGAAGGAGAGTTGCGGCATACCTAAGGCGGCTCCATACTTACATTGGCCGTGGGATTACCCTGACGAATCTGTCAGGCCAGCCTCAATCTGCAGCAATGACAGTGTTGCCGGGCGAGCGTTGCAGGCAATTAAAGAGAAAGGCCAGAGGAAAGAAAGCTTCAGCTTTGACACATATGTTGTGTCGCGGCGGATGGCTTCCGTCCTTGGCAGCGACCGACCACCTTTGGGATTGGTGCTCCTCTGTTGCCGCGTATCATGTGAACCAGCTCTGCCTTGATGCAAAATGAATGTCTTGTGGGTGCTTGCATTGATACTTGGCCTTCCATTGGTGCTATTCGTTGGTAAGTTCGAGCCAATCCTTCGAACAAAATGGATGGCTGATTCGAATAGCTTACCTTGTGCTTTCCTCTTGCCTCGGTGACCGAGTTCGTGCGAGGATATCCAGAATGTCTACTGAAAATCTCGATCCTGCATATGGCCGAACATATGCTCGGAACTTTGGATCGGCCCTCAACCAGGGTGGCTACGAACAGATTGAGATGCAGGACACGATCGAGCCGCGGATCCGGCATGACTGATGCGTTTGTGTATTCACAGCTTGTCCCAGACCACTTGCATCCTTGGCGAAATAGGATTGCGAGTCTGCTCGGTCTTCAAAACTCCATCTTCTCTTTGCTGGGCATTGCTTGCGGGCCCGCTTGACCTTGCTGCGCATCTTTATCACCTTCCGCTGGCGGAAGACTGAACGGCTTGATGGCAAAACGACGCCGGCTGATGGTGTATGCAAAGTCATCGACTAGGCCTTTTAGGCCGCCACCTCCACCACCTCGTTCGTGGAAGATGGGCAGCTTGTGAATCTTAAACATACCCTGGGGTCGCTCTTCGTACGCTGTAGCAGCTCCAGTCTGGCCAAGACCGTCATCGGTTTGATGAGGAAAAGGTGTCAGTTCAAGCACGCCGTCGCTGAGCAATTCCGCCCAGCGGATGAGACTGCTGGATCGCGGATAGAGCTCAAGCGGTAACGTGACAAGTACCGTGAGCTTCGCCGGATACTGTCGCAAAAGACCTCGTACAGCGTGGAAAAATTGCAACAGGTGGCGGGGCTCAGCTGCATGGGGTGGATAAGATGCCGGTGAGAGGATCGAAGGAATTACCAATCTGTGGAGCGTGCTTTGATTGGACGCTGCAAGCTCTTTGCTCAGAGTCTGGAGGATTGCATCAAAGGGTGACGAGAATGGGTCGGTGCTAGGTTGCAGAAATTGAAGAGATGAGGAAGCGGTAGGGACATCAAGCCGCTTTGTGAGATCAAAGATGTGACAAAACGGCTCCGCCTCTTTAATAGAATCACCAACAGCCGCTGTAGCGGGAGAACGCTCGACATGAGACCCTGAAATCGTGTTAGATGAATGTTCTCGGGCGAAGGTATTGGCGCGAGATGGGAAGTGTGTAGATACCTCTGTTCGGCGTACTGGCCTGTCCTTCAAACTGGCCCAATTTCTCGTATCTCCACGCAATTTTCATCCTTTCATGCTCTCTCTTCTTCTCTGCAGCTTCTTCTTCATTTTCCACAGCTGCACCCACGACCCCAGGAAGGTCCCTCGCCCAGTGCTCTGCCACACCAATCACGTGCACACGATGGCCTTGAACGATGCCTTCGGCCGCATAGTAACGTAGCAGTGCGCCGGCAGAATCCGCTGTGCCGCTTTCTTCAATCAGAACTGAGGTGCCGAGTGCTAGGCCTACGTGTCCAGCGAGGAGACCATCCAGCGAAGGAGTTCCGGTAGAAGTGGTGAGTCGTCCATCCACAGGACTTGGCCGGGATCCTTTGGGTGCAATGTCTAGAGTTTTCCTTTGTGCAGATTGCACGCTGGCATCGCCTATAGTCTTTGAAATTCCGACATTTCTCTTTCGAAACGCCATTACTTTTCTCGCTCTACTTTCACCGACTGCTCAAGATCAGCTTCTGGTTGCCAGACAAATATATGCAGATGCCAAGCTTTCAAAGCGCTGTGCCGCAAGGTACGAAAAAGAAACCACGAACAATCGTGTAGCCATTCACGTTACAGCACCCGCTCCGCAGATCTTCCCACGCTCCAGGACCAAATCCTCCACTACCGGCACTCGCAGCTTCGTTTCCCATCAAATCCAAATGGCGACCTTCACCGAAGCCGCAGATGCGCAACTCTTCGACGAGACCTTTACCGTCACTGGCCTTAACAACCAGAAATACGATCGCGTGGGTCGCATCACAGGCACCTCTACCGCAAATGAGGACACGGAGATGACGCTGGATGTCAACACCGAGCTCTATCCTATTGCCGTTGGCGAGACCATCCAGCTGGTGCTCGCTTCAACGCTGAGCTTGGATGGCACAAAGGAAGCCAAGGGCTGGCGCGATCTGCAGAGGAGTCACGAGAGGACGCTGGCGGACGACTTCGATTACGTGTGCAGGGGAAAGATCTATCGCTTTGAGGAGGGCAACGGCGAGAATCTGTCGGTCTCTTCCTGCTCCCCTTGCAGCAAGTTTGAGTCGCTAACATCTGCGTAGGAAAGTATATGTCTCGTTTGGCGGCCTGCTACTCTACCTTGAGGGCCCTTTCAAGAAGCTGACTAGCTTGCGGATTGAATATGTGTATATGTTGATCAAGAAGTAGTGGTTGAGACAGCATGATGTATGGCCAAAGTGGCCGACATACCATGACTAAATGAGCATGAAAGAAGCGAGTGCTCAAAGAGACAGCGGTCTACACGTCCAAGCGCTGGACAAGGACCCATGAGTATGGCAAAGGAGAGGAGCAGCTCCCCGCTCAATCCACCAACGATTGATCACAGCGCGTGTGCCACCCACCTTCTATTGGGTGCTACCACATTGAGAGCCATGCCATGGCGAATGGATCAAATGCGACGCAAGGGCAGGGAGGCGTAGACCAGGAAAAAGGAAGGAAAGTACCGAATATGCCACGCTATGCTAGTTCCATTGATACCATTACCTTGAGATCAGTTCCCAAAGTACCGCTTTTTTGCCTTTATGAATCCTCCTCGTCCAGTATTATGCCATCAATCCTAGCCGGCACCGCACACGGAAACTCCAAAATGCGATGCAGCCTCGCCACTATCTCAGGGTAATCTCGCTCGCCCTCGGGCGTAAGTATCCCATGACGAATGAAAAAATCCAGCAGCACTAGCGCACAATTGGGCTTGAACTCGCCCTTGGCCAGCGCATCCTTGACCGCCGCGACCGACAACAGCTCAAACCCCTCAACCTCCTGATCGCCAGGCGCCAGCTCCGTGCTCTCCTCGACCGGCAAGTCGTACACGAACTGGCACTCAGGCTGCAGCAACCCCGTCTCGCCGCCCGCGCGCTCGTCCCGCACGGAGAAGTACGACACCGTGCCCGCCGCGCGTGCCCGCTCGCGCAGCAGCTGTGCCGGCAGCGACGCCTCCTCGGTGGCCTCGCGCAGCAGCGTGGTCCACGGCGACTCACCGGCGGCGATGCCACCCGCAACGGTATTGTCGAGCATTCCGCCGTACGTCTGCTTGTGGGCGGCGCGGCGCGGGACCCACAGGCGCGGGGAGTCGGTGGGACTGCGCGCGGGCACGTACGCGGTCAGGTGGACGCCGTAGGTGAGGACGCCGAAGAGCGGGCTGGCGCTGCGCTCGACGGTGAAGACGCAGGTGCCGGCGTCGTCGTAGACGGGATACAGCTCGTCGCGCCAGCCGCCGAGCACGGCGAAGTGGCCGGTGGCGCGCATAGCGGCGCAGGTCTGCGCGACGAGGGCGGAGCGCGTGGGCTCGTCGTGCCCGCCCGTGAGGGTCAGGGTGCGGGCGGCGTCGTCCAGCTCCCAGGCGGGTAGGTTGGCGAAGAGCGCGGCGACGGAGGGCAGGATGTAGCCGAAAGTGGCCTCGGAGTTGGGGAGGAGGAGGTGGTAGTATGACTGGACTTGCTGCGTATAACGCTCGGGCGAACGTGTGAAGTAGGGAAAGCTGTCGCATTCGTTGATGAGGTCGAGGTTGCTCTTTGGAGCCTGGCCGGCGCCAGGTGACACTGTCTCGGACATCGCAATGGGGGATGCGTGGGTATGCTGGAGATATGGCGGAGGTCAAGACACCCAGCAAGGACAAAGGTAATGTTTCGTTGATGTGGGGCGGCAAGTGGGTGACGTACGCGGGGTTCTCGCCCAGCGCACCGCTACAGGTGATGTTAAAACCTTCTTCCTTCCCCGTGCTCATGCATGCAGGACCTCATGCACGCCCGTTGAGTGTGCGAGTCTTGTTCTGGAAAGTCCCTTTTCGTTCATAAAAGATTGCACGAACGCGCACCAGGGTCAACAGAGTGCCGCCCCGATGTTTGGCGTGATACCCGCAGGCCAACCACCCAATACCAACCCCCAGGCTATCTCTCAAACCCAATTTGCGTTTAATCTTGCACCTCCCTTTAATCACATTGTGGTTTTTCTTCTGCCGGGATCACCCCTCCCAGATGGAACGGCCGCTGGAGTGTACTGCCAGCTTCCTGGAGCAACGGAATTCCGCTTCCTCGGTGCCCTAGGAAATCAAAAGCAAAGCGCAATCTTCAAGATCAATGCCGGGATTGCTGGTGCGGATCAGCAGGCTGCCACCGGCGGCGATGATGTGATGCTTGACGATGCTACGTTGCAGCCAGCGACAGAGCCCGCTGCCGCTGCGAGCGGCAATGTTGTCCTTGGAGTGTCCGTCGAGCCAGTCGCCAATATCGAAAACCAGCTTGAGAGCCTTCGACCCAATCAGCCGGCTCAAGCAAGTGGAAATAATGGCATGCAGATGGTACGGCGTAATGCAATGACAGCGCCACAAGACGGTTCCGTGGTCCCCACAAAGGTTTTGGCGCAGCGCATCATACAAAATGCATTCAACTTCCTCAGCAGCTTCGGTGATACTGTACCACTGAAAAGTTTCCAGGATTGGTGGACCAAATTTGAGAAAAGGATCGAGCTGGACCCAGGCTTCCTAGAGAGGGACACAAGCTAAGAGTGCCTCTCCGTCTTAAAACCCGCACCAGCGAGCTCTCAGTGTGCTTTCTGAAGAGATGTCGTGCCAGTATTCCTCCAGAATTTCATTCCATTATACGACTTGGATCTCCCGATCTTGACCATAGCTACATGTTAGCCATGGATCATCAACACAAGCAAGCATCAAAGCAAGCTTTGAGAGAGGTCCACTTCAGACTTGGAATGCAGCTAATACTTTCATCTTTGAGAAAATTTGTACTAACAGAGTCTATCTTGCAAGAGATGCTTGCACCAATATCTTCTTGGGTTCCAAGAAACTGTGTCTTCCTCTTAAGAAGCTAGCCATAAATGCTGATTTCTGCGGGCTTTTTGTAACACAAGTCTTGTCCAAACATTGCACGTGACTTTTAGTCATATTGGGATTGATATAGAATGTAAGAGATGCCGTGATAATTGGCGAGCGAATGTAGTAGCTGTCAATAAGTATTTCAAAGCTCGACTTTAGGTTCATATATGCAATCAAGACTTCCAGAGCCTATGTAAACTATCACACAAAGCGTACAATAATCGTTCCCGTGCCTCGGCCTATCATCCAGGCGTCAAATCGTATCAACAGAATGCAATGCGCTACAACAATTACACAGGGACCGACGCGTTCCCACAAATCCTCCTATCCACATGATGTTTCGCGAGTCAAAGCCCCGCCAGTGTACTGTATCTACCTCAACCTGTGTTTTCCCTTTGTGCTGAGACAAGATATGGACATCGAGTTGGGGGTTTTTTTTTGGTGATGTTGAAACTTAGTATACAGATCCAGAATGTACAAGAAAGAAAGTTCGAAATTCGTAGAAGCTCCAGATAAATTGGTTAACATATTATACAAAAATGTTTGGTACAGATGGTATTTTCAGAATTCAAGTTCGTCCGGGAAGCCAGTTCTCCAGCGATGAGGTCGTGGTACGGTATTACAGTTGGCCCATTGAGTGATGAGCAATGATATTGAATGATGGGTCGAAGGACCTGTGACCCGGATTTGATTCGTCGCATCGACTTCAGATAGCTACTACCAAGGTGATGGGAGGGGTCTATGGCTTTCAGGTCTAGACCAGTCCGGGAATGTCGAGCTTCCGCTTCTTGCGATTTCCACCATCATCAGCCTCGTCCCCAGCATACATCGAGGAACTTCCGGGGCGATGTTGACCGTTCATCATGGGCATGTCAGTCATGCCCGGTGGAGCCATGGTACGATGTCGGCTGCTATTGTTGGAATGAGTAGAAAGTGGCGGCAGCTGTACATTGCCAGATTGCTGATGTTGTCCGAATGACTGATGTCGCGTCTGACCTTGGCTATGTTGGGGTAAGCTGCCTCCAAACGCCTGTTGCGGGTGACCTGCGAGATCTTGACCAAAATAGTATGGAGGAAGGCGTGACTCGATGGCGGAGGAGGGTGCGGAAGCGCTGTGGCCAGCCATATTTATACCGTTCTGAGGGTAGTAGAAGCTAGAAGCTTGAGATCCTCGCGGAATACTGGCAGAATTGGAGACGAAGTTGAAGTTGGTATCGCTGCGACCGGCCATGCCAGCAGGGGATGCGACGGACTGCATGCCATAGAACGGACTTTGAGATCCAGCGGTAGCATAAGCATTCATACTCTGTGGTGCGGGACCGGAGGCGAGAGCGTACCCTCCCGAGTAACTGCTCGGTTGCGAGTAAGAGGAATTGAACGATGCTGACTGGGAAAAGTATGGTGTGCCCGCGGCGTACATGGAATCCTCAGAAACGTGGTTAGGGATCACTCTCAAAACAACAAAGTATGACATGGCCTTTGCAAGACGAATGCTGACATTCAACGTTTGGGTTTGGCCGTTGACGAGGCGGAAGTTCAAAGGTTGGGTCCTGTCAATGTGCGCACCAGTGAGCTGACCAACGTCAGTCATTTCTACCGATTCTGGGATATTCCTGGCTTCATTCTCAGATTGGATGGGTGGTAGATAAGTGTTGTCCTTTGAGTGGCGCTCGTCTCTCAACTGGCGCTGAATGTATTCTAGAGTGCGCCAATTGCTGCTGTCAACGATGTTGAGCAGCTTTTGTCCTTCCAGTTGCGCGCCGGGAAAATATTGGCGGAATGCATCGTTTGTCCGGACAATATTCATGTCAGTATCAAGAAATGCCATGGCGGATTGAGCACCGGAGAAGCCAGACGAGAAGTACGAATTGGGTCCCATGTATGCAACATCATTACCGAAGCGACGGGAGTATAGGTCCTGCGAGGCCAACACTGTCGAGTATTGACCTCGAAGAGAGGACGGCCTCAACTCGCGTGCAGCTGAGGCTGAATTGAGATGAAGCGGCTGAGTGTGGGGAAAACGGGAGGCTGCCGCTGTCTTTTGACCGCGATCGTCCCGAAGTCTTGGGCGACCTCTTTTCTTGTGCTCGACATCTACACAAGTTGCCTGCATGCGAGTCAGCAGCCGCGGGAAAACAATTTTAGTTTAATTGTTATATTTAATTTGTCTTTCTTCCATTGTTTTTTACCCCCTTCTTTCGGTCGGGAAGTGTTTTTTTCACAGGGGAGGGGAAAGGCATGCTATGGGGGACTGAGTAAAAATGTATCACTTACGGTCTTTCCATTGCTGATACACCGCTGGCAGGGGCGGCCAATGTCGCAGGCCAAGTGGGCCTTCTTACAGTTGGCACACGCCGACTGCACGTGAGCCTTTGCCTTGCGGCCGCGTTGGGACTGCAGGGCATTGTGATTGCCAGGAGGAGAATTTGCTTCGGTCGGGCCAGCCGAGGTGAAGGAATCGTTCCGAGTTGATGGAGGATTGCTTGGTTGCGACAGCGAGACTGTGTTGCTACCAGTAGTGACAGAGAACTTTCGTTCGTAGGCAGAGTCTGGCTGAGGCAAGCTGCGTGCCAAGCTGAAGGGGTGGCTGCTGTGAGAGGAGCTGTCTGCACCAGGAGTGCGGCCGTCAGTGAAGCCGCCTGCAAAACAGGCAGGAGCCCGCTGGTCAGCTGATGCTGGGAAGGCAGAAGAGGGATGGCCAGAGGCGTAGAAGCTGGTGGCAGGCAAGGACTGAGGGGCTGGCGTTGTGGGTGAGCCTGACAAGGGCGGCGAGGGATAGTAACTGTCGGTGCCCGACCACCAGCTCGGCTGCGACTCGGCCAGAGAAGGCTTACCAAAGTCGCCGTGAGTGAACTTGTCCGCAGACAGCGGTGGTAGGGAGATGGGCCCGGGGTAGGATGCGGTGGCCTGCATGATCGCTCAGGCGAGGCTCAGGGCAGACGGGATGCTAACCCAGGATGCGAGTAGGGTAGAAGTAGGCGATATGCAGCAGCAGACTGGCCGAGCGGTGGAGCCTGAGTAGCCATACCGGGGTCAGTCGAGGCGCCAAGGAATGATTTGCAACGCTCGACAGAAAGCAGAATTGCATGGAGAGAATTTGCCACAAACATGGAAAGAGAAAACACAAGACCATACAGCAGGCTGCCATTGCAGAGTGGAAACATGACAACTAGTTCGCCGGACATCGGACATCTTTCTGAAGACTCACCAAGGAAGAAGGGCTGTGGGAATGCTGGGACGGAGACGGAAGATTGGAGGAAATGGAGACTTGAGGCCGGAGAATCGTGCCTTGGTGGAGTGATGGAGGGCGGGAAAAGAAGGTCGGGTCAGGCGGAGAGAAGGCATTAATAACCCTTGAGGATGTTTTGAAGTGGAGCGAGCAACACACGAACGGAGATTCACGACTGCACGGCGGAAGAATACATTCACTTCTGGACGGGACGACGCCTCCAGCACCGTGGTTGAGGCCCCTGCGCAACAGAGTCTGGTAGGCGCCGCAATTCATGATCCGGGGATTTATTCTGCTTTGCCGCGAGCGGAAGCAGAGGCACGCAAGACGTGCAGCAGCGAGACCAGGGTGGCAGAAGAGGCGCGCGAGGCGAGCACCTGGCATGGCCGATCGACCTGTTAGGGGGCCCATGCGCAAAGAAGGTCCATTGTCCGGGCCGCGAATAGCGCCTCGCCCCCATCTGGACGCTGCTGCACGTCACCCGGACACGCTCAGACGAATCGCGGCTAGGATCTTACGGTTTCGCGCTAGTCCGACCCATGGGCCTGCCCAAGACGCCAAAGGCCTATTCCTCGACCCGCGACGCCCGCGAGCGCCCGGACGCAGTTGTGGGCGCGCGGGTCTGGAAAGCGACTATTGCCAATCCAGCATTCGATAGCAAGGGCAGCGCCGTGCCGGATTGCGCGCTGGCGGGCCACCCGAGGGTGCCGTGGGTGCCGCCAATGGCCAGGCCGCCCGCCGCGGCGGTCTTTCCGTGCACCAGAGCAGCCGGAGTCCCGGGGCACGAGCCCCCACCAGAGGGCTTGCCTTGGCACCCAATTAGGGGCTCCCACCGCCGCCAACCAGCTTAAAGTGACAGGCACCACGCCGAACCGGGACGCTGGAAGAGCGTCGAGCCGCAGCACCGGGCCCTGCATACAATACACCACAAGGCATGCGATCAGACTTCCGCGCCCCGCGCTAGGTGCAAAACAGCCACACCAACCCGTCATGTCTTGGGGCCTGCAAACTCTGCGCTGCAACCCTCCTGGCTCCCTGCAGTGGGCGTGCCCCCCCCCCCCCCTTCTGCTCCTCCAGCAAGCGCGGCAGGGGCGATCGTAGACGATGCAACCGCGCTTCGCGTTGCACGAACCCTCCCCACGCTCTCCCCCGCGCCGTGCATTGGCAGTCTAGCCTGTGCCACAGCCAGACAGCCAGCCCGCCGCCGTGGGCGGGCGCAAAGCCCAGTTCCAGCCACGGCGTTCCTCCCTCTTGCCACCAAGCTACCACCACCGTGTCGCTTGCAGCAGCCCGCGCCCAAGCTACTGTGGCCTTCGAAGCGAACCCACTACGTACAACGCCTGCGATCCGCGGCGCTGGTAACTTTTACATGCATGGCGCCGCCCATCCTTGCCAGATCTCGTAGCACCGGGCGCCTCAGCTGAAAAGGGCCTTGCGAATTCTCCTCTTGCCGCCGAATTCGACCGCCACCCCACTGTCCCTTGTGCGCCTGCTGGTGGGGCCCATGGATGAGGTCACTTCCCCCCACCAGATCGTCTGAGAAGCGACAGGGTACTGAAAAATTGGGATTTTGGGGAGCATGTGTGTGCATATCGGTGACGCGGTGCGGCATAACCAAGTCACCTGCCATCGATCTGGCAGCACCCTGTGGCGCTTGGGCGAGAGAGGGAGACAAGACTGGAACCCCCACTCACACCTCGTCCCGCCGTCTGATGCACCGGCGCATTGACGTGACCCACTGCCCCGCGCTCTGAATTCTGGTTCAGGAGCCGTCAGGACCCGTGTGAAGCGCCTTTTCTTCTCTCAAGCCACCTATGACCCTGCTCAGCCATACTATGCCTGTGCCGTGCGCCGCCCCTGTCTTACAGTGTGCATGCTCTAACAGTCTGGAACTCGGTCAATTTAGGTAAGGTAAGTTCAGCACGCGTGCACGCGTTGCCGTTGGGCAAGCCAGCAGTGAATTTTTACTCCGCTGGAAAAAGCCACGGCTCAGGGGAATGGGCCCACACCTACGAGGAGAGGAGGCTCTGCGCATTCATGCCATACAACCTGATCCCACCGCCACTCAACCAACATCCACCGAAGCCGTCGAAGCCTTGGAAGCCTTCGCCCAGCACTGTGCCATGGTCCAGAGCTGCAGTCACTCGAGCTTTCCGTGCCGAAGTCGAGCCTACAGAACGGGCATGGGATCGCCCCACTTGCCACCTGCATCACTGATCCTGAGTCGCGCAGCAGTAGCCCCGCCATCATCGGCCGCACCCTTCGTTTAGCACTGCGGGCAGAATATCCGTCGGCACGATCTCACATTTCCCCTGCTTTTGTTCTGCCGTCGGAAGAAGCTCGCTCCACCTTTCTTCCGAACTCCCTCCTGTTGTGTGTTGGACTCACGACTGATTGCGATCAAAAGTTAAGCAAATGTTAAAAATCGTCCTTTTGTCCTATCCTCCTTTGCTTCTCCTATGGTCCTGCGCAAGGTACTCCCGCCTTTCCGCAATAACAAATTTCCTTTTAATCAGCGACATGCTGTCGCGTCTTGCATCAACAAAAAAAAAACACATGAATTTGGTCTTCTTGTCATGCGGTCGCTACTTGTTAGGCGTTGATTGGTCGAGGCCTCGTCATGGGTTTGCTGTTGGATGCAACCCATGAATCTTCTTTCCGCTTTTGGAAGCTCCACTCTGGGTCGCTCGTCCACTTGATCTGACAAAGGTATCGAATGGACTAACGCAGAGTCGAACCGGGTCAGTGTTGTCCATCATGGTTTCACTTAAGTTTGTTCTCATGACCTCGACACGGCAACAAAAGCATAATGTCTAGAGCGTCCCCAGATCCGCAACCAAAGGCCAAACCAACAACCACCTTGTCTGAGAAGGGCACTCAGTTCCGAACAATCTGACCATTCAGAGCTGTATCGCATTCACCAAAGCCCGACACTAACCAGCGCCCAAGACCTTAGACCGCGGTCATCGTCCTTGGTACGACGTTCGGGACTTAGGCTCGACCCTTGGACCATGGAGCGTCACAACTTTACTTGCTGTCAGCGCCGGTACACGAGCGTCAGACCCATGGCGCAGCTGATACGACTGTAACGTATTGTTTGCCTATACGGGATCGCCGTGCCACGGGGTCGTGGTGCCATCCTGTCAGACGCTATGGACCTGCCCGTAGGAATCCCGTGAGGCTCTGACACGCCCGGCGCAGCCTCCCCCGCCCGTAAGCTAGGGTCAGATGATACTGTCTAATCGGGAAAGCGCTGTTCTGCTAGTTTTCTGGTTGGATCTTCGATGCTAACTGAGATCTGCTGACTTTTCTGCTTAGCCGCGCAGCACGATCTTGCACGGGCCAATACCCAACTCCACGGCACCACGGCTATGCTCAGCCTCGCTTTAGGTAATCACGCCGCCCGGCTCACAAGCCACATGATCTTGACCGCAGCTTCAAGATTCTTGGATATGGTAGCGATGTAAGACCAACATATGGCAGAATATCGGTTCATTGGCTATTTTTGAGACACGTGAATGAGACAATCCGAAAGTGATTTCCCGCCCAAAACACTCCTACCGCATGCAAGGTACTGGACCTGCATAGACCGCCTGCGCCCCGCTTGAGCCGCGTCGTAAATCCATATCGAATGACGTGCCATCGCAAAGTTTAGCCTGAAAGATGGGTCGAGACTCTCCTTTGTGACTTCGATGATGCTTTCAGAATCACTGGTGGCGCGCCTCGAGTTATTTCTGTTTTCGTACGTAGTGCTTGTAAACAAAGGAGCATTTCATGACGGATACCCGAGTGAGTATTTTCCTATTGCGCATCGGAGATGAGCTGGCCGTGGCAATCCAGGGATTCTGGGACAGGAGGACTGGCACATGCATAGAGCACTCTCTTGGGACGTGATCTGGCGACAGTCCGTCTTAGACGAACCCAAGACGACTACAGTGTTTATTCATTTGTGAATGTAATGAGATAAGAATTTCGCACTGGCTCGGAAATCCAGAGGATAGGGCATTACATCTTTCTCTTCTTCTTCGCTGGGCGCGCATTCTTGTCCCTCCTCTTCTCCTTCTCAGCCCTCGCCTTGCGAATATCGTCAGTCCCTCTGATCTCGCTCTTAACTCTCCGACCCGCAGGGACATTGCCTGGTCCGCCGCCTCGGCCACCCCGAGCACCCTCCGCCCCGGCAGCCCTCTCCCTCGCCGCATTAAACTTCTCCTTCTGCTTGTGATAGTCGTCGCGGTACTTGTCCGGCCTCTTCGGCGCGCGCTCCGCAAAGTGTCCGCCCCTGGCACCGCGCCGTGCTCCTGCATGCCCGCCGCGTGCCCCTCGTCCGCCCGCCGCCCCTCGCCCGGGCCCGCCAGCAGCCTGCGCGCCTGCCTTCTCGACGTCGCCGGTGCGCGGCATGCGCTCCAGCTTGTGCGACCGGCGCCACGCGTCGAAGCGGCCAGACTTGAAGCTGGCGGCAATCTTCTGGCCGCTCTCGCCGGCGATGAAGCGCGCGCCCTTGCTGCCGTCCTCGTCGTTGGCCTTGCTCACGTAATTCTTCGCGCGCTTGTCCCAGCGCATCTGGTTCACCTTGGAGGGCAGGCCGAAGCCTCGCTGCGACTCGTCCATGCCGAGATCCATGGTTGCGCCGCGGGCGGCGTCGACAAACTCGCCGGACGCGGACAGGCCGAGCGAGGCCTTGTTGTTGCCACCCGAGTGCACGCCGTAGCCCCTTTCCTCTGCGGCGTTGGCGGTGCGCGGCATGTAGCCCATGAAGTGCTCGGCGTCGTGCCAGGCGTCGACCCCGCCCTGGCTCCTGGCGCTGGCCGACGGAAAGGTTATCTCGAGCTCGTCATCCGACACCTCGTCCATGTCTGGTCCACCATCGGGCCCGTGCGCAGCAGCCAGGTCAGACAAAGAACTCCCCGGCCGCGGCGGGGCTGCGTCTGCTTCTGCATCTGCAATCTCGGCCAGCTGCTCTGTGCCCGCGCCACTCTGGGAGTTTGCCACTCTGACCGACGCTGCGCGCTCAGCGGCCATCTGCTTCGCGCTGATCTTTTCCCGCGTACGTCTGATCGTCTCGGTCGTCTCAGTCTCCTTACCCCTCCTTCCAATCTCAAAGACCGTCTCTGCGGGGCGGAAGCCGCTGATCCTCGCCAGCATCTGGTCACGTTGGCTCAGTACGTCCTCCGCTTCGGCAGCGCCACCTGCGTAGAGCCTCGAAGTCTCCTGCAGATCCCCCTGCGCGGCGAGGGTCTTGGCTCGCTTCACCGACTCGCTCGACGCGGCGTTGCGAGACCTGGTGTAGAGCTTTTCGCCCTTTGCGGCGACGCTGCGCAGCAGACGCAGATCCTCGTCGTCATCGAGGACCTTGTTGACCCACTCGCAAGACTTTTCGAGGTCCGTGCGCTGGATAGAACCCAGCACCATGTCTTCTGCAAAGTTAGCCGGCTGTTCTTCGGCCGTTGAGCTTCGACCTGAGATTAGACTCTTGCCTAGGAATAGCTGTAGGTCCAAGAGGTAGGGTAGATCCGTGTTCTGTACGAGATTGTACGACCAGCCCTTGCGTCCAGCTCGTGCCGTGCGGCCGACTCGATGGACGAAGATCTTGGGCTGGGAGGGGAAGTCGTAGTTAATTACATTGGCAAGCATCGGAATATCTATTCCACGCGCGGCGACGTCCGTCACGACGAGGATGTTCGTGGTGCCGGCTCGAAAGTCATCTACCTGCATCTTGCGAGCTGTCTGGTCAAGGGAACCGTAGACGTAGGAAACCGCAAACCCAGACAGACGAAGCAGTTGAGACAGGTATTCCACGTGATGCTTTGTAGCAGCAAAGATGATGGTAGAAAACTCAGTAGGTGCATCAAGAGCTGTTCCACCAGGTGCAGCAGAGTCACGCTTTCGTTTCTTGCCGACGTTTGCCTTGCTCTGTTTCTTTGCTGTGGGCTGGCCTTGGGGAATGCCAATCACATCGTTGAGGATGTGTACCAATGCCCCTTCCTTGTCGGCACTTTTGACGGTAAAGAATGCATTCTCTAGATCTGGAGACACCTTGCTCTCTGCGTCTAAGCGCACAAGACTAGGGTCTTTCAGGCCCGCCTTTGCAAACTCGACGAGTGATTTCGGTAATGTAGCAGAAAACAACATGGTCTGTCTTGAAGGCGGTAGAGCATATAAGATCTCCGTCAGTTGCGTGCTGAAGCCCATCTCGAATAGTCTATCAGCCTCATCGAAGACAACATAACGAACAGATGACAGATCCAGAGACATTTCGACCATGAGATGCAGGAATCGACCAGGTGTTGCGATAATGATGTCGGGATTAGTTGTCATCTGCGAGAACTGATCTTCCAAGCTATCTCCACCAACCAGGAGGATAGTTCTGAGGTCTGTGCCTCGGCCAAAGTCCTTGACGGCTTTCAAAGTCTGCAAGGCCAACTCTCTTGAGGGAGACATGACGATAGCACGAGCACCAACTTTGACGCTGTGCGATCTCAACCTCTCAATCATGGGGATGACAAACGCAGCCGTCTTGCCAGAACCTGTTCGCGCCATGCCCACCACATCCTGACCATCGAGCAGCAACGGCACAGTCTTGCGCTGGATAGGCGTGGGTACTGAAAATCCTTTCCGGGTAATTGCTTTCAACAACTGAGGATTCAGTCCCATAGATTGGAAACCGCCGCTCTTCTTGGATGACTTTCCTTTTACGCTCGCGTTCTTGCGGTTTGAGGCGGCCTGCTGAGCAGCAATGAAAGCTTCGTCATCGTCGCTGTCGTCTTCATCGGAAAGAATCTGTCCTGGCCGGGTGTTTTGCTTGGGTATCGAAGCCTGTGCGGCGAAGTCCTCTGAAGCGTCCGAATCATTGCCATCCTGTCCAGCCAGAAGAGCGTTTGATATGTCGAACTCTTGCTCCGACAGGGCCGGAGAAGCCGCTCTGCGAGGCATATTGGGAGATAAGATGCCGACGCCAATGAGAGATCCAGTTTCAGAGTCCAGATACCTGTGTGACTGCAGTGTTGATCACTTGATCAACCCGTGGCGGTTGATTTACTGTTGTGCTTCTCGAACTTTTTTGTTCCAAGCGGCTGGACCCTGAGGTGTCATGTACGCTTGGTGGAAGGAATATGGCAGCGCCCCCACCACATCAAGCGCCCCACACTGCAACACGCGCCTTGACGCGTCTTCCATCTCGTCTCGTGTAAAGTGGAATTCTTTATTACTTGATCGTCGGTACCCCCACCACACAGCAAGGCCAGAATGGGTAGGTCGATGCCATAGGGTGTACTGTTTGTCCTCTTGCTAATTCAGCTGCAGATTACGGTTACGGAGGCGGCGGCGACTTTAGCACAACCACCTATGGATCCAAGGGTGGCGCAGGCGGAGGAGGCTTCATGCAGAACAGTTCCCAGAACGACGGCGCTGACAACTCAAAGGTGCCCAGCTTCTTTCTCCTGTACTCCATGTCTTGCATCATCTGACTAGCGTCCCGTTCGCAGGCCCACAAAGACACCCTCCGCCCCGTCACAATCAAGCAGATAATCGACGCAGAAGCGTCGCACCCCGATGCAGACCCCAAGATCTCCGGCGTCCAGTGCCTGCAGGTCACCTTCGTCGGCCAGATCCGCAACGTCTCACAGCAGGCAACGCACTACACCTACAAAATCGACGACGGCACCGGCACCGTCGAGGTCAAGCGCTGGATCGACCCGGAGGAGAGCAACGCCATGGACGAGGACGACGGTGCCGGCAATCCCAAGCTGCATGAGAACGTGTACGTCCGCGTCTTCGGCACGCTGAAGTCCTTCAGCGGCAAGCGCCACGTCGGCGCCCGCCCCGCCGGCATCCGCGTCATCACCGACATGAACGAGGTGCAGATGCACATGCTCGAGGCCACGGCCGTGCACCTCTACTTTGAGCGCGGCCCGCCGACGGCCCAGCACAATGGCGCCGGCGCGAACGGACACACGAACGGCGCGGACGGGGCAGGCGCCAATGGCAGCGCCAGGATGCCCCCTGGCTTGTCGAGGAATGCGCAACTCATCTTTCAGTGTCTGTCGACGTCGGAGCAGAGCAACGAGGGTTTGCACTATCACGATATCGCTGCAAGGGTGAAGTTGGACGTTGGCGCTGTGCTTGCGGCGAAGCAGGAGCTCGAGGACAGCGGCAAGCTGTATTCGACTGTCGACGAGGATACTTGGGCGCTGCTGGATACCACGTTGTAACGAATCAGAAACATTTCAATAGCTCCGCGGTGCCTCGAAAGGCGCATTGTATAGTATGCACGCTCGGATTGCATGGGACGGTTATGATCTTACACGTCCTCAAAATCTACGAACACAATCTCCCTTTGAGACTCTCGACAAAGCCTTTCCCCTGAGTTTTGGAGAAGTTGAGCGGCTTCAACACCTCGTCTCCAGTGACAATCCACAGGGTTTCCGCTACAGCCAGCCGTACCGTGGGGAAAGGGTGCATGAGCATTCCTGTCAATTTGTTGAGCACATCAACCCTAATCTGTGGTACCTGTGCAAGCCCTCGGTATACGTCGACCGCCACGACAAGCTTTTGAATGGAAGTGCTCTTGAAATGTGCTTTCTGCACAAGTGACAGAAGGGTTCGCCATTTAAAATCTGGATCAAGGAGCGCGGATGCCATTCGTTGGAGAATTCCAGCGTCCAGAAGGTATGACAGTAGCTCAAGAATGGGAATGATGTTGCGCTCAATTGATAGATTAGTGCGTAAAAGCGAAATGATGGTGTCAGTGATGCGTCGTAATGTAGGCTTGTGATCACCCGACACGACAGAGTCAAGAACATCAAGCAGTGCCTCACGTGAAAGTTGAAGAATGTCATCCGGTCCAACGCCAGCAGTACTCGAGAAACCTTCTAGAATAGCCAATGTCATACTCGAGTCCCAGGTGTCTGGCAGAACAATCCCTACAGCGGGTTTTGTGAGATATTCAGCTTCGCCTAAGAACGGATGCAGAGCCAGACGCCGCGCGAAAGTGCGGAAGTATTCATAGGTGGACACATCCATAATCGTAATGCCAGTAGCCTGAGAAACTCCAGGAAGCGAGAATGTGTGATCGATTTCTGTCAAGCACTGCACAGCTTGTGCACGCACTTTGTGCAATTTTTCAAGCGCGAGGCGGTGAGCTGCCCACATGCATGCACCTGCACGCGAGATACCATGCGATTTCCAGGCTGATGCAGTGTGTGAAAAGGTTGCGAGGGCTTCGCCACGAAGAAGAGAGCCAATGTCTCCTCTTTCGTTGATGGTGTAATCATTGAGAGAGGCCTCTATGATTTCAACAATTGACTCGCACTGAACCTTAGTTGGAAAGCTTCCTTCAATAGAAGGGTCAACAGTCAGACCAATGCTCCGCATGGCTACTACCCGGGCCTCAATGTCCTGGGAGGGTCCTGCGATTCTGACCAGGTTGTCGAGGATTGACTGTCTGATATCATCATCTGTAGCATCTATTGACTGCCAAACTGCTCCAAGGGCAACCATTAATGCAGGCGAGCGATATGCAGTTCGAGGTCGCTGAAGTTCCTAACCTTGTGTCAGCATCTACCCTTCACCCAAAACAAGAACGAGATTTACGACTTACTTCTACCCAGCCCTGAATCAGTTGATAGACTTCTTGCGTGTCGGATAGTGTTGCTAGCCCCCGTACTGCTTCTACCACTACGCCGTAGTCTGCTTCAGCCACATGTAGTAGACAAAGACCCAAGACGTTCCTTGCCGATAAGATTGCTTTGGAGTCGATGTTCTTGTTCTTTCGTTTGTAGGCAACTACTGTGCAGGCCGATAGGTTTGCTATAAGACTAATCATAGCTCCAGCTGTCAATTCCGGCCTCAAAGATATTGAAGCAAAGTTTTCTTTTCCCACTGCTAGATTGTTCTCCAACTTGGACCATAGTAGGATTATTGTATCCGGGGAGAGGTTTTCTCGCAGTTGTCTTGAAATCGAGGAGAGCGCGAATATTAAACCATGCCTCAACTCAACCTCGTTGCGGGGGCTCTTCTCAAGAGATGTCAAAAGCTGCTCACATAGACCTTCAACCTCGGTCGAGGTCAACAGTTCGCTGAGCTTTCCAAGTCCTTCTGCTGCGTGCTGACGGGCAGTCTTCTCAATGGAGCCGATTCCTCTCCAAGTCAGCAGCTCATGCTCCAGCATTTGTTGATATATTTTATGTAATTTTGCCGATGCGAGTACGACGCTGGTAGTTGCTCTTCTACGCAAGCCGACCGCATGATAATCAACTGTCTGCACCAGGGATATACCCTCGTAAATCTTGTCGGGATGTCGTCCAATAAGCTCTTGTAGAGCGGCAGATGATCCGCGGCGAACGTTTCCGACTGGGTCCAGACATGCTGCAGACAAAAGGTGGCAGGCCGTTATCTGCAGGATCGATTCCCCGTCAGCCAGTGATCTATGATCACTGGTTTCCTTCGTTTTCACTGCATTCAACTCGTCTGTCGTGTACCTGCGCGCAAGCGACCACAGTCCAAAGTTTGCCGCATCCCGAACGTTTCCTCCAACCGAACTGCCTGCAGCTGACCGCTGCTCGAAAGCAAGCGCTGAAAATAATGCATTCAAAATTGCAGGTAGCTGTGTTGGGGAAGGCGAACGCCGAAACAACATTTGCGCAAGCGTCAATGTCAGACCATGCCATTTGAGTGGGTTCACTGCTTGCAGACTGCGATACCCATCGCTGACGAGAACATCTTCCCCAAGAGAGCCCAGAACAGCTTCAACAATCTCTTCTCCCATGTTCGGGTCAACTTTACCCGTAATGACACTAAGCGCTTTGCTAGCAGCCTTTCGTACTTGTGTATCTCGATCGCCGAGGACATTCAGCAGAAAGTCAATCACGTCTTCCAGGATTGCCATAGGGTCTATCGTAGTAGATGATTGCGCAACTAACACTTGAAGAACGATATTGCGCTGTATCTTAATTGCAATGCGTTTTGCCGTTGCTGATGATATCAGAGCCTGAGAAATCAACGTCTCTCCTTGGAAAGTTGACGTCACCTTGTCGAAGATGCGTCGTAGATATTTGTTGGTGACGGTGATATCCGCAGCCACCACCATTCCACTGAGGAACGACAGCAAGCCAACAAATTCGTGAATCTCCATACTGGGATCAGTCCGCGATATGCTCAATCTCGCCAGTGCCCATTTGATACTTGCGTCAAGCAAACCAAGCTTCTGCATGTCGGGTCTTGTAACGAGTCTGACTAACAAAGCTGCCGCGACTGATTGTCTCTTGTTTGCTGCTCGCATAGCTGGTAAAGCTATTTGGATAACTCGTAGCGCTATTGATGGTATACTGGCGGCGTCATCCAGTTCAAAGGGTATATTGATGCCAAATGTCTGACCATGCTCTGTTGAAATTGTTGCGAGGTCGAAGGGAGCCAACATGAGGTGCCCAAGCCAAAGGAGCATTGTATACGATTCTTGCCATGTCCCATCTGTTTGCGACACAAGATCAAAGTTGTCTGTTGGATTTTTAGGTACGTGACCTGGGGCCACCGTCTCAGCGGGGCATACCAACGAGTATGCAGTAAGCATTGGCTCAATGTAACGAGGCTCATTGTTTAGGAATCTTGAGATGACTTTTGCGCCACGAACTTTGCAAAATTGGGATATGATTTTCGCAATTTCAGTGCTGGATTTCGAAGCTTGAGACGAGGTTTGCTTGAAACTGGGGTCCTGGATAAGATCGAGGTATCTTTCCACTAGTGGAGGGAGCATATCTCGCAGAGATGGGTCTAGTTGCTGCGGATCCTCTTGGAACACATCAAGCTGAGCAAATTAGCACGCACGCCTGAACCATGTGGTCATGAGTACGCACAAGGTTCGTTATCTTGTGGGCGGTAAATTCTCCAAGATACTGCTCTTCCGGGGAACCGAACAAAGCTATACCAGCTATTAAGCGAGGAAGAGCCCATCTAGATGCTCTTTGTATTTGCAGGTCGGACTCATCCTGTTCGTCCATGGCTTGTGGTTGGCGCCTCGCCGCCCGATTTCAAGAAATGACAGTGCTTGCGCAACAGAATTCTACTCAGGCGTAATGTGTCTTTCAATTGAGTTTGACTCGGGTACCATCGCGTGATCAACAAGTAAGATGTTTGTGTTGTTGCGGTGTCTAATGAAAGCTAAAGACATGAAGGTGTCGCATATGATTTCGGACTGAGCTGGCGGCGCGCCGAACCACGCTTCACAAATCAGCGTTAGCCGTATCTATACAGATCCCCGTATTCGCATTTTAACTGGGAACGTGGAGTTCGAACATTATCACATGCATGAAAACAGAAATGAGAGGCACATTCAAAGGGGTCGACGTGATGCGCTGAGAGTCAATGTGACACTCTGGACGCGTAACTCGGCATCCTCGCAACTTGTCAATCAGCTTCCTTCTCCATCATCAACACCATGAATTCCCACGTATCCGCCAGTTCCTCAAGACTGGCCATGAACCCGCCCCTCCGTCACACCGATGGAATGGTCCTACACACCACTTTTTATAGCCCCAATGGAGGGGTTGGTCCTCTTTGAACCCATCCCTCCCAAGGTGTTCTCCTGCACGGTTTACTGTCCCTGACGGCCGCGCAAGAGTGCCATATCGATCCAACCTATACTCTCTGTACAAAAGTACTTCCATAAGATTGCAAGCAGAGCCACTGCAAGAGATCACCCACTATCAACAAACCCTAGAATAAACCCCAAAAAGAGACACAATGACCGACAGCACTCCGTTGTTCGAAGACCTAGCAACGGAGCTTCTCGCTCAAGTATACCTTCACTGCAATTCCATCAAGGATGTACTTTCGCTGTCATCCACCTGCCAACGCCTGCGTTCTATCTATACTTCGGGCCGGAGCCTCCAGATACTCGCCCGGGCCGCTAATGTCGAGTATGGCCCCTTTGAAGACGCCATTCAACTCGTGACATACAACGAATCTCAGCCCGCACACCTGTTCCGCGACCCACCTCTCTCGTTCCCGCTCCTCAAACAAATAGTCGAAGTCGGCAAAGTCGCCGTTCGCTGGGCAGACGACATCTACCCCTTTAAGAAATGGAAAGACAACTTTGAAGACCGCCGCCTCCTGATCCACTCTGAAAAGCTCCTCCTGCGCCGAGCTCTATACCGTCTCTGGCTCTACCGTCGCGCCTTCGCGACCAGCACCACTCTGCGCACGATCCGCATGAGCCCACAACAACTCGCCAGGCGCGCCGCGCTCCTGCACAATTTTGACAATGCCGCCCTTGCCGAAATGGCCGATGTGCAGGCCACAATCCGCGAGACGCTCGCCAGCAACGTATGCCCCAGCAACGGCGCCATTCAGCGCAAGTTTCGGCGTCGCTTTCCCGAGACGAACTACCAGCTGCAGTTCAACATGCACCTCAACTACCCCACGCCGACTGAGATGGCGCTGTCGACCCAGCAAGCGCAACAGTACAAGTATTACGCAAAGTATCGGCCTACTGCTACGCACGAGCCGGGTTGCGAGGGATGGGGCGACGACATCTCGCACTACTATGTTGTTGAGGACATGCTGAAGCTGGACCCGGGTCAGATTCTGATGCTCAAGACGTGTGCGCCGAGCAAGAGCCAGGTGGAGGCGTACGTCCGAGGACTGGGGCCGTGGTTCGAGAACAACGGCGACACGTTTGCCGAGACGCTGGAGTGGGTGCTGAGGCAGCGCGGGGTGGAGGTTGCCGAGTTCAACGAGGCGGTGCAAGAGTGTGAGGCTGGTGTTGTCACGCTGTAGACAGACTGCAAATATCTTTCGTCGGAGACAGATGCAACTATCTTGCATTGTGGTTTCATCTATAATACACTTGTTCATGGTCGCTTTGACGACCAGATTCTCAATCATCTACCTTGTCCCAGTGATGGCAGCCAACTCGTCTCTCTTCTCTCTGTAATCATCTTGGGCCCTCCTCTCTCTGCCCATGACAACCTGCACCTCGCCTCTCAGTCTCTCCAGGCGGTCACTGATAGCTGCCTCCTCGGCCACAGCTGCAAAGCGCATCGTCTCATTCGCGATGTGCGTCTTCTCGAGCGCGTCCGCCGCCTCCACCACCTTTTGGCGCAATTGCTTCGCGCGCATCTGGTAGCCGCCAAGATGAAGCGCCAGCTTCTTCTCCAAGGCATTGCAACTGGTCGCAGTCGCAGTCAGATGTTCTCTGGCCCTGTGGAAAGCCTTCACACGCAGCTGACCTTGGTCGACATCATCGTCACCGTAGCTGCTGAGTCCTGGAATTTTGCCGCCCTCAATGTGCAGGGCTTCCCACGCCTGCTCAAACTGCTCAGTGTTTTCGGGCTTGTTGCCACTGGCGTTGACCTCCATGGCGATCTCCAGACGCGCTCGCTCCAGCTCGTCGTCTGTGAAAGTGCCCAGTTGGGACTCGGGCTTACCAACAGACTTGCCTTTCGCGCCAGCGCCAAACCTGCGAGCATCATTTGCTATAAGGAGCGCGGTTTCGCGTGCCAAGAGGCGCTCTGGGGGATCGGAGAGCGCGTCGGCACTTTGCAGCATCGCATCGAGATCGACCTTCGGCGGTCGTGGAAGCCCCCTTCGCATAACTTGAGTCTGGCGAGCGAAGTCTGCGCGCTGGGCATCAAGTCGCAGTTGAAGATTGCGTTCGTCGCGGATGGCTGCATCTTCTTCTTGAGTACGCGCGGCTTGGCCGGGACGTTCTTCTTGCTCTTCAGGAAGCTCGAGCTCCCAGTCTGTCTCTTTGGGCTTGGGTAAGGCTGCAAGGCGGCCCCGGAGGCTGTTCTTGGCGGCTGCTTCGGCCATCTTGATTTCGCGAGGCGTCTGACCGGCAAGCTGCATGGCGCTGGGAGTCTGGTCGTTCAAGCGGAAATTGTCTCGAGGTGTGCGAAGAGGCGTAGCGCCGACGCCGTTTGATGCTCCTGGTCCGCGAGGCGTAGCCATTGGATTTGGAGTGCTCGAAGTGCGTGTGCCAGGGGTAGCACCGGCGTACCCAGTGGTGCCTTCACCTTCGTAAAGCTCAGTGTTTTCGCCACCGAGGAGGGCTGATTGCGTATCTGTCCGGGCGCGTGCGTTGCGAATCTCATTTGCAACGCGGTCTTCTTCTTGAGGTGCACGAGGGGTTCGAATAGGGGTTTGGCCGATAGCGTTGTTGTAGTTGCCAACCAGTCCTCGTGTTGCATCATTCTCTGCAGCACTGGCTTGCCGAGCTGCGCGGTCGCCGGCCATGCCCATTTTGACAATGTCTTCTAACTCTGCTTCACCGACTTGAGGGGCAGGTAGGTTGAGTGTCTTCCTCTTGCTTGAACGCTCTGCCTCTTTTATTCTATGCATCTGACCAGCTTTCACGGCCGCTGCAAAAGCTGCGGAGGGTGCCTCTCCTTCTTTCTTGCGCTTCTTGCTATCAGCACCATCCTGCTCTTGCGAATCGCCCTTCCTCTTGATCGCGAGCTGTTGCTTTCTTGGGTCAAAAGTTGCTCGTGTCCGTTCGTTTTCATCCATCTCGTTCTGCGTATCAAAGAAGCCGGGTGCTGGAGCTCGTTCGAAGGGGATGTCGGCATTGTAATCCATCTGTCCAGGTTTCCGGGTTGTGACTTTGATGTTGATGCCGGCATTCTTCAGCTCGCGCCGCTTCTGGAGTACGGCCAGCCTTCGTGATTCTTCTAGTTGTCGCTCTCGCGCCTTTCTCTTCGCCTTTTTACCTTGAGTATTGGCCAATCTTGCTCGCGCCTCGCTCAGCATCTCCTTCTCGTCCTCATCCATATCTATAGTGTCAGGCCGCGCAGGTTTGGATTCTGGGTCGGGGTCCAACTCTCCAGGTCGCAGGCGTCGCACATCGTCTGCACTTGGAGGTGCTGCCTCACCGCCATCCGGACCACCCAACCCAAATTCATCGCCTTCACGAGCCTCTGCCTCGTCCAAAAGCTTTTGATATCTCTCAAGGCACTGGGTGGCGGTGCGTCCAACAATAGGTGCGATAGAGCGCCATTGCGTGGGCATCAGCTTTGCCAAGTGGAGAAGCTTCTCGTCCTCCTCTTTGCTCCATTCGATCTTGCGTATGCTGGGATCCAGCCATTCGCTCCACCGCGACTTGCATTGCTTTGGAGTCTTGCGTGCGAGAAGGGAAGAGACACGCGCCCACTGATTGAGACCATACTTGGAAACTGTAACATGCGTTAGCGACTTTGGGAGGGTTTGCGCAGCCGTTGGTTGCGCGAACATACCAGAAGCTTTGAGAATCTCGTCCTCAATGTTTGTCCAGACGCCTCCCTTGACAACGGGCATTTTGGCGGTAGTGTGAGGGTGTACTGTGAGAGCGCTTGCTCAGCGTCTTCGCGCTGTTAAAGTTTCGCGCCAAGAATGCGGTTGAAGCGGCAGGGCTGCCTGAGCTCCCGTCACGTGCGTGAATAGTCAGGATGCCATTTCTGAAATCGCATCTTATCCGTGTCCATCACCGTGTTGCCACTCGATCTGTGTGGTAGACGTCTAGAATGGTAATAATGCTTGCTCATCATATCAGAAGAGCGACACCATGGTCCTTGCAAAGGCTCGGAGCTTGCACCTTGTTTTCGACTCCGTTAACGTCAAGATCGAAGGCAGATGCAGGGCAGAAACATGCGGAAGGACATTCTGGCTCCGCTCCTGATACTTTGAAGAAATCTACCAGCATGATAGAGAGCCACGAGGATTTGTCGAAGGACACGGAAACGCTTAAGACGACAGTTGCCGACCAAGACCGTGAGTTAATGGCCAAAATGCAAGCCCTATCTGGTGATGGAGGCGAAGCTGGCGTGGAATACGAAGATGGCCAGCCCGTATCGATGAAGCGCAGTGTGAAAAACAATATGTTTCGTTACATTTGAGACGTGCGACAAAGCTTCTGGATATTTGGATTCGAAATTGCAACTCTTTCCCCTCGCTCAAGAGACTGCCTACTGTCTCGCAATAACCTTGATCCCTTCGTCTACGATGGGTAACCTGTCCAACGGCTTCAGGATCGCTTCAGATCCATCTGAACGACCGAAATACTCGAGAACTGCTCGAACGTCGAGTAGTTCTTCGCATGTGCTCAATACATCTACAAGCCGAGCAACCTGCGTTCCTATTCCAGCGCATTGACCCTTCAACCCATACCCATATTTGGTCATCCCGGTGTATTCGTCGGCAACTTCGATGAGGATTATCACTCTGCGCATCTTTCGCACGTATCGTTCTGCAAAGAATCCTGGAAAAGGTGGCGTGGTCGTTGGTACGAGCCCTGATTCCAACTTTTTGAACTGGAACTCTGTCCCGTCAAAGCGAGTGCGGAGGACGAATTCGTTTCTACCATAGATGAAGTCTATGCCCGCATCATGAAGTGTTCTACATGCTGCTAAGATGTTGATAACTCCACGATGCCAGACGACATCTGAGCCATATGGTCTCCTTGTTGAAGGCTTTCTGAGATGACTGGTTTGCGGCAAGATGTAGTTGAATATTAAGGTCATCAGCTCGGAAGGAAGCCGAAGTAGCGGTGGAAGAGGTTTTGGATTGAGAAGAGAATGTGGAACGATGCGGGAGCTGTGACCTGTCGGCGGCTGCCACCAGGGATATGTGAGCATGCCGGGGAGGCCTTCACGAGTACTGGAAGTATGACTAGGGCTCGCTACCGATGTAACTGATGCCGATGGTAGTTGCTGGACCTGGGCCGGGTGAAAGGGCATGCCCGAGGAAAGTACAATGGACTGTTGGAGATGACGAAGGGTTTCTGCATCCATCCTTGCCACATCAGTCATGCACCGTGTCTTTCAATTGGACCCTTGATTGTTAATGCAGTGTGCTATTGCGCTTTGTTGAAAGCCGTGTTCTCATGAAGCAGACAAAATAGGACCTGTTGGTATTCCACACGTTGTATACCGTTGAGCTGGATTGTGATTTGCTTGGTAGAAAGTACAACAAGAGGTATCTGGCGCACCGTTATGCTATGGGCTAGCTCGAGATTTGAGTACAGCAGATTTCAGGACTGTAAAAACACGTCCAAGCTAGAACCTTGTGAACTACCGGACTCCACGCCAGATTAAGTCAGATCCAGTCCTACCGAGATAGTTGGAAGTGGAAACTCGAGGACCTTGGCACAAGAAACAATGGTAGCAGGATGGGAGAAATGCTTTTCATTCCCATGCAATCGCCGCGCAAGTAGTGTTAGAACGATGTAAGTTGACACTCACAATCAAGTTATCATCATATTTACAAGCAGCCAATTGTTCCGGTTAGAGGAGCACTATCAGTCCGAGTAACAAGTTGACCAGCCAGAGGGGCAAGTTTAACCTGATCGAGCGCGGAAAAGGTCCGTCAAAAAGTCCAAGCTTCTCCAAAAAGTTCGAGTAGCTCAGATTACTGGAGCAGACACTCGTTGACATAACTTTCCAAGTACACAATCACAGACGGAAATGTCGAGCGTTTACAAGTCTCTGTCGGGAACGAAGTCGAATGGCACGAAGCACGCGGCGTCGACTGCGGACGGTGCTCAAGTAGTGAGGAAGAACAAGCAGCGCGTGCTCATTCTTTCTTCTCGTGGCGTCACATATCGGTACGTATGGACAACTCCATGGGCGAAGACGAGAAAAGCACAAGAACGACCTACTAATTTGTTGAGCAGCCACCGCCATCTCCTCAATGACATCCACGCCCTCCTCCCCCACTCCCGCAAAGACGCCAAACTCGACAGCAAGCACAACCTCTCCGCCCTGAACGAACTCGCAGATCTCTACAACTGCAACAACATCCTCTACTTTGAAGCGCGCAAGAAGCAAGACCTCTACCTCTGGCTCGCCAAGCCCCCCAATGGCCCCACCGTCAAATTCCATCTGCAGAACCTGCACACAATGGAAGAGCTTCACTTCACCGGCAACTGCCTGCGCGGAAGCAGGCCCATCCTCAGTTTCGGCAAGGAATTCGACGGCGAGCCGTACCTAAGGGTCGTCAAAGAATTGTTGGTGCACAGCTTCGGCGTGCCCAAGGGCGCGCGCAAGACGAAGCCCTTCGTCGACCACGTCATGGCCTTCACCGTCGCCGCTGGCCGCGTGTGGGTGCGCTGCTACCAGATCGACGAGACCGAGGCGTCCAAGGCCGCGGATTCGTCGACCGGTGTGGGTGGCAGTGTGCTCGACACGACGGGCGACGGCCGCTCGGGCAAGGAGACCAATCTGAGTCTGGTGGAAATTGGACCGCGCTTTGTCATGACGCCCATTGTCATGCTAGAGGGCAGCTTTGGCGGGCCGGTCATCTACGAGAACAAGGAGTTTGTGTCGCCTAACCAGGTCAGGAGTGAAGTGCGAAAGGCGAAAGCGGGTCGGCACAATGTGAGGACGGATCAGAAGCGCGAGAGGAGACACAAGGAGGGCGATTTGGGCTTAAGGAGTGGCGAGGGTGTGAAGAAAAAGAGAAGTGCGCTAGACGAAAGAACCCTATTTGCAGCGGATGAGATGGAGGAGTAGATTATTTGTAGTTAGGAATAGCTGCAAGGAGTTGGGGGCTGACCTAGGCCATGGCAAGGAAATGAAATTTTTATGACTGCCACATGTTGACTTGTGTATAAACGAGGCCAACGTTCGTCTGGAAAGATGTAGCAATGGGGTATCTCAGGTTATCTGCATGGGGTATCAAGAAGGATGCTGCTAACATGCAGCACCCTTCAGTCTAGGAATAATGGCACAACCTCATGTGTGTCTGGGAGTTCCTTTCTAACTTGCTTCGTCTTCACAAATCGCAAGGTCGGTGAACTCAACCCATGCTGCCCAACAGCTGGTCCTTGCGGCAGTGCCTGTGGCGATCGCATCGATGTCTCCATGGTTTCCGCCCGCCGTTTGCCCGCTGCTCGAGCCTTTCGAAGTTCTGCTAGACTCAAGGTAGGTCGACGCAGTGGCATCCCTTCACTATCGAAGTCCAACGTCTGCATGGTCGACGTACGCGTAGATACGTCAACTTGAGGGGACGTCCTGGGTTCTGTAGATAATTGAGGCTGGCCACTACCAAAAATGGAAGACCCCAGTCCCGCATCCGATGGACTAGGTTTGGAGGTGGGCAAACCATGCGCTGAATGTCGAGCAACGGGCGTCAGTGTCAGAGGAGGCATCGGTGCATCTGTCTTCTGGGTTCGAGAGTGCCTTGGTCTGACATCTAAATCATCGTCGTCGTTTGAGTCTTCTGTTCCTGCGTCGGCATCAACACAGCCAGTAGCTGCTCGCATACCGACATTATTTCCAGTGCTAGGCACTAGAGCTTCCAGTCGCGTCTTGCTCTTGCCTCCAAGACCTTGACCAAACATGAGCCCTGCTAGGCGTCTGTCCCCGATAATCATGTCATCTCCCTCTTCTGCTTCTTCACTGCCGGGTCTCTCGATTGCGATGCCATTTCTGGTAGCAATCTTCTCCACTACAACGTGTTTGGTGTTTGCCGAGTCTTTCGACCCACCAAGCGCAGTAGCAGCAGCAGCAGCTCTGCTCGCTGCTTCCAGCTTCCGCTCCTTGTATGCTGCATGATGCAGATGTCTCGTGAATGTTTGTGCGGTACTCATGAACTCGTCCTCGACCATGATCCAGGCATCATCGTGCCCATCGTCTCTCATGAGGTTTATTTCTGGAGGGGCCGGTGGTGGAGATGTAGATGGTGATCTGGCGCGCGAAGAGGCTCCGGTGACCCCTGGATAGTGCTTGTTGAACCCATCTTGACGACGTGGATAGACAACAGGAGCGTCACTCTCTGCTGAGGCGGGTGCACGATCCACGCGAGGGCGCTTGTTTGGTCGTGGGGTCTGTGCGGATTTCTGACTGGACGAAACCTTTTTGGATGTCTCCCATGGTAATTTGCGCGGCATCAGCACGATGATCGGCGGGAGGTGCTTTCTTTGCAAGATTTGTATGCCATGGCAGTGAGTTTAAGATACTTCGAAACAGTGAGCACGAGTAGGAGGAGGCGAAGGGTTTCCTCATGGCTGCGCTGGACCCTTCCCCACAAAATACTGGCTACTGTCCCCTAAACGGGTAACATTGCGGCAACCCCTGCCGAGCGTCGGCCCTCATCGGCCCCTTTCGCACTTAAACATTGGCCGCGCGGACTTTCTGGTGACAAGGTTGTGAGTACATCAACACCGAAAGGACGCTCATATAGGCTTCACGAGTTGCAAAAGGACCATTTCCAAGTCGTCATACTGCATTCTATCTCCGGCCTCATAAGAGTCCCTCTCCGCCAGAGATGAATGACCCAGTAGCATCCCAAGGCCAAGGCCAAGGCCAGCTAATGCGTGACGAGCGGCACGACCTACCACGCTACGCAGACGAGCTTCCCAAAGATTTTGAACGCTTCCGAAAGCTCCTCGCTAATTATAGTGGCATACCCGAAGATCAAGTTGATGACCACGTTCGTGCCGTTGTGAGTAGAGATTAACTTGTTGATGAATGAAACAGTTCTTGATACTGATGGAGACCGCCAGCGTGAAAAGGCATGGTCAATCCATCCGTATCCCTGTGTTGGACAATGGCGCTTCCTAGACCTTTCCATATCCCAGCATCCGTTGTATCCCAAGGTACTATCAATGCTTACTTCCGATGATGACAAAAAGCTGTTGGACATGGGCTGTTGCTTTGCCCAGGATCTGCGTTCGCTCGCCGCCGATGGTGTTCCGTCAGAAAATCTCTATGGAGCGGATCTGCGCCTCGAGTTCTTGGACCTCGGATATGACCTGTTCCGCGACAAGGGTAAAATCAAGGCGCATTTCTACGAGGGTGACGCACTCGCTCTTCCGGGCAGTGAAGCAGAGGGAGGGCTTAAGGAATTAAATGGTCAGTTTGATATTGTCCACGCAGCGAGTTTCTTGCATCTTTTCAGCTGGGAGGATCAAGTCACAGCGGCATGTCGCCTTGTGAGTTTCTTCAAACCAGATGCCAAGGAAGCGGTGATTTTTGGGCGCCAGATTGGTACCTTGAAGCCTGGCAAGTATCAACGTCGCAACGATCCAAATGGGAGCCGTTTTGCGCACGATCTGAATACTTTTCAGCAGCTGTGGGACGGTGTAGGAGAGAAGACTGGCACCAAATGGAAGCTAGAGGGCGAACTTCGAACAGCTCCGAAATGGAGGGGAGAGGGTGAGGTGAGCGGGGACACGAAGTTGATGATCTTCCAAGTCATCAAGACTCACTAGGAATGTCACTAGTCATGGTAAAATATATCCGACTTCATCTTGCTTCCTATTATTGCGCCAGGTTTGACACTAGATTATCTGAGACGTTTCGTGAAAAACTCTGCAAACTTCTTGTAGCCGCGTTCGTATTCAGCCACATTCATCTGATCTGCAAGATTGGCACGAGCCCCCATCCATCCATGATGCATGGTGCCGTATTTTTCCACGTAGTTGACAGATTTCTTCTGTAGCTCTGCAGTGTAGTCTGTGACTGTCTTTTCGTCCCCATCTTCTTTTGAGAAGAGGCATACGTGCGGGATTGTCATGGCTCTGGCATCTGACACGTCAAGGCGACCGGGATGAGCAGTGCCGCTTGCCTGGAAGAGACTGTCAGCTCCGCTGACAAGTGCTGCGAGCTTTCCGCCCCAGCATAATCCATATAGACCCCACGACTTGACAGACTGAAAATCAGCTTGTGCAGCCTTGGTTACTTCTAGTAAGGTAGAGACGCCCGAGTCGGGGTTGGCTTTGTGTTCCATGAATGATTGCAGCAGTTGTTTCTTCTCGGCTGTATCTGAAGGCACCCAATCCAACGCGCATGGTTCTCCTTTGAAAAGGTCTGGCACAAGGACTAAAGTGTCTGATCCCATGAGATCCACAAGTCTATCTGCACCACGTAGAGTATGATCGTGGAGCCCGAAGATGTCGTAAACGCAGATGAGTGCTTTGGTAGCTGTGGTGGACCCTGTGAGGTCTAGGCGCGGATGTGGTTAGCGGAAGCATTAACATGTGATTGAGGAGATATTCACAAGTTTTGTGACCAGCAATGGTTTTGTAGTTGCCCAAGGGCTCCAAGTTCGATGGAGCCACCGGGATCTCAGCGCATGCTCTGCAGGACATTGAAATATGCTTTCTTTTTGGATGAAGAGCTAGAAGTAAACTGGCAAAAGGACTGCGTGCTGTCTTCTTTTATAACGTCCTCGGGCTTTGTGACATCTTCATTGGAGAACTGAATCACAATGTTTTCGCGAGCATTTGGCGCTAGCATATCAGGGCGCCGGGGACGGCGCCGTTGCCGGCGTCGTCAGCAAGCCTCATCGTCGGCCCGATGGCGCGAAACGACGCCGAAGGGGGCCCGACAGCGGCTTCATGCCAGCTTTTCCCATTCCTGGTGAGCGCTGGTAGGTTATGTTTTGCTTCCTGTGCGCAACCCAACGACAGGTTAAGCTCTCGGTGAAGCCATATGTGCCAACCGCGATAATCCGCCAGGAATTTGGGTCGTTTCAGAGCGCTGGTGAGACTTTGCTGTCCGTATCGATAAGCTACCCTCCTCCCTGTTGGAATTGTTAAGTGGTGGCCTCATTGCACTCTGGGCAACATCAGTGTCATTAGATACCCTGTGGACTGAGACGCGGCGAGGACCCATATATATTGTTCATGAATAAGTTGAAAGCTAGCAACAATTTGATGTGGATCGATCGTCCTACGCCGACATGATTTGATACTCGTTGCCCCTCTCTGTGTCGCACAGACCTTGGCGGCCTGTAACAATGCAAATGTGGGAAAAGGGATAAGACCGTGGGAAGGAAGCCCCTGCAGGCGGTGGCTAGGAACGATGAGTTTCTTCGAATATGGTGAGTGCCTTCATCGCCTCGGTGCTCCACCTCCACAGTCACGCCGATGGTGGCACATAATGGTCTCAGCTTGTCTACTCTGAAGTCTGCTGCAGCTGCCGCAGATGCAGGCGTGGGTGATGGCGCCAATTCACACTCTCCATCTTGATTCTTCTCCCAACCATCTTCCGGCAAGCCCCCTTGACTCATTGATTTTGCAGTCGCAAGCAGCCTCTGGGGCACACATTCGTTAATTCGGCTTGACACCGAGATGTCCGATTCAACTCCATCAAATACCAATGCGGTCGCAGTCAGACAACCGGCTGATCGCGACATGTTCGGGCAAACGTCTGCAGACGAATCGGCTGAGGACTCAAGTGACGAAGGTCCAGACACAAATAGCCAGACTAGTATCCCAACGGCATCAGAGAATCGACGCCGCCAAAATGCGTTGTTCGAGTCTTGGGCTATTGAAGCCATAAACGAAATAGGAACCGAAGAGCTTTCCCGTTCCACCAAGGTCGAGCACGATGCACAGATGTCGCTGAAGTCCATGATGGCCAGGCACGAGACTGACAAGAGGATAATTGCAAGTCCGCGCGACTACCAGATGGAACTATTCGAAAGGGCAAAGGAGCAGAACACCATTGCCGTTCTTGACACTGGATCCGGCAAGACCTTGATCGCCGTGTTGCTTCTGCAACATATCCTCGATCTTGAGCTGGTTCGGCGCGAAGCTGGTCTTCACCGAAAAGTAGCTTTTTTTGTGGTACGATAACCGAGCTCTCTTCCGTGATCTCTCTATTGACGTGTAGCATAGGTGGATAAAATCATGCTTTGTCAACAGCAGTTCGCCGTGCTTTCCGCCAACCTTGACCACAAGGTTGACCAGTTCTACGGATCAATAGGACACAGCATTTGGGACAAGCAACTCTGGGCAAAGAATTTCGACGAAAATATGGTCATAGTATGCACTGCTGACGCCCTGCTTGGATGCCTCATGCATTCATTCATCAAGATGCGCCAGATCAATCTCCTAATCTTTGACGAGGCTCACCACGCGAAGAAACGCCATGGATATGCAAAGTATGACTGCATCCCACATATGCGTACTGAGAAAATTACTGATAGACACAGAATCATCCGAGACTTCTATCTGGCAGAGCCAAATGTAGGTCACAGGCCGCGCATTTTTGGCACCACTGCATCACCCATTGATATCAGCATTAAAGACATGGATATCGCACGTGCTCAGACAAAAGAGTTGGAAGAACTGCTCGACGCTAAAATTGCAACACCCTCCGACCCAAAGGCGTTACAAGCCTTCGTTCAGCGTCCACGCGAGTACGGCGCTAAGTACTCTCCTCTTGGTGAACAGTTTGAGACAGAATTGTACAAAGCCCTCTTCGCAAAGTACTGGCATCTCGAAGATTTCAAAAAGATGTTCAACGAAGCTAAGATTCAGTCTCGAGAACTTGGAGCATGGTGTAGTGACGTATTCTGGAAGTTCGCCCTCTCTGAGCGTCAGGCAAGGAAAATGATTGCCAGAACAGAGAGGCGCCACACGAGTTGCCACAAAATTAGGCTCGTGGAGGTGCCAAAGTCCACAGAGGTGCCCATGACAGGAACGGAAGGCGACAAGGAATCATCCGCACTGGAGGAAGCGCAACGCGCTATCCAGGCCCGCGACTTTGGCAAGCCTACACTCCAAAGCATAAGCACTAAAGTTCTACAACTTTACAACGTCCTTGCCCAGGAATTTGAGAGAACTGGTGACTCGAGAGTCCTGGTCTTTGTGGAGCGAAAGAGTACGGCAATGCTCTTGTGTCTTCTTTTCACCGAGTTTAAAGATTCTTTGAAGAATGTCAGTTGCGGTTTCCTTATCGGCAGCCATGTTTGGAAAGACGATGGCATGAACAATACCTCTAGAGATCAAGCAGTCACCCTGATGAAGTTCAGGAAAGGAGAAGTGAACTGCCTTTTTGCCACTTCAGCTGCTGAAGAGGGCCTGGACATTCAGGACTGCAACGTTGTCATACGTTTCGATCCAGTGAAGACAATGATTCAATATATTCAATCCCGGGGTCGAGCACGACACCTAAACTCCAAGTTCTACCACCTCATAGAGCGCGACAATCATACCATGCACAGAAAAATCTCAGAGGTTACCCAGTCGGCTGAAATCATGTCCGAGTTCTCGTCAATCGTACCAGAAGATCGTATCTTAAAAGGCCTTGAAGAAGACGAAGATTTCGATAGCAGACGCGAACACTCGCAGCAAGCCCATGCATCAAGCTTGCCTGTCTTAATTGAGCCAAATACAGGTGCCAAATTGACATTCGACTTTGCACTCGTTGTGTTGGCGCAATATGCTGCCACCATTGACCACGAATTTGATGAAGACATGTCGGTCAGTTATATTTTGAGTCGTCATCAGAATGGTTTCGTTTGCGAGGTTCTCTTGCCACAGTTGTCACCTCTCAAGTCTGCAATAGGCTTTCCTTACCGCAAGAAAGCCCTAGCCAAGCGATCTGCCGCATTTGAAGCATGCAAACGGCTACGTCGAGACGGGTATCTGGACGCGAGCTTTCTTCCAACTCTCCAAAAGAAGAAACCAACCATGAGAAACGCAAGGCTAGCTGTAAATGATCGTGCTTCCGCAAAGTACAAGATGATACAAAAACCCGGGTTGTGGGCTCAAGGCAGAGGTAGTAAAACGACAACCTATTTTTTGACGGTGATCAATCTGGACTCTCTTTGGCAAAGAGCAATTCGACCACTTGGTCTGCTGACCCGAGAGCCACTCCAAACAATCCCAGAGTTTCCAATCTATCGTGTTGATAGCCAGATATGCAATGTTGTATGTCAAAACATTGAGGCGCCTCTGACATTGACCAAAGAAATATCACATCTGACTGGGTTTACGCTCCAAATCTTCAAAGATGTTTTCAACAAGACTTTCGATCGGGCAGATACCGAGATGTCGTATTGGATTGTTCCCTTGACAACATTGCCAGCTGACTTATCTTCAAATTATTCGAAACCATCGAGCCTCATAGATTGGGAACTTGCTGCCAAGGTTGATCTCAAGGAGCCATGCCAATGGGATAGAAATATGGTATACTCTGATATTGAGAACAAGTTTTTCATCGACCCCTTCCACGGTGGACGACGCTTCTACAGTGGAAAGGTCGTTCCGAGCTTACGACCGAGAGATTCGGTACCTGCAGACTGTGCTCCTGCTTCTGGTCGGAACAAGGACAACATTCTCGACTATACAGTGAGCTTGTGGAAAAAGTCTGCTGAACGCCGGACATGGGATGAGAATCAGCCAGTTCTTGCAGCCGAGATGAATTCTCATCGGCTCAATATCTTGGCCCGACCAGGAGAGCAGGAAAAAGCAGCAAAGATCAAGGCTTTCATTTGTCCCGAGCCCCTCAAGATATCCTTGCTTCCCCCTGAGATTGCAGCAATGGCCACGATATTTCCTGGAATCATTTCGCGCATCGAGTCTTATCTTATAGCGATAGAGTTCTATGATATCCTGCAGCTGAAAGTAGCGCCAGCTTTGGCACTTGAAGCCATTACAAAAGATTCCGATAATTCTGGCGAAAATGGCGCGGAGAAGATCAATTTTCAGCCTGGAATGGGAGCGAACTATGAAGTGCTCGAGTTCATTGGAGACACATTCCTCAAGATGTCAACAACAATCTCAATCTTTTCCCTATATGGGTACGAAGACGAGTTTCACATGCATGTACATCGGATGTTGATGGTTTGCAATGCCAACCTGATGAAGAATGCCAAAGCGAAGGGATACTACAAGTATATCCGTGCCGTGTCATTTTCGCGGCGAACCTGGTATCCAGAGTTGAAGCAGTTGGGAGGTAAAAGCGTGGGAAGCAACAGCAGCAAGTTAGGTCTTGGCGACAAAACAATTGCTGATATCTGCGAGGCTGCAATCGGCGCTGCTCTTGTAGCAAATGTTGAGTCAGGCTACTGCGATCTGACGAGATTTGACGATGCGGTACGCGCTGTCACACACTTTGTGGAAGATCAGAACCACATTATGCTGAAGTGGAGTGACTACGTGACAGCTTATCAAACGAAACTTCCCAAGTATGTGAGCGAAGAGTCGACAGCTTCGCAGCGGGACCTGGTTGACAAACTGGCACTTGACCATCCATATCGATTCAGATATGCTCGGATAGCTCGTTCAGCGTTCTCACACCCTTCATATCCGCGATCATGGGAGCCGGGAATTCCAAGCTACGAACGACTGGAATTTTTAGGGGACTCTCTGCTGGACATGGCGTGTGTTCTGCACCTGTACATTAAATTCGGCAACAAGCACGACCCGCAGTGGTTAACCGAACACAAGATGGCCATGGCGAGTAACAAGTTCTTGGGGGCAGTTTGCGTCAAGCTGGGTTTCCACAAGCACATGCGGTTTGCGCACTCGGCAATCGAGAAGTCGATGCGAGACTACGTGGCAGAGATAAGCGAGATCGAGGCAGACCACCCGGGCGAACGGGACTATTGGGTGCTAGCCCGCGACCCCCCAAAGTGCTTGCCAGACATCGTGGAAGCGTACGTGGGAGCAATGTTTGTGGACTCTGGATTCGACTTTGGGGAGGTGCAGCGTTTCTTTGACATGCACATCAAATGGTTCTTCGAAGACATGAAGATCTACGACACCTACGCGTCCAGCCATCCTGTGGTAGGCTCTTACCTTTCCTTGAGTGATATTTCCGTAGCTAATCAAGGATACAGACACGGCTGTATCGCTTTCTGGATGAAGCCATGGGTTGTCACGAATACCGACTGATGGTGCAAGAGATGCCAACGGCCGATGGAATGGCGACTAAGGCGCTCTCTGGATTGCTCATCCACCAAGCGGTTGTGGCAAAGGGGCACGCAAGTGCAGTCCGGAATGCAAAGACGCAGGCTGCAAGCGACTTCCTGAGACAGGTGGAAGGCATTGCACCATTCGAGTTCCGCCGCAGGTTCCAGTGCGATTGCAAACCTTTGGAGGGGAAAAGTGGAGACATTGGTGGCCAGGTGCACGATGTGCAGATGACGGATACCATGGAGACAGCATGACACTCAACAGGAAGTAATGAATATGAACATGACAAGCCCCGGAAGGGAATGAAGTGCAATGATGGGATGCAGAGGGGCTTCGGATATGCTGCCCAAAAGGGGTCTGGTCTGGCAGGCACAGACCCCGTCGCCTGTTCCTCCTCGTGCGGCAAGATTTAGCTCTGGGCCCTTTTGACACGCCAGAGCGGGCAGAGTAGACACCTACACAGCCTCACACGAGACACCCTTTGCTTCGATTTGTTGCCGCCTGCGTACATTTCTCGAAATGTCTGGCTCAACGCCGCCTCACCGGAGGTCTTTCCCCAGCAGCGACACTCTGGCTCGCTCGATTGCGCGGGCCTCAGTCAATCGTGATGCTGCGCTCGAGGCTGGCAACGAGGACTACGAAGATGCAGTGGTCGACTCTGATACCCTTTCTCGCTCCCAGACACAGCCCGGCCAGGGCATCCCAATCAGCAGCCCTGGTCTACAGGCTGCCGATTCCCACTACTCCCTCGCCGGCTCCTACCGTAGGCCAAGCGTTGTCGGCGGCCCAGGCAGGAATACCATCATTCCAGCCTTCCAATTACCCATTGAGGGTTTCAATTTCATGACGGAAGAGGAGCGAGAGTATGCTTATCGAGAAGAACGTTCTCTGTTGCGCGACAATGACATTATTCCGCCGAAACACCCGCGCCGTCGCGAAAGCACAACCTCCAACAGCCGTGGCAACCAGTTCCTCGCGGCCCTCCGCCGAAAGAGCAGCAGGGCAGACGAAGAGGCGGCACCCTCGGGAGAAGCGACAGAGAATACAGCACTCCTCAGCGGCAGCACCGAACTACCATACGGCGGCGAAGACTCTCCAGAGAACATAGATAAGAAGTGGGATGAAGCCGTAGCGGCTGGCAAGATTCAGACGACCTGGCAACGCGAAGCCAAAGTCATTGCGCGTTACTCGCGCTCCCTTATCGCCACATTCATACTACAATACTCTCTTCCCGTTACCTCCATCTTCTTCACCGGCCATTTGGGTGAGCTCGAGCTTGGTGCCGTCTCCCTCGGCGCCATGACATCCACCATCACCGGCGTAGCCATCTTCCAAGGCCTCGCCACCTCTCTCGATACCCTCTGCTCACAAGCCTACGGTTCAGGCCACAAGAAGCTTGTAGGTCTTCAGATGCAACGCATGGCCGCTTTCCTCCTGGTCGTGACCATTCCCATTGCCGTGGTCTGGCTGAATGCCACCACGATTCTCGCCAAAATTGTCCCTGAAAAGGAGATTGCTGTCATGGCAGGTCAGTATCTGAAAATCGTCCTTATTGGAGCTCCTGGCTATGCAATGTGGGAATCAGGCAAGCGCTTCGTGCAGGCTCAGGGTCTGTTTTCCGCCACCCTCTATTGCCTGATGTTCGTTGCCCCCCTTAACGTCTTCCTGCATTGGCTCTTCGTGCGCCACTTTGCCCTTGGCTTTATCGGCGCGCCAATTGCAGTCGCCATCACCGAGAATGTGCTTCCGTTGTGCCTGTTCTGCTACGTCTACTTTGTCGCGGGTTCTGAATGCTGGGGTGGCTTTTCGCGCGCAGCACTCCAGAACTGGTGGCCGATGATCAAACTTGCTCTGCCAGGACTTGTCATGGTGCTTGCCGAGTACCTTGCATTTGAAATTCTCACCCTCATGTCATCTTTCATCTCTTCCACCCACCTCGCAGCCCAATCACTTCTCTCCACAATTGCCACAATCGCATTCCAGATTCCTTTCCCCATCTCCATTGCGGCATCCACCCGCATTGCCAATCTGATTGGCGCGACTCTGGCACCCGCGGCACAGACTACAGCCAAGGTTGCCCTCATCACTTCTCTCTTCGCTGGCGCACTGAACATGATACTCTTGAGTGCGCTAAGATTCCAGCTCCCCCGCCTGTTTACGAATGTGCCAGAGGTTATTGAGCTGGTGGGACAGACGATGCCGCTGGTGGCTACATTCCAGCTTGCAGACAGTGTGGCTGCAATCTGTAACGGCATCCTTCGTGGACTCGGCCGGCAGGAGATTGGCGGCTACGTTGCGCTTTTCGCATACTACGGCGTAAGTTTTTCCCCTGCTAGACTCTTGCTGACAATCCTGTGCCCTTCATGAGGCTGACTTTATCTCCTCAGGTTGCCATGCCGATATCTATCGCCACCTGCTTCACACTACACTGGGACCTCTTTGGCCTTTGGCTTGGGTGCGCGGTGGCGCTCTTGCTGGTTGCAGTAATAGAGGCAGTATTCATTCTGCGGACGGATTGGGACAGGGCGGTGCAGGAAGCGCAGGAGAGGAACAATGCGTCTTGAGCCACGGGCGTAGTCCAAGTGCTCGAAAGGAACATCGTTGGAAACTCCCAGACCTACGTGCAGAGGAGCCCGGAACATATGATTCAGTCTTTGAAACAGCCGACTGGCCGCCAATTCTGGACCCCTTGACGTAAATGCGGCAACGCTGCGGCACCTCCCGCGTGATGCTCCGAGATGCCAAATATGATGCCGATTGTGACGTAAGTCAACTTTCGCATATGTAAATATCGTATTTGCCTTCAGGTTGGAACGGCTTCACACCAATCCACTAGGAGAGTCCCAAACCCTGTGAATAGAACATGTCGGTCCCCAAGACAACGAATCAATGGACAGTCGAAGGCCTCGATGGCTTCGACAGCTTGAAGTATAACAAAGATGTCCCCATTCCAGAACTAGGGACTGGTCAGGTGCTGGTTAAGAGTATGCCGGTTAACTTTATATTCGATATGCTGTGTGCGGTGACTGACACCACCCCAGTCCAAGGCGCATCCCTCAACTACCGCGACCTCATCATCCCCAAAGGCCAATACCCGTACGCCATCTCCCCTTCCACCCCCATCAACCCCCACCAACCCATCTAACATCCCAATGCTCCCAACCCCAGCTTCCCCATCGCCAACTCCTTCGTCCCTGGCTCCGACGGCGCCGGCACCGTCCTCGCCACCGGCCCCAACACCCACCCCTTCGCCCCCGGCGACAAAGTCCTCACGCTCTTCAACCAAGCCCACCTCGGCGGCTCCCTCGACGCCACATCCCTCGCCTCCGGCCTCGGCGGCGCCCGCGACGGCACCTTCCGCCAGCACGCCGTGTTCGCCGAGGACGGCCTCGTGCGCATGCCCGCGGGCCTCAATTTCGTCGAGGCCGCGACGCTGACGTGCGCGGGGCTGACGGCGTGGAACGCCCTGCACGGGCTGGCGGGGCGGCAGGTCAAGCCCGGCGACTGGGTGCTGATGCAGGGGACGGGCGGGGTGAGTTTGTTTGCGGTGCAATTTGCGAAGGCGGCGGGGGCGCGGGTGATTTCGACGACGGGCAGCGGCGCCAAGGTGGGGTTGTTGGAGAGCTTGGGGGCGGACCACGTGGTGAATTACAAAGAGGTGCCGGAGTGGGGGAGGCGTGCGAAGGAGTTGGCGGGGGGGAGGGGGTGCGATCATGTTGTTGAGGTGGCGGGGCCGGTGTCGATGCAGCAGTCGTTGGATGCTGTTGCGATTGACGGCGTCATATCCATTATTGGCTTTTTGGGTGGTGGGAAGGCGGACAAGGAGCCGAGTTTCTTGGCTGCGTTGACGAGTATTTGTACCGTCAGGGGCATTCTGGTGGGGAGTCGTGTGCAGATGGAGGATATGTGTCGCGCTGTGGAGGCGAATGTCGAGAAGCTACGGCCTGTGGTGGATGATAAGGTGTTCTCGCTGGAGGAGCTGAAGGAGGCATATGAATACATGTGGGATCAGAAGCATACTGGCAAGGTCTGCATCAAGATTGAGTAGGCTGGGTTCGCAAGGGTGGATCATTATGAGAGCACCTCTACGAGAAAAGTAGCAATTTTAGTAACTTGATTCATTTTGTGGCCGTTTGTTGCCGAACGATTTTTTGTTAATCTGTGGACTCGCCGTCTGCAAACTAAAAGGCCTGAATGCTATTGTGCATGGCCGATACTACTCCACTACGTTTCTGCCCCCAGCCGCTTCTGAAACACTTCTTCTTGTTCTCTTCCGTAGTCCGGTGAGGCGGAGAAATTGAAAGTCAGTTGAGAAATCCCTCAGGCCTTGTCTGCAATTCCCAGCTGCGGTCCCCTTGGCAAACCCTCGCGATAGAACACGACATATGCCGCACGGAATAGAATATCGCCATAGATTTGCAGCGGAAATCCGCCATTGCTCTGAATCGCACCATAACAGTAACCATCATCAAGCGTGGCATAGCTCAACAGCGACGGCGGAATAGTGACGGTTCTATTCCCCGCAATCGGCCCACCAATGGTCAAACCGAAGCTGGGAATATCGGCCGCGCAGGGAAACACAAAGCCGCCATAGTAGCTGCTGTACCCAGCGCCAGGGATCGCACTGTACCACGCAACAATCACCTCGTCGTCAACCAGCAGGAGCGACGTGCCAGTGTCAGCAACTGCAGGTGACGCATGAGGCCGTGGAGTGACCACACCACCGATAGTGATTTGACGCGACGCAAACTGCCAGTATCCCTGCGAGTTGTTGACATTGACGCGCATGATGGGTGGCTTGTAGGTGCCAAGGGGCGCAGAGCCAAAGTGGTACGCACCACTACCATCCTCGCGCAGGTCAGCGGCGAAGAGCGGACGGCGCAGTGAGGAACGGATGTTGTCAAAGAAGGTCTTCTGCGGGGTCGGGCGGACGTTGTTGATGCTGCTGAAGGCGAGGCCGACGAGGCCGTCGCTGTTGGCGTCGGATTGGAAGGACGTTGACACGGCGGTCGCCATCTCGATGGCCTGCGAGGTGACTGTTGCGCCGCCGATGTCGACAGTGTCGCTGCCGACGATGCCGGTGGCGCCGGAGCCGTCACCGTAGCGGATAGCCCAGTTCTGGTTGGGCATTGGGGCGAAGGTGGAGGACTTGTTGGGGTTGTAGGCCGTGTGGTTCCCAACAACGGTGGGCGAGAGGAAGCTGCTGAAGACCCAGAAATCGGATGAACCAGTATCGAGGTTCAGGTCCAGAGACTGACCACCGATGGTGACGCGTGAAAGGTACTCGGAGTGGTACGGTTGGGGAATGGCAGGCACAGAGCCAGTCTGCGGGCCTACTTGGGCGATGTTGATGTGTGTGGCCGGACGATTATCTGGCAAAGTCCAACCGTATTTGCGATACGCTTTGGCCAGAGCTGCAGGTCCATTGCGAACGAACCCATTCTTGCGATTGTTGGAAACGCTGAAGGCGCCGGTGCCAGAAGGAGGAAGAGCAAAAGCGATCGAAACCAGCAAAAGCAAGAGGCCGATCATCTTGAATATAGTAAATCGATCAAGCACTATAGGAACTGAGACTTGATAGCTGAGAGCGAAGATCGACAGGGGAGTGCGTGAGTGGCGGTCTGCGTGAAGGAATGGATGAAGAGACAGATTCGCGGCGCCTGGGTCAAGGCAGAAGAGGCAAAGGAAGAAGTCAAGATACTGCTCACGGCAGACCTTTTAAGGGTGGGAAATAAAGGGCAAGTGAGAGTAGTGAGAAGAGATCGCCGCTGGAAGTGACGCAGTACGACCGGCCGAGTTCACGATCAGGGGAAATGTCAACAATGGTGTCACGCAGGTATGCAAGGGAGTTCTCTCACGCGTCAACCGCCATGCAGCTCTCCACGGCTTGTCACGTATGGGAAATGCTCTGTGCCAGCTCAAATGGAGCATTGGGTATATCGCTGTACATCATTCAAGGGCATATGCGCACTGTGTCGCACTCTGTCCTGCCGCTCTCCCGGGCTATGCTGGTCGTGAATCATCGTCATCTAAGCATTTCTTTATTTCTTGGATCCGAAGAGTCCGAGATGCTTCTTCTTCTTGCTTGGATCTGACCCTTGCTGCGCGCTCAGCCGCGTTTGCTGCAGGGTGGGCGGAGGTTGTGGCAGATTGGGAGAAGGTAACACATGTCCGTTAGTGGGCCTGGCACCGTTTGAAGCGCCAAGATTCATATGTTGCATCTGCGCCGTCGGTGGGGCTGCAGCCTTTGTCCTATGCCCTCCCGCTGGTGGAGCTGGAGCCGCTGGGGCTGGCTCAGGTTCAAAGACATGAGCAGGAGCCTTTGGCTTTGGCTGCTCGGCTGGAATCATCAATCGCCGCTTATCAACGCTCAAGTCGCCAAGCTGTCGCATGAACAAGCTGGGGGTAAGCATGTGCGATGTCAACAAGTATACATCTTTGTTGGTTTCCTGCGTAACCTCGTAGCATGCCCTCGACTCTGAGAATGTTGCCCCACCTGCCATAAAGACGATAATCCGCTGGCGGGGCTCGGTCGCTGAAGAGCGACCTCTTGCCCATGTGGGCTTTGCGCTTCTGAGGGAAGCCTGCGCGGTGCTGTCTGCCGGTTCCGGGGCGTCCAACTGTGGCTTCGTATATGGAAAAGCCTCCTGATCGAGCACGCCCTTGACATGGTCTTTGAGAAGAAGTTTCAGATTCGTCTCAAATCGAGACAGGGAATACTCCTCCTGGGGACTTATATTTGACGGCACCTGGACAAACAGGGGCTGCGGCGGAGCTCGCGTCTCTTTAAGCTGCTTTGATATGCGAGCACCAAGGAACCCCAGGTTACGAACAACCTCCCCGTCCGACTGGGCCAACTGTGCGTGCGAAATCAATTTCTCCAAATCTGCGGGTAGAATACCGTCCCTGTACAAGATATACAGAATGATTAGGCGTAGTCTGTCTGGGGGCGTCACACTCTCTTCATCTAGTAGCCGCACAATTTGGTCGGCAACATTCTTCGGCTTCTTGTGATCTTCATCAAACCCCGTGGCAAGCGATTGCTCGACTGATGCGAGGTCTGGCAGTTTCCTTTGTTGGAAGATGTTCATGGCTTCCTGTGCCATGGTGAGGTGAAGCGAATATGCCTCTTTCATCTCTTGAAATTGTGGTAGCCCTGCCAGCATGTCCTTGATAGCGCTCAGACTATTTGCATTGTCCTGATCGCTGTTGGCAAAATGTGGATTTGCGTCAATGAATTTTTGAAACTCGCCCATGAGCTTGTCGATCGTGTCTTTCATATGCTGATGGCGGTTCGCAACCCAAATTTTGTCCTTCTCGCTAATCTCGGCGTCTTTCGCTTCTTGATTGGGACGACCTTCGTTGACCTTTATCTGATAGGTGGTTTTATCACCGTCGCGGACCGGCAAAAGATCGTGCACCATTGCTTGGTAGGTAAACTCGTGGACTAACGGTGCTACCAGATCCATAGACCGATCCACTATGTACAACATTGCTCTGGGCCGATTTGAAGGTGGAGGAAAGTCGCTATGGTATGTCGCGTACATGTCTATTTCTTCTTGCACGAAACGAGCAAGGTGCGAGCAGAGCACGCTGGCTTCGTGTGTGGATGCGCGGGGCCGGTAATATCGGATGGTGGGGTACTCGCCCAGCGAGACACAGACTGACACGATCTTCTGGGCCAGTTCCGCAATGTGTTGACGGACCAAGTTGTTGCACGTGGGGTGGAAGAGGATCGGAAAGCTCCATGGGTCTCGTAAGGTGATAAGTTGGGACTCGCGGGGATAAAAGCCGACATCAAGGACTTGAAGCAGTTGAATCTGCTGTTGTGCCGCTCGGGAACCATCAATGCGCTTCCGGAGGGATGCGTGCAATACTGCTTCATCGTCAGTCTGTGGTCGCAGGAGTAAGAGAGTTGGGTAGCTGTACGCGATGTCCACAGAACTGAAGCGCTCCTATACTTCTTGCAGTCGAAGTCCGACATGAGACAGTCAACAATGTGTGGCTCCGGCGAAAGGAGGTATATGGCGTCCATTTCCGGCTCAGCATTACGCTTTTGCTCAATGTGCTCAATGTCTAAGGGACTGGTAAGCTTCGATTGTGCCGTATGAGTGGTTTTGAGGGTGGCGTACTTGTAATCTTCTCACTAAGGATCTCATCTTCCTTGACAGCATTGGAAATGAGTCTCCAGCTCTGAGCATCTACGACAAGTACCTTCCACTGCCCGGAATCAGTAGGCGGTTCGGTAATGGAAAAGAAGGGCGTCTGGAGGATCATACCTGGCCGCGGCCAACATCGCGAACAGAGTTCAGGACAGCTAGGATCAAGTCAGTCCCGGTTTGAGGCTTCTCTCAGAGGTACATACCTTCCCTCTGCAGGTCAAGCATGGAGATGCCCATGGTGGGCAGAAGTGTGCCTGGTCACAGGCGGCTTCTGCCCCGCGGCGGACTGGCAGTCGGCAGAGTACGCCAGTGCGTCGGCCAGGATGCGTGTACAAAGCCTTGACTTTGGTGACAATTTTCAGTAAGCTATCTCAGCCTCTGGCTAGAACATAAACATTCACCCAAAGTTGACACGGGCAGGCAGCTGTCACAATGTGGACATGGTCGAGACTGGTCTTGGCGGATTGTAGATCCATGACATCGACCTCGCCATTGTGCCCGGACTTTTTGCACGGAGCTTCATTTGCGCTCCATTCAGCCAGCACGCTTGACTATTCTGGTCATACTATGCAGGCGGTAAGTCGCGGACCTAGACAGTGTATTTTCTGTGCGTTTAGGTCTTCCGCGACATTCTCTACCCACACCCGCCATGACGTTTCCGTACGATTCATAGCCCCAAACCGACGCTCCGAGGACCAATCGTCGGACCATCGCAGGAAAGATGAATCACGATCGAATCAGGGGCGGAAAGAACAGCGAAACGCTCGTTTTGGAGAACACTCGTCTCTAAACCAGCCATCACGAAGATTGTCACGAGAACAACGGCGCAGGACTTCTGGGAATGGATCAAACGGTCTCGTGAGCGAAAAGCCATTTCTGCAGGGCCAGGAGAAGGTTTTTGTGTTCAAGAGACTCAAGCCGGACGACGTCCTGCTTTCCACTTTGTCAGACTTCCGTCTGCGCCTGTTTGGGGACCGAATATTGGCTAGACTGGGGCTCTCTCGTCAAGAGCTGGAGAAAACATACAATGAATTCATTGAATCCATCAAGCATCGTATGAAGCGGGAAGATGAGGATCAAGACTACGCGCTCGGTAGGCTGAGGCGTGCGGTTGGCACGCGGTCAGGGGCAATGCGAGATCAACATAATCAGTACGCCGTCGATGTGGAGATACGCGCTGCATTGCTTGATCACGTCTACAAAGGCAATACGGATGCAGCCACGCTAAGAGATCAAGCGGCGGCTGTCGATATGGAAAGCCCCGCCGAGTGGTATGCTGGTGCACGCCACATCCAGAGAACCATCCACCTTCACGTTGGGCCAACGAATTCCGGAAAAACTTACCACGCGCTGAAGAGACTGGAAAATGCGGACACTGGAATCTACGCAGGCCCGCTGCGACTCTTGGCGCACGAAGTCTTCATGCGTCTGAATGCCGCGGGCAAACGCTGCAACTTGCTTACTGGTGATGACAAACGATATGGAGATCCAGGGGAGACTATTGATGCTTCACAGGCTATTAGGACTCCGGCGCCCATGACCAGCTGCACTGTCGAGATGGTACCAACTCATGCTGACCTAGACGTTGCAGTCATTGACGAGATTCAAATGATTGGCCATCCTGAAAGAGCCTGGGCATGGACTCGCGCAGTCTTAGGTGTGCGGGCCAAGGAGCTACATCTGTGCGGCGAAGAAAGAGCGGTGCCAGTGATACAAGCCTTAATGGCCTCTGTAGGTGATGAGGTGATCGTGCACAAATACGAACGCCTGAGCCCTCTTGAGATGGCCCCAAAAAGCCTAGAAGGGGATCTTTCTAAGCTGGAGAAGGGCGATTGCATTGTAGCCTTCAGTATTGTCACCATCCATTCACTCAGACGTACCATCGAGGAGAGAACTGGCAAAAAATGTGCTATTGTCTATGGCTCTTTGCCACCAGAGACGCGCGCACAGCAAGCAAGATTATTCAACGAGCCGAACAATGACTACGACTACTTGGTGGCGAGCAATGCCGTGGGCATGGGCTTGAATCTTGCAATCAGGCGCATCGTCTTCCAGAATTCGGTTCGCTTCAACGGCCTCGACTCCTTTGTTGCAATTGATTCCGCCGAGATCAAGCAGATTGGAGGTCGTGCCGGTCGATATTCGAATGCTCATGAAGACATGAAAAAGGATGCGATCGCTGACGCCGACGACGGGATCGTGGTGAAGGCGAAAGATGCGACAGCTCGTCCGCCTGGCTTGGTGACTACTCTGGAAAACTTGGATTATCCCACCATTTCAAAGGGCATGAAGGCTGAGCTTCAGCCCATCACAAAGCTTGGCATAATACCTCCAGATCATATAATGGAGCGATTTGCACGATACTTCCCTCCACGCACGCCCTGCAGCTATATTCTCATTCGCCTGCTAGAGCTTTCGCGGACTTCTTCATTGTTCTTCTTATGTGACTTTGATCAAGCTGTGGGGGTGGCAGACGCGCTCGAAGAGGTCGAAGGCTTGACTTGGGCTGAGCGTTTACAGTTTCTGCAGGCGCCAGTGTCTCCGCGCGATGCAGGAGATTGCGCACTAGCTCGGGAGCTCGCCAAGGTTGTAGTAGAGAAGCGTTCGATCACTGTCCTCGAGGTTGAGAACCTTGACCTCGATCTGCTGGATGAGCAACGCGTTGTGGACAGAGCATACTTGCGATCCATGGAGCGTCTCCATAAGGGTCTGGTCATCTATGCGTGGCTGTCCTATCGATTCCCTCAGAATTTTGTCGCAGTCAGTCTCACCAGACACGTGAAAGAGCTGGTGGAGAAGCGGATCGAGGAGGTGCTGGAGAAAACTGCCTTCACATATGACCGTGAGCGAGCCAACAGAGCGCGCGAGCAAGCCCTCAAGGGTATGCTCGCGTCAGAAGGTAGTGGCGCACAAGACAACGCAGCCGGTGAGCTTCAGTTTGAGGCGCCAGTCGATCCATCTTTGGAGACGAACACCCTCTTCGACACTCGTGCCGAATCTGCCAACAATCCACAGAGGACATCCAACGGTGCCCAGCCTGCACATCTGGCTGATGAGGCCGATCATCATCCGAACGAAATGGGGACCCGGCCCCAAGGATAGGGCATCCACGATAGTCTAGGGTCATCTTCGCAGCTCACTTTGTCACTGTTCAGCATATTAGAAGGCTGCTATGTAACATATTGTACGATACGGCGCCGGGCCTTGTACCATACCAGTACTACTTATTAAAGATATTGAACGGGGAATTCCATGCAACGATCTTCGTCATACCGGTAGATCCGGGGCTTCAAACGCCAAGCCATCGTATTTATTGCCGAGCGTTTCGTTTCGTTTCAAGTTGGCTTCGTGCCAAAAATATCTCCAGAAGCATTAGCAAAAGCTGGGTTGTCCAGCACCATTTTATTCTTGTAGGTTCTCACAATGGAGTTTCTCGCAGTAGACTCTGCAGCGATATTCTCAGCTGTCCACTTTATGCCAATGTCTTCCGGGCAGCGGAACACAGGTGTCTTGATGCTGGGGCTGCATATAGCGCTAAATACGAAGTCACAGTAGCATGACACCGTTGCCTTACCTCATCCTCCGTGCTGACCAACGTGCTTTGCAATGCTTGCTTTGTACTTGAAACCAGGTCGGTTTGTCTTTCACTCTTAGAGACTATGTGCCATGGTCGACGCTGGCACAATTGCAAGCATGCTGCTCCTTAGTGTTGCCATGCTTGTCAGTACCGTACTGGCCGTAAACTCCGAAAATGATACAGTGTATAAAGGTCCCGCAGTACGTTTCCCTTGAAAGACAGAGCCGAAGGTCCCATGGCTGACACGCCAGCTAGACCTTCTTCTACCAAGGCGGCAACGCTGGATCCTGTGGAAACTACCACGCAGACACGGACCTCGTCGTCGCGATTTCATCAGCATCACCATTCAGCTATAATGAGTTCTGCGGCCGGACAGTCACCATAACTAACGTCAGTGGGAGGAACAACAGCGACGGCACGGTATGAAGGCCTATGTTTACAATGAGTCCGTGTCTCTAACTTTGTAACAGGGAAACACAATCACCGCGACCGTGGCCGATGAATGCCTCGAAGGTGACTGGAGCCAATGCGAACCCAGCCATCTTGATCTGAGTACTGGCGCCTTCATGGCACTCACCAATGGAGAACTGGATCCGCCTGGCGAGCTCAGCATCGAGTGGTACTTTAACTGACGTCTGCCGAGACTTAAGCTGAGGGCATGAGAAACGATGAGTGCATAGGCTTGTACGTTAAAAGAAGATTCGAGCATTTTGCATTGCATAGCGCGTGGAGTTTTCATTTGGTTTTGCATGGAAGCAGGGGAGCGATCATGGATCTTGTTCGGACCACTGTCAGCCCACCTGGTGCACCGTGCGTTGTTGCATATCGGTATACAGCTTGCAGACCCAAGGGCTGGGGGTTTTGAAGTTCCTCATCTTTTAATAGATCTGATGAAGCATAGATACAGTACGCAACGATTGCATGTGACCATGACGAACGATGGCAGCAGCGCGGCACACCCGTGACACTCACGTGGCTCATTACGCATCTTCATGTGCAATCCTGTGGTAGCACGCGGCTGCAGCAAAGCCTGTGGCGCTCCTTATGAACATGCCAACGCGTACCGACCACGAGACACGGGGCCGAGACGTTCCAAGGGCTGGGCATTCCGGAGGGGACGCTTTATGCAGTCTAGCAGCGCAGTGTCCTTCACAGGCTTTCGTGGTGGCTGCGCCCTCACATTCTTGCCGAGGCCCAGCGCACCGAGGCGTCCGCTCCACCTTCGCGCCCAACTGCTGGCCAGTATACCACCAGCACCTTATTTCCATTGCTCAGTGATCGTCGACCTCTGCATCGTTGCTGTACATCTTCTCGTCCCCCTCGGACAGCGTTGCGTACATAGCCCAATCCACCCGTGTGCCTGTGCGCGCATTCTCCTCTCTCCACCGCACGACCGCCCGGAGTCGCCGCCCTTGCAGCTTGTGGTGTCCTCAAACCCCGCGCAAACTTCTCCGCCGCGCCCCTTGATAGACGCATTCACCAACAACAATCATGGGACTCATCTTCGAAGACAAGACTCCCGCAGTGGCTGCGGCCGAAGCCTACAGGCCTCCCCCGCCTCTAGGCTCCCCGCAGAGCGTGGCCCTGCCCGGCACTGCAAAGCCAGGACGCTCGCCCGTCTACAGACATTGGCGCTTCCAGGACGAGCTGCTCTACAGCCTGGATCCCAACGTACGCAAAGCCAATTCATTTGTTTTGCCGGGTGTTCTGAAGCTTACCGCCCCTATTACAGGTGAAAACGAGTCACGAGTACTTCGAGACGACAGCCTCGCTGTTCCCCAACAACAGATGCTTGGGTGCTCGTCCCTACGATCCCGTCAAGAAAGAATTCGGCAAGTATCAGTGGGAGAGCTATGGCACCGTCGCGCAGCGGAGAGCCAACATTGGCAAGGGCCTGGCTGAGCTGCACGCTGAGGCTGGCGTCACTGGAACGCAGTACGGCATTGGCCTGTGGTGCCAGAACAGGCCCGAGTGGCAGCTTACTGGTATGCGATGCGCCATTCCATAGTCTGGCTCGACTGACATGCATCCTAGACTTGGCCGCCATCTCCCAGTCCCTCTACACCGTCTCCATCTATGACACCCTAGGTCCCGACACGACCGAGTACATCGTCAACCACGCAACCCTGACTTGCGTCGTCGCCTCCCTCAACCACATTCCAGTCCTGCTGAAGCTCAAGCCTCGCTGCCCGTCGCTCAAGATCATCGTGTCCCTCGACCCCATCGACAACGGCGAGCTTCCCGGCCTGTCCAAGGCCGATCTTCTGAACGCCATGGCCGGCGAGATTGGCGTCAAGATCATTTCCTTCGCGGACGTCGAGAAGATTGGCGAAAAGTCATCTCTGGCTCTCCGCCCTCCCCAGGCCGAGGACATCATCACCATCAACTACACCAGTGGCACCACCGGTGCTCCCAAAGGCGTCGTGCTGACCCACAAGAACGCCGTCTCGGCCACCTCGGCCAGTCTGATTGTCGCACCGCAGACCAAGGACAACTGCGCCGTTTCCTACCTGCCGTTGGCGCACATCTACGAGCGTGTCACCGAGCAGACCGGTCTGGCTGCTGGTACACGTATTGGCTTCTTCCACGGCAACGTCCTCGAAATTGTCGACGACATGAAGCTTCTCAAGCCCACCTCGTTCACGTCCGTGCCGCGTCTGTACAACCGCTTCGGCTCGTCCATCAAGGCCGCCACCACCGAGGCGCCTGGATTCCGCGGCACGCTCTCACGCCACGTCGTTGAGACTAAGCTCGCCAACCTGAACACCGACGACATCTCCAAGGCTACCGCCAAGCACTGGCTCTGGGATCGCCTTTGGAGCAAGAAGGTTGTCTCTGCTCTGGGTCTGGAGCGCGCGCAGTTCATGGTCTCCGGCTCAGCTCCACTGGATCCCAGTCTGCACCAGTTCCTGCGCGCCGTCTTCGGCATCCACTTCATCCAGGGCTACGGTCTGACCGAGAGTTTCGCCGTGTCGCTCGCTGGCATTGAGGGTGATCTGTCGACCGGCAACTGTGGTGCCGTGTCGCCGGGCTGCGAGGCCTGCATTGCCGATGTGCCGGACATGGAGTACCTCTCGACGGACAAGCCGTACCCGCGCGGCGAGCTGCTTCTGCGCGGCAACACCATCTTCCGCGAGTACTTCCGCAACGAGGCGGAGACGAAGAAGGCCATCACCGAGGACGGCTGGTTCCACACGGGCGACATTGTCACCGTCGACGAGGTCGGCCGCTTCAAGATCATCGACCGCAAGAAGAACGTGCTCAAGCTGGCACAGGGCGAGTACGTCAGCCCCGAGCGCATCGAGAACGTCTACCTGGCAAACTGCCCGTGGCTGGCGGCCGCGTACGTGCACGGCGACTCGACCCAGGCCTCGCTGGTCATGATCGGCGCCATCATGCCCGAGCTGTTCGCACCTTTCGCCAGCAAGGTGCTGAACAAGGAGCTCGGCGCCACCGACTTCGAGGCGCTCAAGGCGGCGGCGGCACACCCCAAGGTTGCCGCGGCGGCGCTCAAGGAGCTCGAGAAGACGGGCAAGAAGAGCAAGTTCAACACGTACGAGCGCGTGCGCAATATCCGCCTGATGCTGGAGCCATTCACCATCGAAAATGAGCTGCTGACCCCCACGTGAGTTTCCTCCGCATGCGAAGAAGATGTATAGTGAAAAGCGACTAACTCGGTGCGACAGACTCAAGCTGAAGCGCCCTCAAACGGCAAAGAAGTACCGCAGCGTCCTTGACGACATGTACTCTGAGTCCGAGACCAAGGTTGGCGGCATGAAGGCGAAGCTCTGATGTGCCAATCAACACGTAGTTTCATTTGTGCCGAGCATCAACCCATATATGTGTATGGAAGTGTTATATTGTGAGCAGTGGAAAAGAACGGATCGTGTTGTACTAGAAGGATTGGTGAGGCAGTCTGACCCGCGATGTCTGCGCGTATAACCTATGTATTCCCTCCAAAACATAAAATACCGACCTTAATCTCCCGCCCTGGTTACTGTGGTCGTGAAGATGCCACGAAACCTGGTACTGGGGCCGCACGCTTGTGCACGTGCACTAGGGCGTCGCACGGCCAGGGGTAAGTCAGCAGAGCTGGCGAGTTCCACCTCACCGCTGTCCGCCTTCTTTCGCTCTGTCGTGCCTGTCCGCTTCTCGCACCACCGATACGGCTTATCACTGGCTCGTCCAGACGCCCAGAAGGGCGATAGCGTGACGAGGGCAAAAAGCTTATACCGGGCGGCGCGGCACGATTCGCCCCGCTTCGGACGAGTCGTGAGGTCATGGCCAAACAATTGCGCTGAAGGCCCGCGAGGCCGGGCGCAGGGCCGGCCGTGATATGTTGCCCTATGCCTATCGTTCAATGCCAGTATAGCCGCAGCAGCCAGCCGCCGCGCCGTACCTTTCGCGAGGTCCGCAAAGTCCGTGGCCTCGGTGTGTGTGCTTGTGTGTGCACTATTTTGTTGCCCGGCGTCGTAGCTCTTCCGCAAGCCACTCTTTCACCCACCTCTTGTAGTCTCGTCCACTACATCGTCCGCACTCTCTGGACGTCGGTCTCTTGATAGTCTGTTTTGGATTTCTTCGCAGCTTCTTGTCGCTCCCGCCCCACGCTTCCTTTGTCCTCCTTTCCCCCTTCGCCTCTCGTTCTGTGCTTAAGCCCCGCGTCATCCCGCGTCGCGCACAATGGACTCTCTGTACACTCACTTTGAGGGTATCAAGCGCTACGCTGGCTCCATCAGCTGGGGCCCCTTGGTCGTTCTGGCCCGGGGCGCCACGCTTTCTGTCTTGAGGCAGGTACAGGAAGGGCAGCTCAAGATTGTAGACGAGAACGACTCCGTCACAATATGCGGCCAGGAAGTTCCTTCCGGAGATTCTCCTCATGCAGAGCTTAAGGTCTACAAAGAGAGCTTTTGGGTCCGCATGCTCCTGTTCGCCGACATGGTTTGTCTGCACGCCGGCCTTTCCCCCTCGTTCCCTCCGGCTGACACTGCACACCAAGGGCTTCGCAGAGAGCTACATGCTCGGTGAGTTCTCCTGCCCTGATCTGACTGCCTTCTTCGAGCTCTTCATCCACAATCGCCCTCACCTCTCCAATGGCACCACCCTTACCTCTTACGTTTCCGGCACCATCAGCGGTCTCGCGCGCTCTACAAACACGCTGGCGAATTCACGACTCAACACCAGTGCCCACTACGACATCAGCAACGAGATGTTTGCATCTTTCCTCTCCGCAGACATGACCTACTCCTGCCCCATTTGGCGTTCCAAAGACGACCCGAAGCACGAGGCCGAGTCGCTCGAGCACGCGCAACGCACAAAGCTCACTCGCTTCATCAAGAACGCCCGCATCCAGCCTACCGACCACGTTCTCGAAATTGGCACGGGCTGGGGTTCGCTCGCCATGGCAGCCGTGCTGCAGACTGGCTGCCGCGTTACCACCATCACACTCTCCAAGGAACAAAAAGAGCTAGCGGAGCAGCGTATCGCCCACGCCAACCTCACGGACCGCATCGAAGTGCTGCTGTGCGACTACAGGGCGTTGCCCAGACCCAAGACTGAGCTGGGCTGCTACGACAAGATTGTCAGCTGCGAGATGCTCGAGGCCGTTGGCAAGGAGTTTCTGTCGACATATTTCGAGTGCGTCGACAAGTTGTTGAAAAAGGACGGCGGCATCGCAGTCTTCCAGTGCATCACCATTCCCGAATCCGTAAGTTCTCCCCCGTTCCTCTCACCTAAGGACTCGCCAGCAGCCCGCGACCCTCACGAAGAGGCTAACAGAACCCACCCCAGCGCTACGACGCCTACCAGAAATCCACCGACTTCATCCGCCGCTACATCTTCCCCGGCGGCCACCTCCCGACCGTCTCGCAGCTCGTCGCCAACCTGACCTCCGGCAGCCGCAACTCCCTCGTCGTCGACAGCATCGAGAACATCGGCCCGCACTACGCAAAGACGCTGCGCCGCTGGCGTGAGAACTTCAACGCCACCTTTGACACGCGCATCCGCCCTGCGCTGCTCAACGAGCATCGCGGCATGTCCGACAGCGACGTGCAGCTGTTCCGTCGCAAGTGGGAGTACTACTTCACGTACTGCGAGGCTGGCTTCCGCACGTGCACGCTCGGGGACGTCATCATCACCGCGTCGAGGGAGGGGACCGTCGCGATGGGCAGCCATGTGCCGCAGTAGACTGACGGACGGGGGCTATGATGGACGAGCGACGAGGACGAGGACGAAAGCTGAACGATGTCACGCTTGGATGCCACATTTCCAGGATTTTCCACGATGCCACGCACATTAGCGAGCGCCTCTTGTTTTTTCTCTATTTTCTCATCACTTCTCTTCTCCATCTCCGCCGTCTAGCGAAAGATAGATTGGGTAGATACTTGTCTTTTTTTGGTCCCGGGACGTTAATACTCATATACCCCCGGTAGATAGCAAACTGCACATGCTCTCTCCTCCTCCTCACACCTCAACCTCCCCTCGCTCACTCCTTGCCAGCGCCCCCCGCAACACCCCCTCCTCCCGCGGCACGAAATACACCTTGTACCGCTCCGGCATCGTCACCAGGCTCGTCGGATCCGCGCTCCCGCGCACCGGGTCCACCTCGACCCGCCGCACCCCCGGCGTATCATCCTCGCGCAGCTCGTACGCCGCAACCAGCCGCAGAAACACAAGGTACAGCTCGCGGTTTGCCAGCAAGCTGCCGGCGCACATGCGATACCCGACGCCGTAGGTGAAGAGCGGCTTGTCGCCGTCAAAGCGGCCACTGCGGGGGTCGAGCCAGCGGGCGGGCGCAAAGGCGCGCGGCTCGGCGTGCACGGCGGGGTCCATGTTGCAGGCCCAGGCGTTGAGGAAGACGGTGGCGCCGGCGGGGATGCGCTTGCCGGCGTAGCGGATGTCTTTGACGGTGGCGCGGGGCAGCGCGAGGCGCAGCACGGTGTAGTAGCGCAGGCACTCGCGGACGAGGGCGGCGATGTAGGGCGCGCGCGGGGCGGCGTAGTCGTCGTCGACCTCGGCGCGTGTGAGGAGGTCGGCAGGCGTGTAGCCGGCGGCGACGATGGCGGCGTGGGCGGCGCGCTGGATGTCTGGGCGCTGGGCGAGCAGGGCGAGAGACCACTGCATGAGGGTTGTGAAGGTGTCGAGGCCGCCGGAGAGCATAGTGAGGGAGATGGACGTGAGTTCTTCCTTGTTGAGCGAGGCTTCTTTGTCTTCGATGACGTTGGCTTGGATGCACGGCTTGTGCGTGCCGGCCCGCATGCGTGCGTCGAGGTCGGCGTTGAGGCGCGTGAGGTAGACATCGCGCCGGGCACGCATCTCGCGGGCACGGCGTGAGCCAAAGGAAAACGGGTTGAGACGGAGCAGGGGGATGTAATCTTGCAGGTTGCCGGTGGTGCTCCTGAAACGTGAGATTTCTTCCTCCACATAGGTAATCTCTGCAAACATGGGATCGCTCTGCAGGATGCGGCGACCCCAGTTGAGCGTCAAAGCAAGAGATAGTGAGAGACGTTGGACCATATGGATGGGATCTACTGGTGTCTTCCCCGCGTCCCCATGTTGGTATGCTTCGGCAATGAAGTCGTGAGTTTCAATGTCGAGGTGGTCCAAGTATGTTTGGACAGATGGTTTGTTCAAAGCTGACGCTGCGCCCTTTCGTCTTCTTTTCAAGGAGTCACTGAATGGCGATGTTCCAATGGTAGTGCCAGCGGTATTACTCAGGACCTTGTGGAACGTGTAGAAAACGGGGCGGCTGCTGAGCGCTTGACTGTGGTTTCCAAATATCTCCTTTGCTGCTGCAGCAGTATTCACGACAATGACTGGAACAACCCCGAGCTGGATCTGATAGACGGCTCCATATCTTTCAGACCATTCGCGATATTTTTCAGCCGCATTGTATTTGATGTCACGGATGTTCCCAATGATGGGGAGAGTCGGTGGCCCACTAAAGTCGGGAAAGCGAGCGCGAAGTCGACAAAATTCCGAAACGATCAGATATGTGATGGGAACAAGAAGAACGATGATTATGAGTGACCGACGCGGGTGCAACAGGTACTGAGCATATACGAAGTCAAGGAGTGATTCAATCATGGCGGATGATGATGAATGCCAAACCAGCTGAATTACTCCTCACGTATTGCATGAATATGCAGCAAAGTAAGCTGTGCAGGCTTGGGCAGCGAAATGCCCCGCTGTCACGCGGGCTACCGCCGCTGTCTTATACAAGGATGTGGTAGAGACGCGGAGTCGAGGCCGTCAGCTGGGCGGACGATTTCCGAGTCTAAGCGGAATGACCAGGGTGCAATGCCGAATCGCAAGCTTTCGGCATTGTCGCGTGTGCCGGTTCTCGAGAACTCGTGCGCATGTGTTCCATCAAAGGTAGGCATCTAAGAATCTTGGGGATAAGGGACGTCGATGGTATGCTTTCGCCGGGTCTGGGATTACCCCACAAGATACCCCAGATCTTGGCATGTATTTCCCGCTTCCTCTACGTCACTGTACGCAGCCCTTCAGTCATATACAAGTCAAACCTGATGGAAGTCATTACTGTTCAGTAATAGATAGGACTTGAGACTGTATCGCGCCCGCCCTACAATGAGTCTGGATGAGAATAGTGCCAAAGTTCCTGGTCCATGCAAGTCAACACAAGCATTTGACCACCCATTAGTGTCGCCTTGGAGAGGTCAACATGCCTGCCGCAAAGACACGACCAGTAAAAACCGAAGAATCGCCAGGGGAACAGAATCTATCAACGAATGTCGAGACACCATCTCTGGAGGACCAAATCCTGCGCATGTCTTACCGCATTGCTCGCGGGGAGCAGGGCGTGCTGAGCTTTGAGCCGTACAAGTCCGCCATACTCCCTCTCTGGCGCTTCAAGACGGTTGCCATTGCACGTTCCTCATCAGCCGCGCTTTTTGAAAGATTTGAAGCTTACGGCAAGGCGGGCGATTTTGTTGGCATGGACATGTCGCGCAAGTTCATCCAGATGGGCATGACCCGCGCCAAGCGCTACGCAAACCACAAGGGCGGGCGCAAGTATGCTAAACTTGCGGATGGTAGTCGAGGCGAGCAGCTGCCGAAGAGTGAGGGCCACCAGGGGATGGAGGAGAAATTGGAGGCGAGCAACGTGTTTCGGGAGGTGTGGGAGAAATGCCGAGCCCATGATGGGTACCAGCTGCTCAAGGAAGATTTCCTCAAGGAACAAAAGGCTTGGGACAAGGACTACCCCAAAGGTGAGGTATCGCGCTTGACAGGACAAGTTGAGAAACCGGTTGAAAGCGAGTCGACGGAAGCCAAGATTAAGAATGAACCATGAGACCAGTTCTGCTCAGGGCGCTGCTGAAGTGGTGTCGTAGTCATGCATGGCGGCAGAGAGTCGAGTCCACTCGTCCAACCGGACAAGACCCCCTTCATCTCCTCCTGGCACTGTTTCGTGTCCCCACATCACGATACCATCAAAGTTTCCTACTGTTTCCATTACTCCGATCTCTTCTTCGAGTTCTCCTCTCGCTGCAGCCGCTCGGAGCTCTTCCACCTCTTCGTCATAGTCCTGTGCATCCATGTCTCCACGGCGACTCTCAAGATCTTGCATTGCTTGATCGCGGAGAGATGTGTCTCGCACAGTCTTCTCTGTCACTCGTAGGACGGCGCCATGGTGCGTATCAGGGATGGGCATCTCCTTCCCTAACAGCTTGCGGCCACGGAAATATGACGTTTGTATCTGACCCTGAGCACCATTGTGATCCTCTGTGGTTGGCAAAGTCATCATCGTAGGAGTCCAGTGTCGAGGAGCAAGTTCCACGGGGCCGTCGTGCATGATGCGGGAGGGTAACGCGTTCAATGTATACTCGGTGGAAGATGGGCTTCGCGAATCGGGAACGGCAAACATGCGGGTTGATGTTGCCTTTGCATTTGGATTCTTTGACGAAGACATGTTTGTGTATGTGCGCGATCACTGTTCGCTCGCTTTAGAAAGGCTATAGAAAATTGAATGGACGGGCACGACGCGTGAGAGGCGACGCGACTCGGTGTAAAGTGCTTGTCTTGGCACTTTTGAACTGTGAATGCCATTTACCATGCACTATTGACACTAAAACTCGACAAGCATTGCTAGATTTTTGTCGTAAGTCTATGATCACATTTATTCTTGATTCATTATCGCCGATCAACGTCAAGAGGGTATCAACAAATGCTTTCCCGCCAACCAGCGCCTTGCTATTTCAAAATTCCCATTCAGTGCATCCTCACCAATTCCATGTCCTCGACGACGCTGTGAAGACGGGTGGCTTCCAGATCAACAACTCCGGTCGTAGATGATGCTTGCCTTTGATTTTTTCCTTCTCTCTTTGCCTCTCCCGCTGCTGAATTACAACATCCGTCACAACGATCACGTGTTGGTTTTTCTATTTTCAGATTAGCCCGTGTTCATCATCGTGCTTTGTGTAGAGGGAAGTTACTTACGGAAAACCGCAACATGTTCAAGTTCTGCAAGGTGTGCAGGACGTCATTGGTCGTCATGGCGGCAGCCGTGCTCAATTCTTCGACATTGGCTTCAGTCCGACCATCCAGCAAAAGATCGACTATGGTTTCTTGCCAATAGGCTCGGTAAGCCAGGAGACCCAAATCGCTCAGCGGCTTTTCCGGACTGCCAAGCTTGCCTTCGCGCTTGCTGAGAATGTAGGAGAAATCGATGAGGAGGCGCCCAAAGCCCTGCCGCTGGTACTGCGGCAAGTTCAAGATACATGCCACGTTGTATCCTTCTGCACTTTCCTTCTCCTTGCTAAAATAGCCAACCAGATGACATCCGTATTCGTCACGTGTTGTCATGCAGTAGAAGAGAAATGGATCCACGTCGTAGTAGAGTGTCTTGTGATCTAGAAAGAGCTTGCTGAGCAAGCACAAGTTTCGGCACCACGTCCTTTGCCGTCGCCCGTCAATCTCGAAGAAGCTGACCTTGTCATCACGGTATATTTCGTTTCCAGGTGGGTGCAGTAAAGTGCATTTTGCACGATGTCGGCTGAAAGGCTTGAAGTCAGGGAATGACTCGAGGCAGAATTCGCAGATATACACAAGATCGGAATCCGTGAATTCTTGAGGGTAAGGCGAGAAATACCAGGGCTCAATCTCGTGGTGGCCCATTTGCATTTTCGTCAGGTTTCGTACTCGTGAGATCTCCGTTTGATTCTGTGTCATAGATCCTGATGTGCGAAGCTTCTCGATCTCCTCCTCCCGAGAGTAGGGTTCGTTTGGTGCCAGGGCTTTCGCCGCTGCGGCGGCAGTCTGTACGTCGACAATGTCCATGGATTCATCTTCCGGTTGTGGAGTTGCGTCCATGTCCTCGGTCGTAATGACGGCCAACTCTTCTCGGTTCTCCTTGCCACCTGCCCGCAGCGTCCTGGACTGTGTCTTACCCGCCGACGCCTCTGGCGTTCCGGACGCCCGGTCTATCAGCGATCTCGGGCGCTTCAAATTCGAATTGGACTTGTCCTTCAGAACATCCGTCTTCGAGGTCTTGTCTTTTGACTTGTCCTTTTTGTCCGGCTTCTCTGGTGCAGGCCATTCCACCTCTTGAGACAAGTCTATACGACTGCCTTCGATCCACTCATCCAGACGTTTGTTGAAGTCTTCGTAATGGACATAGTAAGTGGGACGTCCTTTGCGAATCATGATAGAGAGAATCTCGGCTTTCCGTTTCTCTCCTTGCTATGGTTTGGTCGTTAGTATTACCATTATATCTCCAATCGTATCTTGGTGCTCAGGCGCGGTGACATATCACGTGACGCTCAACGTGCCACGAGCAGAATTTGCTTACCTTTTCAACCATGGCTTTGACGCCAGTCCTGAACATGGTCGTTAGATGTTGACTTCCATTTGTTTGATGATAGACATACCTCAGAGTCTCCAGCGTCGCAAAGCCCTTCTCGAGAGGCTCTGCGACCTCGCTGGCATCGTGCGACTCGTCCCGGTGCACCATGATGACGGCTCACTACCGCAGGATGGCACCTTGATGAATGCGCCGATGAACGGCGATGGAATCACAAGTAAGATCGATGGTTGAGGGTCAGATGTTATGGCAGGAGTTTGCGACGCGGAGCGCTTAGTGAAGGAGGTGGTCGGGGTTGTCTCCGCGCCGAGCCGCAAGTGACGGCTGCCATGCGAAACTTTTTTTGGGCAGACCCTCGAGTCTCCTCACAAAGCCACAGGCAATCCCTGGTTGCTGTATGGTCTTCAAAATGTTGTCACAGATTCTACCGCTGCCTATCTGAGGCATGGATTCAACCAATCTCTCCAGCAATTGGAAGAAGCTGCAGCAGACACTAAAGTCGCAAAGTCCAGCTTCCACACACCCCAAGCAGCCAAAAGAGCAGAATGGACAAACGAAACCGCTGAAGCGCAAGGCCGAGTCTACCGCTTCCAATGCAGCAAACATTGGAGTCAAAAGGCCACGAAAAGAACCCCGAATACCCCTCCAAACACCTGCTGCGAAGAAGCAAGTTCCCAGGCCTGCGCGAACGAAGATGGGCGGATACCTCTCTACACCCGCACCCGACAAACCTGAATCAGCATCCACTGAAGTTGGCGATAAAAAGGACGAGATACTGCGATCTCCTTCGTCAAAGAGATCCACTGCCCTGGCCGGCAAGTTCATTGCGATCGATTGCGAAATGGTCGGCACCACCAGTACGACCATTTTCTCCGTGAAGTCACATAACAACAACGACTTCTCCATTCTCGCACGTGTCTCGATCGTCTCATATGCACAAGAAATCCTCTATGATACCTACGTGCTCCCTCCATCAGGAGTACAGATCACAGACTACCGCACCAAATATTCGGGCATCACAGCTTGGCACCTTAACCCCGAGAACACCACCACAAGTCCTCGTACATTCGAAAAGGTACAACAGGATGTTGCACAGCTTTTTGAAGGGCGGATATTGGTGGGCCATGCCATCAACAACGACTTGGCAGTTCTGGGCTTGAGCCACCCCAAGAGAAGTATTCGCGATACCTCTTCATACCCTAAATACCGCGAGCTAGCAGCGGCAACGAGGCGTGACGGAACACCTGGCAAGGCCCGCAAGCCTGCGCTGAAGATGCTGGCGACGAACGTGCTCGGGTACGATATTCAAAACGACGATACGAGAGGCCACGACAGTGTCGAGGACGCAAAAGCCACCATGGCGCTATTTCAGCGCGAGAAGAAGGGGTTCGAGGACGAAGCGGTCAAGAGGTTCGGCCGTGGTGCTCTGAATGCTGCAGTAACAACAAAGAAGTCTACCGCACCGAGAGTGGAGTCACCTGGTATAGGAGAAGAGGATCTCGAAGACAGTGACGAAGAAGTGGATTCTAGTGACGACGAGGCGGATGAAGCAGAGCTAGAAAATATCGAGAACATTGATACGGACAAGAAGCCAACAAAGGTGGCCAAGAAAAAGAAGAAGAAGAAAAAGAAAGGCAAGTACAGAAGATGAGCAGCGGGCTAGTTTCCTCGGGTATAGAGCCAACATGGATAAACTAACACGAATATTATACTTCCTTCGGCATGATTGTAAGCAATGCACCGCAAATTGCAGTGCAAGTAGAGTGCCTCAAAAAGTTGTGCAGCTGATTCAAGCCAGATAAATATTAGTGTGTGAATTGAGGGTATGGAGGTGGAGCTCGCGGCGGAAGCTCGCGGCGACTTCGGGTGAAGACGATGTAGATCTACTGACTCACAAGGTCAAATCCTATAGCTTCGACAACGCTCGGATGGCCATTGGTGATAAAGCGGTACTCGATCAAGCATCGAAACACTCATCATGGCAGGCTCCCTGAATCCAGTTCGCGCATCACCTGTGGTGCACCAGCTCCTCGATCAATTGCACCGAGCATCGGAGGCCCAAGAGGCATCTATCCGACCCGGGCACGCCAAGTTCACATCTGAGGATGTCAAAGCCATGCCAGGCGGAGCGAAAGTTTCTTCGAAGCCTTATGATCTGCAGGCACTCATGAGGGACAAGTTCATCGCTCTTGACCAGGACAAGGCCCAGTTCATGTATCAAATGTTGAGATCGATTGGGGCTTCTACTGTTGTCGAGGCTGGAACCAGCTATGGAGGTATGTAAACTGCCCGAGCTACATGGACACTATTCACAGCTTGGTTTGTACTCTCTGTCTCGGTGCCGATGGGCTGAAACAACTCTCGCCAAAGTCAGCACAATATACCTTGCCCTTGCTGTAGCTCAGAACAAGGCAGCTTCTGGGCGTCAAGGAAGAGTCATCGCTACGGAGCACGAGCCTGAAAAGGCTGCAAAGGCAAAGGAGTACTGGGCTCAGTGCGGCAGAGAGGTGGAAGATCAGATTGATTTGAGGATTGGCGATCTGTTGGAGACGTTGAAGTCGAATGTCGCCGACGTTGACTTTCTCCTCCTTGACAGTACTGTCCTGCTTTGGCGAGTATCACAATTGCAATGCTGACCACTACTACAGTTTGGACTCCTCTCGCATTGCCCACATTGAAGCTTGTGCAACCGCACTTCCGTCATGGCGCGGTGGTGCTGACAGATAACACTACTTCTAGCTCGGCTGAAGGCTATGCTGAGCTGTTTGCTTACCTGCACCACGAAGAGAGCGGCTTCATCAACAGCACCCTGCCTTTCTCCGGCGGCCTGGAGATGAGTGTATACTTGCCCAAGGCATGATTGCGTCTTTGCTGACGTGACGGGCGCTTCTGTCATTCATGCTTGGTAGTTGGAGGCACTGTTATCGCTCATCGGCTTGCGGCAAGACACGTTGTCGGTGAGGGAAGCGGACGTGTCTCCAAGATACCGAACAAACATTCTCTGATTCCATCGACAATCACTATGCATTCTGTTGATTTGATTTGACAGGCCTCATCTTTGCCTTTTGGCTGTTGCGGAAGGAAAGGTGACGAAAGCCGCACGTGGGCCGGCACGCAGGCGACGTGGTGTGCCGCAAGCTTGCCCCAGACTTCAGCCTCTCTCCTCCCTGCACAGTTCAGCTGCTCGCAACCACTTTAGGTATCCCGCGCGAACGTTGTGCTGTTTCGTCCTCCTCGTCATCTGCCTGGACTGAAGTCAGGCTTGCAATACTTGCTTCACGGCGAATGTTCCGGCACTATCAGCGCTGCCGCATCGAGATGCGCCTCATGCGGCTAGCGACTTGGGACCTGCATGGTGCAATACCCCGCTCGCCACGGATGCCTGCGCTGTGCCTTCCAGGACCAAGATAAGGTGTTCTCCCCAACCTCCTCGCTTTTCTGTTCCTGAGTAGAGCTCTCTCGTAGTCTTCACATCTGTCTGCGCTGGGCGACGACATTGTGAACAAACAGCCATGCCATCCGCCTCTGTGACCTTGCTCTCTGTGCTCTCCCTTGCCGTATCCGTGTCCACGCAGGAAACCGTCTATGCCTCTTTCGTGCTTACTCGCACCGGTGACCGGTCACCGCTCATTGAAGAATGGCTCGACATCACCCAGCTGAGTCCCCTCGGAGCCAACAGCTTGTACGATGTCGGCAGCGAGCTCCGTGCTCGCTATATCAACTCCTCCAGCAGCCCCAGCACCAGCATCGCCGGTCTGTCTTCAGATGTGATCGATCCAGTCCAACTATACATACTTGCTTCCGACGCTCAGTACACCACTGCTTCCGCCCAAGCCTTCATGCAGGCCTTCTACCCTCCAACCGATGCGATTGATACCACCGGCCTGAACCTTGCTCAGCTCTCCAATAACTCCATCGTCCGCAGTCCTATGAATGGCTACCAGTACTCTTGGATTCATGCTGCAGGTTTGAGCGACCCCGATAGCATTTATGTACGCGGCTCGTACCAGTGTGGTGCATGGCAAGACAACGCCAACTCTTGGATCCAGTCGCCCGAGTTCCATAGCAGGCAGTCCGCCACTAACGTCCTGTACTCTAACGCGGGTGATGTTTTGGGAGATGACACTCTTCCCGCCAGCTCGTACAACTATGCAGACGCAGGAGCTATTGCAGATTATTTAGTATACATGGACACGCACAACAATACCTTCAGTGATCTCCTGCACGATGGCTCCCGCCTCAACACTTCGCATTTTGGCGACCTCCTCGCTCTTGCCAATGAAGCTCAGTGGGCCGTCCATGGCACCGGTTACTCTGCAGGCAACCAAGTCGTAGGCCTTGTCGCCGGCCGATCCCTTGCAAGTGCCATTTCCTGGGCCTTGACAAGCAACATCAACACCAACGGCGAGAGCAACAAGCTCTCCCTCCTCTTCACCGACTTCCCACCATTCCTCTCCTTCTCAGCCCTGGCAGAACTCCCAGCCAACGGCGCCGACTCTGAAGTCGACTTCACCGCCGTCCCCGCCTTCGGCGCCCACCTCATCCTCGAGCTCTTCACCAACAACCCGCCCGCCGACAACACCACCTACCCCAGCGACTCCGACCTCCGCGTGCGCATGCTCTTCCGCAACGGCACCGACACCTCCAAACCACTCACCACCTACCCCCTCTTCGGCACCGCAGACTCCTCCCTGCCCTGGTCCACCTTCAAGGCCTCCCTCGACACCATCTCCCTCGAGGCCGCCTCCTTCGACACCGAGTCCGAGGGCGCCCTTGCAGCCTGGTGCCGCAATTGCGACGCCTGGACCACCACCCAGTTCTGCCTCGCCGTCAACCCCGACGCCCGCGCCGCCGTCCTCGGCTCCGCCGCCAACGGTACCGGCTCCGCCTCCCACGCAGCGCCCCATCCCGGTATGAGCCACGCGCTCGCCGGCGCCATCGGCGCCGTCGCCACGCTGTGCCTCTTCGGCCTGATCCTGTTCCTCGGCGTCGGCTGCCTCGGCTGGCGCGTCACGCGCAAGCCGCTCGGTGGGCACGGCGCCGCCGAGAGTGTGGGCGGTGGGGGCTCTGTGCAGCGCGCTTCTGGCGGCGGTGGATTCAAAGGCGGCATGAAGCTGGCCAGCGACACGGACTTGCCGGGTAGTGCTGAGGGTAAGCACGAGCGTATCGGTAGCTGGGAGATGAAGAACGGGCCGGGCGTTGCGCGGCCACAGGTGGCGGCGGACGCGGGAGATCGGTGGAGGGCGAGGGAGGAGGATGAGATGAGTGAGAGGGTGGATCCGTTCATGGATCCTGTGCGGCCGCGGGAGAGTGTTTGAACGGCTTACACGGGTGGTCATTGGTATAGACTGACAATACTGTGGTGGTGTGTTTTGGAATCTCGTATGTCTAGTGTACGTACGGCCCGTCATGAATGAAATGAAACATTGATGGATGCATTTCCAGAGCTGCTCCAAGCGCTCTCGCCATCAACCCATAAACTCCATGCTTTTAACCCGTTGCCCATCTTCCACCTCGTAACCCAAAACGAAAAGACAAGCCCTCACCCAGCCATCTCCTCGTCCTCCCCACCCACACCCCCCGGGATCCGCCCATCATTCAACTCCTTCTCCAGCCGCACAATCTCGTTCAGACTAGTCGCCTCGCGCAGCATCTTCTCCACGCGCTTCCGCTCCTTATCCGTCATCTTCACCCGCCCCATCCTCCCATCCCCCGTCGCAACAACCCCGCCATCCTCCGGCACGTCAAATGTCCGCGCCCCCGCCGCCGCACGCTTGCTCGCCAGGATCTTCTGCGCGCGCTGCGTCGGCGCCTCGCGCGTGCCGAACACCTCACGCGCGCGCTCGCGCTCCGCGGTGCGCACGACCTGGAAGTCGAGGAAGCGCACGCTGGGGCAGCGCGCGACGACCCACTCGCGGTAGGCGTCGAGCTTGGCGCAGGGGTTGCCGAGCAGGACGAGGTGGGTGAGGCGGGGCAGGGCGGCGAGGGCGTCGAGATCGGCGAGGGCGGTGAGGCGGTTGTCGGCGAGGACGAGGGTGGTGAGGGCGGGCAGGGTGGTGGCGAGGGAGGGGTGGATGGCGGCGACGCGGTTGCGGGCGAGCAGCAGCGTGTGCAGGCGCGGGAGGAGGGGGAAGTTGGCGAGCGCGGGGATGGCGTTGTCGGTGAGGTCGAGGGCGTCGCAGGTGGTCACGGCGGGCGCGGCGAGGTTCTCGAGGAGTGGGATTTTGTGGCCTAGTGCACCGTAGGAGGTTAGTGGGTTGTTGGGTTGTGCGCTTGGGGGAAGAGGGTTGGGGTGGTACCTCGTAGGTCGAGCTCGCGCTCTTTAAGGGGGTTGAGGTAGGAGAGGGAGGCGTTGATGAGGTCTACGGTGAGCCTCATGTTGAAGACGCCGAGGGTCGACTATGTGTGTAGTTGCACTTTCTGTTCGAGGCGTGCTCGCGCAATGGTGTGAACGAATTGGGCCGTGTTCTGATCAGACTCGCGCGCCGTCCGAGACGTTTGAACGGTTTGGAAGAAGCGAGTGTGTCAATGGTACAGGCGTCCTGGATAGTGTACAATGTCCGCCCTATGAATGTTTGGTCGACAACTCTAGGCAAGAGTGGCGTTCTGATCGGGCGGAGTATTTGCTGCTGAGGGAAGTTTGCAGTTTAGTGCTTGAGCTCGAAAGTCCCTTTTCGGGCAAAACGTCACATGCTTCCCACGCCAGCAAGAAATCGACCACGAATCTGGAAGACGATCAAACTAATGAAGAGCAATGATGTCACCATGCCAGTAAAATTAAGGTCAATGATATGCTATGCTAGAAATTTTTATATACCCAGCAGTGTATGTGCCTTTTGCAGCGCTAGCGAACTTTATCTCAAGCAAGTAGATCAGAATGCAGGCCAAGTGCCCCCAAGAACAGATTGACATTGTCAAGACGTTGTCGGCCTAAGTCGTCAGGCAATGTCTTTGCATGCGACACGGTATCCATCACACGGTCCTTCACCCCCAGCACCAGCCGCTGCTGCTGATCTGGGCTGGCACCGATGCCCATGGCTGCCAGGAACTGCCACACGTACATGTCGTCGCCAGCGTTGATGGATGTCGGGAAGACCAAACCAAGGAGCGGCTCAAGCAGATCGAAGAGCTTGTTGTATGAGGTATTCCATTGTTCAAGGTCGCCCTCGTCCGCCCCACCGTTCTGCTTGATAAGCTCAGCCCGGCTGATGAACATTGTCAAAAGGCTCAAGCCGATCTTGGTGCGCACCAGCGCCTGGAGATTGACCCGATCCATGATCAAACCAACGAGACCGATGATGATACCGAATTGAGCGTCGTTGACATAGTTGAACAGACTCGGCATGACCGCTTGTGAGAAGAGTTCCACTTGATCGCGCACTTCGCGAGGTAGCTGAGTCTCTTCAGCATGCGGCACCGCCTGTCTGATAACGTCTAGCATGTCGAGGTGCACCACAATCATGGTTAGGATAGTCACGCGCTGCTGCTCGTCAATCTGGCGGAATATGCGGGGAATGAGCTTCTTGCCCTTGGAGTGCGAGAGGATGGCCATGAAAGGATGCGGAATGGGCGAGCTAGGCACGTCAGCACAAATTCGATCTTTCGGTCACAGAGAATTGGGATTTACCTTGGGTCGATAGGTTCGAGCACCTTGAGCTCGGTCCATAGTTGCTGGTTGAGATCACCCAATCTCTTCGTCCAGTCCATGTGGTTTTGAATCTCATCTGCACTGCTCTCCTCCCTCGGTGGTGGAGGGATTCGGCGTTCGTGGTCTTCCATCTTCATGAGTGTCACGTAGATGGCCTCAATGTGTCTAAGGCTGGAAATCTTGCCAGCCGCACTCTCAGCCAACCTTGGTTTGGCCCTACCATCGAGGCTGTCAGGCCGTTTCAAGTTCAGAAGTGGTTTTGGTGTTTTGGCGTTGCTGAAGGATATCTTGCCCAAGCTGCCTTCAACGACCAGCTGCTTATTCTTTGGCCGTGCCTTGGCCGCCTCGACCGCACGTTGAACTTGTTGCTCCATTCGGCGCATCTGATTTTGTCCTCCATGAGGAAAGCGTCTGCTACCTCGTCCGGCAGTTTGGTGGAGATAAGTCTGCGCAAAATGATTCAAAGGCTGGTTGGGATCTTGTCGTGGTGCGCCACGAATTTGCGTGTAGACTTGGTAGTAGAAATCCTCGGCGAGAGACGCATCGGGTCCTGCGTCATCGATTGATCCTGTGGCAGTAACAAGCTGCTGGAGCTGAATTCGAGTGATGAAATTCTTATCTTGTGGAGTCATCAAGCCATTGTCTTTTGACAGGAGATGGATCTTGTGATTTCTCTTCGCGCGTTTCGCGTCATCAGCAAGAAGTGCAGCGCGGTCCTCATCGGTCAATTCCATCAGTTGCTGAGGGTGGGTGATGACGCGACTGCCATAGGACGGCCCGCGGTGGTGCATTGTTGCCGCTGGCGGCATTTGTTGTTGTTGAGGCACACCAGGAGCTCCAGCCGCCGGGCCGCTAGGCGGAGGTCGTTGTAGGATCTGTGGCCCTTGGCGACCATTTGAAGCTGATGAGATAGCAGGCATCTCGGGGATTGAGTGTTGATGCTGGTGCATAGGAGTCGGCGCCGGTTGTTGTTGTTGTTGTTGTTGTTGTTGTTGTTGTTGTTGTTGCTGCTGTCGCTGCTGCTGGGGTCGCTGAAGGATTTGTGGGCCTTGCGGAGGTCTCTGAGACGGACCTTGGCCAAAAGGACTTTGTTGATGCGGATACGCGACTGGCTGCCCAATGAACTGTTGAGGTTGTTGGGATCGCTGAGGCTGCTGAGGCTGCTGGGCAGGTGGCTGCGCGGTAGGCTGGAGGGGCGGCTGAGGGGAAGCGGACTGGGTATGAGAGCGCATCATGGCCTCGACTTCCTCCAGACTCATCATCTTGCGCGTTGCTGCGGATATGGATGGCTGAGAGGCGTGCTGTGGAGGCTGAAACTGCTGCTGCGGTTGTGACTGCGACTGGGGACGCTGCGGCTTCACCTGAGTGCCCCAGATGCTGGCACTGGCCTCTAGATTTGGAATGTAGCCTGGTTCTTGATATCTCTCATATCCTGAGCGTGTGGGTTTGGCTTGCTGTCGGGGCGCATTGTGTTGAGGAGCCGGTTGACGGGCGCTGTAGAGCATGTGCTCGTCTTGCATGGTATTTTGCATCTTATTGGTATGGCCAGAGAAGTCGAAGTCAGTGCCGACCTTTGGAGCGCCCATGCCAGCCAGAGATGCGCCAAAGGTGTCGGCATTGAAATCGTCCCCAGTCTCTTCCAGACGGTCGCCCAAGCCGTCGTAGGTATCCTCAAAGTCAACTCCGTCATCGTCGTCCGTTCCGCGACGCAAACCAGCGAAGGGATCAGCAGTGGCACCGAAACCGGGAGCTTTGTCATTGTGACCTCCGCGGCCAGGAAGTGTGGCGTCAAAACCGAAAAACGACATTGTGCGTGATTTGCAAGGTGGATGTGGGACGCAGCCCTGGAGAGGATGAAAGGTGTATCCCAGAGATGCAAGCCCCGAAAGTCAGACTAATATGACGTCAAATAAAGAAAGAAAATGACGCGCATGCGGCAGCTCCCTCAAGCTTAAGTGAAGAGAGCTGATTAGGATGAGAGACGGTGGATGGGCGATGCTGGCGACGGCGAAGGCGAGCTGGTCGGAGCCCAGACTTTTGTATTCCAAACCTCCTCGCCTCTACCACATTTTGGCCTTCTGGTCGGAATGGTCTTGGCATTTCCTTGCAACCATGCAGTCTCCCCCATTTCTTTCCCGAATTATACAAAAATCCTAATTTGGTGTCGCGAGACCTTCGCGATCCTGAATTAAAATTTTCGCACGATGCGCATCAAAGGTGGTGGAACCCGTACCCACCTTTAAATCAAATCGATCGGCAATCTGCATTTGATGATTCTACAACGCAGGCACCAATCACACGGCGCAGGAGCTCGATCAAGGGTCCAGATCAGGGAATCCACGTGCGACGACACGTGCGACGCGTGACGATATCTCTCACTACCCTTCCATGGGTTATTCTGGAACCGCAACGACGTCACTGTGCGCCAGAGACCTCACTTGAGCACGGTCGCAAAGGCGTCATATGAAATTATGCTATGTACGACGTTTCAAGACAGAGACGGTTTCCGAATGTCTTTTACGTTTCTTCGAACAATCTTCGCCTAAAGTCTCCCGCCCTTCTAGCTCAAGCTCAATCAGCCAAGGAGGTCTGGTGAAGACGCCTTCGTCCGTAAGTGCGGCATTGACAAAAAGCGTTTCCTGGCCCTGCGTTCCCAGATCGCCCGCCTTCAGTTCGGCGTATCCCCTTTTCTTTGCCGCACCGACGCTCACAAACGTAGGCATCAGGTCCAATTTGCCGTCCGTGACTTGCCGCCCGCCTTCCAGCCGACGATTCAGTCTGGTAGTCGGAGCAATGGCGTGACTGCTCCCGCTTTCTTCATCGATTTCATCTGCGTTGAGGTTTGTCCAGAGTACTCGGTGATGACCGTAGCCACCATGGACATGTCCAAAGCAGTGCATTCGAGGCTTGGTGCGGCGAATTGCATTCCAGAGGTGCTCGCAACCTGCACTGTTGTTGCCATCCAAGACGTATTTTGGTGGACCATGCGTCATGATAATGTCAATATTTGCTGGAATCACAGACGAATCGCTAGAAGTGTTTAAGTAAGGCGATTCTGTTACCTCGGCGGAATTCCACCTGTCTCCAGATGCATACTGAAAAGCCGAGTCTCCATGCTTCGGAGTCCACGGTGAAGCATATATGGTGAAATGCGCGCCGTTGGTGAGTGCGAACTCATGAACTCCTTCGTCCAGGAAGACTATGCCCTTGCTCCTAGTCTCTTCAGACTTCCATAGCTTAATGGCTTGCTCATTCAACGTCGATTCGATGCCGTGGCGTCGGCAGTAGTGCTCGTCAAGATCTACATCGTGATTGCCCGGGATGACGAGCTTAAGCTCAGCATCGATGGAAACCAGCTGTGCGACAGCTGCCTCGTGGTTCTCCAGCCCACCATTCTCGGTGATGTCTCCACAGAGGAGGACAACATCTGCTCGCGCGGTTGGTAGACGAAACGGGGTTCTGATATCTGAAGTAAGCTCTACACTATGTGTATCGGAAATGACGAGGAATGTCGTTTTGACTCGCGAAGAGGCCATGTTGAAGCCTGCTTCTAAGGTGGCTTAATGATGAATCGCAGAGGCCAAACAGCGTTTCTTACGTCATATATACTGACGAATTTCGTATGAGGCACATGAAAGGAAAATGGACGCGGTGAGTGCAGGCATACACAGACGAGAACATGCAAGAGAGGGAGAGCAACAAATGTACAAAGAAGACAATAAACAACTGGCAACATCACCCGGAAGCATGCGGGGGGCGACCCATGGTTCGACAGACCAGCGTGGATACGCGCCTCGGGGGACCGAACGAGTCCCCTTTGCGGTATTGCGGCTCCGCCCTTCCTATGCGACAGAAGACGAAACGAAGAACCATCTGATCCGTCGCTGGGGGCAATCCATCCCTGACAGGCACAAGCGCTGGAGACTACAGGACTTGGCGGCGCGCTACGGGCCATCGGGCACGTGCCTGGGAACAGCCGATTCAGGGTTCTGGTCGCCTCGAAAATAGCCAGCCCGGTCAGCCATAAATTACCCCTTTGCAGCGACTTTGCCTCAACACGCAAGCCTCGTGCTGTCTTCTTCCTGTTTTCCCCCTTTCCGTACACTCCTTTCCCCCTTCTTACATCCACTCGTACAGTTGTTTCAGCGCTGGGCGCATACACAAAGCCCGCAGCTGCTCTCCTTGTTGAACACTGCAGCCCTCACGCGTTGACGTGGCCTGCTCACTTACCTTTCGCCGCACAAGCCTGCTCCCACATTCCTGCTCGCGAATTCGCGTGGCACTGGGGTCATCTTTGACGCATTCACTCGTCAGTTTGATGCTGCATTAGACGCACCGTTGTTGTCCTGTCGGCACGCGCTTGCCCCCTCCCTCCTGCAATCCGTCCCACCGAAACCTGCTGCGACGACATCAGCCATGGCCGGGACGCGTTATCTTCGCTTCGTCATCATTGCCGTCATTGTCAGCCATGTCCTACCTGGTTTTGTACTATATGACACTAACACAAACACAGGCTCTCGCTGTCGTCTTCTTCATATCCTCCTCTCCGACGTCTCAGGAGCAACTGCGGGGCGTTGCCAATACCGTTGCCAATAAGATCAACGAGCAACTCTCTTTCAATCCCAAGACGGGAGATGCTCCAACTGGTTCAAAGAGCATTGCTCAAGACATTACCGAAGACCCTCTGAGCGACACACGTGTCGAGGCACCCACATCCTCAAACCCCAAAACCTCTCATCCCAAGCCCAAGGTCAAGGCCGACCGCGTGAACGCGACCTTCGTCTCCTTGGCCCGCAATGGCGATTTGTGGGACCTTGTTGCGTCGATCCAGCAGGTTGAGGATCGTTTCAACCACGCTTACGGCTACGACTGGGTTTTCCTCAACGATCAGCCTTTCAGCGACGAATTCAAGAAAGTCACCACAAACCTCATATCTGGTACAACAAAGTATGGCCTCATCGGAGAAGAGCACTGGTCCTTCCCCGAATGGATCGATCAGCAGAAAGCTGCCGATGTGCGCGAGGACATGAAGAACCGCGAGATCATCTACGGCGACTCCATCAGCTACAGGCACATGTGCCGTTTTGAGTCGGGCTTCTTCTTCCGTCAGCCTCTGATGCTCGAGTACGAGTGGTACTGGCGCGTGGAGCCCAGCATCAAGCTCTTCTGCGACATTCCCTACGATCCGTTCAAGTACATGGCCGACCATGGAAAGAAGTACAGTTTTGTTCTCAGCCTGCACGAGTACAAGGAAACCATTCCCACTCTTTGGGATAGTACCAAGACCTACATGAAAGAGCACCCTGAGCACATCGCTGAAGACAACATGATGAGCTGGCTCAGCGATGATCAGGGCGATTCCTACAATGGATGCCACTTCTGGTCCAACTTCGAAGTTGGAAGCCTCGAGTGGCTGCGCTCTGATGCATACACGGACTACTTCAAGCGTCTCGATGAGGACGGAGGCTTCTTCTATGAGCGATGGGGCGATGCACCCATCCACTCCATCGCTGCTGCCTTGACCTTGCCCAAGGAACAGATTCACTTCTTCAACGACATTGCCTACTACCACGTTCCTTTCACCCACTGCCCCACAGAAGAGAGCATCAGAGTTGACCGAAAATGCTCTTGCAAACCCGAGGACAACTTTGATTGGAACGACTATGCATGTATGTCACGACGTGCCTCGTGAGCCCCTTCAACTAGAGACTGACACAAACTCGCAGGCACGAAGAAGTTCTACGAGGTTCAGAACATGAAGCTGCCACTCGGGTACGACCAGAAATGAGGTAGTCTTTCTGCAGGCTTCCCGCATTTGTTTGTCCCCGCCCAGAAGGTGATCCAGACTAACGCTCTGCTTTGGCTTTGGCACGCTTAGTGCGCCTCTCTCCAAGCCGCAGAAGGTTTTGCGAATTCTCTCGGGGGTGCTTCTCGGTATCTCCTTCGTCGCAGTCATCCTGGCGCTCTTCCTAAAGTCACGTCTACGGTAATGACACGATCCACCACGACTTCTTCTTGTATGTTATCGCCTATCGCAGATGTAGGCTTGCCGGTTTCTCCTGGGCGCGGCTTCCATCGTTGGGAGCGAATCGTGCATTGCGATTACCTCTTTGGTGTTCACGGATCAGTGCATTGGATGTATTATTATATGACCAAGCGGAAAGCGCAGGTCTGGAGTTCTCGAAAGGAAGACACATAAAAATCAGAATAGTCTGCGCTTGCAAACAAGCCGAGACTTGAGCTTGTGAAAACAAAACAGTTATCGCCACGCCTGAAGCCCCCCTGCGTCTGTGCCAAACTGCCAAACATGATCGTGAAACTCCGCTTGAATCTACTCATCATTGTCAGATACCCACTCCACCTCCGTCAGGACATTTTCGCGTAGAGCTTCGAGCAGCTGGTTGCGGCAGTGCACGAGCACCATGGCCACGGCAAACGCACACCACACATCCATCTCGGGGTCGGCGAAGTCGAAGCTCGCAATCGGACGCAGACGACAGTCGCCCTCCTCAATGACATCGCCCGCGTCGCGCAGCCGCACAACCCCAACATGCAACCCCGTCATCACCAACCCATACAGCGGCGGCACCGGGCGCGTCGGGTCCACAAGGCGGTCGCGCCACTCGGCCTCGAGCTTCTCGAGCCGGCGCAGCGTGATGCGCTCCATTGCCGACGCCGACAGGTGCAGGCGCGTCTTGAGCTCGACAAGCGCCACCGTCCACGGCGGGTCGCCGGGCAGGGCGGTCTTGCGGCCGCGCAGCCCCGAGTCGCTGCGCGCCCAGCGCCAGTACAAGTCGACCGCCTGGTTCAGCCAGTGCTCGCCGCCGCGGAAGTGGCGCGGGTCCTGGCGCGACAGGGCGTCGCAGTGACGCACGCGCGAGCCGACCTTCATCAGGCGCAGCAGCGAGCTGCGGTGGAAGCCCTCGGAGCTGGCGGGGCCGAGGCCGGTGGAGCGCAGGAAGGCGGCTTCGCGGGGAGCGTCGCGCGCGATGAAGAGCGTCGCGGGCAGGAAGCTGAATTCCGAGGCGTATTGCCAGGGGAAGATGGGCTCGAGGCTGCGGAAGTGGATCCGGCGGTACAGCGTGACGTCGGGCGCGGGCCAGTGCTTCTCCGTGGCGAGGCGGTTGGCTTCGGCTTCGTGGGGGGCGCGGCGGGCGGCGAGTTCGTCGAATGGGCTGCGGCGGCGGCGACGCTGGGGGGGTGTCGCGTTGGGGTCGGGGGTGGTCTTCTTCTTCTTGGCCTTCTTCTTGCTGGCCCTCTTGCGGCCCTTCTTCTTCTTGGCTTTCTTGACGTTGGGTGTCTTGGTAACGGTCTCCTCGTTGTCGTCGTTGATGTTGTTGTTGTTGTCATTGACCGTGATTTTATCGGTGGTGGCGTCAGGAGGGACATACGAAGCACTGGGCTTGCTGTCCACTGAGAGGGTGACCGAACTCTCGCGCTCACCCTCGGTTTGTTTCGTGCTACCCATGCCTTGTAGCTTGCTTGACGAAGGAGATGCCGTTTTCTCAATCGAAGGTATGGCTTGGTCTGCATGAATGCTAAGATCGTCGAAGATTTCGTACGATTTGTTCAATTTGGGCTTCTTGGACAGCGGCTGGTCTTGAACTGGCGATGCTTCCGAAGGAGCATCCGGCTGTGAAGAGCGACGTTTGCGCCAGAAAGAGACTTTAGAGTGCGGACTCATAGATTCATGGCGAGCGTTGCCAGAGTTTTCACCAGAAGAAGGTGGACTGCTCTGAGTTTCGGGGCCAGGAAGCTGATTTCGTTCAATGAACTGCTGTGGCTCGCTCTGTGTGGAACTGAATGCCTACCTGTGGCTCCCTGGCGAACAACGATAACATGAAATCCTTTACTGCGTTCATTTTGACGTTGTAAAAACCCGTCTGAAAATGTGTTGTTTTCACACAATTTGTTTGCTCGCGACTCTAGCTCAGATATCGATTCAGACTAGAGGTCGTAGATTGCAAGTGTGTCAAGAGTCAGTGCTTTGTATGTGTCGAACATGCCCAAAGAGCATCTGCAATGAGTTTGACGCGGTGCAGCATCCGGAAAAGTTCAAAGAGGTGGTTGACAAAGGAGTTGGCGGCGGACGAGAACAATAAAAGTGAGGCGAAAGGGAGCATGTGCCGCAACGGGATAATGGCGGTAAACAGCGGCAGAATCCACCCGATACTCCTGTCTTGGCACTACCCACGCGTAAACCGTCACGATACTTGAGCTTCTTTGGATGTAATGAAAGATCTGCTTCAAATGTAATAGGCAAGTTGTTGCTAACCATTGCAAACAAGCATGGTTCTACGAAAATACGTACACCATCCCCGCACGATCGGCGCTGATGACCATACTATATGGATACTCCAGCACCGCCACGTCCATGACCGTGTCCAAATGGCTCTTCAGCAGCGTCTGCTGCTGCAAACTGATGACAGTGCTCCTACCTCTCTCGCTTCGTCTCTTCCCGCTTCCATCCTTTCCAATACCTTCAACGCCCGCAGCAACGTGCCGCGGCGCATTAGCCGCACGTTCCTCACTGACAATGCAGTCAACACCCGCAACGATGGCCCCATATCCCGGCTGCGATTCTTCTGCCTCTAGCCCGCTGACGACGCAAGACGCTTCGACGCGATCCATGTCCCAGAAGCGCACTTTCTGGTCAGGACCTGCAGCAACGAAGAAGCCATGTCGAGGCTCGCTGCTCCCGGTGACAATGTTGGCTGATGATCCGCTATTCTCGGAAACGGGTATGCGGAACCCTACGCAGAGCGCTCGCACCCCGCCGTCTGTGTGAGCTGCAATATCGCCGTGATCAGCACTGATTGTAGACGAAGCGAATCGGTTGAGAATTTGAGGGCGGGGTGTAGCGTCAGGGTGCCACGGCAAATACGGTTTCAGCGCGTTGGCTGCTGCTGTCGCAGGATTCGGCACGCGAGGTGATGGAGTGTCTTTGCTGGCACTTGATTTTGTTGGACCGATGTTAGATGGAGGCAGCGTAGCCGGATGTTGTTGGTGGTATACTGCTGCTTGCTGTGTGCGATAGACCTCTTTGCAAGTCAACTTTTCAATGTCCCAAACGGTCACATCTCCCGCGCTAGTTCCACCTGCAACAAGGACCTGACGCCGCCGACTACCACGGATAGGATGGAGACGAACAGAATGAATGGGGGATGAACCGGGGAAAGCGAATGAACGCACTCGTAGGCGAAATCGAAGATCCCAAAGATCCAGGACGCCATGTGAAGTGCCGAGCAAGAGCCAATGACGCTTGTGATCGGTGCAGAATGATAGTGGCGTCCCATGATCGATGGGGTTGTGAAGAGTGTAAGTGATACTCATTGTACGGATGTCCAGCGCAAACACTTTTGAGTTTGTTGTGGCAATATGAAGGATCGAGGAGGATTCAATGCGTTGATGTTCAATCCAAGTTGCATAAGACAGTGGTTCCGGAAGTTGATATCGCCGTAGTACCTTGAGCCTCCCGTATTTGGTGGTTCCAGTCGATGATTCAGTACAATCGACCCTGACGATATGAATACTTCCATCTGTTGCAGCCGAAACAAAGCAATGTGTCTGGCTGATGAAGCAGAGAGCTGTGACTTTTGCACCAGCAGAGTGTTTATGGGTTTGCCGAGACCGATGAGATAGATTTCGCTCCAGACGTGCTGCGTCCCACACTTTAACGCTACCATCGTCTGATCCTGTGACAAAGAAATTGTGATCAGGTGACACAGCCACTTTGTTTACAGAACCTGTATGCTCTCCCAAAAGTGCGACTAGCGTACCTTTGGGACGCCATCGCCCCTCACTGGCCACAAAAGACTTCTTTTCCCACTGCCTTCTTTCCACAGGGACAATGGTTGGGCCGAATTCAGAAGAGTCTGCCGAGTAGCCATCAAGATGTAGTGTATCTAGCAGCTTCAGGACGGCTGGATCACGCCCAGAGTATGTATGAGACCCTCTGTAAGGTGGCTTGCCTCCTTCTGCTCCATCTACTTCTTGTATTACCTGCGGTGCCGGACTTGACTCCCGCGTGTTTGACTTGTCCAATGTGCCGACAGCATTGGAAGAAGATGTTTCGGTACTTGCAAACGCCTTTCCAGCAGCTCGACCCTGAATCAAGTCCAGTGCACTGCTCTTTGGTCTGGCCAATATTGTTCGCTGCTTTAGAGAAGCGGTGTCGCTTAGTCCGGACGGAGACGAGTCGGCTGGTGAGAGCTCAGAGCCCGAACCACGCTCGCGTTTGTGAGTGTCCGCTTGATCGACTTGGCCTTGTACGTGATCGTTACTCTGCATCGGCGAAAATGCCAGAGGTGAGGAGGCAATTGGTGCTGGTACTTGTGGCCTCGATGAGCGTCTGTTACTTTCGGAACTATCTACTGAAGGCAGTCTGCGATTGCGAGGATTGTCAATTGTGGTGGACGCATCGAGCAGAGCATCCTGTATCGTTTGCGGCGACTTTTCTGTCTCGTCATGTCGACTGGAACTTGATGCAGCTAATGGCTTCAGATCGAAGAAAATAGTCTCAGGTGCTATGCTCAGATCTTTCAAAGAAATGATTTTGTTAAATTTGTCTCTCCATTCGGTGTTCTCGGCATCGCGCCGTTTGGCAGTCCTCCAGATGTATTCTTTCAAAGCCACTAATTTTGGCTGGTCTTCAGGACTTAGACCCGCAGTCTCTAATCGTTTGAGCCACTGTTTGTCCTCGTCATATTTGGGAACCTTTTTGAGGATGTCGGCATCCAGTTCGGTTGATGATGGGATTGCAATTTGTTCCTCTGAACGACCAGCCCGTATCCTAACGGCGAAAGGCTTCCAAAAGATACCTTTGTCAACCCGTTGAGCCCAGGTGATGGCCATTTCGAAGACTATGCGGGATAGGGGTTTCTTGAAGCAATCCAGAAGAGAGAGTTCATCGAAAGCCTGTGCAGATCGTCGTAGATAAGGATTGAGCAACGGCTTCACTATGCAGTATAAGTCTGCAGGAGATATGAACTTTGTGGAAGAGGACACAAAATCAGTCGCGGCCTCTCGAATCCAAGTATTTGGATGCATTGTGAACCGGGCCACCAGATCGATTAGCTCCCACGTCCGTGATCGCTGGAATAGTCCAAGCTGCGCCATTGATGCCAGTGCTTTGAGCACTTCCTCGACTACAGTTTCTTCAGGGTCTGTCAGAGACTGAATCATCAGTGGTAAGATGAACTCTTCCAAGTTCGTGCCGCCGACGTATGTTGCCACACCAACGATTGTTTGGAAGAAAGCACACTTGAGACGCCAGTCTTTATCATTTAGGTACGTGTTCAAATGACTAAGAAGGACATCGCTGGCCTTTGCGCTGCCGAAGAAAACACACAGACTGGAAACAGAACCAAGGAAGGCTCGGCGAACGTCCGGATCCGGATCTGTGAGTAGCACTTTGGACTGAGTCTCGAAGAACTGTATGAGTTGAGCCTTTGCGGCGTCGAAGGTGACTTCGTCATTATGCGCAGACGCTCCCTTGAGCTTCGACATTCGGTTAGACGAGGAACGACCCTCTGCTTTCAGAGCATATATGACATCGAGAATTCGAGATGCTGATTCTGCGAGAGGTGCCAAACATGATGCAAAGGTCACTCTGACCATCGCATCTTGTGACGGTGAGGACAGGTTTCTTACATGCTGGAAGAGGTAGTCTGCGAACATGCCGGCGTTTGCAGGCGACGCTGTCGAGACCATAGTCAAGAGTTGTGAGATTGACCGCAGTGCTGCAACTCTGACCGCATTGACTTCGTCGTCCAGAAGGTCCACGAGAAACGGGAGAACCCGGTCTAGACGCGCTTCATCACTTAGACGTGCTGAGAATACCAGGATCAAATCGCAAGCCCGAGTCCTGCCAGTAGATCGTGCCGTACTGCGGCACGACGATAGAACGAGATTGAGGAAGAGTAAAGTCCCATCGTTCATACTAGCAACTGGTTTTGATACTGCGATATGTCTCTTGTTTGGTATGTCTAGGTGCAATGGGAACATGGCTAATGAGAGCGGAGGCTTCACATTCACATCTTCTGCCTGGGTGGGAGCGTCGTCATAGTCGAGAAAGTAGGCGATCTTGTCAAAATCATGGTAGATTCGATCTATGCGCTCGTCGGACTCTCCCATGTTCTCTCTACCAGATGTTATCGCAGCTCTTCCCGAGCTAGGATCGGTCACAAGATGCATGTATTGGTGGAGGAATCCATAGAAGTATTCAGGAAACATCTTGTGACGCCAGAAATTGAGATACTCGTCGGCCGAGTAGCGCGACTCCGGCTCCAGGTTGATCATATGAGAAACCATTTCACGAATGTCGGGGTCGTCGATCCTGGTCAGAACAGCTTCTTGTGGACTGTATTCGCCATTGCGGTAGCGGAATAGCTGGCTGAGATTGAAGATAGGGCCTTCAAGGAATAGCTCGGCGATGACACATCCCGCGCTGAAAATATCCATGGCCCAAGTGATGCCCCCTTTACCATCCGCCACCTCGCCGGGAGAGAGGAAACGTTCAGGGGCCAAGTAGCAAGTTCTCCTGCCAGAGATATCAAAAAAAAATGAAAAATCGGCCGGATTGTCCTCTGGGAGGTAAGTTGGCTTGAAAGACGAGGAGAAGTCTGTCAGGTACATCCAATTCCACGAGGTCAAAAGAATGTTCTCGGACTTGATATCCCCGTGGTAGACATTTCGGCCATGGCAATCGCGTACCGCGCAAAGAAGCTGGAAAGCAATCCAGCGTTTCTCAATGTCCTCGAGAAACGGGCGGGTGCTGAAGCGTTCGTAGAGCGAACTAAGCATAAACTGACGGACAAGGTAGCCGTTGCTGGAGGTCTCAAATGCACGATGATAGCCCAAGGCGTTGGGAATGTCGGCCAATATCCTCCTCTCGCGCATGATGTCTTTGATATACTTTCCAAACTTCATGCTGGCGTAAGGTTTCATGACGACCTTGGCGACAACTAAGCCATCACTGTGTCGAGCTCGAATAGCCTTCATAAAACGTGCTTCGCCCAAGGATGTCTCATAGGTGAGGTCTGACAGTTCTGGCACGTCAATGCCGGCAGACCCCGCCGAGAGCGTGGTCAAAGAGTATCCCTGGCCCATCGTGGAGGCGTGACACCAGACAGCGGCGTAGAGCTACAGTCCAGGACGAGTGCTATCCAGCATCACTGAGCATTCTCATGTTGGCCAAGAAGCAAGGACACTGATCATTTCCATTTAGCTTGCAACTGTTGGCCGGTGTCGTAGTTGGATGAGCAATGCCTGCCCCATCGCACGCGTCTCCAGCTTCACCTCCAGCCAAGGTCCAGCGTTTCTCTCGCCAAGACCTCGATTCCGCGCTTGCCCAGATTTTCCGACAGCCACGACACCCGGGACAGTTACAGCTACAGCTTACGTCCACATGCATCACGACATCCTTCAGCGCAGAAGAAGTTTTAGGGAGGCGGATCACAAAAGCTCGCCATCACCTGGTTGATCGTCTTTTGGGGTTCTCGAGAACGGTCTATTAAATCTGCGATTACGAGCAGCTACTCACGCTCATCTGTAAGCCCTCGGCTTGCTTGATCCCTTGGACAGCTGGCCTTTGAGGAAGGATCTGCATCCGTCGAGCTTCCTCTGGGGTATACTATCCACGCAACAATAAAGGTGATGCAGAACGTGCGTGATAATTCATATGGTGGGACAGGAAGCTTTTTCCTGGTACGGTAGAAGCCAAGTCTATTCCTTATAATAATTCTTTGTTCTTGTGCGTGCCTCGTCCAATGCTGACTCGAGCTCCTTAGGGTTGCGCGGGATGAGACGGACTTTGAACTCACGCGGGACAGCAACCAGCCCACTCTTAACCTTGTTGAAGTCAATGTAGTCAGTCGTGGGTGGCGCGCTTTCGCTGGCTTCAAAGCGATAGCTACAGATCAGGCGCAACAAATTCGTGTACAGCACGCGGTTTGCGACAAGCTGGCCTGGGCATGCGCGCGACCCAGCACCATACGACAGGTGCTGCAAACCGCGGACGACAATATCCTGCGGGGTTGAGCTGGTATCGACGAGCCAGCGCTCTGGATTGAACTCGTGGGCATCTGGTCCCCAGTGACGACTCTCATGGTTGGCGGCCTGCGCATTGTTTAAGATCATGGTCCCGGCGGGGATGTTACAGTTGCCAAACTGGATATCTGTAAGCGTCTTGCGGGGAAGGCTCATGGGCTGGGCGGTGTAGTAGCGCAATGCTTCTTTGACAATGGCATTGATGTACGGCACCTTTTCCTCGACAAAGGCGTGACGCCAGGCCTCTGCACATGTAGTGTCAGGGTAGTGCCGCTTGATGTCTTCATACGCGCGCTCCTGGAACTTTTGGCCTGCCGGTGTAGACAGGGATCCGATGCAGGAGGTGAGGGTGCAAGGGATCGTCTCGAAGCCACCAGAGACAAGAGATAGGCAGAGAGAGGAGAGCTCTGTGCTAGACAGCTTCGTGTCCTCATCGCAGATGATGGCTGAGGCAATGCAGGTCCTGGCTGTACCGGCCTCGATCATGGCCCTAGTCTTGGCAAGGAGAAAGTCGAGGTACTTGTCGCGGCGATGGCGAAGCGACTTTGACCTCTCAGTCTTGCTGCTGGGGAAAAGACGAAGAAATGGAACGTAGTCCTGATAATTTTCACTGGCGGAGCGCAGCAGAGAGATCGCAGAGCCAACCTCGATGATCTCGCGTAGCATGTCGTCGTACACGTCATTCATGCGCACTCCATAGCAGAGGGTCAAAAGGGTGTTCATGGCAAGCCTCTGGTGATAGGGGTGAATGTTCATCTCCTTTGCGCCCTGCTGACTATCACGGAAGGTATCAGCAAGCAAGCCAAAGCTCTCGAGGTCAAACATTTCATGGTACTGCCGCAGAGCAGGGCGCGCGAGTGCAGCCCCAGCGGCAGTGCGGCGCCTCTTGCACGACTCGTCCCAGGGACTGGTGCCGATGGTGAAGCCCTGGGTGGAGGAGATGACTCCGTGGAAGGTGTAGAGGGTCGGACGGTCAATGACGGCGGACTGGTGGCCGACAAGGAGGGCTTTGTTGTCTTCAAGGGAGTTCACGACCACGGCACGCATGTTGCCAAGGCGAATCTGGAAGGTAGCGTGGCCGTGGGTGCGCCACAGAGTTTCAAATGCCGTGGCATGGTCGTCACCGAGCTGAAGGAGATGGCCGAAGAAAGGGCGTGCATTTGGAATCTCGAAAAGTCCCGCGATCTTGGGGATGTCGGTTTTGGTGGACCACTGCGCTGGGGTCAGTAATTGTCCGCCCAATCTGGCAGCACTCCCACCCTGAAGACGGCGTAGATGATGATCACGACAGCGACCACCCTCCACACCAAAAGATCCACCGTAGCATCCCGTACCGCGTCGAGCAAAGCGATCATAGTATGGTTCGAATGGACCTCGACGACGAAGACTGGGCTGCCCAGCTCTTGGTCCGAGCTCCGGTGGACAGATGACGGCGGCGGCGGCGGCGGCGGCGGGTGACGGAAGGGAGCGGCTATATAACGGGAATGCTTGGCTGCGCTCGACTGAGCCGCAAAAAGAGTGTCCCAAGCCGCTGCGTCCGCATTCTGGCGGTGCAACGATCCGTCTGTTCAATTAATTCCCTCACTCGTCACACCAATGCTCTTAGCGGCGGACGTGTGTGTCCCTTGATCGGATCGTGCGCAAACAAATCGTGCTAGGCTGTTGACGCAGCCCCTAACGATACATTGCCCTGCTCAAGCACGGGCTCCCGCAACGGCCCTGACGTACGCGAGAGCTCCAAATATTTGACCTGTGCGCGTCTCTCCTCGTCTTCGCGACGTACCGATGTCGAGTCCATGGCAACGGTAGATTTGAGCGGCGTCACGCCTGTTGATGAGCTATGACCGTCGGCGCTCTGCTTGCGACGCCAGGCGTCTTCGTTCGACAGGAAGCCTGTCTCAACCATGGACATGAATTGCCGGAAGTTCAACATACAAATCGAGGTTATGGCAAGGCCCTGTATCATAGAGTTGCAAATAGCGATCGGCCAAAGATGCAAGAAACTGTCCTCTCCCAAGCCCGACGTGTTCCAAAAGTAGATTTTGCAGGCACATGCGGCCACGACGCTGTTGAGTCCAGACGCGTTAGCATACCCCGATAGAGCCTTTGCACTGGAGGGGCAACGTCTCACCTCAGGCGGATTGCAAACGTTGCGCAGAGCCCCAGCTTTCTGACCATTGGAAGCTGCAATTTGCTGAGAACAAGCGCCGAAGGTAGCGTCAGCAACACCAGATCTGTCATGATGTTGACCGCTTCAAAACACGTCCACCAGGCGCGCTAGACCGACCATTAGTTGAACTGCTTGCTTGCCTACACGACTGCCCTTCGGAATGTCCTTACCCGGTCAATGCACTGATTGTTCAAAAAGTCCCATGGTCGAGGGAGTCGGCATTGGAAAAGCGACACGATAAGGCCTATTGTCCCCCAAAGTCCTACAGCCCCGTCGAGGCAGTAGCTCATGTGGAGTTGTTTGCGGTCCGGCGTCAGGCATCGGTACAAGGCAGTTGCTGATAATTTGGCTAATGCTAGGGCACAGACGTAAAGCGCGTCGGCAGCGTAGCCAGCCTAGATGCAAGAAGAGATAAGTGGTCAGCAGAGATGCAGCAGCACAACCGCGCGCATTAGAGAAGTTGCATTACCTGAAGACTGGTCTCTATTTCTGGACCACTTAGAGACGAAACTCTTCTACCTAAACCTCGAGCAGCTTGTACGTGTGTTGCACTACTCTGGGCAATAGCAACAGTCTATCGACGCAAACCGTCCAAATTACCATTTGACCTCTCACGAGATTGCTCCGTGTCTGCAGACTTACCACGGCTGCCACCAAGAAAGAATCGTGCCACCCCCAATCGAGCAGGATGCTGCCCGAACGATGGACTCTCACAATGAGGCGCATTACCCACGCGGTGAGGAAGCTGGCGACGAGAAGCCACGCCACGATTTGAATCAAAGGACTCTTGTCGTGGTGGTCTCTGGCAGCCCCGGAGGAAGTCATTGCGACTCAGCAAACGCAGCCGGTGGTAGACCGGTCACCTCAATGATACGGGTCGGCGCAATGACTAGCCAGTACGTCGGGCCTGGGGGAAGGAGCGTGAGCACTTGAAATCCGAGTTCAGCACAAGCGGCACCGCTCCGCCACTTGTGTAATTACGCAAGCAGGGCAACCTGGGGGCGGTTCCTCCTCTCTATCATTCGTCGCATGCTTTACGAATAATGCTGCTATCCTATGAGGGTTGGAAAGGGCTCTTACGGTTATCGACACCTGGCCGGGCGCCATAAGCACACCAAGCCAGTCAGCCGTGTCAGCGCCATGGGGGCCCACCATTGGTCCCACGGCAGCGTCGCGTCTGTTAGCGCTGTTACGCTGTTGATTGCCTTGCAGCTTGACCCTTGCGCCGGACTGAGTGCCCGCTTCCACGCAGAGCCTACCAGCTCGCGCGAGGTAGCACACCGATACCCTAATGCGTGTTCATGAGACGGGCTGCTTATCAGTCCACGGGTAGTCGGTACTGACAGGCTGCTGTACATGCCGCGACGCAAAGCTTTCCCCGTCCCCCGCTCTGACCCGGCGTCTGCTGCCCCTGTGAAAGGCCCTGCTTTGCCGCACTCTCCGTTTGTGACCTAGACTCAAAGCATTTAGTGCAGAGTCACGTCAATATGGCTTTCAATCAAGAAGACCACGAGCTCGAAAGTATCGGTCTCAAAAACAGCCTTCAACAATCAAATCTGACAGACTTTGACATGGCCACCAATGTTGCATCTCTGAAATCGGCTCGCGAGGCTCGAGATCGCAGCGACTTGATGCGCCTAGGCAAAGTTCCCGTTTTGCAGGTATGTGAGCCTCTCGAAGTCTTCTCATGGCCCCAGACGGGAAGAGAGAAAGAGAGAGAGAGACAGCCAGTGACTGATTGCTGCATTCATCATCTAGCGAGATTTTGGGCTGGCGGCTATTGTGGGGTTTACTTGCACAGTCCTAATCACGTGGGAGGGACTTCTTATGTGAGTTTGGGCTAATGTTGTCCATTCACCTCGCTGTGATGCTGACGCTAGATCTAGCACACTTAATCTTGGGCTTGAGAAGTAGATTTTAGAACCATGCTCAGGCAATGCTGCGATTCTGACCATTCTGGTGCAGTGGTGGACCTGGTTCCATTCTTTACGGTTTTATTTTCGTTTGGTTGGGCACATGGTGTGTCTATGCCTCGCTCAGTGAGCTTGCTTCCATGTTTGTTACCACAGCCACCACCAAGATCTTGTGTCCTATGTGCTGACTCGTCGAAACACAAAAAGGGCACCAACTTCGGGAGGCCAGTACTTCTGGGTCAACATGCTTGCCCCTCCCGCTTTTCGTAGGTTCCTCAGTTATCTTATAGGTAAGAAACTCCTACCAAATCCGCGGCAACGAATCTGACGGCTCATACGAGGCTGGTTGACTCTTACTGGCTGGCAAGCTTTGGTTGCCTCAACGGCCTTCTTGTCTGGCACACTAATTCAAGGTCTGATCACCCTCACGGTTCCCAGCTACACACCCAAGCGTTGGCAAGGCACACTCCTGTTCTGGGCCGTCCTAGCGTTTGCGCTCTTCATCAACGTCGCCGCCAGAAAACTCTTGCCTCGCTTCGAATCAGTCATTCTCATCTTGCACATCCTTGGCTTTTTCGCCGTCTTGATTCCTGTCGTTATCCTGAGCTCTCATCGCAATGCTTCCGATGTTTTTGGTCTATTTACCAATGAAGGTCTTTGGCCAACTCAGGGTTTGGCTTTCATGATAGGCCTTTCAATGTCTGTGTTTTGCTTCACCGGTGAGTATGCACACGCACTGAACAATGTCATTCGTGCTAATCATAATAATAATCTAGGTGTCGATGGGGCTATTCATGTGAGCACTGGATTTTTATTCATCTCCAAGTTTGATCTACGCTAAATACCCGGCAGATGTCTGAGGAGATCAAAGGAGCATCAGTCATAGTACCCAGGTCTGTCATGATGAGTATGGCTCTGAATGGTCTTCTTGGCTTCGCCATGCTTGTTGCAATTCTCTTCTGCACCAGAAACTTCAGCGATGCTCTAGAATCCCCAACAGACTACGCGTTCATGGAGATATTGCAGACCGCGATCGACTCGACTGCAGGCGCTGCCGCATTAGTCAGCATTGTGACATTCATGCAGATATGCGCTACTGTTGCCAATCTAGCATCGACGTCACGTATGTACTGGTCGTTCTGTCGAGATCGTGGAGTTCCAGGATGGAAGTTCTTTGTTCAGGTCATACTCAACCGCAACTCTCTTATCTGAATAAGTGTCCCAGCTGACAAGCGCATGGCAGCTCAATCCCCGTACCAAGACGCCGGTCCGCGGTATCATGGCCACAGTTGCAATTTCTGTGCTTCTATCCCTCATCACCGTCGGGAGTTCAACCGCCTTTAATGCACTCGTATCTCTGACTATTGCTGGCTTCTATCTGTCCTATCTCGTACCAGCTGCTCTATTGCTGTATCGTCGCTGCACAGGGGCCATACAGCCGCACAGGGCCTTGTCTGCCGAATTTACCTCAAACACGGTATACAACAACTTGGTCTGGGGTCCATGGCGAATCCCAGGTCTGGTAGGTATCGTCATCAATCTCATAGCATGCCTGTACATGGTCGTCATGCTGTTCTTTAGCTTTTGGCCGCCAAAACAGCACGTTACTGCCGAAAACATGAACTACAGTTGCCTTGTTACTGGCGCAGTCTTGATTTTCGCAGTGATGTATTATATCATACATGGGCGAAAGGAATACACAGGTCCTGTCATGGAGATCAACAGGTCTTGAAGATTCAGGTGGACTTTAAGCGGCCAAATGATAGATTCAAGACAGCGTGATAAAACCGTGCGAGGTTATGTTAGAAAGACTTTACGTGGGCTCACAGTCTATTAGTCGTTGAGGGTATCACAGAAACGACCAGCTTGTGCAAACAAGAAGCCTACCTCTGTCGTTACGTATTCTGCGCCAGCTCTTCTTCCGAGTATGCCGTCAAGGTACTAGCTGCAGGACGACATTCGCACAATTTGCAAAGATAAGCAGACAAGTAGCAGCACATGCCATCTGAAACCAGAAAACGTCTCTCTGACTTGCCCTCTGCACCCCATGGTCACAAGGTGTCAGGACATTCTATTCCCTCCATTTTTCGCAGCTTTTTCCCTTAAAGGTGTGTGCATTATTTCATGGTACGAAGCACTTTGAGCTGAATGGCACCATGCTCGCGAGTCGACCTGCCTACAGCGCGTCTGGCGGGATATTCTGCTTGAAGATTAGAAGAGCACAACCAATTCATCTGAAAGGTACAAGAGCGAGCCTACCATACACCAATATGTTGAGAGATCAAGCCTACGAACTCGTCAATAGGCGCGGGGACACGTGTCGAGCAACGTGGTCATTGAAACAAACCTTCTCGGCTTCATCTGTGCCACTTCACGAGCAGAAAAATATAGCACTGCACAGGCCCTCAACATGCTACTCAGGAACGTTTTGGAAGTGCTACAAGGCCAAGACTCGTTTACCAAAAGATTTTGGATACATATAATGGGCATGTGTGGATACTGGAGTGGGGCAGACCGCAGAGGAAGTTTGCATTTATTCAAGCAGTAGCCTGTCACCTGTAAGCCTAAGCCACCACCAAAATCCGCCATGAAACCAAGGAGCTATTTGGGAGCACTGGCGTAGAAATACGCGAAGTACTATGGACTGAGTAAGCAACGGGGCTGGGAAGGAAATTTGATTGATTGGCGAAGAGATTGGGGCCAAGATTATTCCTGGCCGAAGCCGGCGGGGTCCAGGAGATAGATGCAAGCGTCCTTGGAGATGAGATTGAGAACTCTCCGCTGGGGCTGATGTGTTGGAACTTAAAAAATCTAGAGCTGTCAGGAAAGGTGAGCTTCAACGCAGCCTGAACCCGCTGTGTCGCGGCGTCCTGGAAGTTCGCCAGATGTGTAAATGTTCGACAAGGTCTTCCTCCCGCTGATATACGATCACCATTGCGCACCGAAAAACCATTACAGATCCCATTGGTTGTCCCTGGTTGCATGTAAAGCTTGTCGCAATACGTGAGCTGTGTTAAGGCACAGCGTCCTGACTAGTGAGATGTAAGCATTCGAGCGCCCCTAGTCATCGTGCACGCGGTCTTGATTTAGCAACAAAGCCGGAGCCAGATCGGATCGGCTATAGGACGTGAAGCCTCATTCTTCAGACCATGGCGTCGTGCGACCAACTCCATGACAAAAGCTAAAGTAAGCATCACAAAGGCGTTGTCACTTCACGCTGATATGGCTTATTTTTGGAGCCGGGATACACTGTGGCTTTGCCTAGAACAGACCGGACTTCACGATGCATCATATATAAGAATAACTCTCCCACGGACAACAGACGAGCATCATCAAAGCATTTCACCACCAATCTCAAACAAACACCTCCACTTTACAGCAAACAACCTCGAAACCCACATCACACCACTCATCAACCATGCAGACAGTCATCTTCTTCACCGCTGCGCTGGCCACCATGGCTACAGCTATTCCAGCAACTCTCGAGCGTCGTGACGCCCCCCAGTTCTCCTGCTTGGAAGCCTTCAGCGCCTGCCTGGTCAACGAGGGCTACGACGGCAAGAGCACAAGCTACGCTGCCACATACTGCTCCAAGAAGGTCGAAGACTGCGGCAAGTGTGCGCAGCAAGAGACCCACTGCCTCTCCAACGCCTTCACTGCGGCCAAGACTGCCACTGGGCCAAGCTGCTTCACGCAGGCGTCCTTGTGCTACCAAGAGACCTGGAACCCATCGACCACGACTGGACCATACTTTGACTGCGGTTCTGCCGTGGCGATCTGCGACAACCAGCCCTTCACCAACCACGCTTATTGTGCTAGCGTTGCCAGCCAGTGCAGCGCGTGCCAGAAGAGCGAGAAGAAGTGCCGCACCGGCTCGGAGACAAGCCAGCCTTACTGCTCTAACAAGACGCAGAGCTGCTTCGCTAAGGCGGTTGGTGGCAAGTAGGATAATACGTCAATCTGAACGATAGCCAGCAGAGTGAGTTGTGGGAGGGACCTAGTTGCATACGGCTGCATTTGGAAGGCGTCTGATACTTTACAGTTCTGAGGCGAGAGGGGGGAGCGTACCATAAAGTAATACTTAATTAATAGTCATTTTTGCAAGATTTTACAGTTTATATCCTCATATCCACTGCTTGAATCCTTCTGAGCACCTCAAACTAGTGACAACGATGGGATAAATTCAAAAATGTGCGATGGAATCTTGATATCTTACACAACGTTTGATGCTACTTTACTTGCAGGGAGAATAACAAGCTAAGTCGCAATACATCACAGGCGGAGGAAGGGCAAACTTTACGCTGACTGTAAGTTTTACGGAAGCTAAGTTTCATCAAGCCCAAACTGATCTTCTGGGCACAGATCGGAACAAGATGGAAGGTAACAACAATCGAAGGTACTGACAGGAGAGTGGTGAACCATCCTTTCATCATACTACATTGTAGTAACGACAAGAGGCTCATAGAATATTACATAGAGATCGTATTTTCGTCCGTTCATCTTTCTGTAATACCGGTGGTTTGTTTGTATAGGTTGCTGTCATCGACGTATCTGATGAAGGTAAATTAAACCTTACCACAATCCGGACCTGACATTCCATGGAACATTCCATGGTTTATTCCACACTCATCATACTTGGGTAATACCTTTGCCGACATGAAAACGTAAATCGTCTTTTTTCATGTCGCACTAAGACGAGCCTGAGGACATGTGTCCTATTTACAGCACATGGCATTCGCTGCACGCCAGAGTCATAGCTGCAACAGACGTTTTTCTCAAGGCTTATGTTGCTGGTATTGACCTTGTTCCTTCGTAAATATTCCTATTACATGTGCATCGCTGTACTTTCATTCCTATGGTAATATCGTGCCAGAATCAAGCGGTGGTTTCACCACGGGTTGACAGGTGGTTCACCACCTGGGTGGTAAGATTTTTGGATAGAGATATCATGCTTGACAGAGATGATGTTATTCTTCATCTCAGTATCATTTGCCTGATCCATGCTTGGGCGCCAGGTCGTCGGTAAACTACCTCTAGAGCTATTTTCGTCGCTACCAGCACCATCATATTCGCTTGGTGTGTCATTGGTAGTTGAACTCTTGCTTCTCAAAGATGTGATGTCTTCACGAGTAACGATGCAAAACTGGCGCAGAGCTGGCAGGCTAGCAACGATGATACCAAGGTTCACCTCTAAGACGGCCCAGAAAGTGGACTGGCCGTTCACATAGGTCGGATCTGAGGTCGTCTCATTGACAGTGGCAGCCTTGCCGATTGCACAAGCGCAAATGACAAGGGTGAAGAGCATGATGATGACGAGGTTTCGCTTGAGTTTCCAGTTCATCTGCAGGCGCCAGAAGACTGCAATAGGTAGTGCAGCGTAGAGGATATCTGTACCCGCAGAAATAGCTGCAAAGGCCCGGTTACCGTTGGTCACGACCTCGTTCGGCAGGCACTTGGCAGGAACATTCTTATTCCATACGCCTTCCAAAGGTCGGCACCATGTCCCCAGGAGGATGCAGATCATCAGTGTATTGGCGAAGTTCAGAAAGAGGCAAGCGTAGACAGCAGCCTTGAGTCTTTTCTGGCTCCTGGCGAGCATGCGCACAATGAATATGGCGATGGAGAGTCGCACGAAGAAGAGGGCAAGATAACTCTGAAAAACGCCAATAAGAAGCCACTCAGTGGCATGCATGACCTGATCAGAATCTAACTGTCCAATGTGGGTGCCAATGCCATAATGAGTGAAGATTGAACCGGTTATGCCACCGAAAATGGAGAGACAAGTAGCGACGACAATGGCAATGTCGTCGAGTCCAGCATTGTGTTTCCGGATTGTACGAATGTATAAACGGCACAGACAAGTTATAACGGCCAAAGACACCACAGCCCATTGTACGCCATTGATAGTCGGACCCAGAGAGTCGTGGGAGTCGGTGGCCTGCATTGCTGAGGATAATGCTGTCGAGTGTAAATACGGAGGGGCACCATGGGAACAAGGCTGACAAGAGCAGTGCCCCACGTGGCTATAAGACCGGTCCAATCCTCGGCCCCCGAATGAAGATCGCTGGAAGTAGTGAGTACATGTTACAGTAGCGCCGCTACGGTAGCGAAGGCCAGGCATCCGGCCCCCCAATACCTGAAGTGAACTGCGGTAGTGTCCGAATGCCGATCATCGTTTCTGACATCTCAACTCCGTAGCGTAGGCAGACTTGGCCCCCATTGTCGATCAACCAGCACTGACGGTCGTTGAAGTGTCATGTTCGGTATGCCGATCCGAGTGGTTTACTGCCGTGATCGCGATGTTCATCCGCTCTGTGTCCATGCATCATCCAAAGCTTGATCCTCCATTCTTCCCGTGAACCCCTTGTTGATACGGCCCTTACAACACCCACAGCCATGAATCTCATTCTTGCTTTCGACTTCTCGACGCTTTCTCTGAGCATCTTGATCTCGTCACTTGTCTTTCTTCTATGTAAAATTGTCTACAACGTTTATTTCCACCCCTTGAGGCATATCCCTGGCCCCAAATTATATGCTACCAGCCGGGTACCTTACATCACCAACGTTCTTATGGGCCGACTGGCTGTGCGATTCCACGAACTTCACGAGCAATACGGTCCAGTTGTACGAACGGCTTCCAACGAGGTCTCTTTCATTAGCTCGGATGCGTGGGACACAATCTACTCGCGGAAGAATTCGTCTCACCAGGAGTTTGCTAAAAACTATGACAAATGGAATGAGACGGCAAATGATTTCTCCCACACTCTATTCCTGGCCAGCAAAAGCGATCATCCGCGCATGCGCAAGATTCTGTCTCACGCGTTTTCAGACAAGATGCTGCGCGATCACGTCCCTATCCTACAAGCGGCTATCGGCAAGTTCCTCGACGGAATCAAGGCTGCGAGTAGTGACGCAAATGGCAAGCCATATGAGAGTCCCGTTGACTTCAATTTGTGGTTCAACCTTCTCGCCTTTGACGCTGTCTCTGACTTTGTGCTTGGCGAAAGCTTTCATACACTTACCAATACCCGCCATCGTGCCTGGCTGAACAACCTCTCGAAGACGTGGTTTTTCATCAGTATCGTTAGCTCCTTCAAATCTCTGATCAAGGTTAAAGATGCCATGTCTCTGTTACTTCCCAGAAAGTTGTTACAAGCGTATGTCGACCAGCTCAAGCTCGTGCGCAAAACAGCTCGAGAGAAGCTAGATGTGCTCCCTCCACGCCCAACCTTGATGTCAGTCGCGCGTACTGCTCCCAAAGCCCGCCCTGAGGATCGCACCAAACATCTTTACCTTAGTGATCACGAGCTACTGGCCAATGCGGAGCTGATTGTCACGGCCGGTACAGACACCAGCGCCACCGCCCTCCCCGCGACTCTTTACCTTCTTGCACGCAATCCGTCTGCGATGAAGAAGGTCACAAACGAGATTCGCGCGTTCCATTCGGAGGACGATATTGACTTCCTCGCATTGAACAAGATGCCTTATCTAACAGCATGCTTGACGGAATCACTGCGTCTATACAGTCCAGTCCCTGAGGGTCTTCCTCGTGTCGTTCCCGATGCTGGTGAGAACATCTGTGGCCACTGGATCCCTGGTGGAGTATGTTCCTTGAATTTACGCTTGCAACATGAAACTGACCGTATTCAGACCTTTTGCCAGATCTCCCCTTTTGCGGCAAATCGTTCGTCGGCACACTTCACCTCTCCGGATAGCTTCATCCCAGAACGGTGGCTGCACGATGACAGCGATCCTTCAACCTCAAAGTATACTAACGACAAGACACATGCCTTCCGCCCCTTTAGTACGGGTCCACGAGACTGCATCGGACAGAACTTTGCAATGACGAGCATTCGGCTAGTCCTTAGTCGTTTACTGTACCGATTTGACGTTGAATGTGCGACCGAGGATGACTGGCTAGACCAGCCGGCCTACCTCTTGTGGCAGAGGCGGACGCTCGCAATGCGCCTGCTGCCGGCGTCGGCAAGAACCTCGACCTGAAGCAGAACAGTTGCGACTCAGTCGCATGGAAGGAACTGGGGTCATTGTATCATATTTTGTATTAGACCTGACTTCATATCTCACACTTGAATCTCGCGCAACGCGGTGCGATCTACTTTGCCACTGGGTAATTTGGGTACTTCTTTGATCACAAATAGCCCTCCAGTCAAATATTCGTGCACCTTGACCCTGCTGTTGAATGCACTCATAACACTCTCTTTGGTCGCGTTCTTGGATTCGTCCAAAACAACAAAACCACGAGGTGCGGCTGCAGCCCCAGTATTGATCTTCACAGATGTAACACCCACGTCAACAACACCAGGAACATCAAGTAGCGCGCTCTCGAGATCCGTTGGCAACACATATTCACCAGGAAACGACTCAGGATATATGATATC